>CM046853.1:12614822-13264822 GCA_025617745.1 Heliocidaris erythrogramma | reverse complement strand
TTCATTCGGCGCACGTCTTTTGAATTAAACCCTTTTTATGTATGAGTGCACGTAATTGTAATGCCAAATGCATCGCCAATAAGAGATGAAGATGAGCCATCCCTCGTCAGAGAAGATGAGCCACCCCCCTTCAGAGAAATGAGCCACCCCCCTTCAGAGAAATGAGCCACCCCCTTCAGCGTTGAAAATGAGCCACCTCTCCAAATAGAGGAAGATGAGCCATCCCCCATCCGAGGTGAAGATGTGTCAACCCTCATCAGAGATGGAGGTGAGCCAACCCTCATCAGAGATGAAGATGGGCCAACCTTCATCAGAGATGGAGATAAACCACCCCTCATCACAGATGAAGATGAGCCAACCCTCATCAGAGATGGAGATAAGCCACCCCCCCCCCCCTCCCACTTGACGGCATTCCCCTTGCCCAAAGCCCCAAATCATGTGGCATATATTTTTTTCTTGACTTGATTATCAACTCAATTACTCTTACTAACTTAGCATGGACCTAGTACTTGTAGGTCCATGCTCTAGTAACAGTTTTTTCTTCTCCTTACCAGCAAACTTTTGGACTTTGGGTTTCCATGAGGGTCTATCTAGTGTCTGAGTAGTGGATAATACTAGTAGGCCTAATGCCATTTTGGTCGCAATCATTGGAAGCAATCATATGATACTGATTTAAGTAATACTAAGTTGTAGGGAATCTATTTCGTCCATCAAATAGACTGTACACTTAAATATGTCTGTGGTGGGTGATCTGGCAAGTCTTGTTGTAGTTGTACCATCTATTTTCTCTCTCTCACTGTAATGATCTACCGTACATGTAGTTATATGTACGCTCCGTGCCGCAGGTATGGAACGGTACGCAGTACCGTACCTGGCTGGATTGGTTTTGCCTTAAAAAAAACATGAAAGAGTCGATATCGAAATAAAAACATATATATTTTTAATAAACAACATTTGTATCCCATTGTTGCTCATTTTACAGCATGTAAAATACGGTATAGATATATGTAACGAACGGATATATGGTCAGCACACTTGAACTTTTCTGAAAAATTAACTTGTTTTCCCGTGCTGGCTACGTCGATGTCGTACTTGCCCCTCGGCTAAAAATGGTGAAAATATCTAGATTACATATCCATCGATCACAAAAATAGGTCAGTTTAGTTTTTTAAAATTGCAAAAATAAAAATATTAGCCGATGAAAATGGGCACACAATTCATGATTATTCATAAAGTTTTAAAACATTTATACATTCCAAAATTAAAGTTATTTTTGATATATTTATGTGATATAAGTTAGCTTCAATGAAAGAGCTTGATTCATACATTTTTATAAATATTCATACATCTATGACATTTGTCGGGGCATTAATGGGCTGAATCATATTTCGAGGGGTGTATTGGCTCATTATCGCATGGAAGGTGGTAATTATAGATGTAAGTCTGTCCGGCGGTGCTCACTGAACCGGCTCATTGATTCCCTAAATGGCCCATCCCACGAAGTGAGCGGTGCAAACATACGTGAGTTCAAGGAATACCCGGAAGCTGTTCAAGATTCTAGTTTGCATGTATTTGCTTCCACCACATTGCAATATTGGAGCATGGACATACTACTGATTGAACCATGCAAATAACATAAGACATGACATCTAAGGCTTTTTGGTCTAGTGGCATGATTCTCGCTTAGGGTGCGAGAGGTCCCGTGTTCGACTCCCGGATAAAGCCCTATTGGATTTTTGTTTACATCTTGAGAAATCGAGTCCTTGTAATCTCAATGAACTGACTCGGAGGTGACCCATAATGTATACAAATTTATGCACATATCGTGTGTTGAGAGCCAGAAGGGCGTTAACTCTGTGTTAAAACATACGAGTTAACGCCCTTCTGGCTCTCAAGACACGATATATTCTCTGAGCACCTTGTGACGAACTATTCCACTAACCTGTTTTTTAATAAATGAGGCTCAATGCTTGGAATCCGGTTTGCATACATTATTTGTTTCTATGTCCGGCAAGCTTTCAGGTTGTCAAGAACAACCCTTGTTTGAAAGGTATGTGTGGGGCTGAACACCACCATTTAATGTATTTGACCGACTACAAAAATACTGAAGACACCATTGGTTGTATGCTCGTGGTTTATTATTTTGATGAAAATAATGGAAAACAGAAACCCCTGCATTGTACAGAAGATAAAACGAAAAGCATCATAAGTACATGATCATATTGACGTGAAATTATATAAGTCATCATCTTATACAAATTTGCTTAGTTGTCTGTACACAAAATGCAGTTATCATAAATTTAATTGTCATACAATTCATAGACCAAAAAAATACAGATTTTAAAACATTATCTAAATTTGCAGAAATAAGAAATACATATATCGATATGAAATATTCTGATAAATTATTGGTTATACATTGAAATAAATCGACAAAACTTACCCTAGTCAGAATATGTCATACGTGTTAAGTTACATCATCTCAGATGTGCCCATCCCCAAAACTTGCAAATCAGTCATGTCAGTGGCTATTAGTACATAAAAAATGATTATAATAAGTATCAATATGGATTTAACATTTATGACGATATTTCTGTAAAAATATATAATTTAACAAGGTGAGTCTGATGCTTCAGACTAGTCATCAATCCCCAAAAAACGTCCAAAGAAAATGCACGCTAATACATTCGACTGTGCATCTAATTAGCATGATACAAACCATTAACGTTTGCATGTTCTACAGTAAAATACACCTCACTCAAGGTGATAAAATATCGCTAACTTATTGAACAAATGATTGATGAACAATTTACAATCTCATTACATAACAGTTATCAAATATTCCTTCGAAAGTTGACAATACAATTTATGAGCAATGACTTAAAACATCCACACGTGTAAAGTCGTCTGTATAGACACTACACAAATCAAGTCAAGCTATAAAACAAACTTTCACACTAAGATAACTAATTATAACATTGTTCTCATTATTTCACTGGTCATAAGTTGATATTTATATAGTGTTCAATTATCTCAACATACCTTTAATGCATGTTAACTGCAAATAACGGCTACTGGAGACAGCTTCACAAACTGGTAACTTGCTGCCTTGAACGTAAGATGTCATGTGGCTACACAGCAGGGCCTTGCCTGACATGCAGCCACATGTGTGCGGACTACTTCTTAAGCAAGTTTTATTATCCTTCCTCGTTAAAAGCATTCACGTTATTGTTACTTATTGGTGAATATATAAAAAAAACGCATGTATAATCTCCATGAGAATATACTATTAACTTCATATATACATTTAATATAATCTCTAAAACAATTTAAGAAAAATAAACCGAGGAACTACTTTGCCCTTAGAGTAAGAATATAAGGCACACGTGACCTTTACAGTGATTAGGTTTGGGCTAAAACATACATCGACCACACCCGAAATGATGTAGGGTGGTCTGTAAAGCATTAATAAAAAAGGAAATTTTCGGTATGATGAAAGCATAAAGAGTTAGGACCACTACATATGTATAAAATTTGCATACATTACCGAAACGGTCAATGCAATGAAACTCCACTGCTTATTCCAAATGTTCACATACGAAATAAATAAGAAGGAAACACTTCAAGACGTTTGATACCTTTGAATTAATCGTCAAGTCCCTTTATTCATGTCACCTACCCTTTATATTTCTCCGTATCTTTACTGAATGAAATCGTTTAAACGTCGATAATTACAGACACAATTACATACACAAATACAGACACAAATCGTTTGCTGAAGATCATACAAAATGAGTTGGTCTACTGACTCTACCAAAAAGTAAACATTTAATTCGCATCATGAAAATACGATGTAGGCGTCTTGAGATTAACTGCCATTTACTTGGCTATGTACTGCATGTATTTCATGTGTTTCCATATGTGTTCATGACAACACTAAACAGTTATAGGCCTAGTCATATTTTCTTTTTTTCTTTGATTTGTGATGTTAATCAATTCAAACTACGTACAATGATACCACTATTCTTAGCCTTTTGCCATCTGCTTTCCACTATGCATTGTTTGCATATGTATAATTATTCATTCTATATGATCATTCATTCTGTATTCATTCATTCTGTATTTGTGATGAGGATTCAACTCAAACTTTGCTTATGACGAACCCCTTTTCTATGTATGATTAGTTTTATGTGACCATACGTTGAAAGATTGTAAATTTATGATGATGTATATGGAAATAAATGAATATCAAATCAAATCAGATCAAAAATACAACAACTTCAACACATTTTATTTTTTTATTACGGATGACAGAGTGCAAATTCATAATTTTACAAGTATTTCTTTTAATTTCATATCATTCACCCAAAATAAAATAAATCGGAGCAAATGATAGGCGACCATAAATAAAGAACATCCCAAATGAAAACTCGCTGGAATCAATATCTCTTCTGTATAAATCCGCCGGTACGACAGACCTCCAGAGTTCAGTGGATATAATACGTCTATGCGTGTGTGTGTAATTGGGTTTTTACAGACGTGTATCAATCAGATATGATTATTTACGTCTGGGGACCGACCTTTAACCTCACCATCCGAAAGACGTGACTCAGTCTCGAACCTGGGTCCGCTGAATCAGTTTATAACTTCCACTGTATAGCTGGATTACAGGCGCTCACCACAACGCCCAGTTGCCTCCATGCCTCCATGTATGGTATCTCCCCTGAGAGGGCGTACTCATCCAAGTCTCTATATACGGTACTGAGTTGGTCTAGAGTATACCTACACCTTTATGTAGGTACTCTCAGTTGGTCCAGAGCCATCTACTAGATGGCTCTGAGTTGGTCATAGAAGTCGCTCCATCACCTTCTAACATTTTTTAAATCAAAGGTGACAAACAGACAGCTTTTAAGCTATTACTACTACTACTATTATACGACGGCGACGACGGCGACTACTACTACTACTACTACAACATGTACTGCACTACTATTACTACGTGTATACTGTACTACCACCACTACTACTACTACTACTACTACTTTTCTTTGACCACTTTTTTCTATTTTTCACCATTTTATTTATTTATTTATTTATACATGTATATAAGAACATATTTAAACATAATAAAAACAATCAGTACAGAGGCTGTTTTACATTGTAGTCCTGCAGCATATTGATGAACATAAAGAGAACAATAAAGAGTTGTATACATATCTAACGCCCCCTACCCCTCGGCGGCGGCTACCCCATACGCTGAACAAGGGTTTATTTTTGGTAAGGTCTGTCAGCTTGGTTCGGCATACAGGCTCCGCATCACCGCTACCGAGGTGGCAAATTGGGGGATGTTAGTTGTTACATAAATTGGACCACGTTAATTATTACAAGTTTAGACAGTTCAGTTTACATTTCTAATTGATCGTTTGTCTTTATTTGTGAAAAACCTTGTTTACATTTCTTGCTTCCGTCAACACTTCAGTTAATTGTCTCGTTAATAATAAGTACACTTTTCATGTCATTAATATCATGAACCTTAAATTCTTACTCTACCTTACGCTACGAGTTAGTGGGTAACGGAAAGGAGGGGGAGGGACATAAAACAGGGATCATCTCAGTACGTTCGAGCTCGTAATTGTTCTTGCTTTTAAAATGTTTCTATGAAATTAGAGTTCTTAAATGTTCTTAAAAGAAGGCCTTTTTATTGGGGTTCAATTTGACTTAGCTCTTTCTTGCTCTGCTCCTGTCCCTCGACGTGTCGTCACTCGGAAGTTGATGCGCCTACTGCAGACTTCTGATCCTCTCGCAAGCTGGTGCTATTTCTCAAGGTTGCTTTACTTTGTGTGCAGTCTGTCGCCCGATCCTTGTTTCAACTTGTCGACTGTTCTCCTTTCAATTTGCAATCACGTCACCTCTCATTGCAGATCGTTCCTGAGTGCAATTAGAACTTCACAATTTCTCAGCTGCGTTATGGCATTAACTCAGTCTCATTGAGGCATCGTAGTTACAAAAGATTCGATTAATTCATGTCCCAGAAATAAATGTCAAACAAGCTAACATTCAGCATTTCCGTTGTTTTCTTGACTTTTCCCCCAACACAGCTCGAAGAAAAGAGATTCCTCTGAAAACTCTCCACTTTCCAGGGATATAACTTTATTGTAGCGGGATCTTCCCGTGTCCAGACATTACAGAAATTAAATTTTAAAAAAGGGGGGGCGAAAGGGGTGGCAGATGCTCGGGGTCCAGGGATGCAAGTGCAAGTGGGAAGAAGGATTGAGGAGTTTTTATATCAAATTAGCAAACACCTAAAGCTGCCTTCCTCGCATCTCGCATTTTTCTTTACTGTACATCCCATAATACTTATCGCTGTCCGACCAGCTCTCAGTCTCTCCCTTTTGACAGACAGGGCAAAACCTTTTCCCATTGGTCAAACTTTCCAAACAAAATCATAAAATATATTATCAACAACACTCCAAAAGTTATTTCGACTTTCCAATTGGTCAACTAATGGGGCAGTCCTTATTCCATTCAGCGTGGGTACACTGGGTTAACTCTTACCACTGTTCTCGAGATCCAACTGACAGCTTAGATTCTATATGTGTCAATTAGCTGTCCTGGTACTGACACCTGCTTTTATTCAAAATACAAACAAATACATAACTAAATTTGAGCAAAAATAGATTATTCGTCCAGGGCAGCCGACCTATCTCTCCCTCTTTTCTTGATCTCGGTCCCTAAGCCCTTAATGCTATCTAAATTCCATTAGTTTGTCAGTCTACTATCCCTAAGGACTCATATACCCTTCAAACTGGCCATTTCTTCAGTCTAACTTAAGCTTCACTAGCGCTACACCTATAATAAGTACAGAACAATAATCGCTGGAAAAAAATTAAAAGTGAAAAGTGTACTTATGAAATTAGATACTTGTATATTTAAATGGATGCTGTGCTGGCGGGCCTCTGTTCATTGTCAAATATTTTTACAAGTATACCAGTTGGCTATAGTGAAGATCCCGCATACAGAATCTCTAAAGATTGCAGATATCTTGCTAGATATTATCCCATGGAGGCTGCCATTTTGAAAAAACTGTGATGTCATTGCGGTACATGTCCATTTACCTGTACACAATGGATAAGATGTTACATAATGAATAGCTATTGTACAACTCAAGCCACCCATGCAAAATGGCAGACATCTTGGTACCCCCATTGTCTCGCACAGGTGATATCTAAGAGCAGTTGTAGGTCTTTGTCACTTCTTTGAAGAATTGACAAACCTTTGTCAGACCAAGCAACTTACAAGTTGGGGCCGATTCGCCGCCCCCCCCCCCCGGACCCGCCCCTGAATATTATATTAGAAAAAGTCCAAACGCACCCTTTCGGCAAAAACGGGGGGCTTTGGACGAATGGTGGCGTTCCAGTCAACATTACGCGACCCGACGCGACGCTATACCCAC
Source organism: Heliocidaris erythrogramma (assembly GCA_025617745.1). Classification (NCBI taxonomy): domain Eukaryota; kingdom Metazoa; phylum Echinodermata; class Echinoidea; order Camarodonta; family Echinometridae; genus Heliocidaris; species Heliocidaris erythrogramma. The sequence continues at coordinate 13,257,369 of CM046853.1, read as the reverse complement.
CATATCATATTTGCGTAAATATATAAAAGGGAAATTCATTAATCAAAGTTTTTCAATTATTATCGAGGGACTGTCTTTTCCACAGGTAAATAATGTGATGTAAGAACTAAGGAAGTGCATTTAAAGAATTCGTATTAAAAAATTATTATAGGCCTTCTCTGCTTCTCATGTTTGCACATTATTTCAAACTTAGTCAGTGGAATAATTTTTGTCTTTACCATTTTTAAAGTAATAATAATATTGGATATTTATATAGCGCTCATATCCACCAATGGTGCTCAAGGCGCTCCAATATTACCCTGGCTTTAGCCCAGCTGCCCTATAAGGCGCTGAAAGCATTCAAGGAATAAATTCCTACCAGGTAGTCGTGACGTTACGTATGCAAATTCAGGTGTTTGTTACTGGACAAAAAGTTGTCACACGAAACTGTAATGTATTTAATATAATTAATGTACATGTATTTGCTATTTTTCTCACATTCAGAAAAAAGGCTCAGTCATCCATATAGGCCTATATTATAAGGCAGAAATATGATCATACAACAATTGATACATTAAGCTGAGTAGGCCTAACAGAATAATATAATATAGACCTTTGTTTTGGTATTGACTTTCTCCTTTCTTTTTGTTCTTGTAAGTTACATAATTTGGTTGTCTCTGTTTAAAATCAAAGTCAATAGTTATGTTCACACGTAGTACATAGCATCGATGCTATGTTAGCATCAATGCTATGTAAGTTTCAAAAATATTTCCAGTACGTTCAGACAGGCCGTGATCGACTTGCTTCTATCACCCACTCGTGACTATTCATCGCTCACCCGCTGCCAAAACAATAATTACTGTGCCACACAGAGTGACCCGAGTATAATTGGTATGCATGGTCAAACGCGCGGAAGTTTGTGTATCATATGATGCGAAGCTTTTGTTTTGAATAATATTTTATTTGTCTTCATAAATTAACATAATAACACAATAACAATTCATTTGAAATATCGATAATACAATCAAGTAGCAAATACATGTGTTATAATACTTAATTTTAAATAAACCTTGTACATGTCAAAATTGACTGAACTCCAATCTTATGCCAAAATAAAACACATGCATGCACACTATATTCTCTGGTAAGCACATGTAAATCAATATCTAAAGACCACATCATACTTTAGTTAAGGTCTGATTCTGAAAGAGCAGATTCTCAGCTTTAAAATGATATATAACTCATTGGATGTTCATAACTCAATGTACAAATAGAAGAATGCACAGTGCCTCATAATGTTACTTCTTAATAAGGGTTTAAAGTTTGCAGTCTATTGAAGCACTCTGACTCGCGAAGCGTTGTGCTAAGGTGACAAATGGAGGATTAGAACTCAATGAAAATTTCTATGAAGGGATTATCAGATTGTCCTAAAACTTGGCGTACTACATAGACATATCCTGTTTATCATAGTGTACAAGTATCAATGCAAGAACTTACTCCGGGATATTTATGGGAGATTAAAATGAGACAAGTATTCAGGGTCGTGAAAAAGAAAAGTAATACAACAAAATCCAGAGAAGACACACATAAGTCTGATAAAAAGCTGGCAAAAATACCACTTCTAGATTGTTTGGTGCCTCCACATTTTAGATTACTTAGAAAAAAGTATACTCTTTCAGGAAATACCCAAAACTAAAATTTGACCATGCATGCCAACCAAAACACATTGATTGATCTCTAACTGAAAATCACACAGTGCGACTTTTGGGTGGTTTTGTGGTGCCTGGTCACATATATAAAAAAGAAAATGATAAAAAGAAGGAACCCCCCCCCCAAAAAAAAAAAAAAAAAAAACCCTTCCTTACCACACAGTATACACATTACCCTACTATACCCCTATATACATCACATGAATACATACATTACATTACACTACCAGATGATAATAGAAAAAAAGTAGGGAAGAGGGTACATCACATGAATACATACATTGCATTATATTATAGCACCACATGAAACAGATATAATATTATAATAGCAGCGAGTGAAGATAGCAGCGATTGCGCTCACACGACAAATAGTCACAAGCGCGGTGGGTGGTCTACCGCAAAGCGTCGATGCTTTGTCGCTGGATCCTGAGATTTACTCCTGCTAAACTCGCTGCAAGAATAGTTTGGAAACTCGCTTCTATCTCGTGACTATCTGCGTTCAGACAGCGTTTGGTCTCGACACTATCTGGTCTTCACCAAAATAGCATCGACTCCTCGATAGCATCGATGCTATCGCTCTACGTGTGAACGTACCTTTTGTCTTTGTATTGGCTCTCCCATACTATAGGAAATTGCTGAAATACACTGATGTTTATCGAAATGAATAAAGTCATAAAATGAACATGAAAACATATTGCGGTTAAGTATGAACAAATACTAACAGAAATATACTCAAACGATTTTCTTACATAATCTATTTACTTCACTGATTATCTCAATTGAAAAAAGCAAAATAATTTTAGGATTTCCATTAACTTGAGTGATTAACAAATAATGGTTATATGAATACATATTTATCCGTAGACAACACCATAATAGCTTGTTTCATTTAAACAATCATATTCATATAACTGTGTCTTTATACTAAACTGAAATAGTAAAACAAAATACCATAATATCTTCAAGTGAAATAGTAATATTAAACAATCACATGGTTTTCTTGAACAAATATACATGTAGGCCTATACATGTATGTAGCATAGAAACGAAGCATAATTTTATGGTTTGGCTTTATTGATTTGAGTATTCAAGGAGTAAAGATCTTTAGTAGGTCTTTAAACCTCTATACAGTAAACCCAAATGACGGATTGTTTCAATCCATATTTATCATTAAAACAATATATTACTTACTTCAACACCGAAATAGTTATATTTCTCTTTTACATTGTGTGTATAACTCTTTACTCTCACATTTCCTAATACATTCCACAAACAAACACGTGAAGAAAACGTCTTCATGCACTGATTGGATCGCAACGATCATAATCTTGTCCCTGCTCTGAAAACCCATGAAAGGAAAATAAACGAAGATCGCTATTTTCTCATGATTTTGTTGGCCCATTTTGGATGATGTTCTTTACACATTCATGTAAAATCTAGCCTAACCCCAGTGATTCATTCTACTTGTTTGACTTTTTCCCCTAGTTTTGTTGCAGCCTTCTTTCCACAAGTTCATGAAAAAAAAACACTCAGCACTGATTTATGAGAAGAAAATGCCTACTTTCACATATCCCAACTCAACTAAGTTCTTCTCCAATTCCTTTGATATATACCTTCAATTTCTTGTTTTCCGTTTTCTTTTGTAGTAAATTACCATATACACAGGGGGCCGTTGCACAAAACTTGCGTTTGAACGCAACTCGGGAAAATCAAACGCAACTTTATTCTAAGCCAATCAGAAGTGCGCATAGGACTTGCGTTTGATTTTTAGGAGTTGCTATTAAACGCAAGTTTTGTGTAACGGGCCCCTGATCAAACGAATGACAAGTGAATAAAGTGTCATTGAAGAAAGATATAAAACAAGACAGACTAAAACATATTTGAAAGACTTTAATTAATGGCTTTCCCTTATTTTACGTAGATATACATTGCTACTACATGTAGAGAGACTCAGCGCTGCTATATAGAGATTAGAGAGAGAGAGAGAGGGAGAGAGAGAGAAAATACGAGAGAAAAAAGCCAGAGAGAACGAGAGGGTGAGAGCTAAGGGAAAATATTTCCATGCTTGATACATGCAGTGCTTCCCCAAATCAAATTTCCAATTCCTTAAATGAGGGCCGGAATTTACTTTAGATTTTGTTCAATTTCCTTAAATTCAGGTTTCAAGTTAAAATATACAGTTTCCCCGCCTAAGATCAGACCTAGGCTCAAGAAGCAATAAGGAAAAATCCCATAGATTTACTGTAATTCTCAACACAGGATGACTAATTCTTTACAGGTCATGTGACCTTTGAAACACAGTATTTTTTTAATTTAGGCCTATGAGTATTTTATGCTGAGGAAAAGTCACGTACTCTCGCAAACTATACATACACTACTCATTTTGTCACAACCTCAGTGTGAGATTTGTTCATACAAAGTGCAGCCCTATACATTACACAAACGATCAGATAAATAATTAGATAGGATAAATAGTATATAAAGTAAGAATAAAAAAACAAGGATATTATGATCTTCTTTAAACAAAAAAGAGTGGACAATAATTCTAAAATCATGAGTAATTTTAGGAGGAAAGGTCACCTATACATTTACTTTCGCAAACTATACTCTTTTGTCATAACTTCAGCGTGATATTTCCTCAAACAAAGTGCAGCCCTAGAAATTACACAAACGATGAGATAAAGAACTGTAGAAGGGAAATAGTATACAAAGTAAGAATTAATCTGTTATGATCTTCTTAGAAAAGAATGGACAATGCTATACTCTTTTGTCACGATCTCAGTGATATTTCCTCAAATCAAACACCGGAATTTTCAAACACAAACACTTAGATAAAGAACTTTGAATGGGAAAAAGTACATATAAAAAACAAGATACAAAATTCAGAAGATTACTAAAATGTTTTTGTTATTTCAAACTTATTATACAACAGAATAGACAGAATCGTAGTAGCAAGCCGGAGAGGAGATAGGGACAGCTGGATATAATTTCATTGCAGTTTTGTACGAATAATAAGTAATTTCATCTACGTTTTCATGTTGTTATCTCTCCTTTGTATTAATAATATTAATACCTTACATCAGTCATAATATCAACAAAATTCAGTTTTCTGGATCTAAGACAAGGAAGCAATATCTAGAGCTGCTGAAAGACAGAATCAATTCATATTAAAGGTGACACTTGATGATGCATTATATAGAATAGAATAAGCTCTTGTCTCGAAATTGTTATTTTACAAAGCTTTGATCCACTCTTTGTAAATACCCCCCCCCCCCCACTTTCGAGAAAGGGATGATGATCATCATTATAAATAACTTAAATATTATACAAATGTTATAATAACATATAAATAAGTAATAATGATAATAATAAGAACAAAATGATAATATTGATGATGATAATAATGATAATACTACTACTGTACTACTAATAATAATGATAATTATAATAGTATAGTATAGTAATAACATTGATAATGATATTTATAATAATTACATTAAAAATAACGAAAATTAATGATAATAATAACATGATAATGGGGGGAAACAATATAACATCGTTAACCATAATGATAACTAGGAAGAAGACGTAGAAAATTGTATTCGAAAGTCATCTTTGCTCGTGACTTTCATGCTGTTATTATCTTTTTTTTTAAACACAGACACAAACAAGGACCAAAGTAGTGGCGTAACGAGACCTTGGCTGGGGGGGGGGGGGGGCATCTGAGCCAATGGTGATCTAGACAAAATCCTTTTCCAGGACCTAAATTGAGTCGGAAGGGTGCGGGGGGTAAGGATCGGTTGTTCATTTAAAGGGCAATTCAACCTTTATAAAAAGCTGATTTTGACTAAAAATAGAAAAATAAGAGAAACAGGATGGTGAAAAGTTTGAAAGAAATTGGACAAAGAATAAAGTTATGAATGTTTGAAACATGAGATCACTACATCAGTAAATCTAAATATTGGCAGTTTGGTGAATCGATTGTGATGTATTACAGTCAACTCTCCCATTTTAGTACACCAAAATATCATTTAATTCCGGTTTTCTCCCGAGAGCCTTTTCCTTTGGGGTATGGTACTCAAAATATATTTTAAATAGAAGCACATAGTTATAGAGCCTCTAAAAAGAAAAAGATCCTACAAAGTAATACATTTTGAAAAATTGACATTTTAGTCATTTTGTGTGTTGGAGCGAATAGGAAAGTTGACTGCCGCTACATCACAGTGACCGTACTGATTCGGCCAATTTGAAATTCCCATATGTATTGTGACTACAACTTTCAAAAAATCAGAACCTTCTTGCGTTCGCCCGATTTTGTTCAAACTTTCACCAATCTGCTTCTCTGATTTTTCTGCGTTTACACAAATCAAAATTATTACATAAAGGCTCATAATTCGCAATTTGTGCTTTTGAATTCCTTTTATTTCTTTTCATTGTAGTATCATTAGCATCGGTACATGCAATGTCTCATACATATTTGGGAGCGCACGAAGCGAGTGAGCAAAAATTTTGGCTTCATGACGTTTTGATTGAAGTGTTTGGACAGTTTTAATTCTTTATCATGAATCAACTAATGATTTATATGTTTGTATGTTATTACTACGAAATGATTGCTCCATAATTATTGAAAGAATCAGTCATTATTTGTTCATGGTTGAAAATCTATCGGGAGGAGGGAGGGGCAATGGGGACAATCCCCCCCCCCCCCCCCTTTAGATACGCTAGTGGATATTTTGTAGATCCTCACCGATTTCATGTCACACACATGGTTCTCAAGACAAGACGTGATAAGACCATAATCAGTGGCGTAGACACGAACACAGTTTCTATTGTTAGTGGGGGTGGGTGGGGGGGGGGGGGGTGATGAATAGATCATCCCCCACTAACAATGGATGATTATGCGTGTCTACGCCCGTGACCATAATAAAGGGTCTAGTAAGTTCTACTCGTAAAATCTATGGATCAGACTAACTGAATAATTGTGTCCAAAAAATTATTTATTCATTCCAGACTGCAATATGCTTTATTTTCCATATTTTACTTTAATTTTCACATTTCAGTATTTCCTTAAATTTTCTTTTAATTTTTCGACTGGATATGTCCTCGACACTTTCAAAATTCCTTATTTTTATTTTCTTGAAAGTGGAAGCCCTGGTTTGATATCAAACAAATATGTGTGTCCTGATCCTGTGTAGAACCATTATAGGCCAACCGTCCGCTTCGATGCTATGATGCCGCAGTCCACGCGCTTGCGCACTACGGTCTAGCAGATCAGCTTATGAATAATTCATGAATTTGCGTTAACTTGTGTGGGAAAAAATTCGCCCCCAGTTCACCTCCTAGTCTGCAAGCACAGACCCTAATTTTTAACAGAAAATCACTGTCTTGAGAGAAGCCTAAACCAGCTACTGACTGGTCGTGTGTCAGGAGCAGCAGTACACGGCCTATGGTAGTCTTGCAGCGCAGACTCTTTTACGACTGACCGGGGTTAGTGCCTGCAAACTATACACCTCCATGGTGTCCCATTCACCCTGTTCACGGTAGACCCCTCATTTTTGTCTCGCCCACCGGAGGTGAAGGCGAGACTAAGGGATCCAAATGGCGTCCGTCCGTCGTCCGTCCGTCCGTCACAAACGGTAAGGTTTACCTGCAAGACTCTCTTATGATGCATTACTTGGCAACTGTTACTGCATTGGCAGCCACACTTGGGTGATAGAAGCACTAGGGGCATCTCCATGTTATTGTGTTGTCGGAGGTCACATGATGATGTCAAAGGTCATTTGAGGTCATATGTTAAAGTTTACCTGCAAGACTCTCTTTTCATATGTTAAATTTTACCTGCAAGACTCTCTTTTGTGAAATAACTTCACATCAGTTTCTTGGATTACAATTTACAACCTCAAAAACTGTCCCATCCACCCTGTTCACGGTAGACCCCTCATTTTTGTCTCACCCACCGGAGGTGAAGGCGAGACTAAGGGATCCAAATGGCGTCCGTCCGTCCGTCCGTCACAAACGTTAAAGTTTACCTGCAAGACTCTCTTATGATGCATTACTTGGCAACTGTTACTGCAGTGGCAACCACACTTGGGTGATAGAAGCACTAGGGGCATCTCCATGTTATTGTGTTGTCGGAGGTCACATGATGATGTCAAAGGTCATTTGAGGTCATATTTTAAAGTTTATCTGCAAGACTCTCTTTTCATATGTTAAAGTTTGATTTGATTTGATTTGATTTGATTTTATTCGTCAGGTATATTGCAATACAAACATAACCAGGTACCATGACAGGATAGCCCATGAAAGCCGAAATGGCTTATTTCCAATGGGGTCCTTACCTAAATAACTGATTAAAAAATACACTAAGAAAACACATTAGTACGGCTACAAGACTATCTTACACGTACGACAAGTAATAAGAATGTACTACCTGCAAGACTCTCTGTTGTGAAATAACTTCACATCAGTTGCTTGGATTACACCCTAACTTGGGTCATATTTGCACTGAGGGTACCTTGACGTTATGTTGCCGTTGGAGGTCACATGATAGGGTCAAAGGTCATTTGAGGTCATATGTTAAAGTTTACCTGCAAGACTCTCTGACAGATAACTTTGCAACCGTCACTCACTTTTCAACCAAACTTGGGTTGTAGATGCACTAAGGGGACCTGCATGTTATGGTGCCGTTGGAGGTCACATGATAAGGTCAAAGGTCATACGTTAAAGTTTACCTGCAAGACTCTCTTATGACAGATAACTTTGCAACCATCACTCACTTTTCAACCAAACTTGGGTTGTAGATGCACTAAGGGGACCTGCATGTTATGGTGCCGTTGGAGGTCACATGATAAGGTCAAAGGTCATACGTTAAAGTTTACCTGCAAGACTATCTTATGACAGATAACTTTGCAACCATCACTCACTTTTCAACCAAACTTGGGTTGTAGATGCACTAAGGGGACCTGCATGTTATGGTGCCGTTGGAGGTCACATGATAAGGTCAAAGGTCATACGTTAAAGTTTACCTGCAAGACTCTCTTATGACAGATAACTTTGCAACCATCACTCACTTTTCAACCAAACTTGGGTTGTAGATGCACTGAGGGGACCTGCATGTTATGGTGCCGTTGGAGGTCACATGATAGGGTCAAAGGTCATTTGAGGTCATACGTTAAAGTTTACCTGCAAGACTCTCTTATGACAGATAACTTTGCAACCGTCACTCACTTTTCAACCAAACTTGGGTTGTAGATGCACTGAGGGGACCTGCATGTTATGGTGCAGTTGGAGGTCACATGATAAGGTCAAAGGTCATTTCAGGTCAAACGTTAAAGTTTACCTGCAAGACTCTCTTATGACAGATAACTTTGCAACCATCACTCACTTTTCAACCAAACTTGGGTTTTAGAAGCACTTGGGGGACCTGCATGTTATGCTGCCATCAGAGGTCACATGGTAAGGTCAAAGGTCATTTCAGGTCAAACATTATAGTTTACCCGCAAGACTCTCTTATGACATAACTTTGTAAACGTCACTTTCCAAACATTAGTAATGTAGATATATGCAAGCATAACTTATGCAGATTTATGCACTTGGGGGACCTGTTGCATGGCAACAGAGATCACGATATTTCTAGTTATCGCATGTGGGCGAGACACATTATCGCTAATGCCTTGTTTAATGATATGTCATGTATATTATCTGACGAATAAAATCAATCAATCAATCAATCAATCAATGATTATTTGCATAAAAACTAAAAATGTAAGGATTGTGTCAAATACTTGTTTTGTAGCCCACTATTCATATTATTAAAAAAAACTATTTTCGAAAAATAAACTCAAGACAATTTCAATAGCCCTGTCTATCACCATTAGAAATGTGCGAACATTACACTGGTGTATTACATAATCCGAACCTGATTTCTATGGGCAGTACAATAGGCCTTTGAAATCGCCCTTGAACAGTTTATTTTTCGAAAGTAGTTCTTATCGTGTTTACCATGTAAAAATAGAAAGGCTATGAATGCTTTAGAAGTTACAAAGCAAAGAGTGCCAAATCACGATTCTTGTCCCACTGGACACCCCGCTCTTCCCTAGTTTACTTCTTCAGTTTACTCATATTCAGGTACAACCTTTACGAACTGAATCTATGGGGCACAGATGATACTGCATATATGTTGTTGTTGGGGGCAGTATACCCCGGGAGGGGGGGGGGGGGGTGGTCATTTATTTACGCGTAAGCTCATCTTGTACTGGGATCCTGCATGCATGGGCAGCTCAATCCATGATTTTCGGGAATCCCATGAACTCTCCGGGGAGGGGGTGAGAGTTAATTATTTTCCACGATATTTGTAGAATACTTTATGTAGAATTTTATTGGCCGTCTTTCGACCCCCTCTCGGGGTATAAGGGTACAAACAAACATGAAGTATAAATAACAATGTATAACAGACTTGTGAATACAATTTATGATGACACAAAAATACAAACGATAATAAAGTGTATGACTATGAGAGTACAAACATGAACAATGTAACCAACTTGTAACTTTATACAATGGATACATAGAATTAGATAGTGACAATAATATATTTATGATGTATTAACAAATGGTTTGGATTTACCCCCCCCCCCCCCCCCCCCCCCCCCCGCCCCCCGAAAAAATGATTTCGGGAATCCGCTCGGTGCTTTAACCGGAACATGATTATTTGTGGTCTCACTAAGGGGTCCCCATCTTTTTCATTCTGTCCCGTAGCACGATTACGACATTCTACCTAAAACTACATGTATTTTGCTCAGGTTTTATTAGTACGATACGCTATTTATTACCCAATCGATCCGATCCGCAAAACTGACGTTGGCCTGTTACACCTGTCCGTACAGTGCAGTATACAGGAGTATTCAAAGAGGCAGGATCATTGGACGAACGGCCGAAATAAATTACGAATATCGCATCAGCTAAGTGGCGACACAGCTCAGTGCAGTCCATGCGTGTGCGCAGTGTGCATGTGCGATTAACGTTGTCGTAATTTCCTGTTAATTTGTTATATGCCGCCCGTGATCTGTTCAAGTTCTCTCAATTCCCTCAAATCCTGGGTCGCCACACCCAAAGAGCCAAGAAACATTTTAGAGAGGGGCGAGGTCGTTTCATTGTAATTGCTGCAGTGGTAGGGGTCAGAGAAGAATCCGAAGGCGCAGGTAGGTAAATCTTTGATTCTCATCACCTGAGGCTGAAGCTTGAATGAGGAAGTGGTACGGTACGGTGGTAGCAAACAGTCGCCCGCCAGCTGGGGGTGTACTTGTTCTACAGGAGTGTTGTGTGTAGTTTTGTGATAACTCATTGGTGTATGTACTTGGAGTGTGTGTCATGGCGTTTTGTTACCCGGTGAAAGCAGACGGCGGCGCCAAATTTTAAATGGATTTAATGACGTTTACTGTAGTTTTGGTCTTCCATAAAATGTGAGAGTGTTACTTTAGTTTAGATTCTAATTTGTTTTATAAACATTTATAAGCTTGTATGAATTTGAATCTAGGTTTGTCCTGATTGATAGGCCAACTTTCCATCTCCACCCCATCTTAAATTCTATTTCCATTTCCAGTTCAGTCAGGAGTTAATTGTGGGATTTGAAACTACACCTTCTACATCATGTCTCTCCATTAGTATCCACTTAAAAGATATTGTAAAGACGTACATGTAAAGTCTATCAACATTAACAACATATATTGCGCTAGACCGAAAATTCTGTCTCTCGTTCATTAGCCTCTTATTTGGATAGGGTCGGCTCTTCACTTAGAGACAGAAACGCTCCATACGCTCCATACACTCGCCTGTGCAAACTCACTGACCACCGAGGAACAGTAGGCATGTCGTCGTTAAAATGTGAATATTACGATTTTTAAAAATATTTGTGTAAATTAAATAGATTAGGCCTAGGCTCTATACTTAAACGAACATGTTCAACTTACCAATTTGACTGTTATTCCTTTTAATGCTCCTTTTTCAGGTAATTCAGGGTCCAAGGTTTTCTCTGTTTGAAAATCTTCCAGCCGTATTCAAAATGTTATAGTGTGTAAGTCAATGTGTATTCGGTTTGCACAGCAGAGTGATACGGCCGTTTCTGTCTCTAAGTGAAGAGCTAACGAACGAGAGACAGAATTTTCGGTCTAATATTGCGGGTGTACATGTAGTAAATAACCATTTTTGCGGAAAAAATTGTTTAGAATTACAAAAATTCAGTTGTAGAGTAACTGAAAACTCTGTTAATGTAGTTACTACTACTTACCAATGCTATGCTACGACGTGTAGATAATGTTCACGATGAGAATGCGGAAGTACAGTCTGTGCGATGATGAACCGCGGAAGTCACGGGGGAGTAACTGCTGAGCGGCCGCTGGTGTCCGCGGCGATATCGCGACTTGTTGTAATAAACACGACGTAGAAAAAAGTAACAGCGAAGGTTGTCCAAAGTTATTGCACAAATCCCGAAATGTAAACGAAGAAAAAAACATGCGTGAGTTTCCGCGATAATGATATCCAAAAATTAAAGTCCGCTATTCGCGTGAAGTAAATAAATCCAAAGTCATAAGTCCGATAACGAAAAAGGTTGCTTGCTGCCGACTTCTCCAAATACGTAGGATCTTGCCAGAACAAAATCACATGGTGAAGTAAAGAAGAAAATATTGATGCGTCTTCTTCCCGAAGACGATAAGAGAACCAATGATTTGATTGGATAACAAATCGACCATCTGACTCGCCAAAACACTTGATTGGCTAATTGGCGACACACTGATCGCTAGACATACTGGAATGCGTGAAATTTACTAATCGACGCAACCTGCCGGACGGCATCAAATACGGAATGTTATTTACAATGAGTAACCCATAAGGAAATGCGGCTGGCACGCGAGCGTTCGTGACAACAATGAATAAGTTTGTAAACATGGTAGAAAATAAACAATACCAATCAATATGGTACGGAAAAGTTTATGTCACTACACAGTGTTCTGTCATTTGTGATTCTTGTAAAACCAGAAATAGTTACGTGCATGACACTTTCGTGAATTTTGCGAGTGGTCAAGATTCGCGAAAGTTCCATGCTGCGAAATAATCAAATCACAATTGAAACAACAAAATAATTGCAATCCATGAAAGTTTCTTGCTGCAAAATTGGCTGTCATTAACAATTCATGAATGTTTCTGGTTTTACATTAATGTATTTCGCGGCATGAAGCTTTCGTAAATCTGAACCTCTTGCAAAAATTTGTTAAAAGTTTCATGCATATGAAAGTTTTTATATATTTTTTGAAACATTTTACTACCAGATTTTGCACATTTACCATTTAGTACCTAGATTAATTAATTGGTCTACTGAAAAAATAGTCATTTCTGCAGTCAAGTTCCTGGGCTTTCAACTCTTATCCCCTTTCTATCTCTCTCCACACCAGGTAAATCTAGTGGTCAAAATGCATATTGACCACTAGGAAATCGCAGTGCAAAAATACTATTATTTTCTATCTCATGTACTGAGATAAATATTATTTTAAATACTTCCTTTCAAATTCAATTCTAAGCATCACAATTTCTCCTTGAATGGCCGTTCGGAAGAACTGATATTTCCAGCAAAATCTAAGGTCAAAATCATGTCCAAAACCAAAGAAATATCTGCTGATTTGTTTCTCCATCGCATGTTTTTATTCCGCCGTTGGTTTCAGTACACATTTGGTCCATGAATGTGTACTATAGATCTGATAGATACTGATACTAAGAGGTTATTGTGCATTACTGTCATTACATGTACATGAATTTTCTTGACAGATCTGACTCTGAAAATCTGTGTTATATGAGAGATATTGGCAGAATTACAAGAGTCATCACTCAACAGTTGTATCTAGGCTTTCAAATTGTAGGTCAAAAATCTGAGCTGCAAAATATGCTAACAAGGACGTCTGGTCCAATTTATTGAAGAAACCATCATTTTGTTCATTCAAATTATTAGGGGAGCAGACCTAATACTGACCTCACTGATGTCTGGTGAAGCATAGAAACATGTAGTTTGAAAGATGATTTGTGTTAACAAGTTAGTAAGGATACATGTGTGACAAACATACTCACACTAGTGACACTGACAAAGTGGAATCCTTTTGTCTGATGTTCCTACATGTAATTTTGGCAGTGGGAACAAGGTGTGAAACCTAAGGTGAAGCGAAGGAAGTAATTGAGTTAACAGCCTAGGCTTTAAAGCAAATAAAAGCAAATTAAAGCCGATAAATGTGTCAACCAGTCCCTAATTCTATTAACATTCCAGGGCTTAGATAATGGGCTGATTATATGGAATTAATCCCACATGGAGTGAATGTAGTCAACTCTTTTGGGGTATGAAATGAGATGTATTGTGAAGCACTACTTTAAATTTATCATGTCCTATCTTATTTGAGATTTGAAAAAACAATACATGTAGACTCGCATTGTATAATGTAGCTTGTAAATTAGTGGATATGTGTACTTAAAGGTTCACTAAATTAGAGTGAAAATGGGTGCTGTTTCCATGTATTTTTGCCTTCTGGCAATCGATTGTCCAAATTGTGTCTCGTTTTGGCGAAAAAGGGGGAAAAGTAGAGGTTTTGGAACCGTTCCTTAAAACTTGTGAGCTGATTGGCTAATTGAGGTCACACCTCCAAGTGACGTATGAAGAGTAAGAGGCACAAGATCTCCAGGCTGCAGCATATAACATTGTACACACAATGCGGTATTTGACCCCTCTGTTCAACGGACAATTTATGAAAAAAGGAAATTAATCAATATAGTATTCGGAGTGAATAATCATTAATATATTTTCTACAAGATCAGCAAACACTTTTGCCCAAATATACAGCTCTTGTTTTGTTTTTTTAACTTTTATTTCAACAATGTTCTCATCTATCTGAGCTGGCCGAACGAAAGTTTTGCATTGGTCTTAAACGCGTGCACAGCCGTTTTATGCGTCAGAATGTACTACACATCTTTAATACGGCAGTTAATATGTTCCCCTCGTACTTAGCGACTGGTGAACGTTTTTTGTTTTGTTTGTTTCACTTTCGGCTTTTTTCCCCCTTTGCTTTACATACTACGGTAGTACTGACTTAGATTTTGGCTGAATTCGAGTAACTGAAATAGAGAGATGCAAAGTGACCGCGTTTCCGAGTTGGAGGACTTTTTTGAGCCAGATACTGATTTATCAGATGATTTATTAGATGATTTATCAGATCCCGAAGGCAAAGAAGCTCAAGTGGCAAGGATAATACGACCATATTAATTTGAACCCTCGCAGAAGACGCACTGGGGCCTGGTGAAGGGGCCGTGGGTGAAGTAAATGTGTAAATCTGTGTAAATCAGCAAAAATGTACTTTTCAAATCATTATGAAATTCGACTGAATGCATAAAAAAGTGTGTGATAGATATTTTTTGGCTCCTGATGACTCCTTCTTACGAAAAATGGGCAATTCATTTTCTATTTTAGTGACCCAGACTATCAACCAAGTACATTGCAAGGGGATATTATCTTGTAGACTGTGGGTACACATATCTGTTTCACTTTGGTTGTTAAGGATAAGGAGGATGATTTGACCTTAACTCGGGTCACACGCGCTGTTAGGAGAGCTATGGCATGGCGTCCAGAGTTTGGTTACATGGTGATGACATATCGAGAATGAATTAACTGTCTTTTGGGGCTTGGCCATCTTTCAGCATTTGCTGAAAACAAGCACCCTTGGCATTTTCTCATGATGTGATAGAGAATGCTTTGGATTGAGACTGAAGACTTTCTTTCTCATGCATTAGAATGGCTGTGGAGATTTTTTTTTTGAGGGGGGGGGGGTCTTGATGTAAATACCATGAATGAGATACATGATGCTGGAATCAAGACACATTGCAATTAAATACAAAGGTACAAGTAACAATAGACTACTCATGTACATTGTACAAGAAAATTAGGAAATATGGAAGGACATTGTAACCATCTCTGGGCTTCATAACATAAAGGTTTGCAATCTATTGCAAAATGGCAATATATAGCCAATTAAGATCTTATAGATTGGAAGAGGTTCATCGTGGTGAAGAATAATTGAAGAGAGTTAATCAGTTGTCTCACGATGTGCAAACGTAAACGTAGGTAGTCTGACGTTTCGGCTGCTATATACTGCTAGCCTTAGTCATAGACAATGAGCCGAGATCACGCTGAGAGGGTCTTAAATAGCCCGGAGCGGCCGGATGTACGCTCGGACCACTCGCACTGTGATTGGTCGCTGCCGTTGACCAATCACCGGGCGCGGCATTGTTCCCTGCCGTGCCGGCGCTGTGATTGGTCGCTGCCGTTGACCAATCACCGGGCGCGGCGTTGTTCCCTGCCGTGTCGGCGGTCCGAGCGTACATCCGGCCGCTCCGGGCTATTTAAGACCCGTTCAGCGTGATCTCGGCTCATTGTCTATGACTAAGGCTAGCAGTATAGCAGCCGAAACGTCAGACTACCTACGTTTACGTTTGCACATCGTGAGACAACTGATTAACTCTCTTCAATTAATCAAGATCTTTTTTGCATATATGCACATACATGTATTGTTCAGAGGGCTGACCATTAACCAAACAGGATCATTGTTTCAAATTTGCAATTGATTGCAAACCTTTGTCTTACAGGGCCCTAATTCCAATCAGTTTACATTAATGAAATACATTCCTTGGAATCTAATTACAGAAAATCAATTTCAGCTTCACCAAATTGGACACATTTGCAGCAAGATATTATCATGTAAACCTAATCATCATCAAATTAGTATCTACATGTTATCTACATTGTGATTATAAGTTTTCCACTCCTGTAAGCACTTCTTTTGAATAAATGTACTATTTACCATATCTCACACAATGTACATGTACTATTTTTCTTCTGGTCTCTCCAAATTGTCATAAATTCAAATAAATTCCAATCATGTTGGTTTTGTACCCTCCTCGTTAGTGAACACAATCTGTACAAACAAAGAAATCATTGCTATAATGGCCTCGGCACGGGTGCCCCTCCCATCTGCCAGGTGTTTCTTCCCGCTCCGACCCCTCGTGAAGTCATGAAAATCATGAAAATCATCAAAATCATCATCAGTCGCCGGGAGCTAGGGATACTTCATTGCTTCATCACCCACCAGACATTTTACCTTAGCAATGTCAACTCCAGCACTTCAAGCTTCATTGCATTTTAGGCCGAAACCTTGATTTTATGAAGAAACCAATATCCATCTGTCTTTATATGATTAACTCGCTCTGTACAGGAGGGCTTATTTTCATTCATTTACATGTACTTTATCATGTAAAAATGTCATTTTGTGATTATCATTTCAGAAATCACTCCATATAATGCCCTTCTGTTTGTGTGATTCAAATAAAAACAGAAAAGAACTGCTCCATGGGGGGGCATAAAATGGAAACTGCCCTTTTATAATGCCATGCAATTAAATCTGAAATTTTATAATACATATTTGTCACTACCCCTCCCCACAAAAAATGAAAAAAGTAGAAGTAAATGGACAAATTGGACATGTGGATATGCATGTAAGTGAGAAATTTCACAAGATATACATAAAGCATGAATGTATCACATATTTATGAAGATTTTCATCTGTTACCATCCACCTTTGTTACCCTAAGTCCCTTCTGAAGAGAGTGACACCTTGATATATTACAGTTAGGCTCAATACTGAGAATGCTACATGTATAAAAGCTGACTATGAGGGAAGCATGAAGACCCTTTAGATAGAAAGCATACAAAGTGGCATACTGAAAAAACAGTAGAGACGGGTGATGAAAGCTGATTGAAGAGGGTGAAATTTACACCAGAATTGTAGCACCCTCACTGGCCTCTTCAGGAGTTTGTCCCATTCCCCTCCCCCTTTTTAATGAGATATTAAAGAGAGTCCAATTCCAAATGCCTCATTCTACATATATGAGGATGAAGGTGTCACTCCATATTGGGTACTGTATGATGATGAATGCATTTGAATTGACTCGTAATGATGCCTCCAGATATTTATAAAATATTCTTCAATCTTATACATACTGCATGTGTGTACTTACAAGGATTAATTCCTCACTTCAACAACTTTCTTTCTACACATACATGTACATGTACAATTTACCAAAGAAGAATTCTTGATTTTAATTGTCTTTTGATTTGTCCTTAATAAACGTGACTTAATCAAAGTTTTAGTGAACGTCTGTAGGAGTTTGGACATGTTCACTTACATGTAGTACACCTTCAGAATAATGATTTGCAGACATTTACTGATTTTATTTTTCATAACATTTGTTATGAGGAACATTTAGAAAAAGAGAGTTGCAGCTATTATGTACAACTGCCTAATTGATTCACTTTTTAACTAAAAATACATACGTACATCTGTGTTTGTATACATGTTGTGTGTCAGAGTTCATTGCTCTCAAAGTATCCTTCATACTGATTATTTTAAGTCTGCAATTAACATAGCAATATAACAATCAACAGAGCATTTACAAAGGGTTGTCATTCAACCATTCAATGTTTAAAAAAAAATGCCCAGATTTGCATTTCAAATGATCATTGGTGTACATAGTTAAATGATGAATATTTAAACAATACTGACTAAGCCTGGCTTCCTCTGTGGTGTATGGAACGCTGTGTATTGATCACCTTTCAAAACATTTAGATTGGGTTATGAAATATCTTGAAAAATTGATCAAATCCCAGGCTAGTTTTGATAGCTCATTCAGCCAGGATTGTTTCATTTTGAAAAGTAGAAACACTGGCCCCCATCTCTTCCGAGGTATTATAATGACAGCTTACTTGGGAGGGGGGTTGGTGTCTGTCCTGAGATATGGGGTTGGGATGAGAGCTCACCTGAGATACAAGTAGGGGGTACATTGAGCAGTGTTCTGAATTGAGGGGGGTCTCCAAGGCAGGAAAAGCCTGCACAAAGCCCGCGATAGGGGGTTCAGAAATTTTGGCAGCCCTGAGATAGGGGGGTGCTTTCAAAGGGAGGGAACAAGCATACGCGTACCCTAAATAATACTGAGTGGGGGGCCGGGGTCAGTGGTGTCAGGGAACACTAAACATGTTGGTACAACTATACAACTACAGCTGTACATTAAAGGTCACTGCACTCCATTTATAGTGATCTATTTTTAGAAAGTTGCTAAATTGTTAAGTTGATAGATGGATGCAGTGTACACTATCCTTGATGTTTGTTGAGTTTTAAAAGGGGAGATAATTATTTTTACAGCCAATTTTAATGATCTGAACTATTTTTCTGTATGTTTTATGAGTATGAATTCAGTACATTTTGAAGATGTGATACAATTATGTAAAGTAAAGAGTGAATGGGTCTTTTAAGAATCAGACATAAAGTATTAAATAAAATAAAATTTGATGAAATAATGTCCAATAAGGGCTAGGGGTGGAATTGCATCCATATTAACCATTTCAAAGCTAGAATTAATTGTACGAGGTTATGTGAAATTGCATACATTGCAATTTCAAGAGGCTCAGAATGTCAAAAATTGGAGGAGCATATGGTTTATTTATTTCATGCACTTAAAAAATGCAATCTTCTGTTTTGCCTGTGTCTCATATTGCTCAGCTGTGCATCACTGGACCAAAAGTCATCCAAATTTGACACTCTGCAAATATTGTGACATGCATTCTGTTGGATAGAGTTGACAAAAACTGTCACTAAATGGGGAAAAAGTTTATATTTGCTCACATGTCAGTCTTCTCATGTGTCATTGGTAATGATTTTGCCAAGGCTCAAGAGATTTTCTATCAATATTTAAAAATCTCTTTGTCTGATTCTTGTCTGTGTGTGTCTCAAGATCCAACATTCTATATTTTTTCTGAATGTTTCTGCAAATTGAAGACAATTCATTCAACGATAAAACATGATCTGAAATGACTGTACATTATGCAGTACAGTACATACATGTAGACTCTGCCACCAGCTGCTTGTTTCTTCATGAAGAAAATACGTAAATGAAAAAGATTATTTTTGTGGCTCTGTGAATAAAAGGGTCAGTGAAGTCCAGAAAAATATTTATCTTTCACACATGGTACACTGAAGAGTTGAGCAAACAAAAATGTCTTAGCTGAAAGGTAAAGTACACAAAATGGCCATCCACAAGATTGCCATCCACAAGATTTGAATCAATCAGAAGATGGAGTACATTGTTTATATAGTGTGACAGGTCCATTGGTTAGGAAGTGCCCTTGGCACATACATTTTATCATATATACATTTAGGCCTATTGTGTATCTGCATGTAGTATTTTCTAGTGTGGTTGATCAGAAGAAATATACAGTTGAATTATTTTCCTTTAATTTCTTGCTTTTTCTAAAAGCACTTACAGTGCAATCAATACATGTATATCCGTTTTATACACACTTTACATACAGGTAACTTAAAAATGATTTATCTATGCACTTACATGTAGGACAACTTCAGTTTATTCTGAATGGAAGTGAATAATAATCTTGATAGTAATGATAGTGATAGCAATAAGCATAATCATAGTTCAATTTGAATGATAATGATGATTAAGATGATGATGATGATAATGATGATGAGGATGAGGATGCAGTTCTGTGCTAAGTGTTTTCAGAGTGCTTTACATACAAATTTAAATCTAATACAAATCTAGCTAATCTTACAGCATGCGAAGATTAAATCATTAAGGATGCATACGAATACAAATATAACATGTATGACCTCTATAAATATATCACATGTGCAGTTGATTTGAGCAGCCTTCCTGACCTGCAGCTTTATGGATGTGGAGATTTTTGCCCCATGTTAATTTTTTCTTTGTCACATTGATGGAAAGGAGCTCTGCTTCTCTGGAGGTTTCTGGGCCAGCTTGGTGTGAAAATGGGCCCTTGGGGCATAGCAGCGCTCGGCTTTGCGTGTGCGTGAATTTATTAAAATGCTCAATAGCATAGGCTTGACTGTGATGCATGAGTGTGTGCTTTGCTGTTTTGATTATAATAATTAATGGGTCTACATTGAATAGTTTGTGTGCGAAACTCAAACACTCGGGGTGATATTTGTGCATTGCATTGAGAATGTTTCAAAGAGAAAGTTGTGTTTACATCTACACATGTCCAATAAGTAGGTCAGCATTAAGACATTGATTTTTTAAGATTAAATGAGAGGAAAGTGTACTGTACATGAATGTGATTATCATCATTAAAGATGAAATAATTTTCATGAATTTCCTATGAAGGTTTTTACAATACATGTATATACTTTGTGACGTTTTTGTCATTGTAATTTCAAAAAGATAGATTTTTAAAAGAGAAATTATATTTTTTTTAAAGGACATCTGAGCCATGTAAGCCATGTAAACAAATGTAGACAATAGACCTACATGTATTGCCGTGTGTAGTTTACAAGTGTATCCAGTGAGTGTACTGTACATTTATTTCTTTTGTATAGCATGGTTTTTTCTAGGTACATGTAGTAGGGCTTACATGTACATGTACATACATGCAAAACTGGTTTACAGGTACATGTACACCTGTATATATTTAGTTCATTACAATTGCATTTTATTTATAAGGAAAGAGAGAATCTGATGTGCTCTTGGCCCACTGTATATGTAATGTAATCACCTGATTGAATTAATGTGCTTTACTTCTGCTGATATCTGTATTATTATACACTTTTAAGTTTACATATATAATCAAATAGCTAAATGAAATAGCTAACCAGTGCCTTTAAAATCAATTACATGTACGATGAGATGATACAAATCTATTGCTAAATGAAAGTGACAACTTTGTACAGCAACATGTTAAAATGAAGAACAAGTCTGATTGATTGAATTAGCATCTGTTGGAATGCTTGATACATGTAGTTTGATGGGCATATACTTGCGACCACATCTTCCAGAAAAATATCTTTGTGTACAGAATCATCAGATAACTTTCTCACAAGTAAATTTATGTAGAATAGTTTTTTGACCAGGAACAAATTTCAATATGCTTCTAATCCTCCAGAAAATGTTTGTGTACAGAATCTGCAAATATATTTCTCACAACACAATATTGCATGGGATATTGTTGACAAGAACCTTTAATATGAGTATGAACATTTCACTGGAGATCATATGTCACATAGTATACACTGTACATATATATCTGGCCTTCATTTCAAAAAAAATGTAAGAGGCACGATGTGTAAGTGACAGAGCAGTAGTTGTCATGGAAACTGCTTAGAGACCCCTAAATTTAAAAATATGTACATGTATTATGCTAACTTTCTTTGGTAGGGTAGTCTTTTAAGTCTCCAGAATGTATTCGTGTCCAAGGAAGTATAAATTAAGTTATTAATTTTGTTAAATGCTGTTGAGATAAATATTGATGAATCAAGCAGTTTAGTATTAGTGTGTATGTACTGTGCAGGTGTACATGTACATGTACCTGTGAAACTTCAGGAAATTTATTTTCTTGGAGAAGCGAAATGCATAGGTGTGAATGGACCTAATGGTTTCCCTACCAGTAGCACCCCTTCACTAATGATTACAAGTATATGAGCCTCTATATATATATGCTGGATGCTGATTGAAATTCCATGCTCTCATCCACCGATCTAGAAATTACCGCCGCCGCTCAGCGCCAAGATTGCCAAACCTTCAGACGAATTTAACTGATGAAGAATCAGCAATTTGTCTTTTAATCATTGGTCCTGCATCTGCGCCTCCATCAAATGGGTTTTTAAGTCATGCAAGCAGCGCTATATGTAGGCCACAACATTGCACAATAAGGGCATGTCTTAAATAGGGTAGGCAACCTACAATGTAGTGTGCAGTACATGTATATATGTGTACACCAGGATTTGATACAAATATGTAGCTCTTATTCTGTCAGATGATAAAAATACTTGATTTTGTTAGATGAGATGATAATGAAAATCGTCCATGAAGGTGAAACTGAATATAGGACTGCAAGTTGGCTGGTGCTTTTTTTAATGAAAAAAAAATGTAAATGTTTTCGAATAACTTTAGAGTAAAGTATTCTCATTCTTGGCAAATAAATAGAAATATGTAAAGGTCTACATTCCATTTCCATTTTGTTTATTTTGTTGGTTTTAACTTGTTGGTTACTTGAATTTTAATTAATATGTAGATTAAACTTCCTCAATCTTTTATGCTACACGCTACAATGTATACAATGTATATGCTGGTCTTGCGCAAACAAAAATATTCATTATACCTGTAATTTAACTTCCTTATATACATTTCCTTCATTTCATTTCATTTATTTTCATTTCCAAACAATAATATAGATACAACATAATTCAAATAATATTTACAAAGTTCATACAAATGATTCGAACTTATTATCGTATGGGTTAAACTGCAAATGACAAACCTATAAAACCTTGAACAGAATTAAGTTACTTTTGGAAACTGAGTGGACTGCTATGAAGCAAGGTTGTAGATTGCAGTCCACTCGCGTTCAAAATCAACAACAACAAAGAGCAGTTCACCGATTTTGCAAAAGATGCAATATAATAATTTAAAAAAAAGTGTATTTACTTATATAGCCTAAAGGTTTGTAGCAAGAAGAATAAACCAAGGGACAAAGAATGAGGAAAAAACAAAACATGTACATCAACATGTATTTCAAATGTCACTGTAAATTATGTGTACATAATGTCAATCCATACATGTGCTTGGTACAAACACGTGTACATGTACAATGTATGTCCTGTTCAGGAGGTGGTCATATTTAATTTAAAACCGTGGTTGCTATCCCACATTTGATAATGGGGAATACAAACTATGCAATTTTTAAAACCATTGCCATATAATTACAGTTAGAACCAAATGGGCCTATACAATGATGAGTCCATTATCATCAGTCAAGTAATCTCCAAACACCTATTCATTCCACTGGCTCATATAATTCCCTGATCTGTTCATAGGGGAATGCAGGCATAAACATGATGCATTGTCATACATCTGCCCAGAAAGCCTATGACTAACGCTTCTCTCTCTCTCTCTCTCTCTTGCTTTTCTTGTAATGAATGCATGATGACAGATAGAGTGGTATGATGGTCATCTTTCTGTCTGTCTGTCTGTCTTTCTACCACAGTAAGCATAAACACATACATCAGTCAGGTCTTTTTATACCTGGCTGAATGTGAGCATGAATTGCAGCTTCATAGTGTGAGTGTATTCCAAAGAATTTCACAGGTGGATGAGAAAACCGTTTCGTCATCATATACACTGCACATTGTAGGCCTATATGTTACAGAGTATACATGTACAGATATTATACTGAAGACACAAGGTACATACATGTAAATACTGTACAATTGTTTGATATTAGAATTACATATTTTAATCAAATTAAAAGTATAAAGTATGTTTTGAAGATAATACATACATGTAGTGTTTAAAAACAAACGCCAAATCATGTTTGAAAATTTTTAAATGTAGACCTGTTATTTGTTAATGTACATTTGTAGGTCCACCATGACTTAACAAGAATGCCCAATTATAGGTGGATTTTTAAGTGGGCCGAAATGGCCCAGCTTGCAAGTTTTACACAGTGGTAAATAAAGTACCAGAATGCTTGTAGGGGACTTTATCAGCCATTGTATCATTGGTTCTATGGGTGAATTGCAGGTCATTTCTTTCAACCTTCTTCTGTGAACAAGGAAGAAGATATTTCCACTGTTCAGCCTAGATAATCCACCTCTCTTGAAGTTGAATGTGTATTTTGTTTGGATCATGCATTCCACTAGATTTTATGAATGACTCACAATGATAAACACTGATAAACACTGAAAAGACTATTCTATTCCTGTTTTGACAAGTGCATTGAACCAGAAATAAAAATCAATATTTTGCCCTCAATTAAATGACATCAACCCTTTTCATCCTGTTCTGTGTTAAAGTATTATTTTACATAGATTTTACAATGAATTTATATTTTTGGTCACAGTACAGCTCATATTGCCCCACATAAAAATCTTTAATAAGGGTGTAAGTTGACACTACATGAATACTTTTGCATGTACATGTAGATTATGGAACAAAATATTTTTTTATGCACAGTGAAATCTGTATGACTAGAAGGCAATGCATGCAATTTGCAAGGCCTACATAATTTACATTTTAGGAACCCCTAATGCATTATGTTACCAGAAAGTGATGCATGAATTAAGTGCCATATTCTTTTAGGCTGGTACATGTACTCCTGATGATCAGGTGCAAGGCATTACTGAAGATGGATTGGTACATGCAAGCCCTCATAGATCCTATTCCAGGATGAGATTGATAGATGCAATTACATGTCAACTCTAAACAAATATGAAAGGTGATATTTTACTGTGTTTCAGGTGGCATGAATATCATCAGCATTGCAATTTTCATCCCATTCTATGGTATTTCCATATAGTAACATGGTTTTGAAGGGGAAAAAAAACCTTACGTTTGTCATCTCTAATTTCATAGTGAATCATTGCTATTCATACATGATGATACTGATCAGGAGGTATATTCGTTCTCTTTATGGAAATATACACGCTTAGGCTTTGCAGATGTATATAAGTTATGATTGGAGATGACTTGACCAATATATGATGCAAGGGACAACATACAATTAACCCATTTAATAAGCACATCAAATTAAAACAATTTTAACTTGTTAAGACACTGCAGTAAGCAGTCCTTACACACAGTTCTATTAATCTCTATTTTATCATAGTGCATGTGCATGTGTGTTCATCACAACAAAATGCGCTACTATGTGTATGCCATGGGTAATGACTCTCTGAATACGTCCTCCATCTTCCCAGCGCTATAGATTTGAACTTTACCCATGTCCTGGCAGGATGCTGCATGCCGCCCTGCATAAATAACATAGTGATGATGCTTCATTTGTGAGAACGGATCGCATCTCGGAAACGAAATGTAATAAAGATGCTCTCTTGGATGCGGTATGTTCCTTTGCTCCGTGTATCTCTGGATAATGACGGTGACATTCAGGCTCCGGGAGGGACATATGCTTGTGTGCTCTGGGACCAGGGTATGCATATGTTTGCATAGAGCATAATCGGATGTAGATTGTGAATTACACTCATCATGCACAGGTGTGTATGCAGTGTATAATCAGAGATTTGGGGAAGGTTCAGTTGCATTGGCAGTCACCATGATACTGAGCATGAATGTGCCACTCATGAATAAGCCAGTTCGGGGTTGCAATCTGAGCATGAGCAGATAAAGGTCATCTGTACCAAATTCTAAAACCCACTGACACTAACATTCGATATGTGCTCATGAATGTCATGTAATCATTATTCAATTATGCACTAATGGTGCATTCCATGATATCCAGGTGGAAGTATTCTTTTTAAAGGGGGAAACAAAAGCTATTCATGAGGCACCTCTATCACTCCCAGAGTTATTTTTCTGAAGTGCACATAAAGGGACCCTCCATGTCTAAAATATCTGTGGATATTTGGGGTCATTTGTACAATCTCAGTACCATGCGCTAACCCCGAACTGGCTTATTTCTATCTCTGTCTTCATCCCTCTCATCCTGCAAGACTTGGATATTCTATTAAACTAAATATTCTTTAGTAAACGAAGAAGCTTGACTGGGGAGGAATTTTAATTTGTAAACAAATCTTTAGGCATTTTACTCCCAGTGTTAAAGATCGTATGCTCGATCTGTAACACTGGGAGTAAAATGCCTAAAGATTTGTTTACAAATTAAAATTCCTCCCCAGTCAAGCTTCTTCGTTTACTAACCATTGTCTACGGCGAACCGTTTGAATATTAATGAGTCAGAAAGAAGAGGATCTTGGGTATTTGATTCTAGTTCATCGTGACTTGGCCGTGAACCAGAATAGCCTGGTGGTTAAGTCGCTGCCCGGCAAGCAGTAGATGACAGGTTCGAATCCCGCTGGTTCCAATTTTTTCTGACTTGTGTTTTTCATTACAGATCGAGCATACGATCTTTAACACTGGGAGTAAAATGCCTAAAGATTTAGTTAACAGAAAAATACAAAACAAAAGATGAAGATGAAGACCCTTATAAATTAAGGTGAAAGCTAGTATAATGTTATTAAAGAAAATTATCAAGTAAAGATCAGTTACTTCTGCTTCAATGTCTGATAGGATATTAATTGTAAGCTATACATGATCCGTTTATGATCAAAGCCTTGTGCATGAAATCCAATATTTCTGAGGCTCTGAGGTGCAAAGCAGCATATTCCATATGGAATAATTTCTCGCGTAATGTGTTCGTCCAAAATTTAATTTAGGGCCTCTTTGTGTCCCATCAATTTCTAAGATAGTAATTAAATTATCTTCATGCTCCCATAGAACCCCAGCATGTCTTACAAGATTGGCCTTGAGGTGCTGACTGTCCTCTGGGGAAGGAGAGAGAGAGAGAGAGAGAGAATAGAATATTGACATGAAAGGATACATAGATATTACCAGGGATGCTGAAAAGTGATTTCAGGCTCATTTTGTCTGCATGTAAAAATAGAAGAGAGGTTCATGTACATGTAGTTCTTCTGTTTATAGTTCTCTCGAAGGGAGATGATAGTTAAGAAGAATATTTAATGGGAAGGGAGAAGGAGGAGGAGGGATGGGGAGACAAAAATTACAGAATAAAATGGAGAAAATCGTTTATTAAGAAAGTACTGGTGGTAAAAAATATTCGCACATGATGCTCAACTATGAGTGGACAAAATGATCATAAAAATTATGAAGAGGGAAATCAATAATGCAATGAACCTGCTAGTGTAAGAATCAACAATATACTCATTAATATATATTGAATAGATTACAATTAGTTTCATCAACACTACATGTATATAAAGCGGTTGTGTAATACATTCTATGTAGCACACAGGTTTTTCAGAAATATGTGTTACCATTTTGAAATTACACAGTATGCAAGGCCTTCATGCACCAGTATATACATGTATGTACATTTATTAGGCCTATATGCCTGTAGATTAGTCACTTATTAATATTTTAAGTGTCAGAATGGGTATAGACCAAGCCAGTTGCTAAAGTGAGTCATCGTTTTGTATATTTCAGTGGATCAGTGAATTATTAATGCACCATTTGATAAGACAGCCATAAGGTTGGGTGTACTTCTCCATTTATGTTTAGCATGTAACCAAAAAAGTATATCGGGTTTAAGGCCTTTTCAAGTGAGAGTAATTTGTATTTGTCATACAAATCTAATACATTATTCATATAATTCCACAGCTGTTCATGTGTCTAATTTTGGTGTGCAATGTATTATAGCCATTCAGTAGCGTATCCCCATCATTGCCCTTTAGTTAGACCATTGTCATAAAGCACTTTCTTCAGAAGATAAGATACATTTTGAGCATTCTCATTAACATTTCATATTGATTAATCACTGGCCTACTATAATTATTACCTGGATCATATAATATTCATGACATACACGCAGGGTTATCAATCTTTAATATTCATTAAGGGAAAGAGTTTTGATAATTATATCATTCAGTATCCTCTTCATGTGCAATGTTGCAAGTACATAGATGTTCATGTACAATGTAGTTTTCTATTTTATATATTTTTCAGTAGTTTTGAAGAAAAAAGCTGTATAAGGTAAACATACCCTCAAAGAATTTGAATGGAGTAATAATATAGTGATGACCTGTTTGATAGGATTCAAAGAATATAGAAGAGTGAAAGGATGCCATATTGAAGATAAAAATTTAATGGAGGAATACATGCATGGTTGGAAAAAAGATTTTAAAAAGTTGCATTTAGATTGTGAGAAATAGCATTGAAAAAATACAAGACAAATCAAGGATTTTTTTAGGGAGAAATGGGCAAAAATTTCAAATCAAGACATAATGCATTGAAAAACGTATGAAGAAATTTGTATTTCTTGAAATTTAATTTTAGAGGGAAAGAAGTTGGATGTAAATATGTAGGAAGATGATACTTTGCTGGAAGGAGCAACTGGTCACAGGTTTTGCATTATCAATAATTCAAATTACATTGTGTATCAATTGTATTGGTATGGCATGGATTCTAAGTCACTATGTATCTGTTTCATGTATCTTTACAGGTATCATTGCATCAGTGCTGACTTCATTTTACAGGGCTTATAGGTAAGTATTGAAAAAAATGATTTAGCAGAAACATGAATATGGTTATATCGTAATTATTTGATAAATCAATATGCGTAACATATCCTGGCATCAATATTATGTGGAGAAAGGATGAAAATTGTCCTTTGATAGAATAAAGTGTTTACCAAAAATATGATACTGATATAATATACTGAGACAAAAATGTTCTCTCAGTATGAAATTTTATATCTTAATTTGATGTCCAAATTCACACTCATTATAGACAACATCTTGCCAGTAAAGTTGAGAAGTTTACAATTTCACTCATTTATATATTTGTACTCTGAGATTTGTTTGAAAGATCAGTATCAACCAACCTCTAGAAGAAAGGTCAACAGCTATGTAATAAATCGTGAATGGTTTACACTTGAAATAAACATATATCCTCTTAATACAAACTGATAGGACCAGGAGTAGTCTCATTGCTCTATCTGCTTCAGACCCAGTGATTAAGAGTAAGCAGGCATGTTTCTTGTATTCGATTTTGTCATCCTGGGCATCAGGGAAATAATGAAAGGTGTGTTTGGATATTGTGAAAGTCACATCAATTTCCAAATTGGAGTGAAAGGTATTTTTTGTCATGATTCATAGACATAATGCTGGGCTCGACCCAATGGATCCAGTGCATATGGGTGCCCAAATCTTAACCCCAGACCCCCCCCCCCCCCCCCATTCTGGATTTAAACAGGACCTATGCCTTAGAATTTTAAGCTGTACCCTCTTTGCAAAAAACTTGGTTTGGAGCCTTGCTTCAGTGGGTAATTGTCCTTTTATTTCTTGCCAGTAGGTCACCAAAACTAATTACATGTATATTAAATCTTTTTATGCCATGTTTGATACATGGATGGAAAATTGACATTTCAAGCATGTGTTACCAGAAAGTAATAATGTTAAAATGAAAAAAAAAAAGAGTTTTTCATTTATTCTTCTGCATCTCAAGACATTCCTTGATTGAAGATCAGATTCAAGAAAGTGAGATATATCTCGGCTTGAGTGCATATGTGTACATCGAGATGTGATTATTTATTGAAAGAAATGTCTGGGTGATAAAGCTACCTGTAGCTTTGTAACCTTGATGGTTCAGTTGAATGTGTGGTAGACCTGTATGTGATGACTCACACTGTCTCATCACACATCACTCACTCAGGTATCTGCTTCGACAAATCCATCTTATTCCTTTCATTTGATTTCATTCAGGGTTTTTTTCATAAAAATCATGCAGACGGTTGGCGAATCAGGCATTTTTTTTGGAGACATTGTCTCATTTATTCATGGTATTCTACTCAAACAGCCTCCCCTATTTTTGTAGATTTCTTCTTTTTTTTTGGGGGGGGGGGATAGGGGCCAACAGAAAAGGCCTTTTTTCCCTTATAAATACATCATCTGCTATATTATTACTTCACCCTGAGTTGATGTAGCCTTCACAGTGACCTTACAATGTTTTTACACAATAGAGCATTATGCTGTTCATGTTTGTGTTGTTTTGAGAGTGCTTGTAATTCAATTTTTAATATCTAAAGTATAATCTAATCCAATCAAGTAGCATGTATCCTTGACATTCTCCTATCCCTCTCTTTTTAATTTTGTAAAGGAGTAATGTCCTTGATGATGCTATTAAATAAACTTTCCCAAAATATTGTTACTATAACAGTCCCTAAGCCATATTGCTTCTTTAATTTTCAACAAATGCCTGATGTACTAGTACATATATTTGTAGTTGACCTTGAAATTGGCATAGGCATGTTATCTCACTCCCACTTGCTCTAGTTTCATTATCAAATGTTGCCTCATGATTACATCAACAAGAAGAGATTCATGTAGATATGAATGTAGTAATGATATCCATGTGCATTGCACAAATTCCAATAATTTCTATATTGTGGGAAGAGGTAATTTTTCATTTATTAGATTTAAATGCAGAGAAATGAATGTACATGTACTTGTATCATGATTTGAAATGAAAAAAAAAAATGTGGCACACATGTTCAACACATGTCGCTATTTTTTACATACCTTTCTGCTGTTGATTGACAGTTGGTCACCAACTCCCTGCCCCCCCCCCCCTTCTTCATGCCAAGCCCATGATGATAACTATTTGAATGCGTCTCTCTCCACTCCACCCTTCAATCTGTGATCAATACCCCCTGCCTATCTCCAGCCCACTCAGCCAGGCTATTAGAGTTTATGGGATGCCTTTCCCTCAGATAGACGTGACTTTCTCTGTGGTCATGGCAGGCTGTTTATAGCTCCCACTCCACGCTAATCAAGTTCATATAAACAACGCTGTCCTGCAAATGAAGAAATTCCAGGCAAAAAAGTGGGGCCCCTTGCAGGCAACTGGGCTGGCTTGTAAGTTGTTATTAGTTCATTGCCATAGGCTAGTCATTAGGATGGTGTGTTATCAAGTAATATTCATTATGCAGGAGAATAATCAATGACATGTGATAAGATAGAAGTGAAAGACTACTGTTTCTTGAAATCCTCTGGCATTTTAGGAATACATTTACAGCAGAGCATATTGTGATGGTTCTTAACTTAGGCCTATATACATGTACAAAAAATTACACACCAATATTAGGAGAATAATAGGCCAATGGCTTTGCTGTATACAATGAAAACCATTCCATGAATTTACAATGTACAGTACATTGTATTCACTCAACTTGAGCATTCTTATAGATAAAAGGTTATTGATACAGAAGACAATATGTTGGCAATATAAGAGCCTGCAAGAAATTTATCACGTTCTGTTGCAAGACAAGAGGTATATGTACCTCTTTGTGTAGTCTTAAGTAGATTTCTAATTATGTGTCCGGTAATTATGCACTTAATATTGTCAAGTCTTAAACTCAGAACACGTACTGTGTCAATCTTGAGACACCTTGATTGTTTGGTTTTCAGACCTGTCTAAAGCTAAATTTATACCATTACATTAATGAAGACCTGAATATCTCTGTGGGAATATTATGAACACTGTAAAACTACTTGTAGGCCTACATGTAATACATTTGTATATAAACAGTTGAAGAACATGTAATTGATTTGAAGTGTACATTAAATATAATCATTGAAGGTCTTATTTATAGCAAGTTTTATCAATTGATTGTTCATTGTATTTGTTTATTTTTAATAGGCCGAATCAAAATGTCCCCTGTGCATTCCAAAAAAGAATCACAGGAGTGAAAATCGACTTGAAGTATTAAGCAACTTGCATTAGCAAGGGATATACCGTCGCGGCCCTTCACTGCAATTAGCCACCCGAAAGCTTTCACTCCGTCCTGCCTAATTTGCATAAAATAAACAATTTGTTTACGTAAAACCGCTACCAAAGATTCTCGGCTAAACTGTGAAATCTCGCCTTAGAAACAACCAAATGAAATGAACAAACGTCAAATTCTAGAATAAGAGTTGCTCTAACTCGTAATTATTATCACTCGTAGTCAAATCATTTTTTAGTTTGTGAAAACTTAGAGAGATGAGGAGCCATTTTTTTTTTTTTTTTTAGTCTGAGAATGTAGCAGTTTTTTTCATATTTGCCATCATTGCGCAAGATCAAAACTTTTAGATATGAAAAATCAAATTATATTGAGGAGATCCTCCAAATATCTTTACATAATTACCTGTTGAACGTTTATGTCGGAGAAAAAATCGAAGGCAATGTCATACATGAACCCTCGACCGTTCTTCGCGAAAGTTGAAATGTAGTCCCATGTATAGCGGTGCATGCAGGATGGTTTCCACTTAATTAAGTGTAGTCCTGTGTATGTAGTACTTACATGTACGTGCAGGATAAAACATGATGCTGAAGTAAAGGCCGATATTGGGCAAAGAACGACATAGATCTAATATAAGATTAATTATTAAGAAATCAATCAGGGTACTAATGTTAAAATAAGGTGGATTGCTGCAACTTTACAACTCACCAGATCGGACTGTAGCATCCCCCCCAAGTTATAAAAAGTCTACCTCACTGTATATAGTGGTCACGTCCATGACCTACCTGCAATTGCAATATACACAGACGGCAAGCGGCATGCAGTGTCTATGCATCTGGCATTGGGCAGCGTACAGGCTATACGTACGTATACACACTAGATCAAGAGTAAACGGGGCGTTTCACCAAGTGTCTTGTCAGTGATTTTTACCGACAAATTTGCTCTCAGCCAAATGGATGCAAGGATTTCAGTAGCTCTATAACAGTTATTGCAACGTGTCCTTGATGATAAGTTTTATGAAACAGGGCCCAGGAAACGGCTGATCGACGTGACTGCGAGCTGAGGCAAAAGGATGACGTCGGATGAGCGCATGCGCAAAGAGGCGAAATCGTTCCAAGATAGATGTACGCTTCCGGTTTTTTTAATGTCTTTTCTTCGATTTTTGATGGCAGTTTTACACAAAACTACTTACTGCGCAAACTTGAAAATGGGCAAGGAGTGAGACTCCAGTTTAAAGTCTAGCAATATGTTAATTGTTTGCATATTCATTTCGTCCCAGACTTGTGTGAGGAAAAAAAAACAGAACCTCTTTTTACCGTACTCTGAAACAGGAAAATACTTGTATCTCAAAAAATACTCAACCATTTTCAGTGAAATTGATATAAAACATAATGTCATCATTTTTTAAGTACTCTGGAATTTTCATGATTTTTAAGGCTCATATAAGGGTGATACAAGAAGGTGAATTTTCTCGGATTTTTGCTCCTCTCTCAGCGCAGGGCCTCGGTAGCAGTTAGGAATTCAAAAGCTTTTACGACTTTACGAGGAGTTAATTGCAGTGTAGGGCCGCGCTTGTATACATGGATTATTATTGAATGCATTATGACTTATGCATATTTCTACAGTTGTTTAGAATATGATATGCTGAGAACTCCTCTTATAAACTAAGCTTTTCAAATTTTCATTTTTTAAATTACATATTTTTAGTTCACTTAAAGTGAGAAAAGTGCAAAGCCACTAAACAAACTATTTTTGTGGTCCTATAACCAGGAAATATTTCCCACGCTTTCACGATGTTCCCCTATCATAGTAAAATCCACATGTATAGTCATGGTCTTTTGACCTGAAGACCATTAGTTTTCTTAGGAACGATAACAAGATGGGAGTTGTTGAAAGGATTTTGATTTTCACCACTCCCCCCCCCCCCCCCCCCCATAATCTCTCTCACACTCCCACTCTCCCCTTTGTTCTATCTCTTTTCGTTGATCCCTCTGTCTATAACATCATACAAATTGGGCTAAATTCTAGATTGATACACTTTTCTTAAAATAACCATGTGGATATGATACATGTATATGTCTTGTCTTTAATTGTAACCCAAGGAAGGAATTCCAAGGTCAGTGGCCATGTGGAATGAATAAGATACATGTGAAGAGATAATCTGTACAGTAAGCAGGTCAAAGATTGTAAATCATGCACTGAAATATCCATATTCTAGATTTTTTTTTTTTAATGGAATATCCTTACTTTCTATCAGAAGCAAACATTTCTCAAACATAATATTTTCCTTTACTGTTCTACAAGCACTGATGGCATTTGAAGTACAAAGTGCAAAATATTGGCCACTCAACACTACAATATTATGAAACTTGGTGATACAGAATTATGACACTCCCAAGGAACCTATCATGACCTTATCAACTTTCAAAAACTCATAAATTTTGTGATGTTTGTCTGAATGTTCTTAAACAAGATTGCAAGCCAGTTAGCAATACAATATGCCGATTGATAGTATGTCATCACAATATGCTGAGGGAATATTCCATTGAAAATAGTACATATATGTCCCTATATTGAAGCTGCTCATATAACTGCATGGTAGGCATATGCTAAGTAAAGAGCTTCGGAGTAGACTCCACACTAAAGACTTGTTAGCTTTCCTTGCTTTGCAGGAATAATTGATTAGTGTGAACTGTACCTGTGATAAACTACAAAGGCCTACAGGCAGATTGTTTTTAGTTTCTCTGCATACTATACATGTATCTCTTAAAACAACAACTTACAAGAGAATATGTAGTATGTATTGCAAATGCGGGCTTTTGTTGGTATAAATGTAGGTTGCATATTCCTCCAACTGAAAATCATTAAATTAAACTCCCAGTGTAAAAGCACCCTCTAATCCTATAAAAGGCGAATAATCTGGTACATGTAGTATTCCCAGGGTATGAGGCTCAGACATGCATCCCATGTTATCTGTATATTACAATCCTTTATTGGAATGCCCTGAGGAGGAGAGGGTCCTGTGTTGCTTTCTCATAAATTTGAGTTTAATTAAATAAGCTTATGAGGACCACATTGGGTCCTTATGAGTCTGTGGCCATTGAATATCGTTTTTTAGCGATGGTGCTAGATGTATTGCATCTTTTTATTCTTTCTTCCTTTCTCCTCCAGCTGTACCGGTAATAATGCAAGGGTGAAATTGTGTGGGTTAGTTTTACTAACTAAGAATATGGGTTAAATGATGCTTCCCAACAACATTCATGTCTAGATTTGTTTAAACTAAGCCTATACACTTATTTATGAATAAATGGCATAAGATTTGTGAAGGTTCTAGAGACCCGATTAAAGCTTTCAAGGCCACAAATTTAGAAATTTTCAATAAGTATTTATAAGCAGTAGGATAATTTCTTTTGGAGAACCTATGACAATATGCAATCCACAATATATTTTGTGTACTGCCCCGAAGGAAAGGTGCTTGGGAGAAAAACAAAATTAATGACATTTTAATGTAGGACAAACAGGAGAGTTGACCAGGAATGCATCGCAATTGACTGACCACATTACCAATATGAGATTTGCATAGGTTTAGTTATCTTATTTTTTAAACATTCACAATTTTTTTATTTTTGTCTGATATCTTTCAAACTTTCTCCATCCTGCTTCTCTTATATTTCTGCTTTCACACAAATCAACTTACTTTACGTTCACTGTGTAGGAAGAGAGCAAAGCAGACAGAAGTTAGATGAATGACCGAAACACACACACACATACACCAAAAAAAAAAAAATTATTACAGAGGTTGGATTGCCCTCGGTGAACAGAAGTGAACTTTTGCTTTTTCAAACATGTAACTACACATGTTTCAATCCTGATTGCAAGAAAGAGAGAGAGAGAGAGAATATGAATTCACATTCCCATCCCAGCATGATAGCTTGTTCAAAAAGTAAACCGGAAATTTGCAAGTTATCACAATTGATTTGATTTCTTTGAGTCCCGCTCTCACCGGCAGTCCTCTAGTTGTAAATGTTCAGGGTGAAATATATTCAGATCAGCTTTTATATTGTGACACATTGGGAATAATGCATCCCCCCTGTTTGGTTTATTAAATATAATCCAACATTTATATAGGTGTCATAGAATGAGGAGAATCACAGGGTAGCAAGAGCTTTATTTGGATATGCTTGAAAGAAAATATGACATAATGTTGTGTTTAAACCTTCATTTTATTAAACGAAGAAGCTTGACTGGGGAGGAATTTTTAATTTGTAAACAAATCTTTCGGCATATTACTCCCAGTGTTAAAGTGTTCGAATCCCGCTGGTTCCAATTTTTTCTGACTTGTGTTTTTCATTACAGATCGAGCATGCGATCTTTAACACTGGGAGTAATATGCCGAAAGCTTCATTTTATTGTTTTGTAGGCAAACGTATCTTGATAAGGTTTTTAAAGAAGGTTGCACTTTGCCTGGTTTGTTTGCACAGTATTCATTTTTGCTTAGATTTTAAGTTGTCTTTTTACAGTGCTATTATCAAAATAAGTTGATGTACTTTTATTTATTTCATGTTTCTGCAATAAATCTGAAGAAAATGATTTTTATTGTATACTACTCTGAAATAGACATCAATGTAGTTTCAAATGTTGATTTAAAGGTGTCATTGATAACTTTTATATGACTCCAGGGAGGATTTATTTTTTATCTTGAAATTAGGGGAGAAAGAGATGGATAAGGCAAAAAAAAAAGAGATTTAGAAATGGTAGATGATGATGAAAAGAGCAAATTTATCACTTTTTTACCGAAAAGTAGATTTGATGGGGATCTGGAAATCATAACTCTAAAACATGCTTATTGGAACTGACAGTATGGAGTGAAACCCCTTGGTTTTGGTAGTTAGCATGCTGTATGATTTACCCTCTGTACATTTCTTATAAATGCATTATTCTACTTGAAAATGAATTTCATGACAATGATTGTAGTATTTGACTTACTGACACCAATATGGATTGAACAAATAGAGTGATGTTTTGTTTTCATGTGAATTGGGGGCTGTATTGATTCTATGTTAAGAACATGAGTGAATACACTGAAGTGGCACTTGACTATAAGCTCTCAATTGCTAAGCAAACATTTACACTCCATGGATGTTGACTTTATGTATAAATGATAGCAGGTGGTATTGTTTTAATAAAAGGGTTTTAATGGAACCCTTATTTTACAATATTTTCCTTCAGAATGTTTTTTTTTTGTAATTTCTCACACTTATTTGATTGCTCTTCCAGTCTTCGTTTCATATACCTGGCACATGCCACATCCCCTCTCTCTCTCTCTCTCTCTCTCTCTCTCTCTTTCTTTCCCTCCCTCTCTTTCCCTCCCTCTCTTTCCCTCCCTCTCTTTCCCTCCCTCTCTTTCCCATCTGTGTGTCTCTTCCTTCTCTGTCTATCTGTATTCATGTCTGGCTGTCTTTCTCCTCCCTCCCCCCCCCCCCACTCTCTCTCTCTCTCTCTCTCTCTTTCTGCACATGCATGCAGTACAGCTATTAGCTGGTCACCAGGTGGTTTCTTTCAATTGGTACTTAAGTAAATAATTAACTAATTAATGATATCTTTCTATCTGTGGTTTGTATGCATATTATGGATATAACTGACATACAAGAGGGTTGTGACCAACTCTGTTTTTTTTTTCTTTTAAAATACCATACCATATTTTTTTTAATAAGCCACCCTAGCAGGTAAGAGCCCTGTAACAGTATCGAATCCATCAAACTAAGACAATAGGTACCAGAAAACTCCCTGTCCCTATACATTTAAGAAGACTTTTCATACAATCAAGCTTGTTGATGAATTGATTTTTATCATACAGCTGTAAGACTGGCTGTTAGAAATCAATTCTGAATTGAAAGAGAACAAAACCTGGTGTTTGCAGGCACTCAAACGATCATGTTCTTTTAGTCTGCTAGGATTATTAGCCTTCCTGTCCATTTTTGAAAAGGTCCTTGGGGCTCTGTGGGATTCAACATAATGAGATGTTTTTTGTATGAATTATGCATACTTTAATTTTGTAAGTGCTCCATGTAAGTGATTTGATGATTTTCATGTATGAAGATGATGTTTCTGGAGGTGAAATATGTCAAAAGATGGTAAAATATTGCTCAAGTATATTTCCACATTTTTTTACAAAGACAACGAAATACCTGAGTGATCTAACATTGACATTCAGGGAAAACACAAGAGATACTGGTACAGAAAGATTGGGAATGGATTGTTAAAGGCATAATACACACAGATGTATGTAAGCAAAGCGAGAGAGAGAGGGGGAGAGAGAGAGGTGGGAGAGAGGAATAAAGAAGGAAAAAAGAGAATAATATGAAAGCAAAAAAAAGAAAGCAAAAAGAAGATGTAGAGAAGGATTTGGAGAAAACGTAGGCCAGAAAACATGACTCATTCTATGGCATATATTATTAACATATTGCCAATATCTGTTTCACAAGCTTGCTGGCACATCATGAAACAACATTTGTAAATAGAGATGGCATCTGTATCTAATACATGTAGGTATGTCCTTCAGACCAATCTAGACTCTATTCATCAGCATCTATTGCCAACTGCCACAGCCCCTGCCTCATCACCATCACTGCTGCAAACTGTAGTAGACTACAGTGTAGGGAGTTCTGAATGAACATTTATTAACAGGCAATTGTAAGAGATACCTAATGGAATAAGTTTATTCTTTTGTGTGGGTGTTTTGGTCATACATTTTACTTCTTGTCTACCTTGATCCCCTCCATACATAGTGAACTTAAAGTTTTAAAAAATAAGAATATTTGGATGTGCCATTGAGGTCAGTGAAATTGAATCAAGAATTTAATAAGTATGTCTGGGTCATGACTTCATCTCTGGGCCAAGGAACAGAATTTCTTTTATGTGCTGCTGATTGATTTATTACCAACACAATTTGCTTCTTCTTTCTCTGTGGACTTGGCCTTGGGGTTGAGGTGAAGTTCAGACAAATATGTGTTAACTCTACTAGACCATTAACATCTTTTCACAATCTCCTGTACCTGTACCTGTACCTGTACCTCTGTGGATGACAGAGTTAGAGATGTGCATTTGAAATGGTTCTTTGTGACAGGGAAGTCTTTCCTCATTATGTTTGGTTAATTGGCCTATCATGTTCAAATGAACTTGTGAGATTCTGGGATGCTATTCTGAAGTGCTTCTTACATTACTGATTTTACTGTGGCTGAAATGGTGCTTCCTACATGTTACCTTTTATATGGTGTATTGCAGCAAATATAAAATAGGATTTCTAACAACTTACTATTTTAGGATACCTTTCGATATCTTTCGTAATTGCATGTTTTAATATCTTGTTTTTTCAAATTATGTTTTATGCGTAAAACAGGCATATGAATCCTAATGAAATGATAAGCTGAAAGTATCATTCTTACTATCAAGTTCACCAATCACCATGGATTTTTTAAAAATCAGCTAGTGTGCATAGGCAGAAGACAGTGCACATTTATGTCAGTGTGATTCTTAATGTTAAAATGAGTAGCACATTCCAAAGAAGGCTACACGTATACATGTTCGTGCCTCGTGCGAGTCTCTGGTACTTACAAATATGGATGCAATTGAATTTACATCGATTTATACAAATGATAGGCGTAGTGAGACATGCATTGTAATTCTTTGAACAGTAAAACAAATTAAATTTGGTTACTTGTAGATCAGTTTATTTACTTTTATCTATAACAAGGATCAACACGTCCACTTTGTATTATACATATTTCACATATATTGTGCAAAGGAATGAACTATCACAGTCTGTAACTTCAGAGTAGTCCAAAATCCACACTGCTTCGCATTGTGGGTTCAGACCATTCCAAGCTATCTGTGTGAGTTAATGAATGCACCAGGAGCAATATATCATTTTTATACAAAACATACAACACATCTACCATGTGTTTGCTAGAGTCTATGTGAAGATTATAGTTGAAACTTATCGCAATATATTTATGGCCACTCTGAAGGACAAACCAAATAGAGCGAGACTGATTAACACGAGACATCAATTTTACGGACTGTTGTTCATTATATAAAGTGGATTTGTCTTGCCAACAACGAATGCTTGTAATGGAAAATAGCCAAGTTCCAGTTGATTAGATATGGATTCAAATGTTTTTAGCTAATTGAAGTTCAATCAATATGTTTATTGATTGTGCATTTAGTTAGTTCTCTTTATCAAGGTCTATATTTAACTACAGGTCTTGCGTGTTCCCGTGTAATTATGAAATATGGCCGAATATGTATGAAGTGGTATGTATAATTAATGCATTTGAATAATTAAAGTATGAAATTGCTCTTTCGAAATTCCCAGATTAAAGGGGCTTTTGTCCCCCTTAAAGAACTTTACTGCTTTAAATACAGAGAACAAAAGAGAGAGAGAGAGGGGGGGAGGGGAAGGGAAGGGAAAGAAAGAGGGGAGGGAGAGAAAGAGAAGTTAGGAGATTGTTGTGCGGGGAGGGGGGGGGGGGGGAGCTTCTACATGTTTTATGACAATGTCAGCAGTATCACCCGTTATAAACAAGTTTTGAACAAGAAGTAATGATACCGTATCTTACAAAGAGAATTTATTTCTTCAAATATTTTTTCAAATAACTCTAAGCATTAAATTATTCTTCAGAGAGATTCGTATGATTATAGAGATAAACACAATGTGAAACATAACATTTAACATGTAATACATCTCTACCATCTTTTTCATACCATTGACTGAGAAACAGTTTTACGGCACTTGTTCAATGTGCTTTAACAGACTTGCTGTGTTTTATATAAGCACTAATTTACTCTTCAACATTTACTCTAGACAGATAATTACGATCAACATGGCTTTTTTTTCTTCTTTTTTTTCAAAGCTGAAAGTTCCATATTCACTTTACAATTGAAATTTTAGGACTTTCAGGAGCTCATCAGAACAAAGAAGAAAGGGAAAATTTATGCTTTGTTGATGTCATATTTAACAAGATTACTGCTGGATAACTAGTTCTTGACAGCTAAGGCGTGAACAACCACCAGGTACCCTGCATGATTTGACATAGTTGGGACTATAGTGGAACATGAATGTAGGTAGTCCCCAGCTGCGTGAGATGTGTGAGACAATGACAGAACAGGTTGTTGCTCCACAGGGAATGTCTGGCAGACACGCCACATCTAATTCAAGATTTATTACCATTGTTGTCTTCTTTGTCTCAAAAGGATTGCAGCTGTGCTGTAATCAGTCTACTGAACTGAGCACCTCATATCCCAAGAGAGATGTGCGAAGTCTTTGTCATTATTTTTCACACCTTTGCTGCAGTGTTAAATAGTTGACTAAGGCTGAGTATTATCGAAGTATATTTCAAAACGTGAACATGAGTTTACATGTACCTTACTAGTGTTGATGACTCTCTTGCAACTGTAGAATAAAGCTTCACTTGTCTTCTGCTTTTGTTATTGCATTAAATTTTATGGTAATCCCACAGCATATTCTGTAACATATCACTTGAATTGTTTTATACACAATCTCTTTTTTTCACCCTATAATTCCCCTCACATCCATGCTATCTTAACATTAGAAAATGATGAAGTAGGTCAATAAAATGTAAGGTTAGTTATTATGTTGTAAAATGTTGAAGTCAAGAAAGAAAAATATCTTGTAACAGAAGAAGCTACAGTAATAAAACATGATGAAATTTATTTTCTGTTTAAGAGTTATGCCTACTGCCATGGAAGTAGCTCACGTAGGTGATTGGAGTTGAGCCAGGTAAAGGGAGAGTCTCAGGGTGTTCAGACACAAAAAATTTATACCAAAGCGGTATACCTATACGATGGATTTATGTGGATTTATGTGTCTGAACACTGACTAACGAAACATCAAAGGTGACCTTGAGGGCCAGGCAGAGGCTAGCGGTGACCATAACAAAATGCACAGTGGAATGTTTTTCTAATCGGTCAAGATATGTGTCTGAACAGTCCGTAGGCTGTACGATGAAAATTTTATACATTCCGTTATCGAGTTTCGATAAAAAGGGTTTGTGTCTGAACAGGGGGTATATCATTAGCAGTTGTTAACTTGATCAAGTGTTAAGCCCCCATCACCTTGACTCCAATGCCTCTAGCAGAGTGATATGGTCGCATGTGTCATTCCATGAGGAAAGTTTGACTGACTCTCTCTCTCTCTTTCAATCCCTCTCTTTCAATCCCTCTGTTTTTCTCTTTCTCTTGGGTTGTGTCTCTGTGCAATGTCAATCTCCCACCTTATTTTTCTGGGGGGGGGGGGGGTCTTTCCTTTTATTTGATGCTACACACAATATCTCTTCTCATTTGTTGTCACTTTTGTATGTCATGTTCCATATTTGTCCTCTCAATGCTAGGCTATATAGTGTTTTATTATAAATACCTGCTATTCCTTTTTTCCCCCAATAGTCTCATAATGTCTATGTACAGTATATCTTTTAGTAGCCCTCATAGACACACTTCCTATCTCTCTTTCTGTGCTAATATCTCGTTCAGTTTTTTTTTTTTTTAATCTTAATTCCCTTTCAACTGTCAAGGTCATGTTTACTTTCAAGATCACCTTGTATTGATCTATAGATGAAACTAAGATTTAAAAAAAAGCATATACACCATATTGATACTTGATATTGATAGGGAGAAAAATGATTTAAAAATGTTATCACTGCATGATGGAATACATATTCAATTCCACAGGCAGGAGACACATGGAGTTCCACTGGGTTCCTTGTATGTCCATGGTAAAAGATGGGGCACACATTTCGGTGTCTCCTCTTCAGA
The DNA here is from genome assembly GCA_025617745.1 of Heliocidaris erythrogramma. NCBI lineage: Eukaryota > Metazoa > Echinodermata > Echinoidea > Camarodonta > Echinometridae > Heliocidaris > Heliocidaris erythrogramma. The sequence continues at coordinate 13,214,442 of CM046853.1, read as the reverse complement.
TCAATTACCCCCCATTTCAGCTGCACACATGATGAAAACGGCTTTGCATAAGCCCACGCCCAACTAATCAAAGACTAATGGTGCATTGTATGCACTCTCTACATTATCTAATACTTTCCTATCCAGATTGTATTAGGTTTCCCATTTTATTATTATGTTTCCCACTTTGCTTGATGGGTATCGACTTGGTCTTGTTTCCTTTTTGCATTTTGAGTGAAGAATTTGATTTTTTATATACTAACATGGAGAGAATGCTAATTTTTAAGTACTGGTACATGTATGTTGCATATGCATGTACACATATAATGATGTAAACCCACATTATTATACATGTAATCATATAATGCATTCAAAGAAGATATACTTTTCAGATTAACATACATGAAAGTACATGTATTTTCCAACATTATTGTAGTAACTAAATAGTACGTGCCACCATTTTTATGATGTATCATGCTTCATGCTGTCATCTTTGAGCAATTTTGTGATACATCGTTCTACATGTAGTTACATTGCAAAAATATGAAACAGTTTTGTTTTCTAAATCTCATCACTTGAGATCTAGAAATCATTTTCTGAGTAGTTTACACGGAAATCAAAATCTTGAAATATGAGATCTAAATAGCAGCAATATGTTATATCTATTGTCAGTGGGATGGGCAGTTCTATTTGATGTAAGATTGAGATGAATTGACACAAGGCTTACGCTGATGGGACACACAGAGATATAGACCCTTGCATAATTGACCATTGACCATTAAATGTGATGCGCTGGACAAATTTACCAAATTTATTTCTTGTGCATTAGCGCACAGGATCTAATAAGTATTGATTTATCTCTGCATTCAGTCAGTTCCTGTGCAGACATTGTAGAATAGGAGTGAGAGGTGACAGGATAGGTTTTGGATTAATGTGAGGATTAAGGAAGGATCTCCAGTGAAAATTAAGTTTCTGTGTTGCCGTTTGATTATGAATGTGCATTGAATCTACATCCATTATCCCGTCTTCATTCAGGACGGAGTGTAAGACCCCGTTCTCATCTACATCCTTAAACTAGTTTAGTGGAAACCAGTTTAGTGGAAACCAGTTTGGGGTGTAATGAGAACGCTCAAAGTGGTCTTGGAAGCGATCTTAAGTGGTCTTGGAAACCAGTTTTGAAAACCACCTCGCGATGTGGTTTTCAAGACCGCTTTCGTCGTTAAACTGGTTTTACGTGTAATGTGGACACAACCGTTCTTCGGAAACCGATCTTCACCCGGAAGTACTATTGTGCGCGCGGTATACGATCCACGCTGTACGTGCTAATGTACGTAACGCTCGACGGTTTCAAATTCCGCGCGAAACATTTGACCCCGCTTAGAGTGTTCCCATAGCAACAAGATCACTTTCGGTGAAGTGGTTTTGGAAACCAGTTCAGGGGAGCGTAATGTGAATGCTAACGAAGCGATCTTCTAAACTGGTTTTGAAAACTGGTTTAGTGGAAACCAGTTTAGGAAATGTGATGAGAACGGGGTCTAACTTTTACGTTCCATAGATGTGTGCTTTCCCACACATCCAGGCACTTGTTTGCATGAGTGAACGGGTCGCCATTAACCATCTCGTTTTGTAGTACCAACTCCTTGGTCGTACACACCTAAAAAGCTTGGGATGCTGTCTTTCTCTCTTATTCCCCGGCCCCAATCTCCTCTTCTCTCTGTAGCTCTCTTTCTCTCATTCACACACACATATACACATACACAGTCCCGCACATATACTTACTTGTCATTTGAGTGAAGAGAGCGAGGGACTCGTTTCCCTTTTCACGATCAAAAGCCACTCATACACACGGTTATACTTTCCTACACACTTGTGTGTGAGAAGAGAGAAAGAGAGAGGGAGAAAGCAAGCTAGCTAGTAGAATAAGCAGGGTTTCGGGTTTCAGCGTTCTGACACGCTGTGATGATATTGTGCTCGTGGGAAGATACATCTAGATGTAGGGCTGTGGCACGCATCAAGAGCAAGAGTCCGGTCCCACTTTGTCAGGAGATGCTCTCTCTGCAAGACATCTCATCTTGAGCTCTCTTTATCTCTCCATCTCTCTCTCTCTCTCTCTCTTCCCCTCTTTCAGTGCCACCTCAGGATTAAAATTGGATAGCTGCTGGATATTCGTTATTCTAACTGAATTTCGGAATTATCTTTGTTAGCCGTACAGTGTTGTGAACTCTGAGTAACAGTTTGTAATGATTACAACAGTTTTTGTGAATGGGATTCGATTCTGTAAGCTCAGTTGTCAATTGACGTGAGAAGATAAAGGACGAAGATTGTTGGAGATTATCCTGGTAAGCCTATTGTAATAATTTTGATATTGCCAGGTATAAAGATTGAAAATCTTTTGATTTCCACCTTACAGATTGTCTTACATTTGTAGGTGAGTAACAAATGCATCTGTTGCATAATGCTATCTGTGCCTTTTAAATCAATGTCATATAAAGGGAATGATATATGTCATGTAAAATTGTATTTATTTCTTTTTTTCAGAATATTAGATTGAGACACAAAATTTGAATTCCAGAGAAAACAGCATTTAAAATAGTATGGTGTCACTGAACTCTCTCATTTTCTACAATCTTTGCTCAAGAAATAGAGTAGTTTGGGGTGGTAAACCTTTGATGCTCCTTGCCTAAGACCCCTGTTACACATGCGTCGGCTTTCAAAGGTGGCCCCGGAGCCGGCTTCACGCCTGCAATTTGAAGCCGCCTCGAGACCATTAAAACCCCTGTTACACATACCTCGGGCCCGCAATTTTGTGTCTACACATAGGCCGGCTTCACGTCACCTTTTCACGAGCTGACGTTGGGGCGCACTCCATGTAAAAATTTTCGCGCGGTTCGCACACTCGCACTGCAGGTGCTGTACTCTCTTATCGACATTGCGAACGGTCCGCGCATGCACAGCTCTTACGGGTTATGTCACTCCAGCTTAAAAGCCAGCGCAGAGTCCACTTTGGTGTTACACCTGCTTATTGCGGGACTGAGTCCGGCCCAAGGCCGGCCTCAAACCACATCCATAGGTGGACTGGGATGGAGGCGGCCTCAGTCCTGTTTTTTTTTAAAAAGTTCATGTTACACATACGTCGAGCCGCCTCCAGTGGCAAAAAATGAAGTAAGACCACTTGATAGTATCACTTTATTGCCATTAATGTCTGAAACCAAAATCTTAAGGTTATTATTCAAGATACTTTTCTGTTATGAGAGTTGCATGTTATTTTCAAGGCTGATAGAGCACCCTTCCAAATGATGCTACTACCTATACCTGGGAAATGAACTGCTATAAATCTCGGCCAATTTTATGGCAATTATAAATATATTGTCTTGGGAGCTGAGCCCTGGAGGATCTTTTTTTTTCCAGGAGAATTTTCAGTTGATTCTCTTAGAAGACAGGATGGATGTGGCAGGTATTCTGTATTCATTGCATGTACCCGGTAGTATTGAGTTGCTCTCCTGATTAAATTATGTAGGTTCCTGTCTGTTTTTTCCTCTCTTTATCTCTGTCGTATTTTTCTGTTGTTCTGTCATACATGTATTCTTTCCTTTTGTGTTATATTTTGTCTGAAATCCCAAGTTTAATATGACCATATCTTTCTCAATTTTTGCTCTTTAATATATTCATTCTCTTTTTGAGAACAATGGGAAATAATGATTGAATAATATTCTTCCTCCTGTAAATTTTTAGAGCTTGCACATTTTGATATGAAATTGAAATGTCAATATCTGCACAGCTTAAGAAAACAAATGGGTTTTTTTTGTCAAGCCTTGCTCCTTCTCACTGACTTTTCTGCAGCTCATTCAAAATTATTCCCCATGCGATGTCAGCCATCTTCACATGTTTAAAAGGGCATCTTGGTAGTTGTACATTACCATGGGCATGTGAATCAATGTAAAAGGCATATGATAGGAGGTGAAAGTACATAATGTAATGACTACTAGTAGTTCTTTCATATAGCTGTCATCGATAATACCCTCATAGCTTGTAGCAAATGATTGGATGAAGCATTGGTGCTCATCACTTCAAGGCTATTGCTAATCACATGGTGTTTCAAAGTGACACTGAAATTAATTTCCTAGAAACAGACATTTTGGGAGTTTGTCATAACAACACAGTTACAAGCAGTTGTCAAAATGGATTGGAAGGTTACTTGTTCCAACGTTAGATTTTCATATTCTGTGAATTTTATTATTGAAATCATTATTTCCAGTATATATCTTGTCAGGGTCAAATATCAAACAAATTATGAAACAAACATTTGGGTTGTCATCTTTAGATTAGGTTTTGATTTCAGTTTTTTTCTGCCATCAATTTGTTTTTAAGTAGGAAAATTGCAGCTTATGCTCTTCACAGTATTTATTTCCTTATAGTCTGGTTGTAAATCTTGATCTTAATTAGGTGGTAAAAAAATGTATTTACTCTACACCCATACTGGCTGGCTGCTTGTTCTCATTCATCTTGAAAATGAGACTTCAAATTAGTGCCAATTGACATGTTGAAGCAAAGGGTTAAACCATGCTTCAGAACTGAATGTTAATGAAATGTTAAACATTCAAGTTTAACTCTGAAATTCCAATACGTGTGGCAGGAATTCATTTCCCCATCTGTTGCTATGGTTGGCGTGCGCACATAATTCGTAATAAGCATGACCTACCAATATTTCAAGCGTAATGCATTTCGCACATGTCCAATTGTACTTCATTGCCATGCGTAAAAATTCCTCACCGGGGAGCCGACAATACAGGATGTCGTAACCATCTAAAGAGTATCTTTATCAGTCTGCACCAAAATTGGTTAGACATCTGGTAAAAAAAACAAGCTTGACACATTTTTTAGTTTTGAGGGTACAGAAAGTTCAGATATGATTACAGTTACAGACTAACATATGAATTCTTGTGCATTGTAATATAAAAATCTATTTTTCAGTCTACACCAAAATGAAGTTGACAACTAGTCAAAATAAAATTGGGACTCGTTTTGTGACATTTGAGGGTACAGAAAGTTCAGAGAGACGGTTATCATTTAGATTTGAATGCTTATGCATTGTTATTTTTTTCTTACAAAGGTCATTGCCAATATGAGGTATTTTAAAATCCAGTGTTGAAATGTATCATTCTTTCTCATGGTGATTCATCATCAAAGTGTGACGGAATATTTTGCTCTCAAAATTTTTACCTGTCTTCATGTCTCTATCATTAAATAGCTTCCTTTATTTATGTTTGCACACCATGAGACAACTGATTAACTCTCTTCAATTATTCTTCACCACGATGAACCTCTTCCAATCTATTAGCTTCCTTTATTCATTAGGATTAGTAGCATGATGGCAATCAATCACATTTGTCACAGCAGCAACAACAGTACCATTTTGGAACACATTTGTGAAATGGTATAATAAATGACAGTTTCGAAAGGGAGTTTGAAACCCCTCCTGTAGAGCCATCCCACTAACCTTCCCGTCTGCTATAAAGAATTGGCTTTGCATCCTAAATCTAAATGTCTAAACAGTTGGCTATCTTGTGACATCCAGCTGTACAACTGGCAAAGATGGCCTCTCTCTCTCTAAAAGCAAGGAGCATCAAACACAAAAAAATAATCTCTTTCTTCTTGTTAACATCAGGGTTCCTCTTTCAAAGATAGAGAAGAAATTCTAACAATCGATCTCATAAGAGTAATAATAATAGCTGTGTCTTATATAGCACCTTACCAGTTACATTGTCACCGACCAAAGCACTTACAGCATCATCAAAGCAGTAACAATAAAGCAATACCATAGAGGTTGTAGTTCTGGTTCAAGTGAAAAACTTTCCTTGAAATACCCAGAATTTATAGATCACCTCACTAAAGTTGTCTGCTAGTCATCACATTATTATTTCAGTTTCATGAGACGCAGGAGTCTGTCTCAGTCATTACATTTACATGACTGTTTAGGTTGTTACAGCGTCCCGCAAAAATTGGATAGCTGTCTCTTTGGTACTGAACCTGAATGTTACCTTTGACCACATTTTCATGATAGCTTTCAACTTTCTATAATATTTTGACCATCATTATCTTATACATGTATGATTTGTCTAATAACCTTTCTTGATTCCCTTTTGTTCTTTCAGCTTTCCTGTGCAGATGGGAATATTGAGCTGAACTAAAGCAAACAATTCAGGTGAGTGGGTAAAGAGAAATTTAACAAATTCATAGTGACGAAGCTTTTCGACCTGCACTCATCGGGTCACAACGCAGGAATGAGAGAATACAAGAAAATACGAAAGTCAAGGAAGGGAGTGTACAGCAACCCGGATATGATCCGGGCACGCTAAAATAATCGAAGAGCCTGTACAAACTCCTTTTGTCGTTTATAAGTATCATTGTCGGTGTGAAGCCGTCTACGTTGGCCGTACATCTCAGCGTCTAGCGGACCGCATTAAACAGCACGTACCCTCTGTGGTACGACAGACAGCAGCTGGTAGCCGAGCACAGCCTAAGTGTAATTGCAAAACCGCTGCTAGCATCACTATTGTTCAGTGCCGCAATCACTGCAACTGTGCTATTGGTCAGCACTTGCTGAATAGTCCGGCTTGTTCCAAGGCGTATAACCCTGCTCAGTTCACTCTTGTTGCCTGAGCACGCAGCTCTCAGCATCTTCGCTTCTTAGAGGCGTTGTTCATTCAGTCGAGAGATCCGCTATTGTACCGACAAAAGGAGTTTGTACAGGCTCTTTGATTATTTTAGCGTGCGCGGATCATATCCGGGTTGCTGTACACCCCCTTCCTTGACTTTCGTATTTTCTTGTATTCTCTCATTCCTGCGTTGTGACCCGATGAGTGCAGGTCGAAAAGCTTCGTCACTATGAATTTGTTAAATGTTATCTTTTAAGTTTTGTAGTACCAATCGTCTGTTTGTAAAGAGAAATGTTATGAGTGGAAATTTGAGTGTATGACCATTTAGTTTGTCTTAAGGTAAATACCTTGACAGAAAAATGGGATTAATTTACAACAGAGGAAAATTTTCTCTGTTTATCTGATGAAGATTGTTTGCAAGATGGTTTGTCTTTTTCTCAAGCTTGATCAGGACATTGTCCAAATATTGATTGAAAGAGAACCGGAGGGAGAAATTGCCATCTTGATGAATGTGTCATCACCACTACAAACACTCTAGTCATTACATGGTGGTGATTCTTAACTCCACTCATCCATGTTTCATCTACATTGCTAGGAGCAAGTCTCTTGATGATGACTGTGAATGGGCGGAAGATGGTGTGTATGTTCGGATGAAGGAGGGGTGTAACTTACGGCTTGACACTTTACATGTATATGGGTGTAAGGGCAAGTGATAATTTGAAGTACATCATGACCCACCCCCTCCACTCTTTTTTGTAGAAAAATTGAATTCAAAGGTATAGCATGACCCCTGTTTTTTTCAAATGACCTCTGAAATAAAAATTAGTAATTATCCCTGCACATTCAAGTACACCAACCATGTAGCTCAGATTTGTTTAAAGGTAGCATGGATATGTACACAGTAAAGTATGGATGAAGTTTGATAAGCATATGATGATAAGGGCAAGGGTGCAAGGAGGGCACAGAAGCTTTGATGATTTCATTTCTTCTTTCCTTGTCTGTTCCTTTTCTCTTTCTTTTCTCTCACTTTTCTCCTTTTCACTCTCTTTTTATTTTTTTATTTTTGAGGGGAGGGGACAACTGCTGTGCTCCTTAAGTAAACCAGAGTGATGATAAATAATAGAGGCATAGTCTGCAGACTAGATTTGCTTTATTTTCTATGCTCCAAAACTGATTGACATGCTTTATTAGCACCATTATATTTGAACTGATTTGTGTAGTCACTTTCATCCTTTTCCACCTACAACGGTGCATATATTGCAAGAAAAGAAATAAGAGTTTTGAGGCTTAAAACTACTTTCCTGAAAAAAAAATGTGTTGAACAACATTACTCATCTGCAGCTTGCCTACCTGATTCACCTTTGATTGCATGCTTGGCAATTTCTGTGCCCTGAAGCTGAATGATTAGATAACTCATCCATTAAGTGTACATTGATTTATTCATCTCCATCTCCTTCCTCTCTCATTTCTGAGCTCTTTCAAACTCCCTATTTCCTGTTTTTATTTTGTTCTTTGTGGTAACACCATGAAACTCTTCATCTCTCTTACTTATGAATTTTCTTTTCAGATATCTCTCACTCTTTTTATCATTAGCCCTCCCCCCCCCCCCCCCCCTCTCTCTCTCTCTCTCTCTCTCTCTCTCTCTTTCCTCATCTATTTCTTTCCTCTTATTTTCATTCCCAATGCCATACACTTCTTGTTACAAATTTCTAGCAAAATAGAAAGAGAATTGTTTGTTGTATGGATATACAACAGCAGCATGGTTTAAAAATCAACACAGGTTATGACAGTTTGAAGTAAGTGAAAGCACTAAGATTGTAGACCCGTTTTTATAAAACTGTTAATACATGGTTGTGAGGTCGTGCATTAGTGTGATCCGGCAACACGCAGGTTTTTATCGTGTCTAATTTTTGAATGAATAAACAGTGAATACCTTTATTAGCTCATGGTAACAGAATGTGTTTTCTGAAGTAGAAACTGATACCTTGACAGGAACTGTAACTGATCTACTAATCACATGACAGTGTGCCTTGGGATCTTTCTTGGGTCATACCCCTCTCTTTGGTCCATGGTCATTCCATTCCATCATGCACTACCTAAATCAATGATCAAAGAAGGAACCCAGTGTGAAAATTCCTTCACGAATCAAAGAAAAGAATGCAGGAAGTAATCAACTGTACCAATTGGCCTCAGAGTGTTCCATGAATTCCTTCCCTTGCTAGAGATGAATCTTAAAGCCATGGGAGAGTTTCTCGTTCATACCTGGGATGATTTTAATGACATTTTAGTCTACCCTTTAGAAATTTACTGAGGAGCGTATAGTCAATTGAGAGCTAGAAGGGCATTAACTCTAAAAGTTATGAGTTAACGCCTTTCTGGCTCACAGCAGGCAATATGTTGTCTTATGGGATAAGGCCTCATTTCTTTCTTTCTTTTTCCATAATTCAGTGCAGCTTGTTGCTTCTCATTGTGATGTGTATTTTGTCATAAAATATACAGGAAGTGAAATGATAGAACTGGAAATATTGTAAAAGCTCTATTTAGTTCAGCAAAAATAGAGTAAAAACAATCAAGGAAACGGTTGCTATCTGTCAGCAAAATTTCTGGAAAAATCTTTCCAGATATTTCACGACACAGACCTTCATCACCATGACTCATCTTGAACAGGAATGGCCCCTTCACTATTCAAAACTATTTCTTAACGCTCTTCGCTTATCCTCTTGCCTGAGTAAACACACCTGAAGCATACCTGAAGATGTAAGGGGATTTGAACTTGAACCCTTGGGGGCATGGGGGTATCCCCAAGAACTTAGCCATAGGGTGCTTATCAAGATGCAATCAACTCTCGAGACATATTTTTCATGACGTGGGAAGCAGAAGAAGATGAGTCAAGGAGGTCCAGAAGAGGTATACGTAAATGAAAGATGAAACTTACATATGAAATCATAACTTTTCAAGTGATGGTTGATCAGTCCAAAACTTTTCTTAGAAGCATATACAAGGACGTTGATCTGGTATAGGCCCATATACATGTAGCCTTTAATCATGGCGGCATGCTAGGTCTTTTCTTTGCTGCTCTAATACTCTACAAGCTCTGTCGATCCTCGAAACATGCGGAACAGTCCTCTGATTTCGAGAAGGCGACACACACGTGCAGGCTGCCTTTACTCACGCATCAACGTACTTGTTTTCTTATTTTCAACAATGAATTCTTTCGTCAATTTCCTACGAAAGATTTTCATGAATAATTCAGTTCCTGGTAGAGAAAATGGACCAACCAGAAGCTTTTAGGACACAAAGACCAGAGACTATTCAGCCCATTCTAGCCATGAAGTATTAGTGATATGTTATGGAAAATATTATAACATATTTTCCACATCTGTAACAAACATATGACTGCTGACCAGTTTCTTTCTGAAAATGAGAAAAAATGTGTGTGGACTTTTTTAAATCAAGAAAACAAAAATTATCAATACTTTCAGTTTTCTCCCGCTATCTACCCTTTGTTGGTCCCCGTCAAATAATGGACAAGCTCAGTCTTTTCCGGTTCCTCTTATTCGATTGGTTAAACGCACTGAACCGAGAAGTTCAGTGTGGTTTAAACGAAATGAGTCGTCTGGAATATGTGAATATTGATTACGTTGACGGGTTTCTTCATAGTTTTCTTTGTAATGTATCAACTACAAATATCTTTGTTGACAGTGGACTTGGTTATTTGTTCAAGTAGTGATGTAGCTTTCCTTGGCACCTTTCTATTCCGCATTGTTTCATCATAATAGGAATATTGATATAATAATAATAATATTGGATATTTATATAGCGCTCATATCCACCATGAATGGTGCTCAAGGCACTCCAATATCGTAAATCATACATATTAGATATTGTAACCTTATTATCATTGATATCATAAATAGTGTCTTAACCAGCAGGATGATTTACAATGACAACTATCCTGATAATTTACGAGGCCAAACTTCTTCATACTGCCATCGATTTCCTGAAACTAATACATTTGATAATATTTAACAAAATATCAAATGTCATCTTTAAGTTATTTTTCTTCCCTCAACCCCAAAATTTCTTCCAACATAACTATAATAATGACCCCTGATGTGCACACTTCCCCCTAAAAGGTGAAAGTTCACAAGACCCTGTATTGCTGATACATGTACTGTACATGTATGTCATCACCACTTTCCCCCATAATACCTGATGTCAGCAGACTCAAAGACACCTTAATGCATCTACAATCGCTATGAAATTGAAAGTGAAACTCCAAGGATTTGAGGATAACTATTATAAATTTAGAATCGGTTAAGTCAAGAAAATATTTGAAGATTGCGTATAGTAACCTCAGCACTTGCGGTAAAGCCTGCTTCGTTCATCGCTTCAGGCTTACTCATGATATAAAGTGTTTGAAAAGCTCTAAATAGGGCAGAATGGATGTGCAAATATAGAAATATACTACGAACTTGTGACTTATTTGCCAGGGAATATCCAAAGTTACACTTAAAATCGCAGTTGAGACTAAGTACGTGGTAGCTATTTTTTGTTATAAAATTTCTTTTAATGTTACAAAGAACCTGCATATTGTGGGTGTAACAGATCACTTTACGTAGTTTCTCCAAAAAGAAAAATGTTATTAAAGGGCTGGTCACATATAACAATACAATCTGTCTATGAGGAAAAAGTATTGGATATCTGTGCATGTTCCTCTCCAGTTTGTGCTAATGAGTCTTGAGCACGGGTTTTGGCAGATCCTATACCTTTTCTACATAAACCGATTTCATTATTACAAAAGGTATGTGGCCAGCCCATGCTGAATCTGAATAGTTTATAATCATAGTATGCTTTGAGTTATCTGACATAACCTTGTCCTAAATATATCTTGATGTAAAATTTTGATCAAGCCATCAAGATGAAAGGTCAGAAATAACATGGAGCAGCAGAATGAAGAGAGGAAGGGAGCCTCTCCAAAACAGTGTCATGTCCCATCAATATACCTAGTGATTGGTATTACAGATGACCACTACTTGGTCTGCTCTGCATGCAACTAGTAGGTGTCTCATGATCATGCAAGCTAGGAAGCATTCCAACAGATTGTGGGTTAACTCATCTATCTATCCTTCATTGATGTTCATCGTTGCTGGAGCGATGTACGCACATACAGTAGGCCAATGTGTTGCATGCAAGCTTGTTCATGAAACCAGACATGTACAATGTAAGGCCGAACTTTATATACCAATTCATGTTATTGCACAGGAGTGACCATTTATGTATACTGTGGGTCATTGCTAATCGGTCATATCACTATGGAAACACATCATCTCTAATGTATTATTAGGATGGCAGGACATAAAGGCGAATAGAAGATTCAACTGGTTAGTATGAATTATTGCTTGGATATTCTATCATGAAATTACCATTGAGAAATAATACATATATTTTAATGATTTTTGTGATCGAAAGAAATTGGAGGAAAATACTTACTTGTACATGTACCTTAATTATAATATTGAAATGAAGGCCTACATTTCTTTCAATTTTCCTGGGTTCTGTAGTTGTGGAGTAGAAGATCTTCCTTCTTTTGAATGTTAATCTTATTGTTAAATAGTGGACATTTGTATTTTGCATTCCTTGATGAATTGTGTCTGGTGTCCATGGAAAGCATGTCTTTTATCAAAAGGAATAAAAAGAAGGACAGGTATTTTTCAAGTTTTTATTAGAGCTATTAACTGTCAGATTTGATAATTTAGAATTATAAGCCCATGGTGATAAAAAGGAGTGTTCATTTTTATTGTAATTCTGATATGAACATTTCCTTGCTATTAAACTTTAGTTTCTGCAAAGGTGGATTTTTATGCCTTTTTCAAATTCTTTTCCAAAGTTCCCCATTGAACGGTGTTATAAATCTCAATCTATAAAGTTTGATGATTTTAGAAGTGCATAACACTTTTTTTTTTAATTTGTAAATTTTCATATTTTTTTCTTGTTGGAATTTTTTTCAAAAGATAGGAATGGGCTCTTTTAAAAATTTATTAATTCCAGAATTTTGTAAACTCGCCTATAAAGCAACTGCTTTTAAAATTCAGTAGAATGATTTTTTTTCATACTAATGCGTTAGATCCGATGCTTAAAATTGGATCCCCTGAATATTCCTCTCGCAGTAAAGTGCAGTAGAGAGCGAACCTTGAATTTGGCCTCCAGATTTCCAATTAAAGTCATCACAATTAGGAGTGGAGAGCAGGAGTAGAGGCAGTACAGACACCTTCACCAATGGGCTTCTGAAACAAGACATCCAGCCACAGTGATAAATCACCTTGTTTTTCTGGATATGAAGCAAGGAGATGATGAAGTATTGTATGGGAATCGGGGGAAAGAGAAAATTTGTATGAGAGGATGAATGATTGATGATTTGGAATGAGAGCAATAACGAGATAGAAAAGGAAATTGAAGAAGAAGATGAATAATGAATCATGCAAAGAAAAATAAAAGAATTCAGATAAGGGGAAGGTCATTTCTGGAAGGAATGATATTGCTTGTAAAAGAAAGCAAACCAATGTAAAGAAAGAAAAAATCCTTGAGATTCAAAAATGTCACATTTAAGAATGTAAAATAAGAATGGATTTAAGTTTTAAAAAATAATTGGAGAAGATATAAAGATATTGGCCCAGAGATGAATATGGATTATTATGATTATATATGCAGCTATAAAAAGAAAGTGAGAACAGGTGCGAAATAGAACATCACCTCTTATTTTTCATTATCCACCATTAATTTCCCAAGGGGAAATCTTTTATTCATACATTGAATCAAGTTTGTGCATAAGAGGGTAGATTTCTTGTGCACACATACACAAACCCATCTCTATTCACTTTCATCATGTTGCAGATATGATATGATCGACCTTTGTTTATCCTGTCACCACAGATATAAGCTGAAATTAGTAGGCCTACATGTATATATCCAACGAGACTAAAATAAAAATAAGCCCTTTATTCATACAGTAGATCCAGCATCTGCTAATTTCAGAGATGGCTCTAAGAATTACCCCCATCCTCCCACCCCCAAAAATATAATAAAGAGATTTATTTCATTCATCATTACATTAATCATTACACCATATACCATGGCTGTGAGGTTACTGGCATGACCTGAATCAAGCTGTGTAATGAGGTAATGAGGCTTTTTCTTGCTCTGTTCTTTCTTTCATTTTGTTTTGCTCTTTTGAAACGTTTGAAAACTTTATAATACAAAAAACAGGGAAAATGAAAGAGACAGGTAAACTGATCTTATTGGTGATTAGATTCAGTTTGGTTTATCATCAACATATACAATTCCATACATGATTTCTCTTCTCATTTATCCAAAAATGCTTTATTTTAGAAAATATCAATAAAAGGGTACAACAAAATGTATTTTTCAGGTTCGTTAAAAGATATACATATGTGTATATATAGATAATAGATTATTCAGATAGGTTTAAATTATTCAATGGGGTTTTGGTCCCATGTATTTCCCTATTCTAGAACCTATTGAACTTTATGCTGTTCACAATCTGCTACTCAATACATTAACCTTTTCCAGCTAATATCTCTTCACATACGCATCATTAATCACCAGCACTCTTACATATACCCAGGCAGGCATCACTTGAACATGAATGTTATGATAGTGACAGGCACTAACATGAGAAACGCATCCATCTAGAAAAGTGCCGTCTGATGTAAACAATCCAAATGAAAACGGTTATTGTTACACTCCGGAAAGACTTAGATGAGAGGAGAGAGTTTTTTAAAGTGGATTAGTGATCAGTCTTTTTTCAGTCATCTGTGTCCAAAGAGGTAATATTGTTTTGCAGTGGTAAATGTAGTCCTTCTTTCCTTTCTCAACCATTCATGATAGCTGTTTTATCAACAACCCCCTCCCCCCCCCAAAAAAAAAAAATAAAAAAAATGAAATAATGAAATAAATAAATAAAAAATAAAAATAAATTAATAAATAACTAAACAAATAAAAATTAAAAATTAAAAAAATAAAAATTAACTAGAATTTAATTCGTCATGAGGACGAATTAGGTGGTCTGTCTTTCAATTTGTATGATCATGATTGTAATCAGGATGATCATAATAATGGGGAAATGCTAAACTGAAGATAGAAAGTCAAGAATGCCACGCATGGAGGTGATGATCATGACGGTGATGATATTATGTCATCACCATCATCATTATATCATCATGACAGTGGTGATGATAATGACGTTGATGATAATCATCATCATCATGAATATCATGACAGTGATGATGATAATGATGTTGATGATAATCATGATGATGATCATTATATCATCATCACAGTGATGATTATAATGATGTTGATGATAATCATGATGACGATCATTATATCATCATGACATTAATGACGATAATGATGTTGATGTTAATCATCATTATCATCAACATCATCATGAATATGATGACAGTGATGATGATAATGATGTTGATGATAATCATGATGGTGATAATGATGATGATGGGGATAATGATGATGAACATGACTGCAATGACAGTGACCTTAACCAATGCCAAATATAAAAGAGAGATCACATTTTGTTATGAAGATACGACCATAAGTTGATTTTTTAAAAATGACACACTACTTTCCAATAGACATAACACGCAAAATAACGCAGTTTATTACTTGGTTTGTGATTTTTTATGTTATAATAGTCGAAGAAGATGGTAAAATGAAAGGCAAAAAGAAGCAACAAAAAAAAAAATTTAATGGACCCACCGGGGATCGAACCTGGGTCACCGGAATGAGAGGCAAGTGCTTTGACCAATATACCAAAACATTTCCCATAGAGATAACACGTAAACGAAAAACGGGATTCTCAAATCACATTTTGGAGTGAAAAATTGGGCATGATCCCGACATCTGATCAAAAATTGGAGACCACACTTATAAAAGCTTATAGTCTCAGCTATAACATACTAAAATCTGGAAGAAAATAGACCAAAAACAACTGAGATACAGCTCAGAGAACAATGTCATGTAGATTCATGATTCGAAAAAAAATCATCTTCCATAGACATAACACGCAAATAGGGAAAATTCTGACATGGCATCTTTAATTGAAAATTTCACTGTGATGACGTCATCAAAATGAAAAATGGTGGAAACTCATTTTGTAGGAAATTGCCTCAGCTACAACATATTAAAATCTGGGCGAAAAACTACCAATAATTACGAATCTAGAACCAAATTTTCATAAATGTGATGACGTCAAAACATGAAAAATGGAAATTTTGAATTCTGGCGCCATTTTGATGACGTCATAATGTTTATAAGCGTCAAATGATACATGAAATCATATCTATGATTCATACCCTACCTGATAATGAAAAAAAATTGGGGGTTTATAGACTATTTAAAGAGCTAGAGTTAATTTTGCAGAGGCATGTTTTTGCACGTTTTTACGTTATTTTCGCCATAGATGCGCGCACGGATTTTGAACTTTGACGCGCCCGTACGCCCTTATTATTGATTGAAATTGATTCCAAGTTGATGGAAATGATGAAGAAAAGTGTCAGGATTGGAAATCAATCGAAAAAACAGCGTTTTAACGTTATTTACGACTTGCGCGCGCGTAAAACGCGCGCGCGGACGCTTACGCACGGACATTTTTGAAATGCTCAAAATGACCTGAAACGTGTGCAGACGTGATCCTACGTGATTTTGAGCATTTTAAAATTTTGACGCGCGCGTACGCGCACGTCCTGACCTCTAGATGACCTGTAAGGAAATAAGTTGATGACCCGTCATGTGAAGTTCATATGATGTGAATATAGTTGATTTTTGATGATCGATTATGAAGATATAATCGATCTTGTAAATTTACAAAATGGCGTCTTGATGACGTCACGATGACCTGATGACCTTCAAAAGCTTAGTTGACCATGTCCATGATTGACCTCATACATGACATGAAACTCGATGATAGTGACCTGACCGATTTTGAGATTTGGTGGGAACAAAAATTTGTAATAAAAAGAAGAAATAATAAAAATAATAAAGAAAATCTTGACAAAATTAAAAGGAGGTCTGTCATAAATGACAGACCACCTAAAAATTTAATGGACCCACCGGGGATCGAACCTGGGTCACCGGAGTGAGAGGCAAGTGCTTTGACCAATATACCAAAACATTTCCCATAGAGATAACACGTAAACGAAAAACAGGATTCTCAAATCACATTTTGTAGTGAAAAATTGGGGATGATCACGACATCTGATAAAAAATTGGAGACCACACTTATAAAAGCTTATAGTCTCAGCTATAACATACTAAAATCTGGAAGAAAATGGACCAAAAACAACTGAGATACAGCTCAGAGAAAAATGTTATGTAGATTCATGATTCGAAAAAAAATCATCTTCCATAGACATAACACGCAAATAGGGAAAATTCTGACATGGCATCTTTAATTGAAAATTTTACTGTGATGACGTCATCAAGATGAAAAATGGTGGAGACTGATTTTGTAAGAAATTACCTCAGCTACAACATATTAAAATCTGGACGGAAAACGACTAATAATTACGAATTTAGTGCCAAATTTGCTTAAATGTGATGACGTGAAAACATGAAAAATGGAAATTTTGAATTCTGGCGCCATTTTGATGACGTCATAATGTTTATAAGGATCAAATGATACATGAAATGAAATCTATGATTCATTCCCTACCTGATGATGAAAAAAAATTGGGGTGTTTATGGACTATTTAAAGAGCTAGAGTTAATTTTGTAGGGGCATGTTTTTGCACGTTTTTACGTTATTGTCACCATAGACGCGCACACGGATTTTGAATTTTGACGCGCCCGTACGACCTTATTATTGATTGAAATTGATTCCAAGTTGATGGAAATGATGAAGAAAAGTGTCAGGATTGCAAATCAATAAAAAAAACAGCGTTTTAACGTTATTTACGACTTGCGTGCGCGTAAAACGCGCGCGCGGACGCTTACGCACGGACATTTTTGAAATGCTCAAAATGACCTGAAACGTGTGCAGACTTGATCCTACGTGATTTTGAGCATTTTTAAATTTTGACGCGCGCGTACGCGCACGTCCTGACCTCGAGGTGACCTGTGAGGACATGACTTGATGACCCGTCATGTGAAGTTTATGTGATGTGAATATAGTTGATTTTTGATGATCGATTATGAAGATATAATCGATCTTGTAAATTTACAAAATGGCGTCTAGATGACGTCACGATGACCTGATGACCTCCAAAAGCTTAATGGACCATGTCCATGATTGACCTCATAGATGACATGAAACTCGATGATATTGACCTGGCCGATTTTGAGATTTGGTGGCCACAACAATTTGTCATAAAAAGAAATAATATTAAAGAAGAAAAATCTTGACAAAATTAAAAGGAGGTCTGTCATAAATGACAGACCACCTAATTAATAAGTAAAATAATAATCTTATTATTAATGCGGTTTCGTAGACCTGTGTTACAGAGTCTTTCAATTTCTTCACATGAAATCTAGGAAAAATTTTGAATCACTCTAATTATATTTCAAAGAGGTATGCTAAACATTGAGAAACCAATAATAACGACACAATCTACATCGGCAATTACTATGCTACTAAGCATAATGTTTCTAAATTAGCTTCTTTTCAATAAGGTGTCTTGTTAATTATAGTATAGCCACATCTCATACTGTTGTTACCTTTGTTTGGCTTCTTCCATTTTTACTTCCCCCCTATACCCACAAACCCTGTTACACATACCTCTGAAAGTGGACTGAGGCCGCCTCCGGAGGCGGCTCGACGTATGTGTAACATCAACTTTTTTTATCAGTATGTGTAACACCAAAGTGGACTTGCGCCGGCTTTTAAGCAGAAGTTACGTAACCTGTAAGAGCTGTGCATGCGCGGACGGTTCACGATGTCGATGAGATAGTACAGCACATGCAGTGCGAGTGTGCGAACCCACAAAATTTTTTACGTCAGCTCGTGAAAAGGCGACGTGAAGCCGGCCTTATTTTTAAACTTTCAGTCAAGTCTGTTCATGAGCTCTGTATGTCTTGACACCTTCAGCTTTTGTATTCATGGAAATGTCTTCATCCCCTCAATTTCTGTGTGTATCTTCTTTTCTCCTTTCTTTTCTCCTTTCTGTTCTCCTTTCTGTTCTCCTTTCTGTATGTACACCTTCCTATAACCCCTACACCCTCATTCTCCTTTTCCATCTTTGTCTTTGTCTTTTTCTTTCTCATGGTTCTTTTACTCTTCTATTTTTTTAATCCTGTAATAGATTGATTTATTTTGCCCTCTTCCAATCAACATCTCGTATTCATAAATCTGTTTAACCTATTTAAGCTTTCTATGGTTTAAATTTGACCATTATGATATTTTTATGAAGCAATTGTTAAAATGTATCTTTTCTTACATTCCTTCACTTCTCTCTTCCTCCTCCTCTTCGAATGAAAGCATCGACAGAGCCTGACGTGCAAGATTAGAGTGGTTAATAGAATGCCTCACTGTATGGCAATTATTTAAATTGATAGTTGTTTAGAGTATTACAAACATCCACTGGCATCCTAATTGATGACTTTATCTTTCCCTTCGTGACTCACATAGGTTCAGAGCAAGCATCATTTCAAGATCTATTCATCATAGACACATTTCAATTAACTCAACTCTACTCGAACCTTCCATGATAAGGCCCAGTATTACAACGTTCAAAGCCAATCAGTACGACACAATTGGCCGTCATTCTCCGGTAAACAGGGCCCCTATAGAAATGTGATATGTGAAATGTGACATCCTCCTTATCAGCTTATCCTGTCATCAAATATCAATCATTCTATCTATGTTCTTCATCTTTTTTCTAAATCTTAATTAAATATGCATTCACATCCAACAATGATTTGTGTGTATTTAAAGAAAAGTCTAGTTATTTTAGAGACACGATGGCCCTGATACAATCACAGATGTTAGCTTAGTTTGATAATGTATTTAAGTCCTATGTGAAAAAGCCTTGTGAAAAATTTTCTGCATCTTTAATTGCCATTGATATTTTGATAAAATGGGGTTGTTCAAGGAGATTACATGGCAGTTAAATACTTAGATACACAAAAACCTGAATGGTACAACAAGGAACAGAACAAATAGCTCTCTCATAAATTCCCCAATATGCAAATTGTCACTCTTAATTATTTATGAGGATTTTAAATGAAATATGACACACTCACACTCAACAAGTAATTGATATTAGATAGCCTAGCTTGCTTTCTCTCATTATTGGATAGTCTGACAATGGTCAGATGCAGATGGGTAGTGGGTATCATGAAGGTCATCTGTTTACTCACTGACTTAGTCATCACAAAGAAGTATGGTATCCGTTTGTCATTTTCACCTTCATTCTCACTGGATTATTCTGTTCTCCTAGATTGGATGGTATCTACATGTATACTGTTTTCAATCCTCTCACAAAGATACTCTTGTGCACATGAGGTTAGAATGAAGTTGCATAATGTTAATTGTTAACAGTACAATTCATGCGTACACAACAATGCTTTATCTGCTTTAATACTACATGTATGTATGTTTACCACCACTTTCCAGCTTCTAAACTGCTGTCTATGCTTATTGTGTGAGTTGATATGTGTTTTTTTTGTCTCTTCCTAACAGTTGTAAGTTCAATGTTTGCTTTAATTAGCCTCTTTAATTTCTATAGACTCTGTGTCCCTATTCACCAACAAGTATGTTCTTTTCATGTTCACATGCCACAGACATTCACTTCTTT
Source organism: Heliocidaris erythrogramma (assembly GCA_025617745.1). Lineage (NCBI taxonomy): Eukaryota > Metazoa > Echinodermata > Echinoidea > Camarodonta > Echinometridae > Heliocidaris > Heliocidaris erythrogramma. The sequence continues at coordinate 13,193,978 of CM046853.1, read as the reverse complement.
TGTTCACTCCAACACTCATGTACAAGAAATCTCTTCCCTCCTCTTCTGTCACCTGATCAATCTCCCTCCATAACAGTCACATGATGCACCACACTCTCTCTTTTGATTGGCCCACTTTTCTTTGAATATTTATTATTTAATCACATGACTGACTTCCTTTGGAATATTGATGAGGATGTTATTGTTAAAGTTGCTAAGTTAATATATATGCATGCATGTTGGAAAGAGCAGAAAATAAACTTAGCTCCTCATCAGAGGGGCATTCTGAACCAGAGCTACCAAACAGTAAACATCACCTTCTTACTTCCTCCTTTCTATTGTGGAAAAGTACCCATGCGGGCTCACACTAAACTGAACCCCACAATACTTTTTGTCCCAGTCAAAAAGATGTAATGGATCTGTGTACTCAGCAGGTATAGATTGAAAGTAGCTTACAAGAGCATTACAAGTAATTAACATTATATCCACTTGAAACTGTCCCAGGGTATGGGGTAGATAGATTTTCAAGATATTGCTGGGATGAGGGTCGGTTGCATCTTATTTCGGGACAGACATTTTAATAATAATAATAATAATAATATGATTTATAATGCGCCAAATCCACTCCGTAGAGTGCTCTAGGCGCAGTGGAGAATAAAGAAGGGCATATTAGAGTAGAAATACAAGAGAAGAATGTAATAGTCATTGGGAAGCATTGAACAAGTAAGTTTTTAGACTGCTTTTGAATGAATCTGGAGAATTGCAACTTCTATTAACTGTAGGTAGGTTATTCCATAGCGCAGGACCAGCGCGGGCAAAAGCTCGTGTCTCCCCCCCCCCCCCCCCCCCCCGGGTTTTTGTAGATTGTAGAACAACAAGAGAACCAGAGTTGGATGAACGTAAAGATCTGACAGGAGTGTATTTACGAACTAGATTTACATTATAATTAGGAGCATAACCCTTAACACAATGGAAATCAAGAAGTAAAATTTTGAAAATAATGCAATCTCTGACTTGCAACCAGTGAAGTGATTTCAAAGTAGGGGTGCTAAGAGTGTGTTTCTTATGGGGTGTTGCAAGAAAGTTGCGATTGATTGCAAGTTGCAACTGATCGGTACTGACCAATCAAAATCATTGTTGCAAGCGCATCTTCTTGAATGGGCAGACCCTGAACCATTCAGAATGGTTGTTCTAATTTGCTTTACAATTTGCAATTGATTGCAACTTTCTTGCAACACCCCATTAGACAGGGTAACAATGCATGCTGCAGCTTTTGAAGTTTCGACAACTGGGTTTGTGGTAGATTAAATAAAAGTGCGTCCCCAAAATCAAGCCAAGAGGAAATCAGGGCGTGAACTAATTTCTCTGTAGCCGATCTAGTTAAGTATTTTCTGATGAACCCAATGTAACCATCAGCGCTGAAACAATCTAGTTTGTCTGGTACAACCTGATCCTTCTTTTTTTTAATTTTCCGAGAGTAAGTACACTGATTTATCATACTCATGAAATAAACTGTGTTGTGCTTGTTTGTTGGAAGTACTCAAAATTATCATTCATGAATGTTAAATCCAATGGACGAAATGTAATCCAAGGACAACTCTATTTCGGGGGTACTGAAGAAGATAATAAAGATTCTTGAATCTTCTGGATTTTAGAATCCGACTGCTCATGAATTTAAGAATTGTGATAAATGGACATCACACATGCACACACTTTTGTTCATCTCTCCTTGACACTCTTCACACTATCACATCTAGCTACAGTATGCATCCAGCATCATGCTTTATGTGTATTTAATGCATGTGCAGAGCAAACTCCAGGCACCAGGATATCCTATCTCAAATGTTTACATGGAGAACGTTCACATTGCACCAAATATTTTCAGGTTATTTTGAAGAAAATTTATGTAAAATGAGCTCAAATTTTCTGGCATTTTGTCAGTTGTTGTAGTTTTTCAAGATATGTGAATAAAAATGATGATTCAAGAAGCATTAAAAAGTTGAACTAGATATGGCAGTTGAAATTAGCCTTTGTAAAGGGGCTCTGTTATCGTAATGTGCAGTGTGTTTGCAATTTGAGGTCCGGGTGATTCCTGACTTATTGATTCATCTCTGGGCATAGTATGCACAGCGGGCTCATAAAAATGGCGTCATGTATTAGCTAAGACAACACAGTGCTGTCTCTCAAAATGACTTGGAGTACTAATGGATCTAAGCAGGATGCCCTTTTAAAAAATGAAAGACAGAATTAAGAATGCTATGCTACGAATAGATATGTTGCATCTACATGTACCTGGATCTTATATCCTAGAACAAATCATCCTGAAAGTTGCGACAAAGAAAAGTAACTTCTACGTTGCTATATTTTGTCTGTTGAGGGCCAGAATGGTGTTAAACTTAGTGTTGAAGAATAAGTTAATGCCCTTCTGGCTATTAGCAGACGGTTTGATTTGCATTCACAATATTTTATGAAATGTTAATGTTTTTTGTTCATTTATCTTTTTAATGTGTGCATTTAAAGTGGTAACATTTAAAGTGGTAACATTATATGTTGAGTTCACCAGGTGAGATTTCTGGTACAAAACTTAATTGAAGACACATTGTGTGCATACAAATTATGACTCACTACTTGATTAAGCTTTCAACACTTGAAAACATACCATTTGAAGTGCATTGTATGTCTTGTAAACAAATATGTCTATTAGTTTCTTCTGACAATAAACAGTTTTCTTTTCAAGACATCTCACTCAATGATTTACTTTAAAGTATTACATGTGGAACTGAGATGATACCATCTAATATCAATGAAGAAACAACTGTATTCTGATTTTATATTTCATCTATTCAGTTATGAATTAACTACATGAAATAAATCTGACATATTTTTTGTTATCACTATTTTATTGAATAATTCAAGTAAATAGAAATTGAAAGTTTATATATGAAATTTAATCAGGTACAGAATTGTTTACCAAGCATAGTCATCTTCCCCTGTTATCATTATTATCTACATGTAGATAAAGTTGTAATGCAAATTATTAAGGAATTTATAAGAGGTGGTAGATAGAGAAAGAGACAGAAAAAGACAGAGAAAGATGGACATACAGAGAAATCCACAAGAACACATTTGGAGCAGGAAAGAGAGATAGAGTGTTCTAACGATTGGTGAGATGGAGCACCTAATAAATGTAGACATCAGGAAATCCTACATTCTCATTCATATTTGACAGTAAGAAGATGGATGAATCTAATGGGGTGTTGCAAGAAAGTTGCAATCAATTGCAAATTGTAAAGCAAATTAGAACAACCATTCTGAATGGTTCAGGATCTGCCCATTCAAGAAGATGCGCTTGCAACAATGATTTTGATTGGTCAGTACCGATCAGTTGCAACTTGCAATCAATCGCAACTTTCTTGCAACACCCCTTAAGATGTAGTTAATCTTATTTCTTATGAAATACCAATCATCATGATATCTTCTGATAAATTACATCTGCAGTGGGGAAATATTTACACATCAAATTCTAGGCCTTTCAACAGATTGTTAATTTCTATAAGAATGAGTGAAAAAATATTTATTCAGTAATTAATCCTAGGAAGGAAATTTTTTTTTCCATAAACATAAATAAAATTCACCAAATTTCATCCAGTGCAATGTGCATATACTTTCATCGATGTGGAATACTGTTAAAAAAAAACCAACACACAAATTAAATCATTAGTTTGGTGATGAATTGAAAGTGGTTAAAATTCATAATGCACTCAATCGTTATAAAGATCATTTTTTATATGTGGTATATGCAAATAGTTCATATTATTTTAATGAATTAAAATTAAATTATATTTAACACATTCTAATATGATGTTGTGCCCTTTGAGTGAAAAGAAATTCATAGGTTAAATCACAGGCACTTATAACTGCGGTTATAGATGACATCTTTCAACGGTTGCTGGATTTGTATTTTGCCATTAAAAGAGGATTTATCTGCTCTGTTTGGGATGGATGTACAATGAAATGAATAGTGGAAAGCTGATAGTCCCACGCAGGCTATGTAGTGGTGTACTCAGTCATGAAGACGCTATGTGATCGATGATACCTTCCCCTTCGGTATGTAATGTCATATCCTTCCTAACTCTGAGATATACAATGACATGGATAGGGTTGAAAATGGGAGGAGTCTTTTCCACTTCATCTCAAGAGATTCTTATTACATCTTCACTTGTTTAAAATTATCAAGAAAAAGAGACTGAGATTAATGTCATGCTGATATGTTAATCATTCTTTTGTGTGCTGTGCAAAATATAGATTTGTTAGGGCATTTATGCATGTGTGTTAAATGTACCATGAAAAAAGAAGCGGGAATGTACAGTCTGCAAATTGAAACTTCTTTTGTTTTGCATTTTCTGATTAAAATGTCATAATGGAACATTGATTTCATCGTTAACATGTTCATGTTAATCAATTTTTACCTGATCCTACTGTATATGTAACATGGCACTTTTTATGGATGCTAATATTTTGTGAGAAAGGTATTTCACATGCATGGCCATATATAGAGGATCTGAATGGAAATGTAGTATGATCTGATTTTGTGTAATTTTGTCCTGAACTGGGGTTTAGAACTAAAAAAACCAAGTAGAAACTCAACTACATAATAACCATATTGTCTATATACACAGATAAGATTACTTTATAATTGCGATGTTATTGGAATCTGAATACATGCATGTACATGTAGATAGGGTCCATGCTATTTGAAAGCAATGGCTGAATGCGATAATCATCAGTCAAGTCATGCACAGCAGTCCGAAGAAGGAAAGCGAATCAGTAGTGATTTCCTGAGGGCATATCTTCAAGTTTGTATTCAGGAGCATGCTTGTGGAAAAAAACGACTGACTGAATGATGCAAGATGGATCACCTAGGTCAGAACAGAGTATTAATAAGGCACCAGAACTACTTTCTCTATTCTCGCTTTGAGGCACTATCAGTGAGGGTTTCCCTCTGATCTGTTAATGATGCATGAGTTGAATTAGGAAATTAGGACTAGAGTACTAGAATATTGTACGTTCAGCCTGTAAAAGGTGCACTTATAGTGACTCAACTGAAATCTGCCAACCACAACATGTGTTATCCTAGAGACATCAATTTGTTCTGCTTTCTGCTTTTCCCAATGGCCAAGCCCTGAAATCATGTATCATCTCAATACCTCATCAATACTGTTGATTTTGTTTCCCATTCATAACAATCCATGGCAGTACACCCTGCTACACCTAGTCACACCTCACTACACAATGTGTAGCACCCCAGTGTTAAGTGTAATCTCAAGTAGATGTGAACCTCTATAACCGTCAGCCTGCTGTATTTATAGCCACACAAGTAACTAGTCAGGCACAAAGATTTGAAAGATTGCTCTCTTTTACATTGTTTTACAGGTATTTTCAAGCAGATGGTGTGAGAAAGATGTGAGAAAAAATTTTCAGGTTATAGATTTATCTAAAAAAAATGTCTTCTCTAATTCCATCATGGTTATTTTCTCAATCTCATATCAGGTCATTAGATATCACCCCTATAATTCTAACATTTAATAGTAATAAAATAAATCTTTCATGTACATGAACAGTTTGTTAGTTTCGGTCACAAAGATATGCAGCAATGACATGCCCTTGTACATTTCCCTGGCAGTAGCTATTGCAGTATTCATGTCAAGTATCACTTTACACAAAGAAGTGTCAGACAGCCTTTGTTTCTTCATACCATACATGTAATATAACACCAACCATTCAAGTGTGTAATACCCTGTTCCATGCTATCAAACACCATCAACTCATGTTCCTCACTTCTAATTTTGTCGGAGTAAAATAGATTGGTGTAATTATAAGATGGTGGGTCTTTGTCTAGACCAAATTAAGGCTTCTCAACTTACACTAGATCTTCATTGTGTCACTTCAAGGCAGATCATATTGCAATTAGTGAGGAGCTAAGCCCTGTTTTTTTTCTTTTGTTATGAAGACAGAGGGTTGTATATGTCATGGTATCTGATAATTCTTGCTGACTGGGCCATTTTATGCTGAAAGAGAGATGTCAGGATGGAAATATTCATTATGTGTCGACTAGCGGCTGGTATGACAGAGAATGGATGAACATGGTTTATTAGAAGTAATTTACTTCTTTAAAGAATCAAAATCAAAATCACTTCTTTTGGATCAGAAAGCTTTATTAGCCCAGCCTTTTCCCTTTTTTTCAAGATTCAGAAAATACAAACCAAAAGAAAAGATAGCAATATATTAATGTTTAGTTGATAACATTTTTATCTTGAATTATATCTTGAACTCACTTTTAAATAGTATTTCAAAAGTTATTTTAAGCTAGTCATGTAAATGAAAAGAGACTATGAAGCAGCATTTAAAGGAAAATGAGCTACACTGTAAAATGCCTATGGACTCAGTCTGGAGCAGAGCCTGCATCTATTACTCTCTGAAGATGAGTTTCCTAATATCAATCGTTCCAGGTTCTGATCTGCTAGGCTCCTCTCATGATCCCTATAATATCTCCCATCTTGGGTGGCTAAATGATGACCTGCAATACTAAGCCTCTTCTATACAATATACTCCCTCCATTTAACAAGCAGCCATTCTTGGCTTTCTCAGTCATTTCCTGACAATTCATGCCTATTATTTTTCAATTAGGCTTATAGAGGATTTTCAACTGTTGTATAAATTCATTGGCGGATCCAGGGGGGGGCACTTCCGGCCCGTGCCCCCCCCCCTCCTTTTTTGGAAGAAAAGTATGCATTTTGACCATAGACGATCCGCCATTTTCTTGATTGTGCCCCCACCCTTTTAGAATGAAGACCTTTCTTTCTAGATTAGCTTTTTGTTAAATTTATGTCAGAAATGCATTTAAAATTTGTCCTTCTATAAATGCATGTGCACTCCATTTACAGTAATAAAATGTAGGTGAACTTCTTTTTGGGGGGTTCCTTTTTGTGCTTGAATGGTACAATCTGGATAATGGAACTTCACTGTTTCAATCATTTTGAAATACCAAAATTTATGTCTTGATTTATTTAGAAACTCTGTTGAGCCTGATGCTCTCTTGCTAAGCCAAGCTTTAATGAAATCTCCTACATGTCAAAGTCTTATTTCTGAACAGTAGTGACGTAAATGTGCTCATGTATATGAAGGAAAGGTTAAATATGATAAATTACATATGTCTGGTGGATAACGATAGTGAGTTTTCGCAACACAACAGGAAGACCTAAAATAGGCAGAAACAATCAGCTCTGACAGTAACCGCGACCGTTCAGATCTCTGTGTAGTTTTGCTTGTATAATGCGAACAGTAACTTTATGCTCCGTTTTCCCTCTAGACTGGACGCTATATTGGTCAAGAACCATTCTAGATTTCAACACGACGGTGATGCGCATGCGCTGATTGATTTTGGGCTCAGTCTTACCTTTCTTTCCCCCTCCGCCATGCTTGCGATAACTCACTGTTATTTCACACTAACACGATAATGTTCCATCTATTTGAAGCATCAGTAATTGTAAGAAAGACTGCCCATAAGTGGATGAATTGGATAAAAATTTATTTCCTTGTTTATTTCTCAGGTAGCCTTATTAATATCTGTGTCTATATACATAACATGATATTGTTTTTATTGACTTTGGAATTATTATCTATCTTTGGAACTGATCAGTAGGTTATCAGTTTGATGGTTGTGATGATACTGAACATACACAACCATATTCCAGGAAAAGTTCAGAGATGATAACTGATTGTAGAAATTATGCTCTTCCATGGCACTCTTTTCAATGTTTCAAAGAAAGTATGATCATTAGTTGCTGAGACTTCTGAACCTGAATTTTCAGCTCAAAACATAATTTCTTGATCCTCATCTTTGATGATGTATACCTTCTTATTTTTTTTCTCTTTTCAGAGTGTCATCATCACAAAGTTCATCAGATAATACTGCATTGGCGGCAAGATGTTTTACAGCATCATTTTGAGTTGTGCCGCCCTGTTTGGTGCTGCAGTATACGCAGGTAGGTGGTCTACACAATACGCCAATTCCACCTTCCACTTTTACTTTGTCTCCATACTTCATCGTATCTTGCCCCTCCTTTATAGTGTTATATAATCATAATTTTATCCTTTGTCATTAATTATTTTGTCTTAGGTATTCTCTTCTATTTGCATCAATTATATTCATAATTCTCCCTTTTCATTGCCCTGTATAAAAACTAGCCATCTCTCTCTTTTCTGTCTCATGTCCCCATTATATACCCCCACCCTCCCTCTCATCTCTTCTCTCCCCTCTCTATCTTGTCTCCCCTCTCTATCTTGTCTCCCCTCTCTATCTTCTCTATCTTCTCTATCTTCTCTATCTTCTCTATCTTCTCTATCTTCTCTATCCTCTCTATCTTCTCTATCCTCTCTATCTTCTCTATCCTCTCTATCCTCTCTATCTTCTCTATCTTCTCTATCTTCTCTATCTTCCAACGCCCCTCCCCTTTGCTATTCCTTACCCCAAATCTTCCTCTATTGATCTTCTGCTATTGGTCCTTCATCCATACTTCAGCAGAACTAGCCTCCCCATTCCTGTAATCCTTCTGTTTTTGTTTTTGTTTTGTTTTTGTCTTTTGTTATTGTTTGGTTGGTTGGTTTTTTTTCTTTCTTTTTATCATGTGCACAATGCACATACCCATAACCATTACCTCATTCTTCTAGGTTATTCATAATCCTTTGAAAGATCGAGGGACAGATCCAAAGCATCATTAAGTTTCCAATCACAGAATCACTCACCATGTATAGTGACTCATCACAGTTGACACATTATATGACAACATAGACAACTGAAACATATTTATAAGTACATCAGTTAAGCTGTCAATATGTCACGTTTCCCTTGCATGGATATACTGATGTAATAAATTTATGCATTTTCTTTATGATGAAACAATCAATTTGAAGATGATATTTGTGTTACGATTATGATTTTATTTGTATAGTTTTGTTTTACTACTTGAGGTTGACCAACAAGTACACTGAACTTTGTACCCATTTTTTTTTTACTTTAGAAACTGGGCCAATCCTTGTGCAGCAACCAGAGAAAACTATCTTTGATACAGCAAGCAATGTAGCATCGGTCTCTCTCAATTGTCTTGCTACTGGTGATGATCCTATCACATACTCATGGAGTAAGGATGGTAGTCCTCTCTCGCAGGCCTCAAACCAACGACTGGTCATCACTCCTGGACAACTGACCATTACCGATCCAGAGAGAACAGAAGATGGCGGGGAGTATATGTGTACAGCCACCAATCAGGTGGGGACAGTGAGAAGTTTGCCAGCCGAGCTCATCTTTGCCTGTAAGTCATCATGAAGATAGGTGTTAAAGACAAATATCATCCTCTTGTAGCCAGAAGGGTGTTAAATCTATGCAAAATGATACTAGTTAGCACTCTCCTGACTCACAGGAAACGGATTTGATATATGATTCATTATAGCATGCAGTTCAGATATATAATATTAATACTAATAACATTCTGGATTTATATAGTGCCTAATACATCTACCATGTGTCTAAAAGTGCTTTACAGACATATACATGCCTTGAGCAGATTATTTAGAATTTTTCATTAACAACAGTAATGTAGGATTATTTTCAGTTCAGTTTTATTTATTTCATTCAGTAAAATTCACAATAACAACAGAATACATAGTAACATAAACAAAAATTATACAAATATTAATATTACTGAATTGGGCAGCAGCCAGGTAGGAAAATATCATCCTTATATGAGGCTGACCCTATCATAAATATTACTTGATATTATCAATATGAAATTTAGTAAAGCACAAACAATACCTAGAAATGTCTTGTATTACGTCCTAAGTTTGTCCAAAAGGAATTTTTATACCTACGCTTAAAGATGTTAAAACTGGCAGAATTCTTTATTTCAGAGGGAATAGTATTCCACAAAAATGGTCCTTGAAAAATAATTGATCTTTGATTTAATGTTGTACGAATAATTGGCATGTGAAAATTTCCAGCATTTCTAGTGTTATAATTACAATTCAAAATGAACAAATTAAGAAGATAGTCAGGGAGAAGGTGATTATGACATAAACATAAATGTACCTGTTTGTAATAAATATATGTCTCTATAGTGCAACATATTCAATGAGTAAAATATTGGTGTGGAATGGGCAAGAAATGAGGAATGATTTATAATTCTTATTGCACGTTTTTGTAATTTGAATAACCTTTCTTGATGGACTAAAGCACCATTGCCCCAAGCAATAATAGCATAATGTAAATAAGGAAATACAATTGCATAATATATCATTTTTAAGTATGTTTTGGGGAAGAGATTTTAATTTATACATTATACCAATGCTTTTAGATAATTTGTTACAGATGACATCAACATGATTTGCCCATGAAAGGTTATCATCAATCACAACACCTAAAAATTGTGTTGATGACTCTTCGAATAGCTAAATTACCTAGTTTGACTTTTATGAAATCTTTATTGAATTTCTTTTTTGTAAAAATCATAAAATTTGTTTTACTTTCATTGATAAAGAGTTTATTAGAAATAAACCATTGAAAATTTTATATTATATTTACACTCAGATGAATTTGAAATGATTAATATGAAAGGGCAAACCTTGACTAGCTTTTGCTATTTGTTTGCTCTATTTCCTGGTCTTGGAAAAACTTGGAAAGTCGTGGAAAAATAAATTCTTCTGGAAAGTCATAGAAATTTTTATTTTAATCTCCCAAAGTCCTGGAAATTGATCGTGGGTGTTGGCCGTGTTTGGCTATGGCAGCCTTCCATCACAAACATGAAATATATATATATATCACTGCATGCTATTCGTATGCCACTTGGATGCCACAGCCCATACCAAAATGGTACTTATTTGGTCATGGAAAAAGGCAAAAATGGGTGATGTTTTATCATGCAGTAAGCTTGTAATGATATATAACCTCATGAAACTACATTTATATCTATGTTTGCTGCAGATGTTGATTCGTTTGACCCAGGTGCTACATCATCTAAGACGCTAACTGCAGGGCAGGGGGACTGTATAAGCTGTAACCCTCCTCAACATTACCCAGGTCAGTCTTTTTCAAGCCACTTTTTCATTTCAGTATTGCGCTTTATCTATTCTTAAGTTCACAATTTCCTCCTCCTCTCTCTCTCCGGTTTTCATTCCCTCTCCATCTTAGTATCTTTCATTCGATCAATCTCTACCTCCAACTTTCTCTTTCTCTCTCTCTCTCCCTCCCCCCTCTCTCTATCCCTCCCTCTCTCTCTCTCTCTCTCCCTCCCCCTCTCTCTCTTGCTTTCTCTCTTTCTATCTTATTTAGTCTCTCATTCTGTCAATCTCTTACTCCCATTTTCTCTATCCCTCTCTCTCTATATATACCTCTCATTGATTCTATTTATCTCCACCTCTCTCTCCCTGTTTCTCTTCCTATTTTCCTCTCTGTATTTCTGTCTCTATTTCCTCTCTAAGAAAGTAACATTGATTCAGATTATAATACTTTTTTATGAATCTCTGACATTTTCATCATAATATATCCAATTGTGGCTGCATTTCGATATTTGTATAAATATCATTTTTATGATATTTCTATTTCTTTGTTATTTTGAAATCCACAAATGAAACAGTGAAGGGTGAAGTCTTTTTATGGCTAGCTTTGCAGTGTGATATCAAACATTTTCATGTAAACTCAAAAGGCATGAAAAACCAAATGGACAGTTTGAAATAACTACTTTTAAAGCTAACTACTTTTAAAATTGAAATTAACTCTTTAACTCTTGCTTTGACATAAGATATCATATAAAGCAACTTTTCAAATTAAGACATTTTTACTTTCATACAGGACTCACCAAGATACTTTTAATGAATTGAATGAGTGTTTGGGTTCATATTTGTACCTTCAGCATAGCAAGAGTTGATGCAAAAGTATACCTTTGAGATATATTAATGCTTCTTATGCCACTGTAAGAGACATTGTCTTTACAACTTTACAGCATCAGAATATTCTCTCAGCTTATCAGGGAAGTGAGAGAGATACATGAAGCTGCCTTATATTCTCAATTAACATGATTGTTGGTTGGCAATTGTTATGCTCTGGCCTTAAAACCATATTAGTTAATTCATATCAGACCTGTTTATCTTCATGAGAAAAATCATTCTCCAAGCTTTATTTCTGTATGAATTATTTTGTTTTATTTCATTATGTAAACATCATTGCTGTACGGCTGCTCTTGTTTTATCTTGGATCGCCACCGAAATGTTGATCAAACTTTGCCGTGAGCAGACGGTTTGTATCCATCATGACCATCGTCTGTAGTGTATCCCATGATGCAATGTTTATCACATGACTAGTCAACTAACCATACAGTTTGATAGTTAGTGTTAGAGTTTGTTTGTAATGTTGCTATTTCGTCACTTTAACTCTCCACTCTTATTTAATCTAAGAGAACAGAACAGCTGATAAAGTGTTCAGAAATGTTGGAATGTCGGATTGCTAACTTTGACTTTTCAGAAAGAATACGAGGCAAGGGAAAAAGGGTGCAAAATTAAGAACAGCCAAATGTTAACACATGAATGTAATATTTTTTGTCATCTTCCTGTAAGATGTTTGTATTCAAAGCTTTACAGCTTCAGGGATTTTATGTGGTATGTGACCCAATTTAAGATACCAAACAGTATGCTTTCTGTTTAGATGATACTCAAATTGACACTACTTGACATTCTTAAGGGAATGTACATTATGAGATCTCGAAAAGTTTTCTTGTGACATACATGATTTGTCAAGCCACAAAAATGTATTCTTCTGTTTCTTATACAGCTATTTTATGTTTGCATGATAACAAAGGCATTTTGATATTTCTGAACTCATTTACCAGTGTGTGATGCTAGTGGCTCTGTTAGTATGTCCTCATGTCATCATGTGAGAAACAGAAAGACGCTGTATCTATTTAGTCCTCATGTTATCTTGTTTGATCTTGGAAATCTGACTGATCCAATGTTATTCACTCCTACATGAATACCACCGACTTGACAAGTATATACACTCAGAAGAAACAAATTGTACAAAATTGAGAAGTTCGGAAAGAATTTATTAGTAATTTATTCCCATCATGTATAGTAAAATTTTACTTGGTAACAATATAACATGCAAGCAGCAAAAGTATTTGGCAAAAAATTTTGACATGCAACAATAAAAAATAATCTCAAATATTTATAATACAGGGACATGTTTCCCTTGTGCATCCGTCCTCCTGGACAGCCACTGAATATGGAATTATTTCTAATATAAAAATAAAACTAGAGTTTAATTCGTCATGAGGACGAATTAGGTGATCTGTCTTTCAATTTGTACGATCATGATTGTAATCAGGATGATCATAATAATGGGGAAATGCTAAACTGAAGATAGGAAGTCAAGAATGCCATGAATGAAGATGCTTCTTGAGGAGAGGAATGTAGCAAAATGTGTAAAGGTCATTATAAAATGATTATGGTGATGATGATAATGGTGATTATGATGATTATAATGATATGATAATTTAAGATAATTGACTAAGCCAATTTTGAGAAATTGTGATATCAAACAGGACTATCTGATATTGCAGGATACTTGGGAGATAAACCCCGTAGCTCTAATACACGACAGGGAATCAAAATTTCCATAGGGTTGTACACAATCTACTGCATACTAATTTCTAATAGACATAACATGCAAAATAAGGCATTTTATTTAATGGTTTGTGATTGTTTATGTTATAATAGTCGAAGAGGATGGTAAAATGAAAGGCAAAAAGAAGCACAAAAAAAAAAAAAAAAAATTATGGACCCAACGGGGATCGAACCTGGGTCACCGGAATGGGAGTCAAGTGCTTTGACCAATAGACCAAAACATTTCCCATAGAGATAACACGTACACGAAAAACGGGATTTTCAAATCCCATTTGGTAGTTCAAAATTGGGCATGATCCCGACATCTGATCAAAAATCTGAGGGCTTACTAATAAAAGCTTATAGTCTCAGCTACAACATATTAAAATCTGGAAGGAAATAGACCAATAATAACTGAGATACTGCTCAGAGAACAATGTCATGTAGATTCATGATTCGAAAAAAAGTCATCTTCCATAGACATAACACGCAAATAGGGAATATTCTGACATGGCATCTTTGCTTGAAAATTTCAATATGATGACGTCATGAAAATGAAAAACCGTGGTAACTGGTCTTGTAGAGAATTGTCTCAGCTATAACATATCAAAATCTGGGCGAAAAACGACCAATAGTTAAGAATCTAAAGCCAAATTTGCATAAATGTGATGACGTCGAAACATGAAAAATGGAAATTTTGATTTCTGGCGCCATTTTGATGACATCATAATGTTTATAAGGGTCAAATGATACATGAAATGAAATCTGTGATTCATACCCTACCTGATGATGACAAAAAATTGGGGGGTTTGTGGACTATTTAAAGAGCTAGAGTGAATTTTGTTGAGGCATGTTTTTTCACGTTTTTACGTTATTTTCGCCATAGACGCGCACACGTATTTTGAACTTTGACGCGCACGTACGACCTTATTATTGATTGAAATTGATTCCAAGTTGATGGAAATTATGAAGAAAAGTATCAGGATTGCAAATCAATCGAAAAAACAGCGTTTTAACGTTATTTACGACTTGCGCGCGCGCATAACGCGCGCGCGGACGCGTGCGAGCGGAAAATTTTGAAATGCTTATAATGTCCTGAACCGTACTCTAATTTGATTAAAAAGTGATTTTGAGCATTTCTAAATTTTGACGCGCGCGTACGTGCGCGTCATGATACGCGCGCGGATTTTGATGACATTTTATGTTGACCCTTGACCTGAAGTTCATGTGTGTCAAATATTTTTTATTTTTGATGACTCTTTATGAAGATATGATTGATAATGTGATATTAGAAAATGGCGTTTGGATGACGTCATGATGACCTGATGACCTTGAAAAAGATTGTGGAGCTTGACCTTATATGACCTGATGACTGATAGAAATTTCATGAAAATTGACTGAGAAGTCTTTGAGATTTCGTGGAAACAAGAAAGGGGGAGAAAATAAAAATAAAGAAATAAATAAATAAAGAAAGAAAATTCTGACGAAATTAAGAGGTGATCTGTCGACTACGACAGATCACCTAATAAGACTTGATTTTCAGGATTGAGACATCAGTACACAAATTCATTTCTAAGAAAATGGCCTAGTTCACTAAGCTCATATCAATTTACTCTCTGAAATACTGTATTTTGTACAATTTGTCTTTGGTAGTGAAGCTGCAAGTCTAATGGACTGACAGTTTTGTTCAAGTGCATACCGCTCTCCTTCGGCGATCATGAATATTCATTTAGTCAGAGCTTGTTAGATTAATCAAAATGAACATACTAGTATTGTGCTCTTATCATCTTAGTGTATTCACAGTGACTCCCTGCATCATGCGAGAAACATTATGGATGAATTTTGTATATACATAAGGCATGAATTGCATAGTGACATCAACATCTTGTATAGTTATGTAATCATGCAGTGCTGCATGATGATGACACGAGCTCCATGACTTGTGTATATATATTCCCCTATATACCTCATACTGTATTTACTCGAATACCAATCCTCAACAATTTGTTAATATCATCTGTTTAGAGCCAGAAGGCCGTTAAGATTGTGTCAAAGTATATGATTTAATGCCCTTTTGACTCCAAACAGACAATATCATGTTCATAATTGAATAAGCAATCAGGTTGCATAGATTCCCATAATGCCATTAAAAAGCTATTAAAATTATGGAACTAGATTATGGAACTAGATATGCAGTGTTCTCATTTTTGTACATGTATTTACCATGTAACATGGTCATTTTATAGTTCATATGTTTCGTCTAGTCATTTCATATTTTAAGATAAAATATTGCCATTTGAATCATTCACTCCTGAACCCCTTGTAATCATCTTCATATTTATGTTTAGTCTCATGTTACATGGACCCTTTTTTTTTAAATATCTTCAACCAAGATGTAAAATTATGTGAAGCTGAAGAACTTAGTGTATTTGTAGCTTTAATATCAAATGCTAGTATTCATAAAATGGTGAAGCTATGCAGGATTGATAGTATCAAAGTGAAAATAGATGAGCTATACAGTAGTACAGCAATGAGGTAGCTCCAGCTTGCTGTGTTTATTTTAAATGCCACCTGAAAATCAATTTGCCATTGTGCAAACAGGAGGCATATGTGCATTTTAAGAGCATCAGTTGACATTCAGAAATCCTGTGAACTTTTTCAGTTGATCTTTTTGTCCTCATATACCCTTTTTACAACATATAATAGCTAATTCAAGTATGCACATTTATAATCTCCAATGAATGAAAGTATATTTCACTTTCATAAGCCTTATAAAATACTTTATACTCTCTAAAATTATGCCATTGTGTCACCTCAGTGGTTTGGAAGAATATTTTCTATTAAATTGCCAACATCGAGAAGCTTCCCAGTATACTGTATTTTGCTGTATGCTTCAGTATTAAAAATGAAATTATCATTTTATATAGTGAAATCAGCAATTCATATTGCCCCCTCCCTTTTGTTTGCCCACTCTGTACATTGCTTTAAAAAATTTAGTTGTAAAATTAGACTATTTAGGATGTTCAATGTAAATAACAGCTGCAATATTGCTGTAGGATGCTGTAGAAAATGTACATGACTAATTTGCAGATATCCAGACGCACATGTGAAAAATGATGAAGCGGAGAAAAAAACATGTTGCTTCGTCTTTGATGTGATGGAGATAATAAAAAGTGAAAATAGCCCATAGATCTTTGGTGTACAGTACATCAGTACAAGTATGTTTATTCACATCTCATAATTCCCTTTGCTTATATTAGTCAAATTAGATAAAGTACTTTTGACATGCCAGGTATAATCTTCTTGAGAGCTACATGTTTATTTACAAAATATTACAATTAAATTGTGTTGATGTTTTTGCAGTCATTCTGTAAAGACCAAGTTAGTATGCTGAAATGATAGTCACCAACATTTTGACACCATTGAGACATGTAACATCAATTCCTTCTTTGTTATATCTTTTCAATGTTTTCTTATTTTCTTAGTTTCTCTTTTTTAATTTTGTTCAATGTTTTGTTTGCATTTCTTTTCAATTTTGTTTAATAGTACATTGTTCCTTTTTTATGTATATCATTTTCTCTCAGTCTTTAAGAGGGGGTGGGGTAAATGAAGGACAGTTATGTTCTTAAGCCTTTGCATTTTGTATTTGGTTTCACTTTCATATTCCTTTTATAACAATTTTGTTTTTTGTATTATTTCCTGTTTCATTGAAGGGGTTGGGGGGGGGGCAGGGTAATGACATACCCTTGATTCCACCCGAATTCACTCAGATATATGTTCACAAACTGCAGGCATCCAGATACAGTGGTAACTCAGTATAACGAGGTCCTTGGGACTATGAAAATTACCTTGTTGTAGCAAGAATCTCATATTATGTTAAAAAAAACAAATTATATTACATTGGATGGCTCTGAATGGGATGCAAGAGAATATTGGCCCTAACGAGTGTAATATTTTCTGGTATTCCATGAAATAAAGCCATCCGATATAATTATTATTATCTATATCCGACAGGAAAATGATATAGAACTTAATAAAAATCATTTAACCAACCACATTCGGTTAATAGAGCCACTCATCATACTTCATTGTGATCACACAAGTTTGACTTAACCTCTTTATGACGTCATTTGCGTATGTGTGTATGCGTTGCATTATTTGCGCGCACGCAAACAGACCAGACAAAATATGGCATAATATTGCACGGCAAGTTTAGTACTGTAGCCTATGGGGAATTCAGCGTTCCGTGCAATATCCTTTCATATTGCACGTGCAAATCAAGCGGACAAAAATATGTTTTTAATTGCCGCTAAAATTTCTTATTTAGGGAATAATAGAATATAAAGAGCTGGGACCAGGAATATTACCTTGTTTATATCAGGAATATTGTTATATCAGACCTCTTTATACTGAGTTTCTACTGTATATGATTTGTTTTAAAATTCTTCTAGGAGCTTTATGTTGTATTTCTTATTTCATTCTGTCTGTACTGATATGAAAGCGTCTCTTTAAATAGTTTGATTGTTCTTTTGTTTGGTTCTGTGTATGTTACACTTTCAAACTTGGATTTATTTTATTCTAAGATCTGTTAGCTGTTGTTTTCTCAGAAAGATCTTCAAAATCAGGGTCCCATGTCATGATGACGAATGTAATAGTCAGCATCATTGGAGTTGTTCATCTTCTCTCTTTTTTCTTATATCATTAAGAATGCTTTATTGTTGGAATGAAAATTCATTCTCAAAATAACCGAGATAAACCACAATGATATTTTGATATTTTCCCCTTTTATGGTATGATGTAATATGAAGTAGGATGCTTGTAATAAGAAAAAAAAAACATTCCCCTTCATGCACAAGATAATGAATATACATGTACCTGCATTAGAATTGTGATATTATATTGGAAATTCTGTATTTGCTCATGGAATATGACTAATTTTGCTGTGTTCACTCTGTAATTCCTTATCTATGCACTTGCATGGACTAATGAAATTAAAGGAATAAATCCTGTATTTTGATAGTTATCTATTCTCCAATAATGAACATTTTATATTTAAGACCTGAAGGATATACTCCAGATGGTGCAGGTTGTTGAAGTTAAAACTCGATATTATCACTTTTCTCTGTAGTTTTACTTTTTTATTTATCTGTCAAGAATTATACAATTCTCAAAATTTAACAGGAGGTGGCAAGGTGAATCATAAATTATCATGTGCCCAGCAGAAGAGCACGAACACAAATTTCAATTGATTTTTTTTTCGTTTTTTAAAGAGGATAAAGAAATGATATGCATGTACATGTACATGTACTGAGTAATATAAATCAGACCCAGAGAAGCATGTGTAGAAGAAGCTCTGCAGCATGAAAAATATTTATCTATTGGAAAATCATTGGCATTTGTTGACTTCATATTATAAGATTTTTCAATGGGAAGCTAGTGTGAAACATACATATATGATACTTCAATTTCTGTGATATCTTAGTTAAAACTTCATGGGATTAAAAAAAAAGAAGTATTAAGAATTGTTCTTATGTGTGCGCAATCCGAAGGCAACATTAGAAAATGCTTTAGAAATGAATGGAAATAATCATTACAGTAGTTGATATATAGTTGCTCTAAACTGCTTAAACTCCTGAAGTGACAGCCTGTTTCATTTTCTTTTTTTCTTTTTTATGGTGTATACAGGAGTATGCATCCAAAGGGATGTTATATGTGACCAAAGACTCCGGAATTCGGCCATTTGATATTTGCATGTCTACTCTGAGATCTGTGAAAATGAGTAGGCCTATTCGGTGGTGATAACATTTTGCATGCTATTCTCGTCTTCCTTGCAGGTATTTTGGCGATTTGGAGCCGTGATAATGTTTTTGTGGATTCCAGCACTTCCCGCATCCGAGTGATGGACGATGGTCGGTTATGCTTCTTCTACGCAGTGACCAGCGATGCAGGCACATACAGATGCCAGGTCAGGAGCAACGTTGATTCTGAGGGTGGTGTAGCAATGAAATTAAGTCCAAGAATCACTGTAACAGTGAATGAAGGTAATTGATTGATTCTTGCTTTCTTTCTATTACAGTTGCAGTGAATTAAGGTAATTCTTTCATATTTATATCCTGCAAGCATGCACATGAACAATACTATCAATGGTATGAATACTCTCCAAGAAGTGGAGATGGTGCACACTTGAAATCTGAGGAGAGGGGGATAATGGTTACATTATACAGCTTAATTGATGTAATAATGCATGATTAAATGTAAATATTTCTTTATTTCAAGTGGGCATGCTAAGGTGTCATTGGGATCATGTCACCAGCTTTTGATATACACTGTACATGGTATTTTCTATAAAGTAAATACATTCACACGTTGATAAAGTAAATCATAAGGTGCATCATCAAAACTCTGTTCCTAGATTTTGTTTGTGCACAGAAAAGTGTATTTACTTTTCAGTGTTGTAATGCTGAAGGATCTTTTGGTCTTCTGGTGATTCCCTGCCTCATGCAATCTTGAACATGGGTCACATTTGTCAGAAAACAATAACAACAACAAGATTTTTCATGAAGGTACATCCTAGAGCTGCCCTACTGTTAACACACACGAGCATACTCACATGTACATACCATGTAGTAGTGCGTAGTGGTGTTCGTACCTTTTAATTTAAAATGTTGTTACAGTATCTTTATTGGACAAATGTGACCCACACTTTAATCAGTACACTCAGCTCATTGACCTTTCTTCTTGATGCAGCTACTTCTTCAAGTTCAGCTTTAAGGATTGCTACAGACAACACGCCCGAAGATGTGACCACCGTCGCTGGAGAAGATATAAGATTTGAATGCTTCTTCTTTGGTCCGTAAGTATTCCATCACACTGCATGGATTACTTTCTTTTCATGAGAATTATATGTAATGTCTGTAAAGCATTACGGGGATAGAGAAAATTTCACTTTTATTTGAAATTACTTTTAAAACTATTTCATGGCCTCATGACTCTTTCTGGTATCTCCATTATATATCTCTCCTTTTTAACTCTTGTGATGATCATATCTCTTATGATGGCTTGTGGCCTTTATAACTACTACCCTATGTGATATAGTTTTATTTTAAAGATTTACCGCAAAGGCTAGGGAGTCTCATTTTATTTAATTGTATGCATAGATTATAGTTACATATATTTCACAATTGAGAATATCACAACTGATTTTATACAATTTTGGACTTACATGACATTGTTGATTTTGCTTTGATTCAGATTAAGCATGATAGGCAATTTCCTGATAAGTCCTACTGAGACCTTTATTGCATATTAAACAGCACCTCTTGTATCTCCAATAAAGTATTCCCTGAAACAAGTTGGTACTTTTTCTCTAAATTTTGGAAATGTGCTCCAGTAAAGATTGATAATAATGATGATAATAGCTATATGTATATCATAGCCATCCCAGGGCATACATGTACTTACAAAGTACTACTTTTATCCTCACTCTAGCAAGCTGCCCTGAGGTGCTGAAGCATTCAAGGACTTACTTTTTTCCAGTTACCAATTTAACTACACCTGGGTTGAGAGTGGCAAATGTAGATTAATGTCTTGCCAAAGTATGTTAGTGGTGTATGTAATGTGAAATATTCATGTGGAGTACATCAGCATGAAACACTGATCTTTCATTTCAACAGGCAATCGTCGGGTCAGATTCCCAGGATCCAGTGGGTACGTACGACCCCCCCTGGTGAGGTATTGCCAGCTGGTAGATCCGTCCTGGAGGAAGGGGGCGAGATCTTGACCATTAGACGCGTCACGCCTGAGGATGCAGGAACGTATCGCTGCTATATCGGTGACGTCAATACTGGTGCTAATGCAGAACTCAATGTCGTGGGTAAGTTGATGATTATAGCAAGTTCCATTTTATTTTGGACACAAACATGGGGAATGACAAGGAACATTAAAGATGGTTGGGGGTAATAAAAAGGCTGAAAATTTAGCAAACCATCTTTTTTAGGTTGCGTGACCATGCATCTGACCACAGAATAAAGGGTGTTGATCTAACGAAGTGGGCAGAAATCAATCATGTTTTCATTTTACTTGTTCTCTGACATAATGATTTATTTTTTACGCATGTGATGTCATATAAGAGAAATTTATGGATTTTTATCTGTTTTCTTTTTTTCAAAATAATTACGTTTAATACCCTAAAAGCTCATTCAAAGTAGTAATTTGTTTGTGCAAATTAAATTTTGGTACCACCACTTTCCATTGTTTTAATTCAATCATGCATAAATTATGAATAATAAGTTGTACATCAAATGAAAGAAGAGAAGCATAGCTTTTCATAGATGTATAACTTATCAAGGAAATCATTCGTTATGATAGAAAATTTCTGCCATGAAATCCGTTTTCCTTTTTTCTGGGACACACTGTATATGGCAATGTTACAGATGCTGTTTTTCAGAAATGCATTATTAGACAGTCATGTATGTATTTTTGTAAAAATATGCATATATACCCTACGTCAGTCTGATGACCAAAAATATGAGAAGGTGCTGATTTTACAAGTTTCCCACCAAACTATTGGTACTGCTCTTATTCTCGGTGTTTACTGACATAAAATTGTGATTTCACATAGGCCTTTTAAAGATAGTAGCCACCATCTGCATTGGTCAGAAACTTGTATTTTAGGGGTTTTTTTTACTAATGCCATCTCTGACAATAGCAGCAAAAGGGATCATTTGAAGACGCAAACATATGTTGTAAAACATCAAGATATTGTACACAAAAAGTTAACAGTTCCTTCATCCTCCTCCTGTTTCTCTGATTGCTTAGAGACCAATGATGTAATTATATATCTTTTTTGTCTCGCCCACCGGAGGTGAAGGCGAGACTAAGGGATCCAAATGGCGTCCGTCCATCCGTCCGTCCGTCCGTCACAAACGTTATGACAGATAACTTTGCAACCGTTACTCACTTTTCAACCAAACTTGGGTTGTAGATGCACTGAGGGGACCTGCATGTTATGGTGCCGTTGGAGGTCACATGATAGGGTCAAAGGTCATTTGAGGTCATACGTTAAAGTTTACCTGCAAGACTCTCTTATGACAGATAACTTTGCAACCGTCACTCACTTTTCAACCAAACTTGGGTTGTAGATGCACTGAGGGGACCTGCATGTTATGGTGCCGTTGGAGGTCACATGATAAGGTCAAAGGTCATACGTTAAAGTTTACCTGCAAGACTCTCTTATGACAGATAACTTTGCAACCATGACTCACTTTTCAACCAAACTTGGGTTGTAGATGCACTGAGGGGACCTGCATGTTTTGGTGCCGTTGGAGGTCACATGGTAGGGTCAAAGGTCATTTCAGGTCATACGTTAAAGTTTACCTGCAAGACTCTCTTATGACAGATAACTTTGCAACCGTCACTCACTTTTCAACCAAACTTGGGTTGTAGATGCACTGAGGGGACCTGCATGTTATGGTGCCGTTGGAGGTCACATGATAAGGTCAAAGGTCATACGTTAAAGTTTACCTGCACGACTCTCTTATGACAGATAACTTTGCAACCATCACTCACTTTTCAACCAAACTTGGGTTGTAGATGCACTGAGGGGACCTGCATGTTTTGGTGCCGTTGGAGGTCACATGGTATTGTCAAAGGTCATTTCAGGTCATACATTAAAGTTTACCTGCAAGACTCTCTTATGACATAACTTTGCAACCGTCACTCACTTTTCAACCAAACTTGGTTGTAGATGCACTAAGGGGACCTGCATGTTATGGTGCCGTTGGAGGTCACATGATAAGGTCAAAGGTCATTTCAGGTCAAATGTTAAAGTTTACCTGCAAGACTCTCTTATGACAGATAACTTTGCAACCGTCACTCACTTTTCAACCAAACTTGGGTTGTAGATGCACTGAGGGGACCTGCATGTTATGGTGCCGTTGGAGGTCACATGATAAGGTCAAAGGTCATACGTTAAAGTTTACCTGCAAGACTCTCTTATGACATAACTTTGCAACCATAACTCACTTTTCAACCAAACTTGGGTTGTAGATGCACTGAGGGGACCTGCATGTTATGGTGCCGTTGGAGGTCACATGATAAGGTCAAAGGTCATACGTTAAAGTTTACCTGCAAGACTCTCTTATGACAGATAACTTTGCAACCATCACTCACTTTTCAACCAAACTTGGGTTTTAGAAGCACTTGGGGGACCTGCATGTTATGCTGCCATCAGAGGTCACATGGTAAGGTCAAAGGTCATTTCAGGTCAAACATAGTTTACCCGCAAGACTCTCTTATGACATAACTTTGTAAACGTCACTTTCCAAACATTAGTAATGTAGATATATGCAAGCATAACTTATGCAGATTTATGCACTTGGGGGACCTGTTGCATGGCAACAGAGATCACAATATTTCTAGTTATCGCATGTGGGCGAGACACATTATCGCTAATGCCATGTTTTTGTTTTATTTGCTTTCCATTGACAATGTAGAACCTCCAACTTGGGTAAGCAAACCACTGAGTGCAATGAAAGACATCAAAACCATGCAGGAATGGGCTGTTGAAGCAACAAGTGCTACCGATTACACCTGGTATCGCAATGGAGAGGCACTGGACACTCTTGACAGACATCAGTTCCGCAACAACTTTCAGACGCTTACGATAAGCGACCTTACGACAACAGATACAGCCATGTATCAGTGCTTTGCAAATAATAATTATGGCGTAATTTATTCAGCTGCACAGCTGACTGTAAGAGGTAAACACAACTGTGAACTAGTACCTTTGGTCCCATATTGAGTCTACTGAAAGGATACAAGTGAGAGAGAGGGGGATACACCTGTACCAGAAAATTAGATGTTAGTTAAAACTGTTACTATTCAAATTGATCCAACATATTGTTTAGCAATCATCTGTTCTTTGCACTGTACAGAAGCTAGACAAGAAAATGGGCAAAAATATCTCCACTTTCCTCCTCATTCATTTAGTTTAGCATGAAATTGTGGGTTTGATGCAATAAACATTTATTTTTGTTGCAAAAAACTATGAGAATGATAAATACCTTTCTTCTTCTTCTTTTTCATGCTGGTTTTTGTTTTTGTTGTTGCCTTTGTCAGCCTTTCCACCCAAGTTCCTTACCCCAATGGAAACTGACATACCTGCCCCCATCACTGCCACGGTCACTGTGGAATGTGATGTGGATGCTGCCCCTGCTCCAACCATCACATGGCAGCACAATGGTCAACCCATCACCAACAGTGACCACTACAACCTGACCGCCGATCCTCCTAACCTTGTCATCGTCGACGTACGGATGTCCGATGGCGGAACTTACCAATGCACTGCCACAAATGCAAATGGAACTATCGCTGGCGAGGGCAGTCTTGACTTAAAAGGTCAGTCTGTTTGATTAAAAGACTCTTATGTATATAGAATGAGTGGACACCCATCTTAACTTGTTTGTTAGATCAGATTTTTTTTTTTTACGTAAACCACTCAACAATAATTCTGAAGAAGTCAGTATTTAGAAATGCCACATCCTTCAGGCAATCTTGCTTTGATTCATTCTGCAACATTTTGGCAGTAGTTTCGTCACAGGTATTTTTCTGTTGGTTGTCATGTACATATACTTAGAAATTCTACATTTTGTTTCCTTTGTGAGTTTAGTTCATGTTATAGAAGTGAACATATTTATCAAAGCTTTAATACCATATTATAACATGATTTTATGCCTATTCAGAAATGTGCATTACAATAAATTTAAATCCGATTTAATCTGATCTTATCTTTTTTTTTCAACCTACTTCCTTTTGACAGATGCAACAGTTATCATTTTGCACCCTGGCAACACACGTGTGGAGGTTGGTCTTTCTACTACTCTTAGCTGCAATGCTGCCCATGATCCGTTCTTGGAGCTGACTTACCTTTGGGAACACAATGGTCAAGAAATTGACCTCACAGAAATAGATAGATACAGAATGGTAATGCCTTACTCTGCATATTGTGCTATTTCCTTGAAGCTGCATGTCGTAGAATGAATGTATGATGGGGAACCCTATGTCTGTAAAACCAAAGATTAAAGTAAACTTACTCTCATATAATTTCAGATATTGGAAAGGATAAGCTTACCAAAATCTCAAAGATTTCAGCAAGAAGAATGAAGAATGAAAATATGGACATGTAATGGGACATTGCAAAAAATTTGCAAATTTGCACTGTGTCTCTTTCATTTTACATGTGCATTTTTAACATGAAACATGACATTTTGAGGCTTGTTTGTGGAGTTCCTTTTCATACATTTTCTTTAAAATTTTTATTTTGATTTTGCATTATTGTATTGCTTTGTTTTAGCCAGATTATAGGGAGTTTCTATGGGGGGGATCACACCAACTGCTGATTCCCCTGATGGCAAAATTACCAGCACTTTAGTTTTGTTTTAAGACTGATAGGTCTTGACTTTGGAAGTTCCACCCTTGTGAGAGATGTTTCTCAAAATCAATTGTTCTTCCAGATGAAACTGCATGTTGTCCAGTATCTGGTATGCATGTTCCAAATATTTTGGAATTCCACCAAATTTGATTTGAGTAAACTGTGACTCATTGCCCGTAGAAACTCCTAATTTGAAGAATTAAATTTTGTATGTTTCGTGCATCGGAATGGCGCAGTTACATGCGTTTGCAGACGAGGGGGCTTTAGAGACATCACACATACTTGGTGGATGGAGTTTATCTCCAAGAAGTCTGTCATTTTTTTCAATATTTTTACACACATAACACTACTGCTAGATTTACATTACATTTGTAAATGTTATATGAGGAAGAATCAATTACTCTTTTGTGTATGTGTTGTGTGTGCTATCATAACATCATCTAAGCTATCACTAACCCTGAACCCAAGCACTACCATACACTGTTTTTCTCAACGAATTGGTCCTTTTAAGTCCTTGCATATTCTCAGTTTTTTTCAAGTTTGATTGACTGTTCGAATGATAATGAAATGATATAGAGACTTGTATCTTCAAAAATCATCTTCTCCCCTTTTTCTACATTTATCACTATATTTTTGTTTTTTCTCCCCCTCCCCCGCTTCTTTTTTGATCTGTGGTCTCCATAGTCTGAGAGAGACAACGGAAACTTAGAGATTGTCTCAGCTACGTTGCAGGATGGCGGTGAATACACCTGTGTAGCTCTGACAGTTGCTGATTCAGACAGATCTAGTGCTACGTTAAGCATTGTAGGTCAGTACACACTTCATTCTCTCTCATCACCTCAATTCATTCTTATCACCAAAGCAACCATATATTGTTTGGTTGGGTTTTGGGTTGTTGTTTTATTTTAAATGATTGGTCCCTGTTAAAATTTCATAATATGATGTACATTAATCAATATGAGCCTAAATTATGAGGCTCTGATCTCAGTTTTTAAGATATCAGCCATTACTGTAGATCATGCGCCATGAGCATCTTTCATGATGGATACCGGCGCAATACAAATGTCCATATTATTATTATTATTATTATCAATTCATTCATGACTACTGGAATTTTGAAAGTAGTAATTATTTTTTGTAAGATGTTCAGACTTGGGGAAAGTATCATGCTGCAAAATTAACTGAAACAACAACAGATTTGTACAATTCATGAAAGTTCATTTCCAGGAACATGGCATTAACTTACAATTGCTATAGTTTACAATTCACGAAAGTTTGTCTTTTAAAAGAAAATCGTTCCATTGTCGATTTCAACATTACTATCGTTTCTACCCTTTATTTTTCTTGTCAATAATATGAAATTATGGAAATGTTGGTTCTCATTGTTACAGGACCCCCTGGACCTCCGTCTGGTCTTTCAGTTGAGGTTGAGAACTTGGCTGCTACCCTTGCCTGGGTGCCGGGTCCAGATAACAATGCAGAAATCACATCCTTCACGATCGAAGGTCAGACTGATCATAGCGATAAGTGGGTGGAACTCCGTTCAGGTCAGTACGAGTCATTGTAATCTCTCACGTTCTTTGACCTTACGTTACATACTAACTCATTTGCATATTTCTGTGATATCCTTATTTGTTGATAGAAGACTTATTTGTTATTAGCAGAATTCTTAATTCAGAGCTTACTTAAAAGACTAATTGGCTGAATAGAACCTATTAATGCTGTATTCTTTATTTGCTAATTGCCTTAACTTACAATACTCTGCTTTCCATATGATATAGGCAATCTATAATGATAAAAACGGAGTATTCATTTTCCTGCAATATCCTATCCATATATCTGTCGTCAGCTTGGATTACTAACGATGATAAAAACATGACAATATCCACTTCCTTCATGTCTAGACTGATTTCTACTGTGTTATACGCTCTTTGTCATTTCAAAGAAAATATGTATCTATATTTATTTGCGTATCTTTGGAAGAAAAGAGAATATTGCAGTAATGATGGTACACAAACCGCTTTATTGATAATTCATTGTTCTTTGTATCTAATTCCTAACACATTTGCTTTGTACAGGCGTTTCAGTATCCTCAGATTTTGGTGAGAATTATTATCTCTCATTTCTGAAAGTCTATTTTTGCCTCTTTTTTTTTTTAAATAAAATACCCTATTCTTTTACATACATCTAGAGCTTGGATTGCTTTTGTAGTTTGCTATGTTTTCTTTCTATTTTTCAACATTCTTTGTTTTTCCCCCCTCAAAATAGTACATTTCGATTATCAAATTTGAGTCTCTATATCTTTATCTTAATTGGTTGTATTCTGGTAGAATTCAGGGCAGCGTTTTCATCAAACCTTCATAAGTACAAGTTGCCGACATCCCATTAAACACATGTATTAAGATTAGCATGCATTTTAATGCGATGTCGGTGAACTTGTACTTATGACTGTTTGCTGAACTGATGCCCAAGTCTACAATAGTATTGCAAAAGGCTTGATGTACATGCATAAAAATGAACCAACTGCAGATTTGGATCAAATTTTGAAGGCAATGATGGTGCTCAATGATTCATGACACAAACAGGATTTCATAGAAAAGCATAACATATTTTCTTTCTGGTAACAAACTGATAAAGATGTATAGTGTGTCTACAATAATTCTCTAAAATTTAATTTCCTTTTTTATTGAAAAACACTCTGACATCAACATAGAGATCTGTATGAAATATAAGCATTTGAATCTGTCAATTTACAATTTTATTTTGGTGGCATAATGTACATATAAATTTACTCATAAATGTATGCACTAGGTTATTGAAAAGATATTGCTATCTTTTTGCCCGTTTTCTTTCATGTCAATGCATTATGTTTTGATGGTGAATGACTTTATTCTAATTATGACCCCCCTCAAATATTTTGTCAGTGTGATTTCTCTTTTTCCCCCTTGAAATCATAGCTTTAAATCCCATTCTCTATATTTTTGATCATGAAATTTTTAAGTATGATTTACTTTGTTGATTTATAACTAGAAGGATGCTGAAAGTCAGTATTGAATTCTGGTAATAGAAATCTTTTAAGAAAGAAATTGTCTAGCAGGTATTTGAATTTTAGATCCTATAAAAAGTGCAGACAACACACAAATATCTGTTTAATTTCCAATTTCAATCATATTTTTTATCCAATTAATTTGGCAGATGTTATTCTCCTGTCTAATTTGTTGTCATTTACCCGAATCTAAGATTACCCTTAACAGAACGATTTTGTGCATCTTAGTGCATTTAATTGCTACAGACTTTTTTACATTTTGGTTTGATGTATTGACTTTTATTCTTCTGAGGCAAGAAAAATAAATGTTTCTGCAATCCGTATACTTATTCCCTTTTGATCTTGTGTAATACTTTTGTTCTTCTACGTACAGGAATATACTTTTCAATATTTTTTTTATTTGTTTTAGTCTGTAAAATTTCCCAATATTCAAAAGCTCTATACTTTGAAAACCCTACCCTATCTATCGTACCCCGTCATTGTTGTTTCTAAGTCAGGAAGGATTCAATTGTGTGTTACATGATTTTTTTTTATCCCCCAAATACTACAAAGAAGCTGTTATACATTTTGTTTGTGGTCATTATTTTCCATGCTCTGAAGTTGTGTCTTCTGTAGTTCTCAATTAGTTATTGAAAGAGCATGGTTTCAAAACTTTTTTGTTTCATAGAATTTGCAGTGATGAAATGAAATGAAATGAAGTGATTTCTTTGAATTTCTTTGGTCTTATTTTAATGTTACTCTCATATTAAGTTTGAATAGGAAGAAAGACAACTAATTGCTAAGTCTTGCTATTCACAGAAATGAAGTCTGTCTTCCTTGATTATCGGAGTCCATGAGTTTAACAAAATCAAACACCACCTAAATATTCCACAATAAAAATTAAACCCCAGACTATTCTACAATGAAAATTATGTTTTTTTAATTTCAGTGTTTTTATAATTCTGTTCAGATTCCAAATAGAAATAGGATTGAATTTAGGGAGCATACTAAATTTAAGAGGACTCATTGAGTAATGTTTGTTAGGTTGAAACAATAATTTCACTTAAAGCATCACTCCATCCATTTGTGATACATAATCATTATATCTCCTAGTCACTGTTGGCTTTGTAATTCATTCTATTATGGAGATATAACATGAAGTGAAAACAAAGTTTATTATGCACAGTATATAAAGTACATGTATTGAGGTAGCACATATTTGATCAATTATGTATCATATGGATATGGTATTATTTCACAAAATGATTGAACTCCTGAAAATACATCAAAAAGTATCTGAACCAGTAATCCAATTTTTCCACATATACAAGCAGATACTAAAATTTAAACTTTTCAAACTATTTTTTGCAATTCTTTGAGCTCTTTGTTGAATTTATATCAAATGAAGATTCACTTCCAATTAATACATTGATATTAGCATTGTATAATGAACTGTATAAGTACATTTATCTCCATATATTATAGGGATTGTTGGGAAAACAACCTGTTCTTTATGTGTCCAATACTCATGAAAATTGAACAAACAAAAATATTAAAGAATTGTTTTTTGTTCTTAGGTGAAAATGGTGGAAGTAACTCAGTGCGTCTAGTAACCCTGGATCCATACAGTCTCTATTCCTTCAGAGTTATCGCTGTTAATAAGATTGGACGGGGAACACCTAGCGAACCTCTTGCTGCCACCGTCAGAACTTCTAAAGCTGGTAAGATTTACTCCAGAAAGAATTACCTGGTTACAGGTATCAGTCTGGTCATTGCAAATCCAGCATGAATATTAATTATGTCCCACTGGAGTACACTGGAATAATAAACAAAACTTGACATTGGAAGGATCATTATGCATTACGTTTAGGCGTGTCCATGCTCAAGTAAGGCTATCAACTTAAAGGGACTGATTAACTTTGTGAAAACTTGTGAAATCAGTTCAAATGCCAGTGAATTGTGTGCAATCCTCTAACTGCATATATAATTAAGAATATATGAAAGTATGAGAGAAAATGGAACCCGTTTACTATCCTAAAGAAGAGAAAACCGTGATCGATCGCTAGTGCGAGTCGCTCGGCTTCTTCGCTGCACTGTAGTTACAAAAACCAAGCACCAGCGCTTGGCGATTTCAGAGCGGGTTTCCAGCCCCTATGGTATTCTGTGATAGATTTGCGCGGTATCGCTGTGTACCGCTGTGCGTGGCTGTGTGTGGCATGTGGCAATGCGCGGAATCTTCGTGTGTGTGCAATAGCGTTGTATGTGTACAGCGTGTAAGAAGCCGTAAGCTTTGCAAGCGGCGAGTTCAAAACATTTCCTAGCGTGGTTAATTTCGCGCGACTTTTCAAAACATTTTCGCGTGATGTTAAATTTGCGGTTCAATCTCAGCACGCGAAAAGCGCGAAAATAAAACCACCGCGAAAGAAACCACTTTTACAGTAATGCAATCATTAGTAAACTCAAATCTGTATCTAAAACAATATCAGTAACTAAATGTTTGGTGACTCTTGTCTTCTCAGTCTTAGCAGTAGTACCATTTTTCATTTTGGATACTTCTACTGTCACTTTAACTCGATAGATTAAACTAAAATCTCCCAAGGGCAGTGTGATATTTGTATGTCATTTGGTGAGTAAGTTGTTTAATGATCAACAAATTAATTTCCCTCTCTTACCTTCAGCTCCTTCTGAATCACCGTCAAATGTTGGAGGGGGTGGTGGTAATGTAGGTGACCTGAGAATCACATGGGATGTAAGTACTTGTATCTGTTGTCTTGATACCATTCTCCTTGTCGGTCTCTCTTTCTCCTTCCCCCTTCCCTTTTGCTCTGCAGCCCATCTTATCAGTTTGTCTTCTCCTGTCCTCTTTGTGTCCAAATCATCCAAGCCTGCTTTATACTTCTTATTTCTGCAATATTCAACTTCTTCATGTGTTCTTCCTTCCCTGCCCATGTCCACATCTCTCCACCATAAAAAGCTACTGGGTAGATCACTTTCTTAAAGATAAAGTTAGTTCTGGTCAGCCATTATATTATGAAAGAAACTGTCTCAACACAAATGGGAAAGGTTAATCATATCTACCCAAGAATAGGTGTATACTGTGAGGTTTTGAAATCATCAAATTGATAAGATATTGACCCAGTCTCGCTGAAAAGCACCTGCACTGCACCAATGGGTATATGGGACTGCACACACATACGGCACAAAAATTTCAGCCATTTTTGGTCAAATTTTGAATATATGAGGGCATTTGATGAGCAATCCTTTTCAGGGGGCATTTCTACTTTGATGTTCTTCCAAACTGACATGAGAAATCTTGCAAAATATTTGCCACCTTTGCCAGAACTCAACTTTCTCTTTAAATACATGTATTTGGGCTTTCATAATAATAAAGAAACTTTTATGTATATATGCCTGCTTTACCAGAAATGTTTGAATCAGAGTCATGTCCTTCATTCTGTGATTTTTAAGGTCATTATAATTAGATCTGATCCATACATGTTTATAAAAATTCAAATGCACCTGCATACCAGTCTCTTGTTGCTATGGTGACCAAATGGAACTTTGATCCCTTTTCAGCAATTCCCAACCTCCAAGTGGAACTCTGACACAGTGTCCTACAAAGTGGAATGGCAACGTGTCGGCAGCCAGATATCCTCAACAGCTGTCCTTGATGTAACAGATGCCACGGTCTACGTTGCGACTTTGGGCATTGAACTCTACACAAAATACAATGTGAGAGTCAAGGCAAAGAATGACATCGACGAAGGTCCCTTCAGTGCATGGGTGTCTATCTATTCATTCCAGGAAGGTAGGTATCTAACCTCTACTTGTGAAGATGAAGATGGGGGTGGTGAGAAGGGGGGGGGGCCTAAAAAGTGGTTTTATTCCAGGGAAGTATGCAGCCCTCTTTTCAGGCCTTCGGAGGAACAGCAGGATTTCTCAAATCATTTGATGGGAAAAGTTATGGTCAGATTGGAGGGAAAGTTTTGCTTGTCCCCACACCCGTGATGGTGAAGGAGAGTAGAATAATGAAAAAGTGGAAGATGGTGGTGTTGAAGAGAAGAAGGATGAGGAGGAGGACATTTATGATTATGATGAAGAGTAAGAGTAAAGAGAAAATGAGGTATTGTGATATCGTATATTGTATGAAACCAAGGCTTTGCACAGATGATATCAAATAGTCCATGAAAACTTCTCCATCAAAACTTCTGCTAATAAAGTGATTATATCGCACAGTAACCACAAGCCTGTTTGCTTTCTAAACATTCCAAGTTAAACCACGTAGCAAGCCAATCTAGTTGTATATTTCAATCTTTACTTCAATAAAGCTCAAAGTATTCTTATTGATGTAACTTTTGCTCTCTAGCACCAAAGACAGCTCCCACTGGAGTCGAAGCAGAGCAAGCTTCTGCATCCTCCATCGACGTGACGTGGGATGCAATCGATATTAGCACCTTCCAGGGTGAACTCATGGGATACAAGGTAACTGATTTCTTCAAACTTCTTTCAGACAAAGTGGAGCAATAAGCCAGTATATATGTATATGTATATATACATAATATGTATAATCTTTTCTTATTGAGGTTTCCAAGGAGCATGTGAACAGTAAAATCAAAATCACAGGTTGTGGATTTTCCATTCAGAGAAAAGGCCTGATCAACTGTGTATCACAGACAACACGCAAGACTTTCTATGATTTGAAGCCACTTTGGCCTTTTCTCCTTCTTAATTGCCCACAATTTTCCATTTATTTTGATTCTGCTATTACATACCATCATGAACCTCAGGAAGGAAGATATTACATGTTTGAATTTTCATATCTATTAATCTTGCAACTTCTCCCAAAAATTGGATCTCAATCAGATCAGTGTGCAATGGGCTTAACTCAATTCTGAGAACCATTAACTTCTCTATATGAATGCAATGCTGTGGATAATGCTGTTTTTCATGATAAAATATATTGTATTCAATATTTTGCTGACCAAAAGTGAAATGCATGTTTGTGCAGTCAGTTTGTGCAATTTCAGTTGGTTTAAGTGAAGTGTGTATAAAAAGATCTCCTAGCAGAGACAAGAAAGCATCTTTACAGCAGGTGGTCTTTAAGGACAGGTTTCATTATGATACATTATTGAAGGGGGCAAAATGTGGTCTTTATAGACAGGTGATTTTTCTTGACAGATAATTGCTAAAGCACCAATTTGTGACAATGTTACTTTTTATAAGATGAGGATCCCAGGATATTTCTTTGTCCTTATATAATGCAAGGATTACGTTTGTTGATTTTTCTAGTTGAAGTATTGGAGTGATGACAGTGATGAAGCCAATGCTAACACAGCAGTGAGTGTTGGAACTAGGACCATGAATACGATCACAAACCTGCAACCCAATACTAGGTACTCTATCATAGTGGCAGCATACAGCGGAGGTGGTAATGGACCAGACGGCGAAGTAGTCGCGGATACAACTTTCAAGAGTGGTAAGATTTAAGCAGTGAAATAGATTTCTAATGTTTATGCAGAACAAGTCTTGGACCACTGACCCTTGTTCTCTGTATGTCAAAGATCACTGCTGTTAATACCACATTTGAATATTGTCATTCATTTTTAGAATTGTCTTGAATTACAAAAAGGATGCTTATCTTGTCAATTGACCAGACCTATGGAAAACAGCAAATTTTGAAGATTAACTGATTATATCATGAACTCAGAATATTGGAACTCATACCTCTTTTCCCCATATTTATGAACATGATTGATTCATGAAATGAAAACTAGTTCCATTGAAATCTATTAAACCCTTCTTGTGCCACTTCATTATTTAACAATTGTCAAAAATGAACTTGAAGAATCATAGTTTTCAGTTTTAATTCTTAGTCTCATTAAAAAATAGGCATGAATATGCTTCATAATATATGGATACTCTTCTCTCTCTTCCTGGTATTACCTACTTACTATCCAACCTCATCTTAAGTGTAATATTTAAACAACAATCTGTCCTTTATGTCATCCGTGCATCTTGTTACCATATACATATTTTATGCTGAATGTTGTATTTTGATATGTATTGAATTTTCATTTTACTCTGTAAATGAATCATAATTTGGCAAAACATTGTCGCAATGAGAATATGGAGAACTGTTGCATTGAATGAACCATTGAATTGAACTGAATTGATTGGCACCAATGGCATGGAAGGGGTCATCTATATTGCACACACCTGTATCTCGGATTCACAGGGCACTATTCCACTTTCGTATCGATTCTCTTTAATGTACAGCACCTCAGCAGAAACCAACAGGTGTGAGAGCTGTTCAATCAGAAAAAGGAGCGGATTTGACAATTAATTGGAATGGTATCACTACATCATCATCTGAAGAACCTCTCACAGGATATAAGGTATATAGTCTCCTTCAAACTTCTTCACCTCGACGGACTCATTTCTAGCAAATTTACTCATATCTTGGAAAAAGCTGTAAAAATAATATCCCCAAAGATTATAATCATTTATTAGACTTAGGGTAAAAAATAATTACTCCTAAGGTACATTTTAATATGCTTTGACTCATTTTTTTCTGTTTTAACCGTAGTATTTAGTATGTGGTAAAATCAACTGTGTGTGAAAGTGTCTCTCTAATTTGATGGCTGTGAACAAGTAAAGATTATAACCTTCGTTATTTTGACATTTAATATTTATCATCAAAATGCTCACTTTGATTTATTAATGGGCAATTAAAATGAAATGAAAGTGGAATGTGTATTTGATTACCTTGGAGTTGGAGTAAGTCAAAGCCCTCTTTCACCCCTATTAGTCTGAAAATAATCTTGTTTTTGCTTCATACTAGGTTCGCTTCAGGACGGAGGGTACATTCGCTGAGGATGCAGAGACT
Source organism: Heliocidaris erythrogramma (assembly GCA_025617745.1). Classification (NCBI taxonomy): domain Eukaryota; kingdom Metazoa; phylum Echinodermata; class Echinoidea; order Camarodonta; family Echinometridae; genus Heliocidaris; species Heliocidaris erythrogramma. Next base: position 13,157,951 of record CM046853.1, on the reverse strand, counting down.
ATCGTTGTCCAAGGCACAGGAACCACAACAGCTACAATCAGAGACCTGTCTTATGAGACCACTTATCTGATCACTGTACAAGGGTATAGTGACGGGGGTAATGGGGCTACTAGTGATCCTCCCTTATCTGTTACAATAGGTGAGTGATAACATTAGATGCTTGAATTTATTCAGCCACTGTGAGTCCCTTCTTGCCACATCTCATATTAGATGATAATTTAATGAAGTAGTGCAGGGTCAAAAAACAGATGATGGTCAGCCTTTTCCTTTATTTATAAATATTCAAATGGTGTAAGGTTACATAATAGGAGGAAGTTGCCCACATGCCCCCCCCCCCCCCTTCATGATTTATACTTGCAATGTCACTCACAAAGTGGGATGGAGTGGGAACTGAAACTTCCCCTCCTTGTGGTACAATTCAAATAAACATGCAACAAATTTATGTATTAGAATATAATACCTCAACTATGTTTTGGCATCTATCAGTTGTAATGAACATTTACATGTAGGTAATGAATATATTTTCTGCTTTTCATAACTCCTGTTAAGACCTTCAGTTTTCGATCAACTTTCCATTTTTTCTCTCAATTTATTTGTAAACAGCTAAAGGAAGAACGGGGCAATCGAGTGATGATGGAAACAGAGCGTCAAGAACCGCAGGAGTCTTATCGTTCTCTCTTTTCTGTGTAGCAACACTCATCCATTCGTTATACCACCTCTTATGAGATGGTACAGACCAAACACTGTAGTCTATTTGTAGTACTTCAGCTCATACCATATTCTAAAGTAGGGGTGTCTTGCCTCATTATGGAGTGAGGGTGTCACAATAGTGGAAAATATTGGACAGAGTGAATTGCGTGACAGTAAAATGTATTGATAATCATCTTGTAAATTCCACTCTCTCTCACTCTCTCTCTCCCTCTCTCCCTCCACTCTCTCTCTCTCTCTCCCTCTCTCTCTCTCTCTCTCCCTCTCTCCCTCCCTCCCTCCCTCTCTCCCTCCCTCCCTCCCTCGATTTGTCTCTGCCATTCTCATCCTGTTTGCCATGTATTATGTAATACTTTGAATTTCAAGTATGTTGTAAGAATGTATTCAAGAAACTTTAATACTATAAAGTGTCACAAAACATAACACTGTATTTATTAGGAACATGTGATCACATGAAAAAAGTTTGTCTCATCCATCTACATGGTTAATATACCCTGTTCTTTTACTTTCTACCTGTTCAAAGAAAAGATATGGTAATTCTTATCCTCATAAGTTATAGAAAAACAGAAATTGGACCTGTTTCTATACTGACTATACTGTTACATTTTCATGAAGCAAATGCATTGGAATCTGCATCTCAATGAGCTATTGAACTTTGTCTCTGGATTTTGCAGCCCTTTGCATTTGTGAGACTCACAAGTTGAGATTATCTTTTTAGGAATTAGTGGCATTCTATGCTGTTTATTCAGATAGATAGGAAATACAGAAGGGGCATAAATTCATCATGTTACTGGTTTCCAGAAAACTGTTTTTTAGGTGTATGAGATTGATCATTTATTTCCAAATCTGTTGATATATTGTACAGAACAAGTATGCATGTATTGTCTGTTTGATATATGACTGTACATGAGTGTGTATATGAGTGAGTGCATGTGAAATATATATATGTTTTGTAATATATATTCTGCAGGTTTGTGCGGATCATATTTTTTCTTGACCTAAGCTTAAGCTTTTGTTGTCGGCTGAGTATCTGTATAATGTCAAAATTCTTATTTTTTAACTACCTGAGTTCGGCAATATTGATGTTTGAAACCATTGATGTTGATATGCAAGCAAAAGTTATTTTGCCATTTTATGTTTCCATGTTTGTGTTTTTGTTTCCAAAGTAAAACATATTCTACTCTTTTTATTGTTCTTTCAAGTAGTTTTTCCAAAACTTTGCACAATTTTCCCACCATTGTACAGACTAACAATCATAATTGATCTTTTAGATTGGCATTGCGATGATATGGTACAGGTTTTTTTAAATTTTAGTTGAAATGCTTCTCTTTCTTTTTGCTGCTTTATCAGTCAGTACTGTTGTGTTTGGAAAGAATAACTTTTGCAAAGTAGGGTAAGATTCCTAAAAAATATCATGAAGAAATGGAAGATCTGGGGTGGTATTCAGATTTATTTTATCTTGATTTTAGTGAAATAATTTTAATTGTCATAACAAATTGTAGGCTTATGGCACATCATTGGTTAATGACTGCGCAAAAGTGGCTGCGTACGCGGAATTCATCTGCGCAAACACCAATGAAATTTTGCAATTTAAAATTTGATATGACAATTAAAATCTTTTCACTAAAATCAAAATAAAATAAATCTCAGAATACCACCCCAGTTATTGTTTTTTCTGAATCAATGTTATTGTCCTGTCAAATTGCTTATGACTAAGTTGTATTCATATTGTACATTTTGAAAGCCTATATGGAGGCATTCTTTTATTTTGTATATCTGACTTTTAAGCATCTGTATGAAAGGAAGTGTAAGCCATGGACTGATAGAGAGAAGAAAGCTGGCACTTTTTAACTATAGACCATTTGTAATATATAACCCTATATTTCTTGGTGCCTCTGTGAATAAGGACCCTTCGTGTTGCAATGAACGTTTCGTTTATCATGGTCAAAATGCATGTTGTCTTCTATGATAGTGATATACAGTGGTAATAGTAAGTAGTTATATATCAGAGCAGATAATTAGGCCAGTGTGGTAGTAATAGCATATAACATAACCATGTCGTACTGTATAAGGTACATAACGAAGAAGTGTTTTTTCATATCTTCCCTCTCTCTTTCTCTCTCTGTCTCTCTCTTTCTCTTTCTCTCTTTCTCTCTCTCTCTCTCTCTCTCTCTTTCTCTCTCTCTCTCTCTCTTTCTCTCTCTTTCTCTTTCTCTTTCTCTTGTAAATATACATTGTCTCTAATTGTTCATGTACTTATACATGTTTAACTCTCTTTTATCTTAACCAATTACTCTTTTCTTTCTTGCTGTATCCCATCCACTCTCTCTGTCTTTCTGTTTCTCTCTTTCTCTCATATATTATTCCCATTATTTTATCTCTATTGTTTATTGGGAGACAGAAGGGCATTCACTCCAAGTAGAAATGAGTTAAACCCTTCTGGCGCTCAGCAGATGCTATCAAAAGTTATTTTCAATATAAATTTCCATGAGATGCTTGTAAATTGCACCATTCTTTTCAAGTTATATGATCTCTCATTTAATCAGGCCTTTTCAACCATAATGTAATAGGCATTGATCATGATTTGTTTAATATATTCAGACATTTTCATCGTGCAAATGGTAGAATTCCTGATTTTCATATCATGTTCGGTTGTTCCCCAGCAAACAATGTTCTAATCATTCATATAGCGAACATATATAACAATGAAATTTAAAGACATGAATATCTAGATGTTCTTTATACCTCAGTTGGAAGTCTATCTTCAGTGTTATGTTTCAAAATCATAAATTTTAATATCATGATGTTTGAAAGTGCCACCTGAGCTAGATTAAGCCTGTTTTTCAGGTTGTGAGGCTGTATTCCTCATTAAACTTTTTCTCCTTAATCAAATCAGCACTTCTAGTACTGACACTGCTATATTCAATTTGTTTTTTGTCAATGAGGCAAGATACTAAAATAGCTGAAAAGTGAATTAAAGATATGTGGAAAAGCTCACAAAAAGGACAGAAAATCTTCACGTCTTGGATGCTAGACTAGGGGGTGACAAATGGACTAATAATCTACATTGACATGAAATCACAATAACTGTAGGAAATACTTAGTAGGCGGGTTCACACGTAGAGCGATAGCATCGATGCTATCTAGGTTTCAAGACTATTTTGGTCATGACCAGATAGTTTTAAGACCAAACGCTGTCTGAACACAGATAGTCACGAGATAGAAGCGAGTTGGAGCTAGGTTTCGAAACTATTCTGGCAGCGAGTCTGGCAGGAGTAAATCTCAGGATCCAGCGACAAAGCATCGATGCTTTGCGGTAGACCACCCACTGCACTTGAGACTATTTGTAATGTGAACGCAATTGCTGCTGCAATCGCTGCTTCACTCGCTGCTATCTTCACTCGCAACTTCGCATGATATGACCCCTGTGCACGCGTTTTGACCATACCAATTATACTCGGGTCACCGACGTGTGTGGCGCAGTAATTATTGTTTTGGCAGCGAGTGAGCGATGAATAGTCACGAGTGGGTGATAGAAGCAAGTCGATCATGGCCTGTCTGAACGCAATGGAAATAGTTTCGAGACTTACAAAGCATCGATGCTATGTACTACGTGTAAACATAACTAGTATGTTGTATTCATTGTGTTCTGTATTGGATTCTGGTTGGAAGAAGAAGTGTATGATCTCTAAGATTATTATAATAAGAAAGTATCAAGGTCACAATATTTGCCAATGGTATCCTATACAGCTGCAACTAATATTTGTAAGATTTGTAAACTTTTATTCTATTTACATACAGTGAATGTATGATTATATTGGTAAACAGCAATTATCTTTTGGTGATACTGTGTTGCAATGCTTCCAGTTTACCTATGGAAAAAATATCAATATTTATAGAGCCAATCATTTATGTAGAATATTCATTTACCTCATATCTTGCAACATATAATTGTGGCTTTATATTTTACTACATTTATACAGATTGCAAGAATTACAAATCTTTGATGACCCACGTTAATTCTTTGACAATTGACAGTTTATAAAAATGAAACTCAGACATATGTCCTTATTTTAATATTTCATAAAGACATATTTTACAATGTGTTTGTTGTAGTTTTGACATTTATACAGATTTTAATGCTTCATACGTGATGCAGTGTGCTGTATATTTAACATACTTAACATACCTATGGTGTGCTGTACTTAAGGATATTCTACTGTACATATTCTGTCAGCTTTTATTGGAATATCACGTTTTCTGTTAATTAAACATAATACAATACACTTCTATGTGTTGCTGTACATTAAACTATGTCTAGGAAGTACAATAATCAGTTTTACCATTTGATGGAGTTATATTGAATGGTCATCAACAATATATTTTCATATCAACATAGTACGTTATTCCAATTCACTTTAGTACGTTATTCCAATACACTTTCTTGAAATATGTTCAAATGAACCTAAAAGAAGTAGAAAACCAGAAGGCAATACTTTTTTTTCATTATTTCAGCCAAATTAATGTAGGTATTCTAATCTTTACCAAAATTACATTGCACAGACCAACAAAAAATTTACACAACAGTTGTTGTAGTACAAGAATTATGCCATTTTTAAACCATTCAAAATGTAAGAAAATTTGTTTTTTAACATTGTAACAGACAAACTATTGAATCTTATTCCATCATCCTTTCAATTCATAATTAATTGTATATTTATAAAAAGAATCTGTTACTGAATGTCTTAGTATTTTTAGTGTTGATGTGGGATGTATTTTCTCTCAGGTTTTCTATCTCTTATGAGCTTCTAACCTTGTACATTGTCTGCACCAATGTTGTTTCTCTTGTTGTTGTCGTTGGGAGGTGTCTATAAATAAATGTGAAAGTAAGTGTTGTTTCAATACAAGTAAAGGTGTCTCATGTGTATTTCATTAGTTTGTAATTTCTTTTGAAATCAGTCATTATTCTTCCATGTAGTTGAAATGTATGAATGATTAATATGATTTTTATGTAGGATGTGTGTACACTATGGTGCACTTGAAAAGCAGTTTCTCAATTGACTACGTGCCTTGTAGAAAGGAAAATTAATTTATAAGAACTTTTTCTAATTATTAGATAAATGTTTTGCTGTATTCTGTGACTTTTAACATTACCGGTACATAGAAAGTGACTTTCACCAGCTTAAATGTTTCTTGAGTTCTGGTCATGAGATTGAATTATGAAAGAAACTCAAAGCAATTGGAAAAGGTTGATTATATAGCACACAAGAATTAGTGTATGCTGTAAGGTCTTGGAATCACCAAAATGATAAGAAATTGAATCAAACCTGCTGAGAGTCACATGCACTGCATACATAAATGTGCATATGGGACTACACACAAATGTTCGATCCAAACATTTCAGCTGTTTCTTGTCATATTTTGAATGTGAGGGCATTTGAAGAGCAATCCTTTCCGGGTACACTTGTACTATGATAATCTTCCAAACTTCTTTAAATGAGAAAGCTCACAAATTATTTTTTACCTTTCCCAAAACTAAACATTCCCTTTAAGGAAAGATAAATAGCTTTTTAGATATCTTATTTAAGAATTTCACCGTTAAACTATTTTTTCTGAGTGGATATTTATCCACTCCAGTAACAGATTGAAACTCCACCGATGCGCATCTTGCACATATCAGTGATGGGGTCTAGCGCCATCTGATGTTCGTGGAGCCACTAGCAATTTTTAAAAATAATTCCCCTGCTATTTTTCGTTCTCAAGCGGAAACGGCAGCACTCGATTGTGCTGTACAATTAGTTTATGGTAGGATGACGTAGATGACATCAGCCTTCTTATTTCAGCTGTTTGCTCGAAATAAATTATAGCACCAGATATTTGAACTGGGCGTTGTGGCGTGCGCCTGTAATCCAGCTACCAGTGGAAGTTATAAACTGATTCAGCGGACCCAGGTTCGAGACTGAGTCACGTCTTTCGGATGGTGACGTTAAAGGTCGGTCCCAGACGTAAATAATCATATCTGATTGATACGCGTCTGTAAAAACCCAATTACACACACAATTACACACACGCACCAGATATTTGACAATATTCATTGAAGAAGGTATATTATTACGTATAATGAGCATATTGCTTTCACGAACAAATGAGTAAACAAATGGAATAAATGATGTTAAACCTTGATTAACCTCCAGAGAAAGAGAACATAAACCTTGGAAGGATATATAATGGGGAGGGCCATAACACTTGAGAACTGTCCCTGGTCTGAAATTAAGGACCGGTATTAATTCATTCACGATCCAAACCTTCGTCGGCGGCGCCTTCAAAGGGTGATCATAAATAAATAAATCTTCTGGAAGAAAAAAATAAGAAAGAAGTGTTTTGTTATTGAGCCTTTGTGTGGGCAGTAGCGTGAGGTTGGTTTCGACCCAATCACTAGACAAGTACCGAAGTGTCATAATACCATAAGACCTTTTGAGAGGATTTATTGAGTGAGTGATGATCGGGGTGGGCTGCAAGGAGTGGCGGTGAGTTAAACCAACCATTGTTATAAACGCTTTCTAAACAGGGAGTTGGAACAAAAGAAAGAGAGAGGCAAAACAAACATGGCTGTTTTGTGGTTATAGGAGAGAAAGCCAACGCCGAAGGATGGTTTTCCAAAGAAATTGGAGAGGGTCGTGGCAGATGATTATTAAGAAAACATTAGCCAGGGATAAAACGAGGAACGACCAAACATTGCCTGGGTCACTTTTATCTTATGGAAACATCGGATTAACAATTGGTCACTTGGAATGGAGTTGGACAATGACAGCGGCTTGCTCAGAACTTCAATCGTCTAGACATTCTGTTAAAAGATGATCATGAAGAAGAATAGAAACACTTTAAAGAATTGTTATAGATCCTTGCCGACCTTTATAATTCACACACACTCAATAGTATTTTTCTGTCTCTGAGTCTCAAGCCTATGTAGAACACACTGGCATACAATCGCATAGGCCTACATCTCTTTGTCCCAATAAGTCCCCCAAAAAATGTTTTACTTTTTCTTTCTTTTTTCTTTCTCTTTTTTCACAAGCAACGGAAACATCCCTTTGATTTCAAGATACATGTACAACCACCAGAAAAATATGAATTTGAATTGGATTCGGGTTGTGATTGGTCATGGATTATGAACGTTTCTTAATGTCACTTCAATCCAACTGTAAGACTGTAGTCCATAAATTTCAGTTTGACTGCTTCAATAATGGAATATAGACATTTCCATTTCGAGGCTGTAACAAAAACACAGCGATTAAAATTAGAAAACGAACCGGAAAGAAAAGATGAAGTTCGAGCTTCTGATGAGTAGCTGAAATGTTAAAATTTCTTTCATCCGGCATTCATAAGAAGTGCAGAATCACCATTTCAACTTTAAACAAAAAATATATAATTATATTATCCTAAGATCTATACCTCCATACGTGAATAGTTCTTATATTCTGAGTGATTAATTTCTATTTTCCACTTCATTACTACCGGTTTTGTTTAGAGCTGTGGAATCTTTGCGTTCATCAGGGGCTCGTATAAATGGCGCCCGAATTCCAAGCTATGATCAGATGATGAATATTGTGGTCAGAATCTCGCAGAGAACAACCAATTCCCCTATATCAAATTCCATTCCAATAGGACAATTTGATGAAAACATAAATTTAAGGATTTAGAGAAGAATTCATGCTATGTCGCACCTTTTATCATTTACTTGATGAGTCTTCACTATGGCAGCACATTCCGAATCTATTTCCTCTCTTTTCCCTTCTAATAAATTCAATTTTTGCTATTGTGTTATTTTTCTTTATACCCTCTCTCTTTCATCTTTTCTCGTTCCCACGCCCTTTCTCCCATTTTATAGGATATTCTTATGCGTTGCCTTTCGCCATAATATTATATGCGCTCTTCACTGATATCGTGCATGGGGAAAATAATGATATACGATGTTGTAAAGCGATCTTTACACGATTGTGGATTTACAAAATGCTCATCCGTGTGTGTGACTTTGATGTGTTATTCATAACTAAAAGGAACGTTTAATTTTCATCGATGATCATGATGAAAGGGAAATCCATAATTTCAAGAGTATAGGCACATCCAATATTGAACCGTGTTGACGTTATAAGCGTATTATTATGATTTCCAAGGAGGTCATAATATAGGCCGACCTCATCTTGAGAATGGGGTGACGCGGGGAGGGGATTCATTATTTCAGATCATGGTTACAATATTGTTTGAGGGGGAAAAATATTACAGTACTCTTTAAATCTATTTGTAAATTGTAGGCCTAAAGCCCAATATGCTTCCACAAAATAATAAAACAGTGTAACGTTACTACTGGAATAGTATAAGTATTATCATGATTCTACAATTTTGTCCACACACTTACTTCTTTCAATCAACTTTGTAATTTCATGTGATGTAAAGTGAATTTTAAAAGCATTTAGAAGTTTAATATAATTATATAGGCAAATGATTTTGTATAGCTAACAGTCACGACGGACCAGTTATATTGTTACATCATAACTGTAATTTTTTTGTTTCACGAAAATTTTTAAATTGTGGAATATTTAGTGTATTTTAAAAGGCCAAAACAGCATTCTTTTGAACAAACATTTTAATGTATTTGTCACATGCATAATAATGTAAAGGTAAACTGCACAACGCCTCTCCACATCATTCTGTGTCTGTTGTTATGTCACTTTACAGAAACATTCATCTTCAAACAAATTCTGATCGAAGAAGGTAGCGAATTTATTTGTTAACCGGTGTATAGGTCTATCTCCCGAGTCAAATTGAATTTTGTCGACAATGTATATTTCTCGTATAGGTATGAAAATCAAACTCTAAATGTTGATATGTCGGAAAGTCAATGAACGACATTTCTAAAGTCATCAGGAGAAATGCATTCAAAAAGTTACACATAACACGGAAATGCTTTGTGGGGGTCCTAAACAGGGGGGGGGTCTCTCTAGGAAAGGACTAATATGGTTTATCAAGCTTTATCTCTCACTTGCTTACTATAAGAGGATTTTCCAAAGCTTCATTCTTCTTTAAAAAGTGTCAGTTATCCGTTATTTTGTTCTTTGCCATGGCCTATAGTTTCACCTGGGTAATCTTTCATTGGATCAAACACTGAGAGCTAAACAAGAGTTTTTTAGGAAGTTCGAAAGTGTACTAGAAAGAGAATAATCCCTGATTTTATCTGCGTAATGAGGGAGAAAATAGGATCCTGTATCTTGCCTTAATTCACTATATCTGACACCTAAGACAATAATTATGTTCGATAATCAGAGAGATAAACACTCTCAAATATGCTCCAACAAGCCTGGACAGGGGTGAAAGACAGATCTAACAACAATCTCCTACACCATGGCTTTTAAAGGCGAACAAAAATTTAATAGGTGTGGGTTGAGTGGCATTTGTGCCTGGAAGCTGTTCTGTTCCAGTTTTTTTTCTATCGCAGATCAGAGTGCATCTATAAACTTTTAGCTGTGAAAGGTGATAACCTTTTTGCCTATTTTAAGTTGTTTACGAAATCCTACCGTCAAGCGAGAAACAAAATAGAAAGGGAAGTCAGAAAAATAGGCTGAAAATATAATATGTAGGTCTACGAAAACGAGGTTGATAATTGGATTTGAAGTCAGACCTACACAGGCAGATATAGATCAAAGTTTGATAAGGAGGAACTTTTTCTTGAATGATTTGTTTGAGTAAAATCAAAGAAATTCCAAACACCCGAAGTGTCCGAAAGTTCTCCGTTGCACGGGGACTACATCTCTTTGTAAGATCTAAAATTCGAAATATTTGTTTATATAGATGGTTCTTTAAATGTTCCTTTAACCCGTTTCATTCCTCGCCCCAGTCCCGGCCACAGCCCACGAGAACGTCGTGACGGTCTCGCGAGTCTTCTGACATCTGTTTTGAAGGTTCACTACATAAACACCGACTGCCCACGAAAATGAAATTTATCCTCCCTTATATACTTCTTTTTTTTTTTTTGGTCTTATTATTGAATTTCAAAAGTATGAACTTCTTTTTATGAATGAGGTATATACATTCCAATGAATGTAGGTTATGGTTAAGAAGAATAGTACTTCGCCACGTAGTACAAGTCATGATCGAGACAGGAACTACAGCAGAAGAAAATACCTTTATTGGACAAAATAGAGGGTTTTAATTCATGACTAAAAGATCACAACAATAATAGGTCCTGTCCCGCGGTCTAGAATTGTTGAGTGACGTTTTGTTATCCAGAGTTGCACTTTCTGGTCAAATAATGATCGATTGTGGTGTTTTTCTTGACACTGTAACCCATATAATATTCAACACGCTCATTGTATCGCCATAATGGATCACCGCTTGATAAATATTTGCTAACCTATATTTCATCGCGAAAAACATATATATAAATGAGAAATGGTAGAAAAATGTAAACTTTATCGCCACTATACGATGATTTTGTTTATCCAGTTTGAAGCTTCAAAGATCTTTGACGGAAGACCGACGTTCGCAATAAAATAAACATATACTCTATCATATTGATATTTTTCTATATACGATGGGTCACTGTAGCATGCAATGAGGTTCGGTTAGCTCTAATACCGAGATAGATGGGGGCCCTAACTTCAGGGAGGTATCCGTCCCTAGTTTTGTTTATAAGGAACTTTTCATCCTATTGGTTCTTGGTCCTAAGTAAAGATTCAAAATTTAAGGATTTTTATCACATAAACGGCGGATGACATATTTTGTACATTATAATTATGTCGATAATAAACTACATGTCAATATAAAATGTTCTACAAAGCTGATAAGTTTAAATTACGTTTTGTAGAGATAGGGAATAAGGAATTCAATATTTGACAGAAATAGGTTATTAATTGCTATCAAGATCATAATACATGTATACCTAAATCAGTTTGCAATCTGACAATATGAAGTATCTGAAAGGTATATAACCTGAATGTATACGTTACTTTTCATTTGTTAATCGTGTAATACCAAATTGCTACTTGAAAGGGCTATACTGAACCGCTTAAACTAAAGCAGAAAGAGATAAGTTTACAGCTTAAAGGAAAGCAATATTGAGTTCCTGAAAGTAAAGGAGTAGAATTATATGAAATATGGATTGATTTTTTTTTTAATTATTCAATCATGATAGAAATGTGAAGGATCACCTGATGTGATGAAGATGAACAGAATAACATTTCTCTAATCATTAGCATACTTCAATAATGAAATTAACAATATTTTTTGTCTTATGCATTCCGAAATTCAAAATTATGTGACCGCGATTTTATTGGGCTGGAATATATACCTTTTCAAAGTTGTTAGTACTTCTGCATTACATGTATTGTCAGTGAGTCAAAAGTGCAGGTCTTGCGGCTAGAACATAAAAATCTAGAATATGTATATGAATCATGGATCACCCTTTCATACAAAATAACACTGAAAAGTTAGTTTCATAAATAATATTAATCAAATGCTAGCACTTGTTCAGTTAGCTACAGTATTATGTGATTACAATCATGCGGTGAGTGTATTCAAAGAAATTGTACTCCACGAATCATGTGGTGTATTTTTGCCATCCTGCTGTTCGTGATTTTCAGGCATTATTCTGAATCAAAAAGATTGTTTTTCGTCCAGGAACATTCTGTGAGGATCGCTTTCTCGCAGAGCATAGGAAGTATTTGGATACCGTTACCAAAGATATCGACAAGAAGCATTATTGAATGCACATATGGTCGGACACATGATGTGTTAAGTGAGGGGCCCCGAGGCGACTAATACCATTAATGTATCGCTTTCATGTAGCCAGCGGGCGGGGGGTCTTCGCATTTATGACGCAGTGTGTCTAGATTAGCTTAGGGCGGGCAGAAGGAGGGGGGGGGGGGGGGGGGGGGAACGGAGGTAAAAACTACATTGCAGCAATTTTGTAGCAGTTATGGAGAAAGATGTGCATGAAGGTATGGTGTTTTGCATGTTTTATAACAAAATTTTACATTAAAACCGATTCAAGATGAAAACATATTCACCTTTGAAGCCCACAACCACAAGCTTAGCTTTTACTTGAGACTTATTCATATGCCCATTCCTAATTTAAGTTGATCCTTGATATTCATAAGTTACTACAAGCAAGACAACAATACTCCCACAAAGCATCTGCTGGCCTACTCCAATGAAAGCGATTTGATTACATGTGGAAGGATTTATAAAAGAGAAACGAGTCTTTTATTCAACATGATTAACTCCGTTATGCTTCATTAAAAAGAATTGAGGATTAAGAATTAGACTACTATTGCACTTAAGAAAGGCATACGCTGAAATGAATATGAAATAATGTCTTTAAGAAAAAAAAGGTTTATACAGATGGCATATATCAAGAATTATCTTATGGCTCATGAAAATTATGCGGAAAACCTTTATGCATTTGCAATTAAAATTATAAATGAATATGGTAATGACTGATATTAGTAAACCAACCATGTAATTAAGAAGCTATCGTTGCTGCACTTAGTTGTTTCCTGATATAAAGGAATTTAAAAAAACAGTCTAAAAAGTGACAAAAAAATGCAATTAATTATTTTGATATGACCTATAGGGATGTACTTTCTCCTTGTAACTTGTGTATCGCGCTTCGCTAAAGAGAGCAGTAGTGGTTTTAGTTCGAAGGACATTCAGCGACAATGTCTCTTCTTTATTTTCTCTCTTTACCGTCATAATTTTGAGAGCGTTTAGCGTCCTTTGTCTCCATGCAACCACGCCACCATACATCAGACCTCTTCAACCATGCATTCCGAGAAACGGAAGCGATCAGAGGGAAGAAAATAATGGTATGCATCCACTCCCTCTCCTCTTTCTCTTTCACCATAAATACTGTGACTTCAAATCATTCAAATGTATTTTTAAAAAGAACGATATTTCAAACAAACTATCATAAATCACAATATAAGATGTCATTCAATGAACAAAATTCTTGTGCTTGTTGACTGAAGACATCTCGTTTCATTGTATTTCCAAGAACAATGAGGAGTATTGGGTGGAGCTTCCACATTGTGTTGCCGAATGAGGAAGCAGATACTTATACGGTCTGACTGATATAATAAGTAAAAAGTAGACGAATTCAGTAGCAAAAATTGAACTTGAATTCAATTTCTATGTGTCTTTAGTTCTTTCTATCGCATAAATCGTCATCTCCCCTCTGTCAGGTCTATCTTGTAACGGTCTTCGATACAATGACTACGCTTTCACTTCACTTCACCATTTGCATCAAATTTGTTTTATCTACTCATTCGTCTTGTAATGATCAAAAAGACAAAGGAAAATTAAGATGGGGAAAGGGGGATATTTTTGTCAGAGGCCTGTACCCTAAGTCACTGCACTCTATGCGGGCAAAAATCACGCTGTTTATTAAACACACCTTAGTGGAGATGAAAGCCTGTCACAATGGACCCCTAACTGGGCCCAAATGCTGGTTGGTCTAGACTTGGTTAGTCGCTTCGCTTCATCCTACCGAACGAAATTCATTAATTATTCTATCTTTCTTGTTTTGTCTGTCAAACAAGAAAGATAGAATATTTTGATTCGTGGAAGAATGTTAGAGAGTGAGTGAGATGGAGAGAGAGAGAGAGAGAGAGAAAAGAGAGAAAGAGAGATCTGGAGATGGACAGAGATAAAAAAGAAAGAAAAAAGACAGAGACAGAAAGAAAGAGTGGGGGAGGAGAGAGAGGGGGGGGGCTGCGTGAAGGCGAAAATATTTCAAAACTAATAATTACTAATAATCTGTGTACGAGGTATAAGCAGGGAGGTGGAAGGGAGACCTCCCTGGTATAAGTATGTCGTTAACGCTTCTTTGAATGATCTCATAGCCTAGCTACGCTGACCGTTGAGGCTGAACAGGAAATGGGTGTAATGTACCCACAATTCCACCGAAGCAAACATGATAAGGATATTCTCTCTTACAAGACTTTTGTGTCTGATAAAGGCTTGGGGTTCTTTGTTTCGAACAATGCAATAAAAAGTGCATATTCAGTTGACCTTAGTTCAAATGGAGCTTCATTCATATAAAAAAACTGACTTCGTCTGGTTGCTCGAACTGTGAAATCAGCGGATATTGCAGAGCAAAACCATAAATCATGCACCAGAACATGAAAATGATGTTACTGTAAATCTAAATACACTTTTAATCCCAATGCAAAATGTTCAGTTAAATAAAGTGATTTCATGGCATCAAAGAGTATACCACTGCATGGAGATTAAATCTGTTTTCTTTATACAGTATCATTATTGAGTGGGTGTAAAAGAACAGGAAACACCTAGGGCAGATAGCTAAATGGTTCTATTGAAATATAGTCCATGATGTATGACACATTTACCGATATTAATCTATAAAAAATAACCCTTTTGGGGATACTTTTAAATGTGTCATTTATCAATGTTCAAAATGATAAAGGAGGCCTAAAATGGCACTAAAAATCTATTCATGTACATCGCACGGAATCAATTACTCCTCCGTACAAGCACTGCTTGAAGTTGAATGGTCTCGGAGCGGCTTTCTTGTTAATGGCACTTGAATTTGATAATTGCTCTGAATTCAGTACTTAACGAGATCTGACCATGACCACACGACTGAATTGGTCAAATTATCCTTCCTTTATCGGTCGGTGGTAGGGGATACTGACGTTGTCATACAATTTTGAAAAGGAATATTTGTAGAAGTATGGTATGGGTTCACTGCATGGGTAAAATCAGAACTGCTCAACATGAGGGTACTTTTGTATCCGAGCATATCTGGAATATAATTGGGCACTACTTTATCCCGTGAGTTGTCATTTACTATAATTTATCATTGTACAAAACATTCGATATAACAAATCAACGCATTGTAAAGTGTATCAGCCAAAACCCGATATGCAATATGCAATAAAGTAAATGATTCTAGAACACATGTAGGCCTATAATATCTGACAAATTAAATATTTTCTTATTCAGGCATGAAATATTTAGACCTATATGTTGTTAGAATGATCTACAACATAGTGCAGGGCTAATCCACGAGGGCATGATAAAGAACAGAGGTGGATCCACGAGAGTCAGAAAGGAGGGGCCTTTTTTTCTCCAATAGTTTTTCCGGCGTATCAGAACTTGTGCGTAAGCACAAGATAGTGGCGGGCGCGGGGGGGGGGGGGGGGGGAGGGCACCCACGCGGCCCTTTGGTCCAGTCCTATATATTCTCTTAGGCTGATGTTAAACAACGGGGAAAAGTTAAGAAAGAGGAACCGTTTGAACATGGAAAAGTGGTGGGCTCTTGCAAAACCTGTCACCAAGTTTGTAGACTTGCGTGATCGTTCAGTCACGATCGGTATGGAGTGAAAAACACAGGCTTAGAATCCAGGGGTCTGACTAATCCACCGAACTAAGCAGTAACACATGTCTTCAAGATGTGGAACATTGCTTGTAATTCTCTATCCAGTATTCTAATCACAATCACTCTTGAAAGAAAGAACGGAAAATGATGAGAATTGGACCGCCCTCTGGGCTAATTATTTATTAATTCCCAACAGAAAGACTGTTGGGTGAAAATTCTAGACTCTTCACTCGACAGCCACTATTTTACCAATATGTATGATTTACCACACCAAACAACTGCATTGGAATATGATTTAAAAAAAACAAACTATATTTATAACACACCATATTCAGTATCATTTAATTTTTATATGACCAAACCCTAAATCTATTAAATGACCGTGCAATGGCCATGAGGGAAGTTCGCTCTATAGGCCTCTCATTCGCCTGATAAGGTTTCTTAATGATCATGATGATATCTGTTGAGAGCCAAAAGGGCGTTAACTGTGTGTTAAAGTACATGTATATGACTTAAAGCCCTTCTGGCTCCAGAGAGATTCATACAGGATACAACCATGGTCATGGTCCTATTCGTAGTACATATAGGTCCATGATACAACTATACAAAAGGATTGAGGGGCCAAGTTCTTATCGATGGCCAAGCTCCATACACTATCTACAGTTAACTTGTACTACATGACACTCTTTTCTTTTCCATGGCCTAAATTTTTATAAACATGATTTTTTTTTTGAGCAGAATTATTCCCTGTTCGAATAAAAATATATAATCAAAAGACTTGTCGCTTGAGTGTCCTGAATCCAGTTACAACTTGAACATTGCAGGTCTAGAGGGACGATTGCAAAGAGCATCCCGCACCCGCCATCTCCTTACCTGCTCTTATAAACTTTGTTTAACTTTTCTTTAAGAGTCGAAAAACCCTTAATTTGTGTTAGTATGGCCTAGTACCTCCTTGGCATGGCCTTGTTTCATGCTTAATTAGATGCGGAGTTATTTTCACCCCAGTAATTTTTCAAAAGATATCCATAATCTTTCAGCGTCGGTTCTATAACAAGAGGGTGTCAACCAGATGTTTGTAGGCCAGAGATTGCCTGTCATATTTCGGCCTCGACCGACACAAGGGAAATATGATCAGCGGCTAGGGCGAGCTCATCAGATAAGATTTCTTGGTATGTCGATCTTATTTTGGCGGGATCTTTCTTCTTGTTATATCAGTAACAACACATGCAAGAAGTGTGACCGTCGGTTCAACTATTTATTGTTGACCCTTCACTTCTTTGTCGTCTATCCGCTCGTTATCCATGAGGGGTGTCTTGATTATATTGTGACCGACGGTAACACTTTCATAACACTTTTCGAAAACTTTAGTAGCCAAGGAGGTACTACATGACGAACTCAGTTCAGGATCAAGTAAGAACAAAACTTTTTGTTCTTATTCTTATCTTGGTCCTTCTTTTTTAATGCAGGCTCTTTTATGATATATAACCCTATAACCCTCTCCCTGATTCACCAGCCCTTTTGAAGTTATAGGCTGACAGAAAGTAAAATATTCATAACTTCATTCCTCACTCCGTTTATAAAGAAAAAAAAAGAAAAACAGCAAAATTCATTTTTGCCTGAAATCAAGCCTTTCCTCTTTACGCATTCGTTATTCACCCCTCCCCTCCAAACCACCAGGTTACTTGCTATGCCATTCTGACGACTGCTGCAGACACTCGAAAATACAATCGTGTAATTATACCAGTTAATTCAACCACAATTACTCACTTGTGCTATTTTTATGTCAGGAATGTGTTTGTTATTTGTCCCTAAATTTGATTTGATTTTCTGCCTCGTGCCAGCGGGTTCTTTCAAAGGGAGCGCTCCTTGCTTTGAACTTGTTCGTAATTAGTCAATCAATTGGTAGAACACTTATTTGGAAACGAGATTAACTCGGAAAAACAAAACAGAATTTTCTTCTTGGCTTAATGATTTAAGTTGTTATTAGATTAGAGATTTGTCATAATTTTTTTTTTTTTGTCATAATAAATATTATTCAGTTATGTTGGCAATACCGCGGTACTGATGTTTTCTTCGAGAAACCGTCTCTGTTTTTATGTTCATCTCTAATGACAAGACTTTCACGTAATTGATTTATAGTGAGGTTGATTGCCTTAAATCGTATTGATGCCTACAAATTAAATATGAACTTGAGGTCTGTGTTGGAGATTTGGGATAAATAATTGTAGAATATTATGCCTAAATAGTACAAGCAAAATTGGAAGAAATTCATATTTTAAGACAATTTTGTAGGTCATTGGTTAGGGCTTAAGGTGTATAGTCGGATTATGCTAACAATATGCTATGATAATTATCTACCTTTTTTCAAATGATTAGACCATAAATTGACTGCGCTTAAAATATCAATTTTACACAATGTTAGGAACCTGTCTCATTTAATGGAAACTATAAGAAATTATATTTCTCTTAAGAATATTGATTTAAAAAAGTCCTAACAAAGGGATTCATACTGAATACAAATATTTAAAAAATAGACGGTCACATCGTAAATTCTAAAACATTGATTTGACTAGAATCTTTGTAAGCAATGTTTATCTCGAATTCTCAATCTGAGTCAGACTTCAAGTTCGATATTCAGATTCTTACGAAATTCCACCGCAGTATAGCAAACTTACAACCTATAAATATCGGCAAAAATCAAAGAGGGCTCATTAACGCCATGTCGTTTATTAGCTTAGCTATCCATGAGGTCAGTTCACATTGCTCTCTTCACTTCTGACCAATCCAAACCGTGTTCATACCAAGTTGTTTGATCTTGTTTAGCGGTGACTAGTTATTGTATCGTTACAAAAATGAATGTTGACTAAATTATGTGACGATATAGGCGCTGAAATTGGAAAGGGTTATTTAAAAAAAATGCTGTAAGTTTCTTAAGTTAAAAACTAATTGATAAACAAACGTGGAATATAGATCAGACTGTAGCTTAGACTGATCTTTACTTTAAATATCATAAAGCTGCACTAAAGTATGAAAGATGGAAAATAACAAAATGTAGAATGTGTCACCATTCCATCCTTGGTGACCTTCTTGAAAAAAGAATTGGGACATTGATTTTCATGAAAAATTTCATGTTTCTATATAAGACCATTATACTCTAATTTTAATTTTATGTCGGTGTTTATTAACATCCTCCGGGGCTGTATGAAAAGTTCTATCATACAGTAATAATTCATTCAAATGTCATTATCTTTGAACAAGAAATATTATTTCTTTCATCAAGTTCAGAGAATACAATGATATTTGAAAATGCTCAATCCGTATTCATAACTATTATGATCCGTGTCTGCAACACCATCACCTGATAACACAGTAACGGTAGTAAGAACACACCGAATTGAGGGGTTACCCACAAGTGTCCTATATTTGCACAGACCAATGAATAATGTGTACTTTTCGTGCTAACATCATCAATTCGACCCATTTGTTCTGCTGCTAGCGGTGAAGAAAGAAAGAAAAGATAGATTATGGGCAACACCAAGTAACTAAACAAGGAAACATTTATACAGGTGTAGTGAGAAACAGATCCGAAGTAGAATCCGTGTTAGACACAATAATCGAACTCAGTTCTGTAAACAGTAATATTACCGTGATTGAAAATTGTAATAAAAAGTAACAAAGAATGACAAAGGAATAATTTTCGTGTTTTCGTTTTTCGTTTTGTTCATCACAGAAGGATTTCATCGAATCAAAGGTAAAAAATACAGACCTAACGAAAATATGTGATATTTGAACTGTTTTGATAATTGCTGTTCATCATACTAGATAATTATTCTCTTTAAAATGAATGATTTCATTTGTTCAAAGTGCTCACAAAACAAAGATTTCATTACAAATTTGGGATTTTAATGATGGCAATTATTGTCTTATTATTATTTCTATATCACTAACTAGAGAGAACATGTTTTCAGTCGTAATGATCTTGACTTGTAGTTTGTGTATCATCTAATAATACTTCTGATATCGATGATAATGGCTATGTGATATTAACGCAAATTTAAGACAAACTTCCCATTCTGCAAATACTCGCGAAATAGTGAAATCATTATAGAGAAAAAACTCTTCCTTAATGACTGGCTTGTCCCTCTCTCAGTAAACCTTTATGAAATAGCAGAGCCTGTCATAAGATGATGTCTGAGGACAATGCCAAATCGAAATCCTGTCCATGTCAATTTGCATTGTAAAATCATTATCATGAAAAGCGGGACGTATACGCCATTACTTTGTCTTCGTTATTTGCATGTCACAAAAAAGCAGAGTGACGAATTATACAGCTATATTACCATAATTTGTAATTTGTGGATTGTCTTTCCTTCTTTGTAAGCGTTTGTAATCTAAAGGCGATGATGGACCATTAGCTTCTACAGCCAGGTATTATAGTCGGTGAAGTTTAATCCTTTTTACCAGAGAATATAAAGAAGATTAAGGAAGGAAGGATTTGCCAAGTATGCGATTAAACATTTCCCATCTCTCGAAGCGCGTGCTTTTCTGTAATGATCATTTTTTTCTGGCGCCACGTTATAGGAAAAAGTTTTTGTTGATTTTCAGTAATTATGATGCACTTGAGACTAAACACTTTGGCAAACATGAACCAGGAACTCGGAACTCTCAATATTATGAAGCTTCTTAGCGAGATAGGGGCGTTATAGCACAATATTTGTAGACTGCCAGCTGAGATAATCGCCAGGTTTAAAGGAAAAAGGGACGGATTATCGACTTAAAAGTTGAAAGAAGTTCCAAACAAAACAAAGAAAACCACGAAAGAGTTCCAAACAGAGCAATACTATAGCGCATAATCATAATCGAACCCTTTGTGGCGCCTCCTGATTGTCTCATATAAACCATACCCATTAATGTACTGTGATTGAGAGTAATGTGTTGGTATGGCTTCATGTTATAAGAAGATGTAAAAAATGATTGATCTCTGTGACATGTAACGTGTTCATTCGAAATTTTAAATTTAAAATTACAATTTAAAATAGAATGTATGAAGCTTGTCTTTGGCAAATTGATGAACTTGAAATGAAGTTGTTAGAGAATGAAACTGATGATCAGATACTAGATTTCAAATTTCAAATTTTTTAAATCTGTAAAAATTGAGAGAAGAATATACATATGATAGATGGCCTAAGAAATGAACGGAGGGGGGGGGGGGGGACAAAGTAGAAAAGAAAAATAAGCAAAGGAGAATGTAACAATATTTTTTAAAAAGGGCATTTTGGGACCGTCTGGACAATGACCTCTTTGTGTACATTTTGTTGGACTGTTAATGACCATTAGGCACAGGGCAATGAAGACTTCAAGCAGGTAAAGCTACAGTCCCATATGGGGACACCCGGATCTGAAGCACCGGATCTATCACGGACTGCCGGACCTAATCCGGGATGATTTTCATCCCGGACCACGAAAAAATGCAAGATTTCCTCTCAGTTGCATACCGGCCCGGATAGTCCCGGTAGAGTAACGGACCTTCCAGGCAGAGTCCAGGATCATCCCGGCAGAGTCCAGGACCACCCCGGATGTGACCCCGGACCGTCCCGGACAGGCCCGGATCATCCCGGTTCATCCCGGCAGAGTCCAGGACCATCCAGGCAGAGTTACGGATAGTCCCGGATGGTCCGGACAGCCCCGGCGAACTGAAAGAGGCACTTGACAAGAACGTTCTCGGTCTACCTGATGCTGATCCTCTGCCCAACGACGATCAGCCAATACCATACTTCCTTGCTGGTGACGACGCCTTCGCATTAAAGACCTGGCTCATGAAACCTTTCGCCAAAAGTCCTGGAAGGTCCGTGAAGCCGCCGGCATGGTCCTGAACATTCCGTAACAGTCCGTATGTCAAACGGATGATCCGGCATGTATTTTTCCTTCCCGGACTGTCTAGGATCGTCCAGGACCATGCAGGCGGCTTCACGGACCTTCCAGGACCGATACGGACCTACCCGGCGGATTCCAGGATGTGTCCGGTTTTGTCCAGGATGACTACGGATGAACGCTCGTCACGGATCATCCGGAAGTTTTTGACAGTCAGAAACTTCCGGGACTACCCCCAGGACGTTGGCGGATGCCCAAGGATCATCCCGGACATACAAGGACCATTCCGGACCATTCCGGCCAAGTAACGGATCGGACCCCGGATCGCTACGGACTAATCCGGGGTTATCCGGGGCCTATATGGGACTGGGCTTAAAGTGTGGGCGTCTACCTCTACAATTCACCATTGGTCCAGTATGATGTTCATGATTAATGATTTCTGTATAAAGTAATTTCACACAAGACTAATAATCTCATTATACGATGACTATTGATTAAGAATCAATATGGTGTGTCATATTGAACGAGAAAGAATAAGCCTGTACATCTCCTGATCTAATCGGCTATTCTCTGCTTGAAGGAGCCATAACAAAGGGATGGTTTTGATTTTGTTTGCTCGATTATTGTTTAGGCCTATACTCATTCATATGTGCCCTATAAAATGCATGAAAAATGCACTGAGAAGAGTTTCCCTCATAATAAACGCGGCGGCAAAACATTTTTTTAATGAACTTGTAAAATGGCCTATAAAGTCACAGACACAGACTTTTAAGACTTAGGATTATTTTTAAGTGGACTGTTACATGTAAGGAAAGCGTACCTCGATATTAGTGGCAGGCTACGCGGTTAGGTAAATGTCCCTTGAGGATGTTGTTAAACTATTATTGAGAATTTTCATATCAGAATATGAAATCTGGGAGGCTACAAGTACAACCCGGGGCAAGTTATTAGTATTATTTGACCATAAGATTTTATACACTAAAGCCACGACGCTAATTTTGTGTACGTTGTTCATAGCAGGGAGTCTGCTTCTTGTAGAAAGTGAAATAGGTGATTGCGAAAACAAGAGTAAACGAGAAATTATTTTATTGGAATTAGCGTATAAAACACTGAACAACGGGTCAATTTACAATGTTTTGCACATAATTGTGCGCATGTTGAGGATAAATTATAAAACAAGAAGGGGTAATGGGGTTATCATGATTTATGTGCAATTAGTGTTGCCGCGTTTCTCTTGACCCTGTACATTCATCACGGGGCTTGTCGGCCAGTGTCTGGTTCGTTTGGTCGCCATGTCTGGTCAGTGGCGGCACTTGGAGGGGGTGAAAAAAACGCAAAAGAGAGAAAAACACGATAAAAACTACTTTAGCCCTGTCTATCACCTTTACATTACAATCACCTATTACGTAATCCGGACCTGATTTCTATGGGCAGTACAATATGCCTTTGAAATTGCCCTTGAGTTTATTTTTTCGAAAGTAGTTTTGATCGTGTTGAAAGAAAAAGGGAGGGAAAATGAAGAAAAAACAAAAGGATTATGCGCCCCCCCCCCCCATCGGTAGGGTAAATGCATGAGAAATACAGTTTTGGAGGGTTTAAAATGCGAAATATTTCTAAAGCTCAGTCGCTTTGCTCCTTCGCATAATTATTGTCTTTCAGGATCTCGTAATTTCGCGCCCCCTGTGTATATAGTTCTTATAAATAGCTTGTTTTTAAGGGTTCAGAATTTTAAAAATAAAAATGTAATTGTCGTTGCTCGCTATCATGTAAGTATCATCTGCCTCTTGCTAAGTATATATTGCGCCTCCAATATAGGATAAAATGCATAAAACAGCATTTGCAGAGGGTCAACATTTAAAATAAATCTGAATCGATTTGCTAAATTTCTCGCCTATTTCTTTATTTGCCCCGGGCGCCAGAATCCTTAGATACGCCACTGTGTCTGGTCAGGGTTAGTTTATTGTGATTATGAATGAACAAACAAGTGGGGGCGCACCAATTTTATCACTTTGTTGTTGTTGTTGTTGCTTATACACTCACAGAGAATGTACGTTACACGTTTCACGCTGTTGTTGTTTTTGCCCCGCCCCCCTTTATTTCAGGCCAGTTTCTATAAGCTTGCGCTATAAATATTGGCACGCCCTCCCCTCTATTACCCCCCCCCCCGGATCCGTTACGGGTATACCACAGAAATGGGAGGGCTTGGTATACCACACGGAGGGAACAAACATCCCATAATATGTTGCGACAGTTCGGGGTCTGAAGATTTTTCAAATGGCGCTAAAATCTGCTTCAGGGAGGACGTGGGGTGGGGACTTATATGTGTGACATCCCCCACCTTCAAAATTTTAAATTTTTAGAGCATTTTCGGTCGGACAATATACAAAATAATTTGCTGACATTATTTTATTCTTCTTGTAAAATATCTGCAATCTTTCTGCAAAACTTGTCTAATAACCCCATTCAAAATGTTTTTTTTCTCATCCTTGCTGAAATAATGCTTGTTCAGATATTTCGTGAAACAACTTTTCTGGTATGTAAGCCATAATGCCTGAATCATTTGTCAATGGTTTAAGTCACTTAAAGTAAAGTCTGCAAAGTCGATCTTCAAATTGTCATTCTCATGAAAATTTTATTCATGTACTTGCTGCAACAACTTTAACCTGATAGTGAACTCTTTATGACAGATTATTGTAAAACTGTATAGGTTATGTACAAATATTACCATCCCCGTTTCTTATAAGGCCTTATTTCACTCTTAGCATGTTCAGTGCCTATACAACGAACAAAGATCGGGGAGGGGGGGGGGCGGGGGGGGGGGCTCGTTAAGTGACACACTCTCTCCCGATAAGGACGCACGTTGGTGACTATAGTAATACTTGCATGAAATTCTATGTGAAATTATTATAATGGATAAGAATATAAAGACCCCATGATAATTGCCACCATAAATCACCATCTAGGCAGTAGATTATGGTTGAACGGTGTAACAGACGCGACATACGGGGCTTGCTGTGGGCACGTCAACATAATCACGTTGCTAACGATACCAACAACCACTGATTTTGTTTGCATTTTTTTTTTCTCAAAACAGCACAATTAGGGAGTCTTAAAGGAGAATGAAACTCAATAAACATTAACTGATAATCATGTGGAAAATAATTGTGAGCCTGTTCAAAATATTTTGTAAATACTATTTGATTACTCAGTAAGGAGAAAAATCTCTCTAAAATTTGCGGATTCCTTGCTAGATATTATACCATGGGGGGCTGCCATTTTGCAAAAAAAAAATGTGATGCCAGAGTCGTACATGTCCATTTACCTGTGGACAATGGATATGATGTTGCATAATGAATAGCTATTGTAAAACTAAAGCCACAATGCAAAATGGCAGCCATCTTGGTACCCCCATGGTCTCGCACAGGTGATATCTGAGAGCAGCTGTAGGTCTTTGTCACTTCTTTGAAGAATCGATAAACTCTGACCAAGCAACAACTTGTGAATGCCTGCTAAAACCTGCTTAACCAAATATCTTGACACAAATAAGTTATATGACAGGATAAAAGTATCGTCATTTGAATGTACATGACTACAAAAATAGTTTATTATGAGAGAATCATGCATTCCAGGTGATCATGAGTGTCATTGTAGCTAGTGTACAGGTCAGTGGGTATCTCACAAATAGAACTGCTCTGACCAAGGAGTTACTCATTGCTCTGACATATACTTTGTAAAGAAAATACATGGGATAATGTGTAGCAAGGAAACTGCAACTTTTTAAGACACTGTTGTTCTCCTTCCTAAATAATCAAATAGGAGTAATTTCAAGATATTTGTAATAGACTGACAATTATCTACATGATTGTAGGCTATTGTTTGTTGCATTTCATTCCCCTTTAAGAGAAAGGGAGACAACGGAGACAGATAAAAGAGAGAGAGAGAGAGAGGCGGGGAGGTACAGAAAAAGAGGGAGAGAAACACATACAAGTCCTGAGAGAAAAAAAAACGAACTGGAGGGGAAAGCTTGTCAGTTGGAGGGAGAGAGCGAGAGACAGTCAGATAGACGGAGAGAATGAATTAAGATAAACAGAGGAAGAGAGACTCACTGACAAAAGGGAAAACGGAAAGAGAGAGAAAGAGAGAGAGAGAGAGTGAGTAAGAAAGAGGGGATGGAGAGAGAGACAAGGGAAGTGCCATGTAAGCCTATATAGAACTAAGTAGAAATAAGTTACAATCTACTGTAGATATTGAGTAGGGTTATATACTCACTCACGTCTATTTTCCAGAGCTTCTTTTGTACTCTCTTGAGCCTATCTGTTTCTATCTTTCTCTCTCCCTTATTGTCACTTTATACTATCACTCTTTGTATCGTTATGCCTCTCTGTGACTGTGTCTCATGCCTTTCTCGTTATCTAATTCCCTCTCCCGCCCCTCCCCCCCCCTCTCTCTTCCGCTACTATTATGTGTACCACAGTATTGAAATCTGAAATGGTGATAGTCCCAATCAGAATCCAATGGATGTGTGACTGTTTAGTCAAGGAGTTATCACAGTTCTGTGATAACTCCTTGGTTTAGTGAAGCTTGAAGTTGAATTATCACAGATTGTTTAAGTTTGTTTGGCTCCTCAATTCTTACTAATGATAAGTTTTATTATCTGTTTCTACTAAAATTATGTACTCTCATAATAAATTAACTTGAAGCTGGAAAAGCTTCTTCAAACAAATGCGTCACAAATCCACCTGCTCCTCCCCTGGCAGAGCGCGATGTCCAAGCCAATGAAATGATGGTCATTTTGCGGTGATTTCCTTAAATTGGTGCCAGTTTTGTCAAACTGAAGTCGCATTATTCATTCAATATGACACTGTTGCAAATTACTATTTTGTACTCTTTGTATGAATCGTTTAATAGACACGCTTTCGTATCGATCTTCTACCAAATCTGCCTGCGTTTTTGCCGCAAATTGTCACCACTGCATTACCGCATCCCACGCCTACTGGTTCGGGGTTAGCTTTGTTCGGTAAGGGCAGTGGATAGCAGCTGAAACAGCTCCTTTCTTCAGGGCTACGTGGAAATGAAAAAGATTCGTATTGGAAGAGAGAGAATGGTTCGTAGAGACACTGTAACAACTGTGCCTGCCAGCTAAATCCTATATACATCAGTATTCACATACAATGTTATCTTAATGAGTAGTCTAAATGGCGACTTCTGTGTCCTTCGCGGTTGTATATGATGTTAATTTGATTGTTCTTGTAGCACTAATTGAATGTTCATCGTCTCAAATTCTGGAGGGAATTCGAAGTAAACGTTACTTTTTGTCAGCTGAAATCATATTGTAATTGTTTTTCCTTCTGCAAATGCGATTAAAGCAACAAACTGATTTGACCACTGTTTAAAATGTAACAAGGCAAGGAACTTGTGGAACAAAGGCATTTTAAAATATTTTTTAAGCAATGAAAAAAGGAAAACGTAAGGGTATATGGACTAATTTTATTCTGAAATTGAAATCCCATAATAATGGATAAATATGGGCATATTGACATCATTAACCATAACGGTCGTATTAAAATTATACCAAAAATATTTTGTTCATTCTAGAGATGAACAGAAAATGTAAGAAAATACGGGACACGTCGTTATAAACTACTTTTCATGAATTGTGACAAAACATTGTAATTATTTCATATCTTTGTTCGATGATGGACAGTCGTGATTTCAAGCTTTATGTGACGGCACTTATCTATTATTGAATTATGTAAACGTCACAACTCACAGACTGTTATGATGTATTCCTTGTATTGGCAGGCTCATTAAAAGGTTGATGTCATTATTTTTTTTTGGAAAATGTATAAAAAGAGCAGTAAGAAAAATAAATAATTGATTTTTAAAAGATTATCGTTAATCATATAATAAAATCAAGGACGGCCATCGCTAAAACTCCTCACAGTGTCGTAAGTTTTTTCATTAAATTTGGCTGCACAATAATTATATCATTCTTTTTGCCCTCTCCTGAGCCCCGTTTCATAAAACTTATTATCAGTAACAAGTGACACATATCCATGACAAATTTGCTCTCAGCCAATCAGATGCAAGTATTTCAGTAGCTTATAACTGTTATTGTAACTTGTCACAGATATCAAGTTTTATGAAACGGGGCCCAGCAGGTCGTCACTGTCATTTAACCCATATTTCTCTGTGTCCCTTACCAACTGGTCAAACATAAATGTTATTAATGGGCGGTTATTTGATTACAGAAAAGCTAAATGATATTCTAGTCTAGACTTAAACTCATTAATTCCCAAATCTAATATCAGTCGATGAGGGATTTTTTCAACGGAAAGTCACGTGACATAGGTCTTCTTGTTTTAATTCGAGTTGATTTGAATTGAATAATTGAAGAAGGACCCAACTCCATCACAACAATTTTCAGTTGTCAGGAAACAAAAATACCTTTATCGGTGGTTCTGTGAAGATAAAAACATCCTATCTTTTAAACTTATCTAAAAATATTAAGCTATTTTAATACTTCTTTTAAAAAATGCAGTTGGACCCTTCTACACCTCTTGTGTTCAATTACAAACTGTCAAATGATTTAGCCTTCCCCATTTATCCCAGGTTCTATGTTGATAAAAATGGTGCTATTATGATTGTCATTACATCTTTATATTAATGATCTTACTGCATAAAGCCTTTCTAAGTGTGCACGCGTCTTTAAAAATACGTTCATGAATAGTCAAAATTGTTGTTTCAAGACACCCTTTCAAGTGCAATTTGGATTTTCTTTTAATCTGATCCATCCGGTTTTAATGATATCCTTTAGAAAGTATATTATGGCCACGCGATCTCAATCCCTCTTATCCCCTCGACGCCTCATGAAATACCTTCCGTATACACACACGATTAACAGCTAGACAAAGGTCAATATGAAGGCGGGAGGGGTGGGGGTTAAGGGCACGCTACTTCATCAAGCAGTAGAGATGAGATCATCAGCTTCGGTGTTTTATTTATCATGTTTATGGTAATTTGCATAAGAGACGGAAAGTTGTGCAAAGCTTAATACAGATAGACATAAGAGACCCCGTTTATAGATAAGGATACTTTTTATAAATAGTTTATTAGTCACGATGAAGTTCATCATGTTAGCAAACAATTTTTTTAGCTATTATATACTAGCAATGTAAATTACGTAATAATGATGCTCCAAAGATCACCAATCCAACTAATGCTAAATATAAAACAGTCTTATAAATGATTTGGTTTTGTATTTGTTTTTTTGCGACTGAAAATTGTAATTTACAAGATTTAGGCCCACAATCAGGGCTTTGTAAATATGACGTTATATGATTTATAGAAAACACAATTCTACATTCTGAAACGAAAACGAATACTTAGTTATGAAAAGAGGCACGCCTGATTTCTTCCCTTCTCCTTCTTCGGTCTGGTGTGCCCCTCCCATATATTTCCTGCTGTCTCGCCCCCATCCTGTCGACACGATGTCTTTGGTGTCAAGCTGGTGGGTATAGGTTGGGAGGATGTGGTCGACGAAGAAAAGAAAAGAAGGATGAAAGAAAGATTTATTCCTCAAGAAACATACTAATCCTCACCAGTGGGTTAGGCCAAGGAGTTATCACAGACCTCCTTGGTTAGGCCTTCCCCTACAACGGCCTGTGTCTTGCAGCGGCGTGAAGTGGAGGTATGTGTGTGTGTGTGGGGGGGGGGGGGGGGCGACGTTGGACGCAGGAAGCAAAGCAGTAAATAAATTATGGGGTTACCCACCCCATATGTTCTTCATAATTCCCTCTCCCATTAGCTTTGCTCTACATGATTATCCTCCATCCTTTTCATCCAATATTGTATAATTTTTTTACTGAGAAATAATTTACTTTTTTCATAAACAGTCATGCAAGAAGGTATGAATTTTACACCATTTGTAAAACCCTTGTCAATTTGGGCAAAAAGGATTGAAATTGGATCTCAAAGTTTTCGGTTGTTTTAGAATGATCAGAAATGTAGGTTATGTTTTTCACAGGCCAATACCAAAATAATGACAGGATGACTTCCCCCCCCCATCACTCCTCGAGCCAGCTATCACAAAGTGTTTGGTAAAACTAAAACGATAGGCCCACATGAAATATAATTAGCAGTGCCATGTGTTGCGTTTACAGTTGTTCCTTGCACTTACAAACGCGAACCAAATGCCCCCTCCTAATAAGAATGAAATAGAGAAAAAACAACAACAAAACAATAACCTGATTAGTTGAACTAATGGTGCTTAAATTTTTCTACGTCAGCATGGTCAGGATCTTACAAGGCCATTATTATTTTGTTCACGCTAATTTTTGGCAGCAAAGAAATTCATAAAAGCCAAGACGGGAATTCAACCATTGTCATTGATATACATGTACTTTGTATCCAACTATTTATCCATTGGCATTTAGATAAGCAGCTCCTGTATCAGAGAATACTGCTTCGGCTGGGAGCTCGTGATCAATCAATACGGGCAAGTGTCAGAGATGATCACTATTGATTAGATATGCCATAACCAAAGAGGTGTTTGAACAAATCAGGAATGAGCTGTTCGATGTCTTCTATCTCGGATGAGTGGTCATTTTTAATTCGGTCATTAACCCTATTATCATTAAGAACAGTTACTGTCTGTCATTCACCCAACATGCTGGGGGCTGGTTGGATAGAATAGTAAAGCACAAGACCATAATCCTTTCTGACGTCACAGTTGGCGCAGCATGGTTAATCAAACCTCAATTCTTCTGGGTAAGAGAATGGTTGATATAGTGTGAATGATCCTTGATTTTGCAATTCATTGAAAGATCAACTTATAATAATGAATTCAGAATTGATGTGAGTTGGACGTTGTCAGTTGTGCAAATTCTGAATTACAACTTCACCATGCAAACCTTCAAATCCTATATAATAATGAAGGATGAGTGAGGAAAGTTGCCTTATGTATATACCATTCCATGCAGTTCTATCCTATATGATGAGAGATCGGAAGTCAGCATAAACTCTACAAATTGTGACATTTTGATAGCTTTTTATGTCACGCAATCCGTGTATAATATTTTGGGAAAAGGGGTGTATATATGCATGAACCCAATGAAAACAACTCTCACTTTGAAATGCCCCTCGATTTGAAAATTATGGACACTTCGCCGCGCAATGTGCTTATCTCCGAAAACAAACGCGAATCTAACTCGGCACTTCCAGGGTATAACGTAGTGAAAACAAGCGAATATTTTGGAAAAGATGCAATATATCAAAATGGGTGGGTGTGTTGTGGTTTTTCCTGTGGGTGACGGTATAAAAACAAAACAGATCGCTAGGCAATCAAACGATTAGCTAATTCTCTTGCAAATGGAATGGAAAGGACCCCCTCAGGAAGGGGGCAATCCAGGGCTAATTATGACCGCTTTTCTGGTATCGGAGGTCATTGACTGGTAGAGTAGGGGGCCCTTACTGACCCCTCGGGATTCATTTACGCTGTTATGCTCAAATTTGTTCACTTTGAATGCCCCCAACTTGAACTAGGCTTTGTATTTGCGCTGGGCTTATTTGCTTTCTTCACGAGCAATAATTATTTTTGAAAAGAGACTGGGTCCAATTTTCCTCCAAGATGATCAAGTTTCGGGTAATTATAAAATGAAACAAATTTGACTTCCTGTTTATAAGGAAGGATAATTTTTGTCCAGAAAAAAAAGAACCTAACAAAAAATCTGTGTAGCAGTACTGAGTATATAAAATTGAATCTACTCGAATGGCTGTGACGCACGAGACCGACGTGTCCATCTTGCTGGTGACGTTTTCTATCATAAGAGTTCATGAGACAAATTCGTGTATATTCTGTCACTATCGTGGTCTGTCGCTATGTGTGCATGTCCGGAGTCAACATCTTCTGCAGTGATTTTTCAACATTGTTATACGTTAATTGCTAAGGTACCTTTAGATATCACAGGCAATTGACTAATGGGAAACGAGAAAAATGTGATCAATTCTGTCTTCATCATTGACAGGGTTGTGCAACTACACAACTCAACAACCCCACAGAGAAAGAGATAAGAGAGAGAGAGAGAGAGAGAGAGAGGGGGGGGGGGGAAAAAAAGAGAGTGAGAGAGAAGAAAAATAAGGAAGGTCCCAAACATTCATTGTTTTCTGAGCGTTATTATTATTTTTTTTTTTGGAGGGGGGGGGGGGAGGAGGGATGGGAGTACTAAGTTGTTCACTTTCAAACGTTATTTTAAAAATACATGTATTTGGCTGGTATAGAAATACATGTAACTATGTCCCTCACCATCACAGATGATATGGGTACCCGGGATGGATGCACATGCTGTCATCCAAGTTCAATATTCAAGGTAAGGTCATCTTCTTGATTTAATGATGGTCATCTAACTGACAGGGTGTGACTAATCAAACATAAATCTTATTATTATGAACCTCCCCCGTATCCACAAAAATCACTTTCAGCAAATCACTAGATTTTAGTTTGTAGACACGCATCATCATTTTTTATTTTTAAATAATTTAAAATATATATGAACATCGGAATCATAATCAAATATAAACAAATCTAACATCCCTCATTGTTTTAAGCACAAAAATAATCTAGAAGGCTGTCATTTAATACTCATCTTAGTCAATTATTTATTCTTATATAAACAATAGCCTGTTATTTCAGACTATTTACATGTAAGATACTGACGCTCGACGGCGGTCGTAACTTGGCGTACAGTATACTCAAGCGTGGAGAAAAAAAAATGCAGTCTAATATAAAAATGTATAATGATGCTGAACTTTTACAGAAAGTCACGCGGAATAAATTCAGAATTAAGGAAAGAAAGGGGAAATAGAGACTTGTTTTGGAAAAGAATGAGGAGACTGATTACTACTATTTTTATTCGTGAAGATATGATATGGCGCTATATGACTGATGGTGTTAAACAATTGTATTTTTAAATCAAATCCTCTATCCCCATGCATCTTTCCCCTTTTTATTATCTACATTTCAAGCTTGTGTCCAAAATTGTTTCATTACAAAAAAAAAAGCAAATGAAAGTTGCATTCCTTCGTTTACATCACTGTCATGCGACCGATTCGGAAATGAGATTTGAAATATTGAAATGATTACATTCATGCGCTACATTTTCTGAGAAAAAAATCGGGGGGGGGCGGGACGAACCGCCCTGTAAATCCGATTCCTTCCCCCTATCCTAATGGATCGCTACACCCCTCCCCGATTGCAAGCTGCTAACTTGAAATTGAATTTTTAGGACAAGCATGACAGAAAATTGTATGTCAGCTAGATACGAGAAAGAGAGATAGATAGATAGAGAGAGAAATTCACTCGGTTTATTATAAATAAATGGGAAAACAAAATTGAACTACGTCGATGCCCATAGATTTTAATATTTTTTTAGTTGTAAAAAAATAATTATTTTTTTGTATTTTCTTCAATTTGTTTTGACTCATTTCATTACTGAAAAAGCAAATCTACCAGCATTTTGTTTCAACAGAAAAATGCGATCTCCTCGCTGGCGACCTTTCCTTGACATCCTACTCCAGTAGGTTGATCACCTGAATTCAATTGTAACCGTCAAATATTATCACCGATATATCACCTGACTGCCTCCTTTTATTACTAGAAGACAGACACAAAAGCAAGGATGCACAAGTTTTTACACATTTGTGTGTAATTCTCCTGTGATTGTTTACAAGGGGCAAATTTTACACCTCTTTCGCTCTTTTGTCGGCAAAGTGCAAGGGTGATGTTTTGGTGTCCGTTCCTTGCGTGTAATTAGAGATCGGAGCGAGCCCAGGTCAAAACCTGGTACACATCAAAGAAGCCGCTAAAGTTTGGCAGCACGATTTCTCTTCCACCAATCACCGTCGAGAAACGGCCATTGTTCGCCGAGTTGGGTCATCCAATAGAATAGCGAGCCAGACGCCCATTCATTCACTATTGGTAGCATTACGTTTGCTTCAATAACTGGGCTGGAAGCATAACACATACGGTGTCGTGCATGAGTGGTACCGCCAGCGCTACGGCTCCGATACCTTTGCTTGTTTTCTTCGCTGTGTCCTCGCTATATCTTGGATTGATTATACGGAAATTACGTGTAGTATATTATTTCAACGAGGCCCTGTGCAAGTAGACAGAGCTCTGTTGTAAAGCCAAAATTGGCTCTATTGTTCTTTAGGTGCAACTGATCATGGGGTTTGATATAGATCGGTTTTCTGGCTCGGTGGACGAGGATTTTAAATGTAGCATCTGCCTTGGTGTACTCGAGAATCCCCTTGCTACACCGTGCGGCCACGTCTTCTGCTCGAACTGCGTTCTGCCGTGGGTCGTTCAGAACGGTAGCTGTCCGCTCAAGTGCGAAAAGTTCTCTACCAAGGAACTCAATAGTGTCCTACCCTTACGGAATCTCATCCTCAAGCTCGAAATCCGCTGTGATAACTTCCGCAGAGGCTGCCCCGAAGAAGTAAAGATCCAGATGCTGGCTCAACACATGGAGGATTGTGACTTTGCTCCGGTGAAGTGCTCCAATAAAGGATGCCAGGATGTGATTAACATCAAGGATCAAGCCCAACATGAAACTCAGACCTGTGAGTTCAGGCCAGTTGGCCGCTGTGAGCAGGGATGCGGCTTAGTGCTCCAGTTTATCACCCGATCGGAGCATGACTGCCTCAAAGCCCTGCAGAACCACTCGACTGCCTTGCAGACGAAGATGAAAAACCAGGAACATAATTTGAAGAAGAATTCTCTCAGATATGGGAAGAGAGAGAAAGCTCTTTTGGCACAGATTGCCTGTCTTCAGAATGAAATTCAGATGCAGGCATTGCGCTACCAAAAGAAGCTCAACGAAAGCAAAGCCGAGATGGAATATATGTCAGCAGTTGCCTCTTTTGAAAAGGTGAGGAATTTTCATAATTTCACCCTTCCCACCCCACCCCACCCCCCCCCCCCCCCACACCCCCATTCCCCAAAAAAGAAAAAAGAAAAAAAAAAAGAAGTTTTTACACCCCTGCTTTTTTTTTAAACACACTTGGTAAATTAATTTGCCTAGATTCATATTTTTCTGGAAATCTCTAAATCTTATAACTTTAATATTTAACACAATGATATAGGTCATGTAGATAGGAGCCAATCCCACTGAATCACAGTGCATGTACAGTATAGTCTTTGAAGTTCAATACCATGCAATGGTGATTACCCCAACATAAACTTGAGATAGATATCTTAGTAGTGAATTTCATACCTTTTTATTTTTGCAAATTGGACCCCATCCCTAAACCCCCTGGAAAGGCCTTATACCAATTTCACTTCTTTCCCGCTGTTCACATTACCTCAAAATTTCTGTCACGATTGGCTCTGCTGGATGTCGCACTTGCCTTTCCATTTTCTCCTGCATCTTCCTTTCAAAGTAAAAATGAAGGGGAATTGCTCAGCTATGAGTCGTATCACAGAATTATGACACGCACCTGAAATGCTGAATTACTTTTATCACTGGAAGTGATGTTTTGAACGCTAAATGGAGTTGAAAGCTCCGTGCTTGATGAAATGTCTAATGCAGCCAGAGAATGTCTCATATTCAGCTCTGTCAAAATCCATTTCCTATTCCATTGAGAAACTGATCATTTAGATTCTAAAGAAGGGAAAAGCAAATGGAAAGAGCAGCACTTGTCTTTTTGTGCTATTCAAAAAAGATGTCTTAATTGGAAAGCACTTATATTTTATTTTAAATTTCCTCCCACCTCCCTGATTGTTGAGGCTTGTTATCAAATCAAAGATTCTGCTACATGCAGCTTCTCAGCAATCTTTGATGGACTTTAAAATCAGCAATTTCATAAATCTCAAAAAGATTTGTTTCATATTTCTCTTTTTGTTTTCCTGGTATCTTCTATCAATTCAATTCATTTATTTCATTCTCCATAAAAGTACAGCTCTAGGTACATGATTAATATGATAACATGTACATTAAAAAAAATAAACAAGAGACATTTTATGGGAGGTGGGGGGGGGGGGTCAACAAAAAGAGCATTTAGTCTTATAAAACTCATATTACTTTCTTCCTTGATTAAATCCAATAAAGTAGGTTTCGTGAAGAAAATTTTCTACTTTTTCTTATAAAAAAGGTCAAGAAGACCATTAAAATTCCTTTAGCCAAATCAAATTACTTACTTTTTGAAGAGGTTTACCAATGAATCAATGCCCTCTTCCACATGACCTGATTATCCTCATAAGTACCTAAACAAAAGTTAGGTCATCTTTGCAGTCATTGATTACTACCTTGCAAATTGATTTTCTGTTTCTGAGCCAAGAAAGAGCGTCAAAGCAGAGATGTTTACTATTCGCTTCATTGGAGCATTTTCTTTAATCAGAATGTATGAATAGAGCTACATATGGCTCTGTGGAGTTGCTGAGTTGCTCATCCTGTGTTATGTTGTAGGAATGAAGGAGGACTTTTTGTTCATCAGAATTAGTACTTAGAACAAGGTCAAAATAGTGCAAAGGATTGTAAGAAGAAGTCAAGCTTGTTTTGGCTTATATATATATATATATAGGGATTACAATAGGTAATAAAGTCACTCATGTCAATCTCCTCCCTCTTCCAGTTCTTGTCAAATGTATCTTCAATTACTTTTTTTGACATATCTTATGCCACTTCTGTGTTTGTGAATATGTATTAACTTCATTTCACAAAAGTCATTCACCTCTGACCCCATTCACACTCCTTGTTAGACCGCTCTCAGTTAGACCGGTCTAGAGGAACGTTTTTTGAAGAACGGTTGATTGCGTACACACTCCACGCATCTTTTATGTCTCAAATCGCTCAATGAGTCAAAGTAGTCTTGTTGCTTTGGCAGCTCAGGTCAGCGGGTCAAACTTTTTCGCGTGGAATTCAAATCGTATACTGCCTTTCTGATGCATTATCTTTATATCTTTCCAAGTCTTCTGTTTTTTCCCACTTTCCTTTTTTTTTTTTTCTTCTTCACCTTTCCTTGTGTTTTCCTTTGTTTTCATCATTCTGTCATCTTTTCTTTAGATTTCTTATGTTTTTCTGTTTTTATCATTCCTTTAATTTTTTTCTTTCTATCTTATCTTTCTTTTCATCATTCTATCATTTCCTCTTTCTATCTTACTTTGTTTTCATCATTCTATCATTTCCTCTTTCTATCTTACTTTTTCTTTCTATCATCTTCTCTTTCTTTAAATTTCTTTTGTTTTTCTTTGTTTTTATCATTCTGTCATTTCCTCTTTCTATCTTTCCTTATGTTTTCTTTCTATCATCTTCTCTTTCTTTAAATTTCTTATGTTTTCTTTATTTTTATTATTCTATCCATTCCTCTTTCTATTCTTTTTTATGTTTCTTTTTTTTTCATCATTCTATCATTCAGCGATAACCTGCACTTAAAGGAAAATCAAGGAAAATGACACATGACTTCCCGCGGAACACACACACTTACTTCCGGTTGAAGTACGCTTTAGGATCACTTTCGCGTAGACACTGCATGTTAGAGCGGTCTAACTAAGACCCCTGTTACACATACCTCTGAAAGTGGACTGAGGCCGCCTCCGGAGGTGGCTCGACGTATGTGTAACATCAACTTTTTTTAAAAGCCGGACTGAAGCCGCCTCCATCCCAGTCCACCTCTGGATGTGGTTTGAGGCCGGCCTCATGCCGGGCTCGGTCCCGCAATCAGTATGTGTAACACCAAAGTGGACTCTCATTGACATCGCGAACAGTCCGCGCATGCACAGGTCTTACGGGTTACGTAACTTGCGCTTAAAAGCCGGTGCTGATTTGATTTTAATTTGAGCCTTGTATTTCAATATAGGTAATGGTAAGTAGGTATTTTCTTGTTCCGAAGGGGTTTATCATAATCAAGGTTGCACTGTACAAACCTATAGGAATAAGAAGAGTCTCTAACTAGTTTGTACCATGCAGTTAATTGTCAATTTGTATTAATCTTTCTTACAGCCATGGAAAAATACTAGCACACTCTCTCTGCATCTTAGTCGCCAGGATGGTAGCCTTGGATTCAACATCATAGGGGGCAGCGGAATAAGTCAGGTTGGTAGATGAATAATTTTCGTTCTTATTTTCTTTCTTTATGATGAGCTGATGACAAATTAATATTTTGTCTGTTCAGGGCGAGGTTTGTTAACTCATGTCCTTTTACACAGAGTTAACTTCATTTTTGCTCTCAACAGATGATGTTAAAGATGAGGTGATGAGCACAAAAACAATTGAGTGTGTCTTGTAAGATGGGGCCAAAGACATCAACCTTGTGCAGTAGGGCCAGTAGGGCAAAATCACACTGAGCCCTGGTATAAAAAAAACGTCTTCTATTGCGTTGAGCAAGTGAAGTTTTTGGTTATATTCATACATGATATTAATTCTGAATATGATAAATTGCTATTTCTGACTCAAATGGGCTACCACATGAGATATAAAGATATCATTCTGTAGCACGTTAGTTGATTGATGTGATGAAGCACTATTATTTGAAGCTCTCTTTACATGTGGAAGGGTTAGAAGAAGCAAATTGGAACAAGAAATGTATTGATCAGTTTCAGGAATTAAAGGACTTAAACTCTTTCCACAAATCAGCATATAGCTGACCACAGACAGATCATGGCCCTTTTGGAGCTGACTCAGAATAGATCCAAGAGAATTTAGCGCTCTGGATTCCAAAAGACCCAAACAATGATGGAAGACAATGAGTAGTCATTGACAGGGGTTTGAGGGCCAATGAAGAAAAAGAGCGAGAAAAGAGCAGAGCAATTCATGATATTGTTGGTGCATTCCAGTCTAAAGTTTTTCTTTGGAGAATTGAAGAGAGGGGTGAATTATCGAAAATGATTCATGGTGCCAGATGAAGTGGGTGAGAGACAAGAACAAAGGCTTGGCAGACATTCTCAGATGAAGAATAGAGTGGAGGGCTAGGGAAAACAAATGAATAGGACAAGAAGAGGTTAACTGTCTGTTTCTTTCAGAGTTGAACAAATTATTGAGTTCTGTTTTGAGATGAGTGCCATGTTTGTGTCATCTTTTGCCAAGCTTTAGTTGCATTCGGGTCTAATATGATGACTTAGCAATCAAATAAAATTGGTATATTTTAAATAGACAAATTCCCAAGATTTAGTCTTAGGACTGTACTTAAAGGGAAATTAACCTCAGCGTATGAACTAGCTTATTTTGAATGGTGTAGTATATGCCTCTTATTTGATACATGCAATTTCATGTAAAAACACAGGATATAGATATAAATCACTATTTTCCAGCCAAGTTATTGTCTGCTAGCAATAATAAGGGGGCTGCCATTACTTTATGTGTACACGAAAATATTTTTCATCCCAAGTAATATTTCCTTCATCGTTAACTTGTAATTGATTTTTAGAGGACAAATATATATTAGATATAGTCACATATTCTGAAATGTAAGTTTAGTTTTATATATTTTTTAAAAGGTCTTAATTTGTTCATAAAAATATACTTTCTGTACGTGGAGACGGAGAATTGACGTCAAGGACGGAGACAATCGTAACAATACCAAAACAAAGCGAGGAATCTGCATTACAGGATGGCTATTAGAACTCATGGGTCGTCAATTATCTAGGCCCATGACCAATAACAATCGTAATAAAATCAGAACAAAGCGACGTATCTGTTGTAAAGGTAGGCTATTATCAATGCATATGGTACCTAATGATCCGTGTCATGCACAAAATGGCAGCCTCCATGGAAAGACGTAGCAGACAATACCGCATCTAGAATATCATGTGGGGTTAATTGTCCTTTAAGATTATTACATGTATCAACACAAATATCGATAGACAGTCTTGGTGCCCAAAGACACCATTACATAATTACATAATTGGTGATCAATGATGTTGCACAATGTTGCATTTTAAATGTTTCTTACTAGTTGTCCCGTCTGGTGTCTAAATTGGACCAAGGAGTTATCACAGTCTGTGATAACTCCTTGATTGGACAACCCAATGCTTTTTACTAAGATGCCAGTGAAAGCTAGACATGCAGGACTACAAAGAGAACCAGATGTAGGGAACAAAAAGCTGCTAGACCCAACAATAGAGCAGTAGCAGGAGCAATGATGATTTGATAAATTGATGCCATACTCCCAGAAGCAAATTGAAGAAATGGAGACCGTGAAAGGTTTCAGCCATTACTGGTTGAAGAGGCCTGTTTGATCTAAACTGGAAGCACACTACCTATCCCATCATTTATCAAGCCAGTAGTAGCAACATTTTAGGATGCATGCTGCTCTACTTAACTTATTTTATAGAGACGGAGGGAGAGTGATTTGAAAGGACTTAAGGCCATATACAGAAATGGGCAGTGTCGTAGCAATCAAGAAATAAAGTCATCCTACTAATCTCCTAGATATCCTTCGATTGAAAATCGTTAAAAGAAGTGCTCAAAACCTATTGTTTAAGAATGTCAAATTATTACCAATATCTTGGTTTTCAAAACATTACATGTTGATTTTGGAAGTGAAATTTTCCTTAAAAATAAATAATATATTTTGGGATATCCTTGATAATAGTGACAAATGTACAATTGAGATCGGTTTAATTTACACTGCAATGTACTTCCGAACATTCTTAACAGAAAAATCAAGTGTATAAATTAAGGGCACTAAGCCACTAGCCACCCTAACCCTATTCAGTGTCTGCCTTTTCATTAAAAAACAACATTTCACTTTATGAAAATAACAATAATGATACTCTGTGTGTGCATTACTCTGTACATGTACGTGCAGATCAAATAGTTTGTGAATGGCCTTGAAGAAGAGATGATTTATAACAGTTTATTCTTGCACATTTTTATTAGGACTGATTGGTGTACTCTCAATAGTGACTAAAATTAGGAACTGGTTTGTGTCTCTTTACTGGCTATGACCAAAGTCACATAAATAGAAAATTGAATATCTTGTGACAATCATAGTATCCATAAATGTATTAGATGTTGCTACATCGTCCCGTATTGTATCCAATTACTGATGAATTTCACACCGGAGCTGATACGCAAATCCAGCGCATCAATACTGTTTCCTTTCCCGCGTCTGCCCAGATAGGTATCGGAAATATTGCCCCGAGCTCCTGTCGAAATTGTCATCGTAAAAGGACGCGGGTATCTCTATCACTGAGGAATCGAAAGGAAAGATGGCCAGGCCTGAAAGAGATCTATGAAAGAGGAAACTGGCCCGCTTGTTACAATGGTTTGCATTCTCGTTAGTAATTCATTCATAAGAAAAATCGTAGATGGGGTGTGTGTAAACAATACAAGTTTGACTATGGAAAAATATGCAAATAAAGAGCCCTGTGGTGACAGCTGCTTCTCTGTTTCTTCAGGGCATCTTCTTTTTCCCCTTCCTCACTCTTTTTCTCATATTTTATGTCATAATGTCAGTCTAGATAATTTGAAATTTTCTTTATGTGTGCATAACATTAATGAAAGTTATGATGTTCAGTAAAAAATAATGCACTTTTAATTTTTAAGATCTGAGAGATTTTGTACTGTTATGTAATCAAATAATTTGCTGGAAACATTTTAATCCTGTTGAATTTGTTATTGTAATATGAACAATGAAAAAAAAATGATCATGTAATTAAGTGGTAGATTGTATACTTAGTTGCACAAAAGGAATGGAAAGGCATTAGAGACATTTTGTGCTGAAGAAGATATGTTACATGTACATCCAGAATCCTTACAACTTTACTTTAGGTGACAAAGTATGTTGCCTGACAGTTTTGTAATACATGCAGCCATGTAATAACAGGTATGCACATACCATTGGTGTTCTGGGATACATATACAATGTAGGTAAGGCGATCAAGGTTAGTTCTGCAACCCTGATGTGCAATCCATGGCAGCACCAAGCAAAGCTGGAGAAGTGTATATGGTCACACCACCTATCCCCTATTTAGTTGTACTGGTATCCAAATATGGCCATGTACATATGGGGCTAAGCCCAAACACACATATGTACTTTGAATGGGGTAAAATGTTACAAGGGATTAAACATATGGATCACAGTTAGGGTTCAGGTGGATCACTAAGTCTTAGTCATAAAAGAAGGGGTGCCCATAATAACTTCAGAATCATGATTATGGAGCTTATGCTTAATTAACAAAGGGATCTCAAGTTAATTAATGTTTGTTTGGTAGTGATAACAAGTTAAGGCCTGATTTAGAGGTGTGACACCCAATACAGG
This sequence comes from Heliocidaris erythrogramma, assembly GCA_025617745.1. Lineage (NCBI taxonomy): Eukaryota > Metazoa > Echinodermata > Echinoidea > Camarodonta > Echinometridae > Heliocidaris > Heliocidaris erythrogramma. Next base: position 13,115,722 of record CM046853.1, on the reverse strand, counting down.
TACAAAGGGATCTCAAGTTAATTAATGTTTGTTGGGTAGTGATAACAAGTTAAGGCCTGATTTGGAGGTGTGACATCAAATACAGGTACTATTGCTTACATACATGAACATACATGAAGTGGGGGGGGGGGCACAAGTTTGTGTCCCAAAGTGAATTTAATTTGCTTCTGCATGATTCTTTGGTATGTAGGCCATGCATTTCTGTATATTGTATTTTGTACCCTAGAGAATCAAAAGGCAATTTAATTTGTTCTAAATCCATCCTTCTCAATTTAGCATCAAATAGGTTTTTTCTGAAATTAATCGTGCAAGTTCTAGGGAAATCATAGTTTAGCTAGAGGGGGTATTGAAATACAAAAGTCACCAGTGTTAGGGTGCACAATTCAAGCTTTGGTTTTTACTAAAAATACACTTTTCATATCAATCGATATCCTGCTCAAAGATTATTATCCAACATAATGCAGTGTATTTAGAAATAAAGATAAAATACAACCTTCATGCACTATTGAGGTTAATAGGGTACATTTAGGAGGTGAGATATAAAAATATAAAAGACTGCGTGTGTACAAAACAAAACTCTCTCTTTTTCAGGGGGCAAGTAATGTACATGGGGTAGGAAATACTTGGATTGGGAGCCCAAATTAGAACTGTAATCTGTGGGGGGTCAGAGTTCGAGAACAAAAGTTGCTTCAAATCCCCAGGAAAGGCTCAAATGTATAAATTGGATTTTTAGAGCAAGAGTGTTGCACATTCTTTTGAGGAGATGGAGAATTCTTGACATGACAGACATACTTTCTGGAGTTCAACAAATTCAAGGAGTCCAGAATTTATCATGGGTATACTATATTTATAGAAATTAATTCAAATGTTCTTATTTAAACCTAATCAAGGAGCTGTTTGTCAGCTGCAAGATAATATGTGTGATTGTTTATTTCTCCAGTACAATGAAGTGTGAAACACTGGATGATGGCTTTCACCACAGAATACTTTGTTGATAATATTAATGTGATAGTCATACAGGTTAGAAGTACCCCACTCTCATACATAATCGTCATAGAAATTAATTTTGTCATGGAGTTAAGATCCATTTCATGAAGTCATGTTTCATGATTTTACAATATTCATACAACATACTTTCTCCTCTATTGAATTAGAATGTATATTGGGTATATTCTCCCCCTTTCTCCATTTGTATGCTCTTTCCTAACCATTTTCTTGAGGATAGAAGCAACATGGGGCTATCCAGACAACAGGAAGAGCGCTAAAGAATGAGGGTCAATACACAGTAATGCTGTAAATACAGCAAGCTTTACCCTGTGGATCCTCCGTCTTAGAGATGAGCCCAAAGCATGTCTCTGAGACTGGGTCTTGTCTAAACATCGCATTCTATCTCGCTCAGGAATGTCCAAAGTTGATAGATATGCAGATGGGAGAGGATGGCATCTCTGGAAGAGATGAGGCAGGCCTTCCTCCTCCTTTCATGTCTTTTCTCTTCCAATCTGGCAGTGATGCGATCCAACCTCGTCTACCAAGAACCTGTCACATCTTTCAGATAGCCTTTGGGAAATGTCATCTTTGTTCGTGACAAGTATGAATGAGGGATGACTATTTCTGAGGCAGGGGAACAGGAGTTTGAAATCTTAGTGCAGATGATAGGAAAAGGAATTCCATTTTACCTTCCTCCTTCTCTTTGTTATTCCAGATTCATGTACATTTTTGTCCCCCATTTGCTTCATGTAGATGGATTGTAAAATAATATTGAAGATAGCCTGGATGTGTTATTCTATTTAGGACAATATGTGTAGCTAGTATTCTGAGGTGTGAAAATTTCCTTCAAAGTGTTTTCATTATAACCCCAATGTTATCTTGCCTGCAAGAAAATATTTTGCTTGTGTTTGTGGTAATTTGCCCCCAGAAAAATTGAATGTAGGTTATGTGTATAAAGGTTCGGGGGACTATCTGTAAAATGCATCACTCGGTTGTTTTCAGAATCTGTATCACATTGCCATTTTTTTGTTTGCATCCCTCGATCCTGTACCCCCAAAATTATTATTTTGTCTATCATTCCTTCATTCTTTCATTATTGTCGCACTGAAGAAAATGTGCACTTTACATTGAAACTACTCCTGTCCTTTGTAAACAAATGAAATTAGCCCCTCTTGCCTGTTCATATGTTCAACTGATCAAATCAATCAAAATGTTTTAATGTACCTTAAACTGGACCCAAATGAAATTATATCAAGCAAAAATGTATAAGTTTAAAAAAAAGGAAATAAAAAGTCATGAATTGCCCACAGGAATAGGGTTACATGTAATAATGATTACATATTTTGATATGTAACAGAGGAACTATTTGCTACTACTGAAATTCATTTCATCTTTAAAGTCAATTTAATATGCATGAAAATTAACATGTGCTATTTTTATAACTTAGCAAACTCTGTAAACTAAGCCTTGAATATTACTGTACTTGCCTTTGGTCTTACAGGGTGATGGTGGTATCTCTGAAGGAATAATCGTATCAAGAGTGAATGAGAAAGGTCCTGCAGACAGATCACAGCTTCAGGTCCATGACAGAATTATTGAGGTAAGTCTATATAAAGCTACATGTAGTAGCATGGATATGCAGAGTAGTTCAATTGCCTTGCAATTCTATGGACTGTACATCAAAGAGGATTTACATGTATTATTGTATCTTCATGAGCTGCTTAATTTTGCAGTTTTCTGAGGCATTGATGAATAAAAAAACAAAAAGATGCCCTTTGACTTGAATAGTAATTGTTAAGTTTTCTTCCAAAGTACCGGTACTGAAGTTTTCATTTATGTATGAGTGTGTATAGAATGAAAATCAGCATGCCACATTTTTATGGAATGTTCCTTCTTAACCTAATCTTTTTTTATAGTCACGTTTTATAAATGAAAAAAAAATAAAAGTCCAAGATCTTAAATATATTATCAAGACATGATTGTTGCATCAAGAGCAAATGATAAATATGACACACAATGTACATGTAGACCACAGTTTATACAAAAAGGAAAATGTTGCCTGTAACAAACAATACTTTATTTTGTATATCAATGGAAAAGTAATGTTCCAATTTTAGATAACAGCAGTGAAATATTTTTTTCTACTACGAAGTGGGGATTTAAAACAAAAATGGAGATTTTATTTCTGACAAAAATGCAAATGAATCAGAAATTATTGGATTACACAGACAATATAAAACATTGTGTGGGTGAATGGGAATGGGTACATCAGGTGATATGTTGTCTACTGTCTGATAATCCATCAAGGAAACACAGTACAAGTTTAGATACATCCCATCTATCAGTGTCCTGAGCCCATGGGAAATCCTCCTGGATTCTCAAATTTACTTCCAAATTTTCACTGAAATGTGTTAATTGAATTTGTCCTTTTTATTGTATGTATGTCAAGTACAAAGAGTTCGCAGTGGATATGAGGATGCGAGCTGGTCCGAAATAAAATGTGACAGACAACTCGTCAATTATGGTTTCTGTGGGTGACGTGTTTGTTGGCGGAGAATTCCCCATCCATAGTCGGGATTAGTTTTACAGATGCACGTTGCTCGCTTGGGGAACCTCCCCTGCACTTACGTTTTACCTCTGTTTGGATTGTGCGCAGTGACACACTTAGTTATGCTGAGGTGGTGATAGCATGCTGGGTAAATTGAGTCCACAAGTCTTGGGTTTAATAGCGATACCATCTTTAAAAGCATGTTTTCACTGCCGCATTATTCTGAATCATCTCAGAGTTTACTTCCACATGCATGTAAAGCCAGTACCGTGGGTGGTGATGTCGGCAACATTCATGCTCACATTTTACATGACTGCCAACAATGAGAGTGTGTGTGTGTTGTGAGAATGTTGCTGGACTTGTTATGATGAAAGTGAGACCTGTCCTATGTAAAAGGGAGTTGGTGGATATTAGAGTACAAACCCAGCCGAAAGATGTATAGGGCCATTGAGATTGATTGAGTACACATGTCCTGTGATATGTTTACGCGGCGGGATGCACAGATCTGGCATGGCACCGTGGAAGCAATTTGTAAATTATGCTTTCCCCCTTATGCTGGGGTTCTAGGATGAGGATTACATTTAGATGGAAAGCATGTAGACGAACAGATTGTGTGATTGATCACAATTGTTTGCCATGCCTCATTCATTATCAAACCCCCATCAGACTCTTCTGTGGTCCCATCCATAAAGATGTGTGCTTGAAAAGTTCTGTACTTCTAAATTATAAGAAGTAGGCTATAATAAGGCAGCAAAATATTTTTGAATATACATAAATGATGATTTCAGTAACTCAAATTAAAGTTTCAGACAATTTGTTTGAAGTAGTGTTGCAGTAGGGCCCCTAGGTATATCAATACGGCAAACATTGTAAAGATCAAAAGAAAATAAGAATATGATTTTCATTATTACCTGACTTTCAACTGTTGACATGTGAAGTGATTTTTGCTAGGGAAACAGCATGCAAATACTAAGCTAGCATTTAAAGCCAAATTGTGCATTGATCCTAGACCTTTGAAAAGAGTGATTGATTTGTTTTCTGCTGCCAACAATGACTCACATACAAATTTTGAATGGTTTGGATTTCTTTCATTCTGCTGTATGCAGGGTATTGATTCTATTCAATATTTACTTTCCATTCTTCTTTCAGTCTTCCTATTCTTTTACTTTAAGAACTAATTATTATTGCTTTTTATTGGCTTTCTTTCATTCTGCCGTATGCAGGGTATTGATTCTATTCAATATTTACTTTCCATTCTTCTTTCAGTCTTCCTATTCTTTTACTTTAAGAACTAATTATTATTGCTTTTTATTGGCTTTCAAGTCTTGATGGTGAGGTTAATGCACACACATAATTCAGATTAGGGATTTGACATCCCCTTCACATCGAAGTACAAAGAATGCATCATGTTACCTCCATTCTTTAGGGTTATTCAGGTTTTCAAAGGAAGACCCAAGTGCAATCATTTTAAACTTTTAGGCCCTAGCTGGCCTACCACTTTTATGTTGGCAAAATCTACTTACCAATCCTTCAGCAATGAAGTAATGTAAGTATTTTTCATCAGTATGAAAGCTACTTTCGGTGCACAATATATGTACATATACTGAAAATTCTGACAAATATTCTGGGGCCCGTAGCCTTGACTATGTTTTGGAGTAGTAATACCAGGCTTTGAACTCACTTTTTTGTATATTTTAGTAAAATTATTTTTTTCTTATTTATATTTCCTTTCATATTCTCTCATATGTGCCCCTTGGGACTGATGCGCGTGTTAGGAAAATGGCAGAAAACTAAATTGTGATGGTGTTCTGTAATGAATGAGTCACATGGCCGCACAGGTTTCCCAATTTATTGTCAATTTCATAAGTACATTGCTTGTTTTCCAAAATGGCCCTCACATGTCTTCCCGACATCTTCAGGACAGGGCTCCGTAATGGCACCGTGCTCTCCGGTCTCGTCTAAGATGTCGTAAATCATTGATTTTGATGAAACGAGATGAACCGGGGATGATTGTACGCAGCTTACTGGAAGAGTGCGTACTACTTACTTTGGTCTAACCCTGCATTAACCTAATGTCCACGACTATGTCACTAATGCTACGATGGTAAAATGAATAAAAGGAGGACGGTAGAGGGTGATTGGTGAAGAAATGAGTTGAGGAATCGCCTCAAGGCATCAATTTCATGTGAATATGGTCCTTGTATTAGATGCTTACATGAACACCGTACCTGTAGGTAAATGAACTTATGCTGTTCATTTTGAGGAAAAGCCTTTGCTATGTATACAGATTTAATAAATCAAAGGAGATGTGATATGATTTGATGCAAAGTTATACCAAAACTGTTACAGAATTGTTCCAAACAAAAATTCGATACTTTCTTAGTTTTTGGACAGCCAAAGAAATGATATGTAGATTTATAACTTTTGAATCAGGTTAAAAAAATTAAGTAATTGTCAACCATCTCCATGTACATGTAGCTTGGCATGGAGTTACTAACTACAATCAAGGGTTCATGTACATGTACGTGTGTTCACAAACGGTACATCGACAACTACAAATACATGTACGTCACCTGTACTTGCGTGTAGTGGAATATTTTGCACTTAAGGGATAACTGTACAGTGGAATCTATTTAGTGCAAATTGTGGTTTTCTTCCTTCCATAAAGGAGCACAATGCAAGTCAAAAACTCAATTAGGATGAATCTTTTCAAGTTAAAACTGGTCATTAAAATACTGAATAAGTGGTTTATCAAGGGATACCACACCAAGCAATGGTTTGGTAAACGGTTATATCCTGGGAGAAAGAATGAACTAGTTTTTTTTTTTAGTTGTAACAGTTGTAGATCCACCATACTAAATTTAAAAAAAACCCAACTCTTTGTCAGTGTTGTGAATCAGTGAATTTTATGAGTTAGCATGATGTTGAAGACAGAGAAGGTAGATTGATTGTGCTTTTGAATTGGAAATTTTTTTTTACAGAAAATGACTGATGTACATGTAGTTTTTGTGGTATCTAATGTGGTATTTCATATCATCTAACAAAAACAAAAATAATAAGAAAACATGATAATAAACATAATAAAAAATAAGGCCCCAACAGACCTACAATGTAAATATAGAAGAAACACGGCTGTCTATTGAAGGAGAAAATAACAAGGAAGAAGATTGATAATGGTTTTAAAATGGATGTGGACCCAAAACACAAAACACAAGGAGAAAAGAAATCAGTAACAAAAACATCAACAGGAAACTACTTTGAACACTTGAGTGCTCTTGTATGGATTTATCTTGGTTTTTCTCAAGAAACTACAGAGTTTGATGCTATATTTTGTCATGTCAGTGACCTTTTAATTGGTCTAGAATCAGTAGGGATTCACTACCCAAGCCTGATTTAATCCTGTAATGAGAGATATCTGCGTATCTTCCTTGGAATGGTGTTAGGTTGGCGCGTAGGGCTGTGACTAAGCTCAGGATCGTTATTGTATGGGTATGATTTGGTAGCTCTTTGAATGAAATAGGTCCTACATGTATATATTTCAAATGATTGTTAGTTATTTTCTTCTCATTACTAATTATAGTTAAGGATGCAGGATCATTTTGACACTAGAAAAAAAACGGGCTTACAAGTTACAAAAATACAATGAACTATGACACCAACAAATCTTGTTTTTTCTTTTTTAAAAGAAAACAAATCATGCTGCAATTTATGTGATGTGTACATGCCCATCTTGCTCTTTGTTGGAATACATGGTGTATGTCTGAAATATATGAAATACATTTCTAAATTGCATATACATTTAGGTATTCAGTTTTTACCAAAGGAAAGCTAAGATAATCAAATTTTACATATGTTACTAATTTATTAGTTCTTCTTCCTGTTATCCAAAAGACATAAAAAGCATTAAAAAATCTTACTATTGGATCTGAAAGATTGGCATCTACAGTCTAGAGGTCCCTTGGTAAGCCAGACCAATTGACCTTTGGTCCAGGTCAAGGCATTTGACCCTGACACATGCCCTCTACCAATGCCTCAGGTAAGCAACTGTCCAATCAAGACAACTGGTAGTCTGGCTTCGAAACTGTCAATATTTATATCAACAACTTCAATAAATATACATGTACTGTATAACAAAAGCCTGTCATATAGGCCTACTTTCACATCATTTGCATGTATACAGTATCTGTGTCCATGTCCCTATTTCTGACTCAAAGAATGCTTAAATGAGCAGCCTTGAAGTACATGACACGCAACTATTGGAAGGAAATTTGCTGTTTGTACACAAAGCTAAAAGTAGATTTTGTTTTGTTTGTGTATAAAGTTGACTACTGCACAAGAATTATTTGTTCAAAATTTCATATATATGTTCAAAGGAGTAGAACATGGAACTACAAAGGCAGATTTTTTCAACCCTGTGAGCTTTACATATCCTGGAAAAAAAAGCCTTGATAAACATGTCTGAGACATTCAAAAGTTTCAGACTGGAAGGTGATAGGTGGGCGGATAAAAATTCAAAGGGACAAGATTAACTTAGCGAAGGTCAACCTGCAACATGATGACCCCACCATCATGTTTTTGTGATGTGCTGAGGGCCTAGGGGACATTTTGTGATGGTATCAAATGTTGCAACGATAGCAGTCATAGGTGTTATGTGAGCCTGCTCAGATACCCGTCATGTTTTCTCAATCCCACTGGTTATTTTGCAGAGCCAGCAGAAAGAATTCATGGGGAAGCAAGATATTCATCACATCCAGGATTGTTGTCCATGGAGGGTGTAGATTGTGGCTTGTTTATCTTCTGCAGTATATCCTACTTATTAGTAGAGTTTCTGATATCACATTACATCACTCATTTGCTACATCATTTGCTGAGCTACAGAAGCAGCCTATAGATAACATCTTTTAAAGCCAGAAGGGGGTTAACTCTATAACTGAAGCAAAAGCCTGCATGCAACACTCTTCTGGCTCCTTGCAGACAATATTCAGTGTGCGTAGCCTATTTGCAAAACTTCTTGCCTCGATTAAGCAGCCATTTTCTCTCAAATGTTGAAATGCTACCAGTCTCTTTGCTTTCTCTAACGGTCTGATTCCACGTAGCATTTGAAAACTTTCTCAATCTTCATAAACGTATATGTTTCCTATTGCATTTCCTAAGTACTGAAAAAGTAGTATTCTACTCATTCCCGAGTCCCATTCTGTTTATTCCACATCCCCCTTTAGGGCTAGGATGAGCTCCTAGAGATTTGGATGAAGCATTGATTAAAATCCCCTTAAATACTGTGTAGAAGACAGTGCGGTTCTGCTGGCTATTGTCCACTCTGGCAAACTTGTTTGTAGCCCACACTAACCAAGCATCAACAACAAGAGAGCCTCGTGTTGTAAATAGACAATAAATAATAATCATGAGCAATGGAATGGAAGAACAGGAGTGTATCAAATACTGTTCTTCCCTTTCTTTTCTTCACCATTGAATGGTTCTTTGCTCAGTTAGTCAAATGACTGACTGAATCTGAGGTAATATCTGGGTAAGGAGAGACACAGAAAGAGAGAAGGAGAGAGGGAGGGAGAAACAAGAACGAGAGAAAGAGAAAGAACATTCATTGCTGCAGGGCCTTTGTGATTGAGGTTGAATCCTTTCAAGAACCCTGTCTTGACACTCGCAGGATTGTACTGCTAGCCCCTCCAAACCACAAGAGACCTCTTGTCAGCTTACAATGTACACTGCTTTTGAAGCATACTTCCAGTACATTTACATCACAGTCATAAGAGGTACATGTCTTTTATCAGTCATTTTTTGTGGCTCAGCATGTCATGGTTATTTATTTTATTACACATTGTATCATCAAATGTACATGCAGTACTGCAGTAATATTTTCAACTTTTTGTCCAACAAAGTGAGAAAAGAATTCTGGCAGAGATCCAGAAATTAAGTGGATTTTATCTCATTGCATTTCTTCAGGTTTTGTGTGTGTCCTGAAACTGTAAAGCAAAGATTCACTGCAGAAGTCACTTGGGACCCATGGATATCATTCAGACCTGAAAATCTGCCTTCAGTGTTCTCAGAAAAGTAGGACATTAGAATGGTTATGTTTCAAGTCAACATTAACAATAGTGACCATAATTCAGAAAGATTGATGGAGGATGGTTTTTGACAATAATCATTTACATGTAGATGTCAGAACAGAGGAACATCTCTTGTACCTGTGTTAACTGTTATAAACATCCCTATAGAAAAGACTTTGTGATTCAAAGAGAATCCAATCTACCAAGTTTGTCATGAAAATGCAAGACGTCGTATCCGTCCATTTTGAGAAAAATGTAACCCTTCGCAGACTAGAATATAATTCCAGTGGAGACAGCTGTCCTTCTTTGGTATCTTTGGTAATATAGCATAACCCTATCTCCGGTTATTTTCTGCTCCCATAGTTCTTTTCCCCCCACCCTATTTATTCTCTGACCTTCAGACATTGTCATTCTCACAAAGGGGGGGAAACAGGATATTTTACATGTGACTGCATACCCCAGTATTGTACTCTTTCATTCAACGATGAGCAAAATACCAGACTCGAGACTGTAATACTCTCATTTTACAGAGTAAATTGTTGCTTGATTGGTTGGAGGGTCAAAAGTAGACCCTCATTTTTTTTTCTCAGTGAATGTCTTGTAATAACCAATTGTCATTATTGGAATTAGTGGTCTGCGGCTTACTGAATTGTACTTTAATGTATCCTGTTTGCCTTTTGGGGACAGCATGGTTAGTTGTGTAGATATTCAATCAGAAGATTCCCAATCTGATCATGAAGCAGTGGTAAACATACATGTGTCTTTTTTATAGAGAGATTTACCAGGATTTCAAGGGAGTAGCTTAAAATAAAATTTACACGTATAATGTGATTCATTTTCACAGGCAGTAAAAGAATTGAGTATTACAGGGTTGATCATTGATGCCCCTCGGGGAAATTGATCTGTGCGATTGGTATCAGAAGTTGCCCCTCAAATAATGCCGTGAAATTTCAGATATTGATATTTTTACAATAAACAAGTCAATCATTCTGAAAAATATGTACTTGTTATTCTGTTTAGATTTGAAATTATAGTCTCAATGGAGGTTAAGATGAAAGAAAAAAGTGCAGGTAACGTTACAATAGTACATGAACTTGTGGTGTTGTGATATTCACGACATGTATGCCCTCAGTTACATAAAGATTTGACAAATGTCACCTGCCTACCAATTGGGCATAAACCACGCTACACAAAAAAATAAATGGAACCCGCTAAATGTTTTAAGGGGAGAGAGATTTCGGCATCTCCATAAAAATTGCCTTTGACTTTGTGGGGTTCCACTCTTGCGGCAGCCGTCTTTGTGGGTAAACAACCGGTAAGCAAACAAAATAATAACATTTTGGGTAATTGTTTGAGGGAACAATCCTTAAGGGCCCTCTGGCAAGTCCTGTCACAATCAGCTGGGCTGGTGTTGGAATCTCAATAATAGTCGCTCAGCATTACCCTTGTGGTAAAGAAAATAGAATGGTGAATAACTTGGCCTTGTTTGCATCGCACACCTAAGCATATGGATCTCCTGCAAAAAAAATGGATTTAGAGAGTAAAATGGAGAGGATTATGTTGCTGAAATGTTTAATTTGTTATCGGGTTGTGGTATTGTAGAGTCAATTTTGCCAATTTTCAAAAATATATATACATGTATTCAAGAATTTCTTGTGGGTGATTTATGAACAGATGTGTGAATTAAGAACCAAGTTGATGGAATGAAATTGATATGACTACCAATTTGTATATTTGTTGGTAGCATAGACACACATGCATTTATTCTTATGGGGGGGGGGGGGCATTATAAAAGGTTATTCTCCTATTTACAATAGATATTATACGTGTCTATGCCACTGGTATTTATATTCTATTACAATGTGAGGTGAGTTTATTTCAGCACTGTGCATGAATAATTTGCTCATGGCTGCACACATGCTAGCTGTCTTTGATTTCTTGAACATTCCTCAGTTATTCTAGGTCTTCAAAACATTGATCTGATCCTTCCATGACTTGTGTTTACATGAGCTAGAAAGCAAACCTGCTTACATTTCAGGTATTATGAGCAGTGAACTTGAGTGCTTCTTTGCAGAGTTGGTTGCACTTTTCATAGGTGTCGGACCAGACAGTCAATATACCCTAGCCCCCCCCCCCAAAAAAAAAAAACGCATTTGGATGTGACGAGTGCATTGTGAAGAATTGGCGACATCTTACCTGGTTCATGAACAGGCTACCTATATGTATGTTACCTATCTATCTATTTAATTCATGTAAGAATCAACATATTATGCAAAATGAAACTTTATTTTTCTATGATTAAATTGAATGAAAATGACTGAATAAGCAAAGATTTCAAATTTTTCAAATTGATTATAAATCAGGGTTATGTAAATAGATAGCTTGTATGCCTTTTCAAGTGTCTTGTTTGCTAGTTCTTTAAATCTACATCTTCAAAATTGAAATAGTAATTGAACAAACTGACAGATTTCCTTATGATTTCAAACATTAATCTTCAGTAGAATTCCAAGTTCACATTTACCATTCTGATATCTAAATGAAGCAGAAAATTACAGATACTACTGATGCAGTGGAGGGCTTCTGTTCAAAGACATGTTTGAGGAATTCACCTACATGTACCTCTTCATTCTGGTTAGTGTAACAGCATGTCTTCTCCCTGACCTGTGGCAACAGTCTGGGATGCAGAGTTTGACATGTCAGGAATTCTAGGACACTGTTACATGTCACACATGAAATAAACTTGTACTAATTTTTGACAAATTACTTTCTGTTCTTGATCTTACATACCAAGTATTAACTTTCTTGTGCACTTTCAATGTGTTATGGAGTGGAGAAACTTTTACCAAGGTTTTTTAGTCAAGATTGCTGATAATACTGGGTAACTGTAGGCCCCTGTAGGCTATGTAGCAAACTTCTTGCCTTTTTTGGAGGGGGGGGGGGGGTGGGCTAGCACTGTGAAGTTGGTTTTAAAGTTGTCTCCCCATCTGTCTCAAAGGGAATCCATCCAATCATCCTATGGGCATTGAAGGGTGTATCCCTCCCAGAACATCCCTCCCAGAACATCCAACATGAATCATGATCTTGTTTCGTGAGGCATGTCCAACCCGCTCTGACAGATCAGAGCTTGATGTGATCGCAATGTCCTCGGTTTATTGTTATCACTGGCAACTGCAATGTCAGTCCAGTATCTCTCTTTCCCTCCAATTTGAAATTGATGATGGGGGAGGGTTTCCCAGCAGGATGCCCTTGTCGCAGCGATTGATGCGGTGATAGCCTCCACCACATTCTGTCATCCGCATCACTCTCACCCATGATCAGATGAATGGATCATGTCAGGAGAATGATGACATAATTTCCAAGTAATATTCTTTTATAAAGAGGACATACCAATTTGATAAGCTTCAAGAGGCATTTGGTTTGATTTTCTGTTATTTGTTCCATTAAAAATAAAGTTTGATAGCCATGAGGCTTCAGATTAACTTTAATGTGGTTTTGTTATCTTGGTACAGTATGAAGTTTGTAAAAAAAAAACCCAACATATTTATATATAATCATTGTGCTAATCCATATGAGTCCCTTTATCTTACTTGTATTGATAACTGGCTACCATTCTTGAAACTTATGTTTGACATGTATTTATTTTTGTCATCAAAAACTACTTACAATGTTGATACTAGTAATAGCAGCATAATCAGTTCCATTGCATATTTATGGGAATCTGCTCAATATTTTTATCTTCTACATTCTTTTGCCTGACTTGCTGTAAAAGTCTCTCACTTAGGACAGGGTTCCTTCACCCTTTGATCATTGACCCCTCTCCTATAAATATAGATTTCTGTTTGAAGCCTGCCAAATTTGACCTTACTGAAGTTTCAGAGGTGAACAAGCAATGATAACAATAGGTCTTGTCTTTCTCTATACAAAAGTTTCTTTCAATGTAAAGATTCTTCAGATCTCTTGTGTGTTGAAGTTCATTTGAACTGTTTGTATTTTGGAGAAAGTAGTAAGAGAGAATTAGACCAAGCTGGTCCCCTAGGGTTACATGCCAGACAAATCTTGCCTCAATATATTTTGACTATTCTCAAATTCAAACAATATTGTAGAAAATATGAAAAAAGGGAGGGGAATGGCAGATGAATTTGACCCAACTATTTGATAGACAAATCTCCTTGTACCAATTTGAATGTTGATATTTGGGAATGTAAATATGCAGAGTTGCTTATTGTATTCTAAAAAGATGATCATTTCACAGTCCCATTTTCTTATACAATTTAGGTTTCATTTTTCAGACAATAATTTGTTTTGATTTGTTTTTTCTTCATAATAAAGTTGAAGCTTTTGTAGTTTTTATAGTTAAAGATCAGCTCTTAAGATTTTTGTGTCAGTGAAAGCTTTCAATCGATAGGCCTGCTTTAGAGTTGAACTTAAAAACGAAATATTGGTAGAACTTGATATTAATTGTTATATGTTAGAAATCTGTATTTTCTATAAGATAAAACAAGTTTTCTCTGTTCATGAAAACTGATGAAGAACAAAGCTGATGAAATGGCATATTTATGATAAGGAGAGGTATTTAAATACTGTAGTATAATTGTTTCATTAATGGTCCCTACACAGTAAAAACGCTGTTTGAAAGGTTTTCTAAAACTTATACAAGCTGTTTAATATTTAAACAAAGTATTTACAATATGAACTGTACAACGGGTTGTTCAGTTCATATTGTAACAACTGTTTGCATTTTTAAACAGCGTTTTCTCTGTGTAATACAAAAAATTGTGACTCCCTTGTAATCTCTTCTTGGAGCTTGGTGTAAAAGTAACATACTGATGTCTTGCCTTGCTTCTTAGCCTATTCTGCAAGAACTGTATGATGACTTTGATTGTTTTAATTTATTTGTGATGGGTCTGACAGCTATCAGCACATTTTCAAATGGTCAGATGGAAATCTTGGAGTTGTAGGTCTTGAGAGCGGAGTGTCTTCAGGGTAGGTACTCTAGGGACTATCCCAAGCTAGGGGTTGCAACCTCCAAACATGCTCCTGCTCTTTGTTCCTTCTTCTTGCAATTTCAGCCTGAGGGGTGACAGGCACATCAAGATTTTCTTTCTTCTTTCTTTTTTTGTCCTTCTCTTGCTCACTCTATTTTTTCTCTCTATGCTGTGTTTCCATATTTCCATATTTGGTAGAAGAGTATCATCTTGGAGTAAAAATGATTATTAGAAAGATCTATTGTTTGTGCAATCACACTTACACTCTTATGTGAATATTTTTTGCCACCATGCACTTTTGTAATTTATGCACTTTCTGATTTTTTGAATTTTGAATTTAGAAAAAGAGGTTTACAATTCTGAGTATGTCAATTCTTTACAATCATGTAGGCTAGATTTAGGGAACTAATATTCCAACACTATACATGCATAAGTGGAATGGGAATGCAAGGAGAAAAACGAGTGGGGACACTGGGAATGGTCCTGTTAACTACTACCCCACCCCCTCTCTCCCCCATTCTCTCCCCTCTCCTCTTGTCTCTTTCTTTCTCATATTCCTTCTTTCATCCTCAGTACTTGGCAATGGGTCTGACCTGGTTTTTAGATGCCAATTAAAGAAAGGATGGCAGTGTTGTGGAGCAGTCATTGGAAACTTCTGCCTGGAAGCTATTGGTAGAATTGGAGTGCCTGCGCCTGGACCTCTAGTAACCTTTCTCTCTCAAATAGCCATTTCTGGCCCAGAAATTTATGATATTTGCCTCATATTTCACAAAAAGAATCCATAATGATCACCTATAGTATTTTTCCAGTATTGAATGAAATTCAACCCTTGATAGAAAATTGTATTTTTTAAAGTTAATGCTTTGATCTCTGATCTCCCACATATTCAAGATTTTGATTGAATACATTTTAATGTCCATTTTAAAAGCTTGTGCAAAACACAAAAAATAAAATAAAATCTGATAACGATACTCAGTCTTTGTGCCATTTCGATACACAGGAAGCTGTAAGTAGACTATGAGATATCTTGATGTTCTATCACAGCCCAAGTCCTATGAATATTAAAACGTGTCTACTTAAAGTTAGCATGATTGTTCCTTAAGTGTCCATTTTGATTAACCTTGTATTAAGATGATGTCTGTATGGATTATCTTTTGGTAGTTCATACTACATGTACTTGATATTTAGTTGAAAGAGAACCATTGAAATAAATCTGCATGACAAATACATTAAAGCTGCTTTGAAAAAGGAGATCTTAATTGAAAGTGCATTTGATCCATGACAAGCTTTTGTCTAAATATTTATCTATGCTGGATGTAACTATCATCACGCCTGGGTGGCTTTCGTGTAAGTGTGTGCCCATATATTGGTTTCTATGTTGTGTGTCATTAATCATGTCAACATGAGGGAGTAGGCTAAGGAGATAAAATTGTCTTGGAACAAAGAACCCTGATTTCTCAACCAGTTGAGCAAATCTGCACCCTCCTGAGTATGATGATAATTGGAGTGGGCAGCTAATGAAATTTGATTAATCATATTAATCCTCCAGAAGCTGAATTAGCAGCAATGAGATTCAAACAAGGAGTGGCTTTTTAACCCATTGTGTAGGTCACAAGAATTTTGATTAGTCCAGAGATAGAACTTTGGAATCTATTGTTTTGACTTTTGAGTATGATTAAAAGCCAATGAACGAGGTGTGTAATTGATTGCCTTTTAAATACAAATCAGTTTTCTCTGATGATACAATATTTTTTTCATATTGAGAGGAAAATATTTGTAATTTGATCGTTTGTAATTTTACAAAGAAAAATAAAAGTGCTGTTGGGTGTTCGATTATTTTATAAAGGCAGTTCCAAAATAAAATGAAACTGTTTCAAAGAAAAACCATGGAAATTAGTTCTACATGATGACACTGACCAGTGAATGGCAATGAAGCGGAAAGGACACGTTTTTAAAAAGAATACTCTGTATTAAATTTTTTATTCTTTTGGATTTCAGCTTTATGTAGATATTTCAAAACTAGAATGTAGAGTTGAAAAGGCGAAGCATATTGATCATTTTAGAGTCATTGGACATTAGTATTCATTAGAAATCCATGGTTGGTCATGGTTTCCGTACTTGGCCATCTTTTTTTATACACTCATATTTTCTTGTCCATAGGTGGCACCCATGGTCCATCTTTTGCCACAAAGTCTCTACTTTTTCTTTCACAATATGATTGTACCCCGAGGTACTGCTCAATCTCATTTGTCCGAATTGTGCAAGCAAGTGTGGATGGTTGGCTTCATGGGCTCCCACCATGCATGGCGTTGGTTGGATTGAGACCATGCCTCTCAGGTGACTGGACACCCCCTAAAATGATAAGAAAATCACACATTTAGACTAGCCATCCGCCCTGATTACTGATGCGCATACGTTTTGAAGAACTGGCACAATGTCCGAAGGGCAGTATGGCAACGATTCTTTGTATGTGTTAGTTACTCTTCTGTGCCCAACTCTCTTTCATATGATAATATGAGTGGTATCAAGTTGCCCGAAGTGTGGTGGGATTAATCCATAAAGAAGTTTTTTATTTCTTTGACGATGGTTTGTCTTGGTCATAAACAGTGAGGTTGGAGATGCCTTTGAAATGCAGTGGTCACTCTATCGATTGGTTATAATTGCCGGTCGGCCAGTCTCCATCCCAAGCGAGTGGCAATTGAATTACAATGATTAAGAGAATTAGATCCAGACATCTGATACAAAGTCTTAACACCTCTTTGTATATTATTACAACAGAGATATGATAAAAAGAATTGTTGATTAGGGTCACTCAGTGTCACAAAGATTAATATGGGTCATCACCTCAATTTGAATAAATGGAAGATGATGTCTTGTTTCCATTATCTTAACATTTTCAGTAATTTCTTTTCTTTTTTCCATCTGAACTGCATTTGTGGTACTCAACCCTGTCTTGTATTGTCATGGGCCTTGCTTAAGCAAATGTGAAGAATGGGACATTGCAGTCAAGTAGAATTGATCACTCGTGTTATCAAAGGGGATATATTTGAGTGATTGAATAATCTGTGATTGTAGGAGTTGTCTATCTTCAAGTAGTTTCACTCAACCCTCGTGTAAACAGTTCTCATAAATGTCCTAATTTGATTTCTCCATATCTCAGAATGCAAATAATGCAATAGACGTTTGATGACTCATGGTGAAAAACAAAAGGAATTCAATTTGTAATTGGTCTTCAATGCCAATTCTACTTAATAAAATCAAAGTTTGTCTCGTTAATGAATGAATCACAAGACAGGAAGCTCATGTTAGAATGTGTCCTGTTTGACCATATTTCAGAATGAGTGAAAAGATACAGTCAAAGGAGGGAAGAAACCAGGAAGGAGGATGGAAACGACAATGATGTCTTCCATTTCTTATTTTGATTCACGATGCAGTCTTGGAAGACTTGATCTCATATAGATGTCATCATGAACATCTATTATTATGACATAAATTTCAAAGTCCTCTTGGCTGATGATTTGAATGTATACTCTGCTTGTCAGAGTGAGGGGATTTTATAAACAGCAATGAGGCTTCAAGTTTAAGACCCGGTGTTCAGTCCTGCATAACATCTAAAGGTTAAGAAAACCATCCGCAAATGGCAGATAAACAGAAGACACTTTGAGGAAGTTTCTTGGTATTAATATTGACCATAACTCTTTGTAGAAGTAATGTCCATAGTGTATCCTTGTCCTAAACTGCCTTCTTAAAGAGCTACGAAATATATATATATTGATAATTATATTTTTTGTCAAGACTGCTTTACAATCTGAATATAAATTTGCTGTTTTCCCTCTCTAAGGGCTAGTCGACTTGTCCGATAATGATAACAATAACGAGATCTTTCCTCAAAGGTGTGCCCTACAGCTGCCCTACAATTAGCAGACTCCCACATATTCACACGTACACACCATATAGTTGGGTGTACCTTTTATTCAAAATCCTGTTCTCGTTATCGTTATCAAATAAATGTGACCACCCTTTAAAACTGTAACTGCAGAAAGAGAAGTAGTATGAAGATGCTCTTTTTTCTTTTGTAGCTGATTTATATGGGAAAGTTCTAATAAGTAGGTTACTACCATTTACCAGAGATGCTAAAAACGCAAGTATTTGCTTGTTGATAAAGAACTAGGGAACTAATAGAAGGGATTAAATGCAAAGGGCACAAGAGCACTGACTAGTTTCGGACCAATGACCTGCCTGTTCGAGGACACCTGCTTTAAATTATTTTTGCAACCCCCTTGTTGGTGTACCCTACAAAACTTGATAGATTTGATGGTCAATGAGATTCTACACATTTCAATTTGCCCTTTATGGGGGTAAAATCTTCCTTTCACAAGAATACAAGAAGACATGGCACATCATGGTGAGAAATCATACTGGAACTGCTGCTATCTGGCAGGGCCATTAGCACAGGAAGGAGAAACCTACAACAAAGTGATAAGGGAGATGCTCGTTAATGAAGAGCACTTAATTAGACTCCACTCCTCTACCCTTTCCAATGCCATGCTTTTCTTATTCCCAGATGTCATAGCGATGATGCTACTGCTCCTCCCGTAAGTTGCAACATCCAGATGTTTCCTCTCTTCCTGCTAATGAATTTGGATAACTGGATTTCATTACTGTAAAATCCCAAGTCCCAAGTGCTAGCTGGTGAAGGATAGCAGTCCTGGAGATGGCATCATCTTTTATCGCCTTTCGTCTCAGCTGATAATGCAATGACATGATGGTCTTGTGTTGTCTTAGCTTTGCAGCATGCGCTTATCTGCTGGGTTTCTTTTTTTAAGGTTCATTGTTTGGTCAGAAGTAATTATGTTGAACGTTCTCAATTAAAACAAATGTAAACCTTGAAATCATGGAACTTATAGGGCACATTAAAGAATGTAGTGTGCAAGGCAATAAAGAAGTAGTCTGAAAACATGCAGAATTCATTGTATTTATTATGTTAAAAATTATGTGATGGTGGATAGGGTAGATAGCGGGAGAAAACTGAAAGTATTCATAATTTTCGTTTTCTTGATAAAAAAAAGTCCACACACAAATATTTGTTTTCTCATTCTTTAAAGAGAAATTGGTCAGCAGTCGTATTTTTGTTACATACCGGTATGTGGAAAATATGTTATCATATTCGCCGTAACATATAACTAATACCCCATGGCTAGAATGGGCTGAATAGTCTCTTGTCTCTGTGTCCTAAAAGCTTCTGATTGGGTCATTTTCTCTACCAGGAACTGAATTATTCATGAAAATCTTTCGTACAAAATTGACGAAAGATTTCAAAGTTAAAAATAAGAAAACAACAAGTAACATTGGCGGGTGAGTAAAGGCGGCCTGCACGCGTGTGTCGCCTCCTCGAAATCAGGCAGAGGACTGTTTCGCGCGTTTTGAGTATCGACAGAGCTAGTAGTAGAGCAGCAAAGAAAAGACCTAGCATGCCGCCATGGTTAAAGGCTAGTAGAGACCAGGTGCAGACACGAAAACCTAATTTGCCCCATGTTGATGCTCCGTACAGACGACTGAACCCCCAATTTCAGGTTGTGCATTTCATTGCACAAGCGCCTGCCTTTTTTGTGGTCATCACAAAGTGACATTAATGACAGAGCCTTCCAAGGCCGCTATGTTTATGTGACTCTTTAGCTTCATCAAGATGCTGCAGGCAATTATGATTTTGTCTCCTTTTCTTTCTTTACACTGGTAGACTGGTGTTTCAATAGAAGAGAATTGAGAGTCACAAGACAAGTATTGTCCTGACAGATTGCAGGGGTGGGAGCAGGCAGAGAAGTTTGAAAAGGAGAGAAAACAACCAGGTTTTGAATAAAATCCAGACCACTGGACAAACACTTTTCAGTGAAGAGGGCCTTTTCCTTTGTAGGGTCTCAATAAACCCACTCTCTCCAACTCGACTGGCTAATTATAACCCCAATCAACATTCTAGGCCATTTGGGAAGGAAGATGGTAATCTATCCTTGATTTCAGTCTCTCCTCCCCCCCCCCCCCCCACAAAAAAAAATAAATAAATGGATGTTTGTGTTATTACATGTAAAGTACTGTTAATTTGAATATCTAAAAGATATGCACATAGTACATTACCTGAATTCAGAGGTATATAAAATTTATGCATTCAGATAAATCATGAAAACTACATGAAAGACTGCGGGCAATGTGCCCTATATATCTTTAAAAAAACAACACAAAAAATACCACTGTGAAGGAAGAATGATCCATGCTAATTTGTGCCATAAGGTTATAATGATTAAAATAGTTTGGCCTTGAAATAGCCCTATTGAATGAATTGTAATTTTACTCACAAAAAAAATTGTAAGTCCGTGTTCATAAAATTAATTCAGAACAACATGTTTCTGACTTTCTGTATCAAAATATACTAATTACGAGCTATTGTCATCTGTATGCGATGCCTCTGTCATTCAATTTTTGCATGGTTTAAAAGTCATTAATAGTGGAGTTCTGGAATTTTATGATAATGAATAATTGTTAGGTCAAATATATTTCAATTAAAAATGCAAACTTTTAAATATCTGTTGATCAGAATAATATACAAACTGAAACTTGACTGCTCATGAAACCTTTCAAAAGTGTGTTCAGTTGAAAAGGAAAAAAACTTTGCAACCATTTTATTTCCTTCCAGAGGATAAATCTAGATTACTCATTTAAGTGTCTTTGACATTTATGAACAACAATGTACAATGGTCTGCATATCCTTTGTGTGCTGCCAAATGTTGTTGATAGTCCTGCGTTGGCAACCCCCTTAAAATACCATGAATGTTTGTAGAGATTGGGTGTAAGATCACGACAACTATTGCTCAGATTTGGAGGCCCCGTGGTGGTAATACTATTCCATTGCTGTAGACAACTAGTTTTAATGGGGTAGAGAAGCGGAAGATCTGATCTTCAAAGTGGATCTGTGGCTGTGTTCACATTTGGGATCCTCAAATTTGTGTCATCCTGGGTTTGTAAAGCTCACAATATACAATGGTCCTCTTCTTTCTGATGAAGAAAATACCACCTCTGAAATCAAGATCTCTGCTGAATATTTGGGACATATGGGATAATTTCTGGTCCTAAATTATTTTTATGCCTCTGCCCACCGAAGGTGGTGCAGGAGGCGTTATGTTTTCGGGTTGTCCGTCTGTCCGTCCATCCGTCCGCCCGTCCCGCTTTCTCGTTCTAGCGATAAAACAAGAACCACATGAGGTATGAACTTTAAACTTGGTGTTAATATGTATCACCATAGGAAGACGATCTGATTAGATTTTGGGGTATGTAGGTCAAAGGTCAAAGGTAATAGAGGTCAGTTCTGAAATTGCAGGTTTTAGCCTTGTTAACGTGATATCTCAATAACCATTTGATCCATTAACTTCAAACTTGGAACTAGTATGCATCACCATAGTGAGACCAACTGATTAGATTTTTTGTTCACGTAGGTCAAAGGTGAGAGGTCATAGAGGTCATTATATACAGGTGTATGTGCAATTAATTTTTTTTTTTACCTTTGTTATCACTATATCTCAACTATTTTGTATTCATGTCTAGGAGGAGATAAAGTGATCAGACTTTTGGGTTATAAGGTGTAAGGTCAAATGTCAAAGAGGTCAATTAACATGTAATTAGAGGCTTTTTATGCTGGTTTTCACAATATTTGAAGAACAGTTTGAGCCATCAACTGAATTTAGGCAGAGGCATATAGAAGACGGAATTGCCTTCATCTTGTTTAGATATCAATTTTCAGGGAATACATCTAAGCTTTAGTTTGAAGACAGGGAAAAGGCTGGTAGTATAGTCTCAAATGAACTAATCATCCGTGGACAGAATAGAAGCCTTTTAATCACATATATTGTAATGTATGTAATATGCATTGTAAATAAAATTGAAACAGATCAACTAATAGCATTACTGTTAGAGGTAAAATTTCTGAAGATGACCAATTGCCAGCTAATACTGTTTAGGGGGACAAGTGTTCATTTCTGTCATTTATGTTCACCTGTTTGGTATAAAGACAAACTGGTACTTCCACATCTTGTTAAGATATTTCATGAAAATTTTGATTTGATAGGCAAAAAGAATGCTTTTTGCCCACAATTTTGTTATTTTGAATAAGAGAACGGCCATGTCTGGAAGTAGGAAGATTGTGTAACATGTATTTGAAGGCCAAATAAATCTTTATTCATGTTTAGGGAATATTATGCAGAGTATTCCCAGTGCATTTTAGCTGTAAGCTACTTTAGCTAATCTGGTAATGGGATAAAGAATGAGGCATATGCAAGATGGGGGAGGAGGAGACTTCTCAGTCATGAGGTATCTAGTGCCATTTACATTTGGCTATAATCTTAGTAGATTGATTTTGTTTTATAAATAGTCAGTGGCACCATCTGGTTATTACCTTATATTTGGATATGAAAGCACCATAAAGCAATAAAAAATCATAAAAATATGAGCTTGACCCAGCTTAGCTTGTAGGAATATACATGTTTATGAATGACATGAAAATGTGAGACATTGAGACAATTTCATGATCTATTACATGCATTTAGAGATTGTGGATGTTATAATAAAATTTAATATTGGATACACGACAATCATGACAATGGTTAGGGATGAAGATACATATGTGAAAGGAATGATTGACGGAGATTACTGCATTTTGAAACATTTCTCTCCCCTCCGATCTTCCTGTAGCAGCCAGTATAGGTGCATGTAATTTAATAAGTGTGGTGTGATGTGTGTAGAAATGCATCAGTTCCAAGTTCAGATTGGAAGCGGTGTTGACAGTCATCCATAATTGTTGTACTATCTGCTCTGGTAGGTAATTGGAATGGGATGGGAAGAAGAAGGAAAGGGGGGGGGGGAGTGTCACAAATCCATGACAATACAACAAACTAGATTAAATATCATTGTATCAGCCTCAGTCATTGGTTTGAATCCTTCTTTGTGCTGTTGTGAAACTTGAAGTGGCACAGATAACACCTTGAAGAAGTAAACATTCATTTGTTCTTTGGATTGATCACAAATGCTCTGCCAGTTCTCTTAGAGGTCATTTTCTTTAAGAGCTTTTAAATAGGTGAAGGTAAATCATTCTTTAAGTAAGTGCTCAGGAACAAATCAATAAGATTAATTTCTGGTATAGATTTTCTATTACAAGCTAATGGGAGTTCTTATACACCCTAAGGAGTCTGGAGAAAAGTTATTGATTTCTACCAACATTGTAGAACCATGTATATAAGCCTACATGTACCATGTTTGCAAGCAACCCAATTTATAGATACATTTTGAATGTTGTTACTTTCTTTTTCTTCCAGTTTGAACATGTTTTGAAGTTATCTTGCCAAATCATGTCTTTTATGAGAAGATATTATTCCCGTCTTTTCACTCTATTGTGGAAAGAAAGTTTTTTTTTCTTTAAAGTCCCATTGTAATAAAGATATAAATTGTAATAAAGAATAATCTCTAACCTTGGAGAGAATGTTTAAGTTTGTTTGCTCTTACTTTTGTAATACAGTATGAAAAGTAATTTTCAGGTGACCTGGGTCACTTGTGTCACTTGGGAGAGTCTATTACCCATCTAACTACCACTGGGAATCCATTTCAGACAAATAATGGCCGTTAACTGGCCATTTACATCGACAGTTAAAATCTACAAAAGAAACTCCATGAAAAATTGAGTCTGAAAAGTTGTTTTTTCTTCAGACTTTCAAAAATACAAGATGTTACCATTCTTAGAATGACAGGTGACATGCTTCTTATTATATTTTTTGAAAATGAAGATGAATACAATGTAACTGTGTAATTAACATTGATAAATACTTATCCAGTGCAGGTTTCTATTGCTTTTTTTTTTTTTTTTTTTATAAAGAGTCAATTTTTTTTAATTCTTTTATTGTAAAAAGAGTCAATTTTTTTTCAATCTAACCTTTTCAAAATCAGTTTACCAAAGGAAAGTCATCTTAGTTAAGTTTTGAGATTTCATATCACTATTGTCATTTTTTTCTCCATTTTCATGCAGTTGTGGGTTGAAAAGAAATATGAAAATTCATCTTCATTTTCGGCAAATTTTAAATGATATTTAGAAATTGTGTATTTGTCATTTAACAACAGCTCCTGAATATCTAGTAAGCATTAGTGAAGATGAAAGCTTTTATGTATTTCTTTAAAAGCAGTGTCAAAATGGTAGAGTAGGTCACTAGGTTGATGAAGGTTTTGCTTTTTTGCAGTGATTTACCAATTATAAATCAATAAAGACCCAGTGTGTTAATTGTCCAATTAGCAAACTTTATTTTGATGGCAGCATGCCATATACATGTACTTTATGACATTCATAACCACTTGGAGTTTGACAGTTATTGCATTTGTGAAGTCAGCCTATTCCTGATATCTTCTGCTCAATAAAATGAGTTTATGCCCTTATGGCTCTTCGAAGATTACATATTCTCATGCCATTAAAATTATTTATGAGTATTTACGATTTGCTTTTAATCAGTAATCTTTTAAATCTGAAGTGGTTCTGCAAATATGCCACCTAATTATCCTGCAATAATGTAACAATAAAAGCCAAGGCATCCAGGGTCCTTCAGTACCATAACACTAATCCTATATCACTTTACAATGGTAGAAATCTTTCACTGAAATAAAATAAGCAGTAATTGAAAAAAAAGTAAGAAGCTGTTTTGTTTGTGTGTTTGATGTGCATATTTGTACGACCATGCATTTTACTACTTAGCTCATTTTATTCCATAAGAGAAGATGCGCTTATCTCTTCTTATTGATAAGAAATGTCTAAGATCTTTGTTATCCAGTAACCCCTCTTCAAGTAAGAACAACGTTGCCATTTTCTTTGGAAAGAATAGAAGAAAATCCTCTTTCAATTGAATTAGTGGGAGAGGTTAACGTAACTGAAACTTAGGAGAAAATGCTATAGGATATGAGGGATTCTCAGTGAATTTATGTTTACAAATGTACTTATTTATTGCCCATGTGTAGTCTGCCATTATTATTGCTTTAGAGTGTAAATAGTTTTGATAACTGTTCCTTGCCAGCAGTTCTCTTTTCAGAATTATATGTTCCTCATCTATGGTTTCATCTCAATAGCATCTACTTATGTGCTTTAGGCACTTTTTAAAATGTATTTTGAAGTATAGATGAGAGATGAATTCTGTGCTACAGTTTCTTAAATATCTCCAGCTTATCTATAAAATGCATCTCGGAATCTAAACGGGATAACAAAGTGCATTCAAATTTACATACAGTAGGAAAATATTATTTACAAGCTGTATGTCAGGTTAGATGAAAACTCAAAGGCTTGCAAAGAAAGGAATATATTTTTGAGGACGACACAAACCCAGCACACCTGCATACTGTTTAGAAAATATGAAGAAAAAAGTAACTTATCGATAGGTGTCTGTCTGTGAGTTTTCTGCTCAACTGAGCACATCATTCTATTGGTGGGACGAAAGCGCATTATAGGCCCATTCAGGGCAAGTTTCAGCGGTAACTTTGTGCACTTTATTTTGATGCCTGTTTATCCCCTGCCTCTGTTAGCCTTTTTCAACTTCTTATTTTGCTTGAGCTGTACAGGTAAGAATCGGTATTGTTCCACATTCGGCATTCTCTTTTGGAATGAAATGAAACATGAAAATCGTGGCAATCCCATCATACACCTTTGTGCGTGTGAACTCTGGTGTTTTCAATACAGGAGTCATCACCCTATAACTAAAGACAGGGTTACAGACCTACTTTGTTTGGGATTACCACTTTATGGAATTTCCCTTGTGATTTTGATTTTATTAAAAAATGAGAAGATTATAGAAATAAGAAATCAGTAAGACTTTAGGAGCATTTTAGGCATTCTAACACGAGATGATTGCAGATCACGTACAATCTCTCTCTTTTTTCTCCAGTAAAGTGAGAAAGCCTCGAAGTATAGAGATAATATTCCTTCTACTAAATAGTTTTCAAACCTTTTTTTTAAAGTAAATGTAACAACACTTTCCAAAATATTGGATCAAAAGCTAAGAAAGCTTATAACAGTTGAACATGTCTGACATAGGACAATGCCTTTTATTGAATGAGTCTAGTATTGTATGATTATTGATTGCTTGAATTGCGGTGTAGACGGCTTAAAGAAATCTGAAAGTCATGATCTTATTTCTGTGATTTCTCTTGCAGAATTGACAAGTTCTGCATGTTTGCATTGGTTAAAGTTGATGTTTGATGTGACATTGTGTGGATGTTTCCATCTGAGTTTTGTTGTTTGGGGTGGCGCTGAAGGTAAACATAGTCTTACAGGTGTTCATCTGGGAAAGGAGCTTGGCGGAACTTCTCACTGATTCAGACCCAACAATGCTGCACAAATTCTTCACACCTTTCTTTAGAAATCACACCTGAGTCTCTGCTCAGCTTTCAGGCAGAAACACTGTGATTAATCCATTGCTTTCTCCTTTTCGGTTGCACTTTGCAGCAAGTCAGGTGATAACATGCAGGATGGTTCGTTCAAAAAATACTCAATAGATGGCAAATGCCGATCTCGGCGTGTGGTCGGCTTCTCCCGTGAGGGCGACTCCCTGTCTGTTTTCCCGACGCACACCTGCATTTGCAGCTTTCCTCAGTCTCTTTGCCTGTTTTTCTTTGTAGATTTTACACACGAGCAACATCAAAGCGCAGGCAATTTTCAGTGCTTTATTGCACTAACATTGGGGTTAATGATGGGTGCTGGTGTTTAGAATGAGTACCAACAGGGGGCCCCAACTGCTCCTCTGTCGCTCGCAAAAAGCGGAAGGAGGTGGTGTGATTTTTCATAAACCGAAATGGAGTTCAAAACATCAGAGTGTCAATCACACCTCTATTTATTGGCATGTGCCAAATTGGGCCGCTTTTTTCAGCCAAAAGATGCATTATTTGATATTTTACTTACAGATGAAGGGACATCTTTGGACTATATTGTCGCTCAATCAACTCACTGTACTTTTGACCTTTCATCTCATTGTGTCAAATACTCATTGCCTAAATAGATTTGATTGGGTGAAAATCAATGAACTCTAAATCAATACTTTAACCATGAGTGATGTGTGAAGTACCTTGAAGAAATTTGTCTCTGATTTTAAGGACATGAACAAAATACCAATTAAATTTTTAGCTTCTTTACTGGTGATGCAACCAATTCAAACAAAATAATACAGAGGTTATTTAAGAGACAAAGACTTTTTTTTAGCTGTTTCTTTTACCTTCTCCTTCATTAAGCTTTTGAAAGAAATTGTTATAGAATGGTGATAGCTACTAATATCTACTATTTCAGTCCTTTGTCAAATTTATGCAAGTACTAGACCCAAATTGTTAATCTTTTGTAATTCCCTCTCTATAGGTCTATATCAAATATATATGATTCTTCTCAACGCCCTAATTCAACTGTTAACTATAATAAAGTTCAGTAAACTCATAATTTCTCAAATACGTCAGTTCTCTCAAACAGAGATATATTTAGTAATAAAGGGGCCCTTCTCATATATTGTCATCGTCTTTGACCGGTGATAAGAAGGTCTGATTCTGTTTATGCAAAATTGGTTTGTGAGAGATAGCGGCAGGTCCTTTGATGTACCAGAGCCAAGAACGTTTTTGTTTGATGTTCCCTCAGACTGCCAAATTAAAGCTGGCATCATTTTGCTTGTTTAGACCTAGACTGGCTCAATCAAACTCTGATTGTGTTTACCAGGGAGCCAGGCATATCTATGGAACGTGTTCATTATCACAGGTCTTTTGTTTTAACAAGTTCTCTTCGATTAGTAACCAGGTGAATAACTTCATCTCAATGTGATTATTGACTCCACCATTGGAACAGAACACAGAGGATTAAAAGAAATATATATATATGAAATTTGTAACCTGTAACAAAAATGATTCAGCAAATTAGATGTGTATTTTTTGTTTCAATAGTAATTGCAGTTCTGCTTTTCAGAATTGCAGATTATTGAATGATGTGTGCATTTTACACTCTCAAATTCATTGGCCAATATTCATGGTTTATTAATGTTTGTGGTTAATTGTACTTGTCAATCTCCATGAAAAATTAAATCATATTTCTCTACTTGGTTTGCTTAGTCTCATGGTAGTACTTTTACATATAAGCAATGAAAGCAGGCAATGGAATTAGGACCGTAAAGTGTGAACCGTGACGATTGTCTGTTGTACAGTGAAATATAAACAAATTAGATGCGGAAGATCTTCTAATTTTACTCACCATTGAATGGATGTAATATTTACATTGGTAGCATAGGGATCCAGTATGCATCCACCCCAGTTTTTTCTGAAACCTGATATATTGACCAAGCGGATGTGCTTGGAATATAGCGCTTCTCATATTTCTATACAGCAAGCCGGTTTGGGAAATGGCTAGCGAGATGAGTACGCTTTCTCATCTGTCTTAGCGTGGCTTGGACCGTGTATATCACCACCGATGCCCATTGTTCTGGTGGGTCAAGAACCTTGGCGTAGTGACTTCACGCCCGTGTTGGACAGGGCAACGTGATGGTAGTTGGTGGAGGGATTGGTGAGATGGTGGCTAGCTGTAAACAAAGCCGTCGTCTACATTACATTGAACATTTACGATATGGGGATTTTCTTTGCCTAATGCATATTCACGGTATCCTCTGTGTTTATGAAATGTGTGAATGAATTTGAGATTTATTTCAGCATTGTAGTTTTCCATCCATTGCCTGTAGTCGGCTATACATAGTAGTTGATATGTTTTTTGAGAATTTAAGCCGTAATTCTTATTAAATTTGATATGCACACATACATTGCCGGTGCATTTTGTCAGAAAATGGCTTGTGTATAGGCAGTGACATTAGTGGTTTTTGGTTATGAATCATGTGATAAATAAGCATGTTAGAATAAATGTTTCGGGTGAATAAAATTACTTTCCTTTTAAAAAAAAAGTCAATTGAAAACAATAAGCTATTAACTACTTTTTATCGAAATAAGATTCAAAAGCACTACCCATTGTGTTCTATTATGATGAATTACATTCTGACACAATTATTCCTTTGTGAAAAATAAGCTTGTGAAACAACCCTTCATATAATGTCAATGACCATATTCTCTCCATTCGTGTGAGAGTCCAAATGCCATTTATTTTGGAGATTTATAGTAAAGTAAGACAGAATGAATGATTTGTATCTTTGCTATCCTAAACTGACACCAATTCAAAATTCATGAATAGCATCTCTATGACAGAATATATTAAATGTCAGAATGTTTGCTGACATGCAATATCAGCTTCCATGCTATCTACGGCAATGATCTCGTTCTCCTCTTCTCGGCTCTTTTATCCCCCTCGTGCTGGGACCGATGTTCTTCTTTTTTGGTGTAGCCGCTCCCCTATTCAACCACTTCTGACTCTAGCTTGCCGACCCCTTGGGGTAGCCCAGAATGTAACTAATGAGAAAAATGAGAAGTGATCAATTAGGAGGGGATTTCTTCCCCGCCCGTAACAAAGCACCCAAAATGGGTGCCTTTTTTCTCGGCTGCCCCTCAATCGCCATGGTAGTTTGATACTTCTTGGTGAGTCAGAGCCTCGTAATTGGTCGCTTTAGTCTTTCTATGCTCTCATTGCCCTCTATCTGCATCTACTCTCTCCTCCTCTATCCTCCCACCCCCTCTCCTTTTATCCACATCTTCTGTGTTTTTCATTGTCTCTCTTTATCCATGACCTTATTATCTTGGGTGTCTCTGTGTCTCTCAAGGCATTCAATCTGCTCCCTGTATCAGGGTGATAATTGCCTGAGACAAAGGATGTTTGCCACTTCAACGCCTCTCTACCAGTAGAACCCCCCAAAACCCATACTGGTTTTCTTCAAGAGTATGGGGTGGTTACTCCAATTTGCTTGTTGCTATACAAGAGGCAGAGTGATACTTGGAACTGTGAATCATGCCTCTTTCACACATTTTTTTCCCATTCTGCCAGCCCAAGTCTCCCCATTTCTTCCCATTTCTTCCCTCTTTTGGGGGTAATTTTAAAGATTTTTTCACAGAGCAAATGCCTGCCAATCAGCAGCTCTCTAGTGAAAAGAATTAAACCACAAAGTGCAGACTAAAGAACCTAGACAAACATTTTCCTCCTACCACTGAACGAGAGGTCATGACCTAATGTTGGCAAGCCATTTAAATTTTGTTATTCCATCTTGTCTGTGGACATTGTCCCTCACCCCCTTCCTTTCAAATCCATCCCTTGCCTGGATGAAATAAGAAGGACCATTTGTGTGTAGATTGGTATCGTCACCAGCTAGCTTTTTGAGTATTCATGAATGAAATGGCCTGAGAGGGCTCTTCGCTCGGCCTGTGTGCTTGAACATGAATTAATGCATACATTTATCCTCCTCACCTCATGTTAGTTCAACACGCCTTGGATGGTGCACAAGTGCCCCGTTTATGGTAAATAGAGTACTTGGACAATTGCCATCTGAAATCTGTGAACGACACGCATTCATATGTATTTTTATCCACTTTTTGATATTGATAATAGTTTCCTGGAGAGGGAGAGAGAAAAAATGCCCAGCTTTTATTATTTCAAATTTATTTGCCTCACTCAGGCAAACATACATGTATGGTACCTGGTGAAACAGAGATATATACATGTAGATCATAATTGATAGTGAACAATATCGGAGTAATTGTTGAAATAAATATTTGTCCCCCCCCCCCTTTGGGGTTAAGAGTTGAGGTAGATAAAGAGCCTGTGTTTTTTTTTTTAATGAGAAGGGGTGGGGATTTGGTCAGAGAGAAGAATAATAATAATAAGAATTTCTGCTGAGGATCTGAGGATTACACCCTTTCATCTCCATGGTAAAATGGTGGATTCCTTCTTTCTTTTGGTGTGTAGTTTGGTAGCTAGCTTTCTGATCGTCATAGTCATAAAGACCTTCTGTTTGCATCTTCTTGACTTTTTAGAACTACAGGTAAACTTAAGTTTTGAAACTACGAGTCCGTTCATACGGTCTGAACCTACAAGATAACTACAAGTTAACTTGAAGTTTTGAAACTACACGCGAAACTTAAAGTTTAGCTCCCATCGTGTGAACGTAACTATTGTAACTCCTGGAAAATAGTTTTTTGTAGAAATCATGTAAAAAATGGGAGTTCCCATAGAAATACTCCTTTTTTTTTAAGATGATGACTCAAAATATTGAGAAACGTCAAAAGATTTAGGCCAGACTTAAGATGACTTGATGATGAAAGACATTAATTCCCTTTCCTCTTGCAAATGATATTGTTAATGTTCAGACAATGGGGCTCCCATTATACTGCACATACATTATGAAGAGTGATTTGAAAAACAGAAAATGGAGCATAAGTAAAATTAGAATGGCATATGGAGGAGATGATTTTTACATTAGCCTGATTCATTAGGAGGTGGAAAAGAGATGATGAAATCAATGGAAGAGCTTTCTTCTTTCATTCAGAACATCTCAGTGATTGATGGATTCTACACGGGATGCGAGAGATAGAGAGAGAGAGAGAGAGTGAGAGAGAAAGGGATGCAGAGGATGTGTAGAGGGGGGAAAGGAGGCTTGTAACAAGGGAAATTAGAATTATGATGTGGAGTAGAAGGAATAGAATGAGATAAAAGTTGGGCTGGACTTGGGAATAAATGGATGAAGTTAAGTATGATGTAAGAGGATGGGCATAAGGAAGAGTGGAATCCAAGGAGGTTTTGGGGAGAGTTGATTTGAATGGAAGGATGAGGTTAAAGGAAGGATAGGAGGAGAAGATGACGAGATGAAAGAAATTCTAACCAAAATATTTAGGAAAGAATGACATCTCGACATATTGTGGAAGAGTAGAAGGGAATCGATACAATACCTTTTTCGTTGCCATTTCTGCTGAAATATGAAGTTGTGCCTGAAGCATGAGTAGTATTTGGAACAAAGGTGATAACATAACGAGTGCCATTCACCCTGAGGCTATATCACTTCTAGGAGGGTCCAAGCAACTCTCTGTTTCCATCGTGTCGCCAAGCCCATTTAAATAATGCCATACGGACATGAAACAGATTTCTACTTGAATATGAATGAGTGCTTCATGTTCTCAAATATTTTCTCAGTTTAGTCGTGGATTGTGGGGACCGGACACAAAAGGATAGAGGGCATAAATCGCCGATCCCTCGTGTCAATTGAGCTGGCCACGGTGTGGTCGTGCCAGACTTGAGCAGAACACTCAAACGTCCTAATTTCCACCATCGCCGAAGATCGTCGAGGTCGGATTACAGATCACGGAGTAATCAAATCGGTGTGTTGTTGTCCCTGTGAATGGGTAACGTGTTTGAGTGTGCAACCGTATCCCCTGACTGAGTTCACACACCCCCTTCTCTCTCTACATTTCTCATTGATGAATATTAATCACATTTCAATCATACCCCCTTCATAGATATAGTTTGGTAATCAAATCAAGAACATCCATTGGCATACATGTAGCTTGCATCCACACTTTGTTGAGATAAAAATCATGGATATGAATTAATTATACTGTCATCATTAGCAAGCCGCAAATGAAAGTTATGCTTTGTAAATTACTGCCATTTTAACCAATCTTTCCTTTAAGAATTCTTTGTCTTTAGATCAAAATAATGGCTTCACTTTCTCTGATTTTCTCGCTGTCTCTGTCAAAACATTAGCATTATTGAAAAGTTCTGAATGTGACGTCAGTGTATGATTTAATGTTCGTTCCAATTCCAATGGCTTTTATTTAGTCCAGGTTTCCACTTTTTTAATATTGCATTTTGCCATGGAGTTCGGAGGGAGGGGCTGGGTTCTGCCATAAGTGGATTGCTCTATTTCGCTGCGCCGATTCGGATCATGAGGCGGGGGAAGGAGGTTTGTTTAGTGAAACCAACCGACACATACACTGTGGCAATAATGTATCTCAAGTTGAAGGGAATATGGATTTCTGTATCAGGGATGATGATTCTTGGGTAGCCTGAGGGCAGTGAAACAGGGATTGGAAGAAAGCAAACTAATGTGAGTAACCCAAGAAAGCTAGAGGGCTAATGGCTTCCCACCAATTGTCACTCAACATTTGGTATATCGTCACTCTCTGATACATTTCATGCGCTGTAATCTTCATGATGTTGTGGTCATGTTAGATGGAAGCAATTGGATACAAATTTTCCTATCAGGATTGGAAGAAGTTTGGCTTCTTAAAAGAGACAATATGTTTTTGTCCCTAGTGTCCCTATGAGTCCCTAGTTATGGAAAGTTAGCAAAAAATATCTGATGTTTTGTGGCATTTTTAGAGATCTTCAAACAAGAGAAAAAAAATCTTATACAATACATGGAAGAAAAGAAAATGTTTTTGGCTACTTGTAGTATTTATTTGTTTGTGTGTAATATTAGCTTTGCCAATAAATATTTATGTAATGATTTGCAGTTAGCCCCATCCCTTCTCTTACCATCCTTAATAATGCACTGTAAATAGACCCGTCATGTTATATATCCATTTGGAATATGATTATAAGCATGGTGCGTTCCTAGCATGTTTTAGAAGTGGGAAATTCAACTCCTAATGAAAAGAGAAAATTTGGTTGTGAAACTTAGCACAAAGAGGGAAATTCAAGACACAGGCGCAGCATGATGTTCTTGTCTTTGTGAAGGAAAGACGGTGTATTTGATTGCAATAGGTTTCCTGATCTCATTGTTAAAGGTTAATTTCTGTCCAATGTAGTTGTTTTTTTAATTCTTGCTTTTCAGTGTATGTTGATTACTGCTGAAATGTTCATGAAATTTGATCGAGAGTTAATACAAGCTCTACAAAGTATTTGTAAAGCTATATCATTTACAGTTTTTCACCAAAATGATATTACTTCACTTTGTTTGTGGCCCTTTTCCTGATGATTCAGTATGCCTACTTGAGGGAGATAGACTTTTCATGCCCAAACCCTCCAAATCTAACAAGCCCCCTCAACATCTCTAATCATCAGAACTTGTTAGTAGTGGTCAAAGTAGCTAGAGGGATACTACAAATGACTCAACAAATACACTGTGTTTGATCAAATCTGCAGTTCACACTTACATAGATTGCTCCCTTTTCTTCTGTTGGGCTGTAAGATGCTTTTTGGAAGCCGAATTCTTTGAGCGTGTTTACCCCCATTCGGCCCTGTGCATATTGTGCCCACAATGCCTGGCACAAAGGGGGCAAGACACAGTCTGGAATGGACTAAGCCCATGATAGGGGGGCAAGATCCCAAACTCAACAAATAACTAAGAATGCTATCAGTAAAGCTTTTTCATTTTTTTTTTTAAATTAAGATCTGATTTGGTTTTAAAAAGGGATTACATTACCAATAGGGACGTAAAGCTGTGAAGTAAATAGAAACTTTGAGGTTTGTGGGCTCTAAAATAGAGTTAAGTGAGGCAGAAATAGACACAAATGAATGGGGTTGTGTAATGAAGAATTAGAGCTGGATTTCTTGTGTTTGAATAAGCTGTATTAAATCGAATATTGAATTGATAGGGAGGGGGATAAAAATATCTCACAAAATTAGTGAGGATATAATTATTGTACTTAGTGTGATATGGAACAAAAAAGAAAAAAATAACAAGAAAAAAGACTTGATGATGAGTTTGTTTTTACCATTTGAATATGTTTTTCCTGATAATTAGAAATTGACATTCGATATGTGAATATGACCAACTCAGATCAATAAAGTTTAAAGGTTGATATTATCATGGTAAGAAAGGTAAATTGTTTTATTTTGCCTGAATATCAGAGAACTAATTTGTAAAATGTATCTAGATTTTGATGAAAGAATACGTTATTTTTTACCCTAGAAACATTTATAGATCTGTATGCATACAGAAAGTATGGTTTTGTCATGCTGTATCATGTTTTCAGTTGATTAGTTAGTTAATTAATTTTTTTAAATGTGGTGTATGATATGATGGTACATTGTCAGGTATGTTTTAAATTCAGTATATTATATCATTATTAATCTTTAGCCTATTTCTTCTTTCATTTCATGTGCTGTCTGGCCTCTCTCCTGCATCATCTCAACCTACAGGTAAGCAAATCATTCATGTAAAAACAATCCCACAAATTGTCTGTCCAGAAGATAAGTTTCAGTTTGCTCCCCTTGTTGTGAAAATAAGCCTTGTTGAAATGATGACATGAATGCGCTGTTTTGCCATCACATGGAGAGAGTTCTCCCCCCTGTAGGATGTTCACTTTTATTTATGGAATGATATACATGTAATTGATGGGAGGTGATAAATTCTGGTGGAATCTTGGGCTCCAGACTCTAGCAGCTGGCTCTCCTCCGGGAGATGTCTTCCCGAAGGGACCATGATGAAGAACAAGATGAGATGGGGTGAGAGAGTGATGTAGTTTGTACTACAGATAAAATCAGTCTATATATTATATCTGTCTGTTGGACAGGAGTGTAAGATTCTGTAATAGAATGATGTGAGAAAGGTCAGGGAATGGGGGCGAGAGAGTGGAGTGTTTTACACTCTAAGTAATAGAGATCATTATAAAACGGGTTCAAGAATGTAGCCATCCTGATTAGTCAAATAACACCACGTGACCGTGCAAAAAAAAAGTTATAACATACGGCAAAAAGGCTCTAAACCACGGATGAGCTGCGCGTACACGTAGCTCTGGTGCGTGCAAACTTAAAACGCAATGAATTTGCGTAGTTTAATTGTCATTTTAGCGCAGGGATTACATGAGTGTACTGAAACGTGCATGACTTTTGTTGGCTGCGCTTCTGTGATGTCATCCAGGAAAGCAAATGGCAGCCTCCATGACTGTGCGACTCTTGGCGTTTCTATGGGGTTCGTAACCATTTTTATAGACGTCATAATCATATTGCTGACCCGTTTTATAAAACTATTAATACAGGGTTGTGAGTTCATGCGTTAGTGCGATCTGGCAACACACAGATTTTTATCGTGGTGTCAAACACTCGGCTTGCGCCTCGTGTGTATAGTACACCACGATAAAAACCTTTGTGTTGCCAGATCGCACCAACGCACTCCCAACCATGTATTAATAGTATAATGTTGGATGAAGGAGTGCATGCATTGTATGTTAGTTTGTGCTATTAGGAGAGTTATAATGGCAGTAGGTTAGAGTGATTAAAGTAAGAAATATGAGACATGGACCTCTTCTGTGATATTATTAGACAGAAATATAGTGTAGGAGAATGCGATGAACATAATGAAAAGTCGTGGAGTGATATGGGTAAGAATGTGAGAATAGTAGAATGATTCAAAAGAATGACAAATTCTAAATGAGTACGAGGGAGAGTTGAAAAGAAACAACATTCCTGGGAAGAAATATCAGATATAAAGTACTACACGTTTTCATGTAACTGAGGAGTAAAGTACATTCACTCTCTGTAAATTTAAGTGAAGATATAGATAGTATACATGTATTAATGTATACCAAATGGTCTACCATCACACAAGACCAGTTCAAGATTTCTAGAAATGATACAGGGGTAGCTAGGTTAATTTTAGTCAGCTGTGGACGATGGGTTCAGAGCCCTTTATCTTCCTTTAGGGACATGATGGTATCATACAGGATGTCTGCCAATTCTGTTTGACCCCACATGTAGAGATTAATGTCATGTTTCTTTGATTACCTTAATTTAAACACTGGAATCATATATCACATCACCATATTGGTTTGATTTCTCATACAATCCATTCTAATTCAGTATGATAATCATTATGTAGGCCTATACAATCAATTTACAATACATATTGTATTGATACAATGCATATCATCTTTTAAAAAAATCAAATTAATTTTTTTTTTCGTTAAGAATTGAATCCAGAAGCATTGTACTTGTATAAACACAGCTGTTATGTAACGAAGCACATGAGTGATGAAAAAGAAAAAAAAAATGTTTTGTAAAAGTGTATTATTGCAATATATCAGACAGTCAGAAGCTTCCTTACGTGTATCTGTAACTGAAATTTTATTTCAAATGTTCTTTATAAATGCATCAAAAAGGTTATGAAAAGTTTGAAGCTAATTAAACTTGACAAAGCACTTCAAAACCATCTTAGCAACTAATATACAAAGTGCATGAGAATATATACCGAGACAAATGCATCTGTTCAAGGAGGTACTAGACAAGCTTGCCTCGTACCTCCTTGATCTGTTCAGGCTGTACTGCACTATGGAATCTCACCTGTGTGTGTTGTAGAAGTGTTCCTGTGTGTATAGCACTAGATCTCCAGCACCTGAAGTATGTTACACCATACTCCTGAATATTAATAACTCAGTCAACACATATAACCATAAGGTTGAGTAATTCACCCTATCACAGTGCAGGTGTAAAGGGGTTGTTCCCCCTATGTCATGACTGGATATGTGCAATTTACTTTTTGTTTGTGTTTCAATCATAGAAATGTCAATTATTTTGTCTCAGATTGAAAAAAAATGGAATGGGTAACAAAAACTAAATATTACATTCTTTTCTCATGCAAAATAAAGTTTGTCTGTAGCCAGGAGTTTTTGTTAATCATTTTTTCATTTTATTTCCATTGCAACGATCTTCTAACACTTTTACTGGAAACACTCAGTGATTGAGAAAAATGACCTCTCTCATTTCTCACCTACATGTATATATCATAAAAAATATCCCCCTCCCCCTCCCAGTATAATGCCCTGCCCCCTTCCCAGGTGCTCCTAGCACCCCTTCTCAGCGGGGCAGCAGGCCCAGCAGCCAGCCACAAGACATGCCTCAAATTCCTGTTAATTTTCAGGGACAGAGCTTGTAGCTTGACCCAGCTGACCCAGGCACGTCCAGGGTTATCCCAGGAGCAGGCTTGGGAGGGAGGGCTCTGGTGGAAGATCACAACAGTGACGAAAATTGTTGATCAAATGAATGCCATTTGGTCAACATCTGGAGCAG
This sequence comes from Heliocidaris erythrogramma, assembly GCA_025617745.1. Lineage (NCBI taxonomy): Eukaryota > Metazoa > Echinodermata > Echinoidea > Camarodonta > Echinometridae > Heliocidaris > Heliocidaris erythrogramma. The sequence continues at coordinate 13,077,181 of CM046853.1, read as the reverse complement.
AGCATTGGTAACTGTATAGTCTTTGGGAAAACAAGAGAATGCTGTCCACTTTTGTGGTTTTGATAATAAAAAACAGACACTATCTGTATGTAGGCATTACTACTGTTCACTTATATTGTGTTGGAGTGATAAAAGAACCTTTTAAAAAATATTTCTCCAAGCATTTACCACAATTTATGGAATTTAACTGTAATTGAAGCAGTAAGAGGGTTGCATGAAAAATCTTTAAAGTTTAAAGTGTGCAACAATATTGCAATATCGGGTAAAATATTTTTAAAAAGAAGCGCATCGCCTGTCATTTGCTTAGAGTCTGAAAAGTGTTAACTCTATTTTTAATGATACGAGTTAATAACATTCTGGCTCTTGTGATTGACGATGTAGGCATACTAGTATCTTTGGGACCAGGAAAATTACCTTGTTATAATGAGAGTATGTTATGACAGTGTTCTTTATGATAAGGTTCCACTGTATTGGAAGCAGACTACATGGTGAGGGAACCAAATCTTCGAAGGGAAGGCCAAGAACCAAGTAATTGATCAAAGTGTCGGTCCCCTTACACTTGTGCCATGACCAATCAAGGTTTGGGGTCATCATCCCTGGTCATCCAGCTGATGAAGATGGTAGAAGAGGCATGATGACAGTAATTGGGGATGGTGAGATGGGGCGGGAGGGGGGCTAGTTGAAGGGGAGGAGTTGATTTATTAAGAAGCAATCAGAAATTTAGTGGGATAGTTCAGCATCTGTTGGGTGCAAAGTGAGAACGTGTTTTTTCCTCTTTGCCAGCTTTCCTAGGCTACAGGTTCACCTGTCATGCCCGTTCGTTTTTTCTTCAGTTATCTTATTTTCTGATATATCTTACATTTTCATTCAGTGGAATACGAAAGTCATGTCAGTTCTAATGTCTAACATGATCAAATAAATACAACACTAACAACTTATATTTTGTTCATAATCTCTTTTTTAAAGAAAGATGTGTGTTACCGAAATCATATTTAATCATTCTGATTGATGGGCTTTGACTCTGTCTTCAGACACAATAACATATCATTCCACTCAAATACAAAATGAAGATTAATTCAAGCAAATAGTCACTGAATAACAAGTACAATGTATGCTTTGTTGAAAGCAAACAGTGATGGTAATAAATAGAACAACTGAATACATTTACTTTTTAATTTTGCAAATAGAAAAGATGACACAGCCTTGCAATGTGAGTGTGTACATTTCTGTATCATTATTGAACTTTCGCATGGAGTATGTGGGAAGGCAGACCGCTTCACAAAATACTTGGCTCTTTCAAAATGTGTCAATTCCACCACCAGCAAATCAGTTCTGTCCTCCATTAAAAAGAAAGCCACCCCTTTTAGGCCACCTCTTTAGAAACTCGAAGGTCATTGGTGACTTGTGCTTGAAGGCAGGGTTTTGAACAAGAGTACAAATGTTTTGCTTTACATGCCTTACTCTTTGAGCTTGTATATGTGTAGGCTATATGAATGGAATAACAAGTTTGTTATGAAAGGACATGGCATGGCTAGAAAGGTTTGCCAATTTTGTGATTGGCATGCTGCACCTTTGTATGGACATGGCCGTGCCCAGCAATCAATCAAACTTTACAGAGTTGGACTGTGAAACTGAAGTGTTGCATGCTTTTTGTTTCTTCAAATTAGAAAAGTGTCTGTTTACATCCATATGCTCTCTGTAAGGGAAACTAAATGTCTGATCAATATGTTTACAGCAAAACTTACATAATGTTTAAATTAGACTATAGAGACCAGTACGCAATTATCAAAGAATGAGGAAAGCCATGTTAAAAAACAATTTAAGCTTTATTGAAATTAATTACTCTTACGTGCAGTGAGAATTTCAGCACTTTTATGGATCTTATTTTATCTTGGGTACATGCTGCACAATCATCCTTCTGAATATGTATCTTCTTGCGCGTTGCACCCTCCTATTGTTTCTAGACAAGTCTTTATTTATGCCTACATAGATTGGCTCTAAAGGATCAGTTTGCTACTCTAAAACTAGAAATTTTTGAGTGCATGAAACTTTTTGCGAATTCCGGGAGTGGTCGAGATTCGCGGAAGTTTCATGCCGTGAAATAATCAAATCGTAATTGAAACAACATAAAATGATTGTAATTCGCGAAAGTTTCTTGCTGCAAAATTGGCTGTGGTTAACAATTCGCGAAAGTTTGATGTCGTGAATGTATTTTGTTTACAGTATGACCCCTGTTACACCGGAATCCTAAGGAGTCTCTGGGCTATCCAATACTGATCTTGGGTAGGTTTCAAATCCGCTGTGAAGGCCTGAAATTACCCGAGACCACTTCTGAGCAAACCAGTCTCGGACTTCCTAGCGATTTGGTCCGAGACTGGTTCGGGGGCGCCCAAAGACTCCTTATGATCCGGTGTAAACGCTAACCTACCCGAGACTGGTTTGTGCGCCGTTAGCACGTGTGCGCCCAGGATCACAAACAGAAAGTCTCACTCGAAACTTGTCTCGGGTAGCTTTGCGTAAGTCGGTGTTGACGCACAAAAAGAAGTCTCGAGGAGCCCTGAGACTCCTTACGATTTTGGTGTAACAGGGATCCAAAAATTTGGGTCAGCTTTTTGGAAACCAGTCTCAGATAGGTATTTCGGTGTAACAGGGGTCTGTGTGGAGGCCTACACATCTACATGTATGTGGACCATTTTCATGGAGATGTTACCTTGTGGGATAGGGTTGGTCTAAAGACTGGTAGTTCCTCCTCCACTCCCAACTTCATCTTATCTTGAGGGCAACATCTTGTGTTGATATGTGGGGTCAAGGACAGTTCAGTGGCAGGTCACCACTCAAAGCAACTCAAGACTAGAATGGTGTTCCTGTTCTAATCTCCCTGGTGGATTTGGGATTTTGTAATGTAAACCAGCTTATTCTGATCAAAATGGAAGGGAAATGACCAACATGTAGAATTTATTGCTGGAGTTCATAAGGGGGGGGGGGGGGGTGGCTCTTCCAGTGCATGAATATTGGGCCTGTATTGCTGTAGACCATTCACACACCACATTTATGGTCAGGTTTAAAACGATGGGAAATTAGGGCATTAACTTTTACAAATTTAAATATCATTAATGCACTTAAACCAGAAACATACACTTTAACATTAAGTTTCTTATGTGAAAGGGGTAGATCCATGGTAGTACCATGGAGATTCATAGAAATATCATGGAGGTATTTATATAACCTCCCTCCATACCCCACTTGAAAAAGCCAAACTGTCAAATATGGATTGGGAAGCTTCTCATTAACCAGGTAAAAGATACAAGTTGTTTTAATTGCTAAAAAATGGCTTCGCCTGATGTTTTAGCTCCTACTTTATATAAACATGATGTGCTATGCTACTGTTATTTGTAGACCTTCTATGGCCTTAGGAATTGGAACTTCTCTGGAATTGAGGTGAAATACAAGATTAAATTACAGGATTAAAGACATGTTCTTGGATATTTCTCTCACATTGTAATCCATGTCCATGAAAAACATGGAGAATAGATTTCTTTTGCCTACAGGAGTGATGTGTAATGTAGAAGCCAAGCAAAAGGTATGGTATTTTATCATGCTTATAGTTATAGACATACAATATAGATTGGTAATGTATCGTTGATAAAATGGTATCTAAATTTTCTATGAAGCCCCCCCCCCCCCCCCCCCCACCCTTTCAGATTAAAAGCATAACTGTAGTCTGGAATATTTTTCTATGATAATTCTTATGATATCTGTGTGGTTGTCCAATACTTCTTCAAAGATAAAATGGCCAACTGTGTAATATTGGCTCCACTATGGTCCTGAATATCATTGACCAAGAATGAGAACTGAAAGACAAGATTACAGTGGGGAATATTATTTTGTGGTCTTGAATAACACCAAGCAAGTAAGAGAAATTGAAAGACTTGATTGCAGGGAAATATTTGAGTTGCTTTGGAATATTTGTGTGATTTGTCAAATGCCAGCAGGGTTCTAATTGCTCCGATTTGGTGGTCCAAAAGTTGGTTGTGATGATCTGTCATGTACGTTTAGAGTGTTTGTTTTTATTTTTTAGGAATCATAGCGTTTTGAGTGACAGCTGATGTGCACCCAAAAGAACTCAAACTAACATCAAGCTGTATCTTTTGGTACCTGAAAATCAGTACAAATATCAATTTGTGTACAATTCATGTACGTAAACTTGTGTACGTAAACTTGATAGGACTTCCTATATTTCAGCTGAATTCAATGAGTGATTGATTGAAATATAGTTGTTGATCTCATTGTTGTGAAGTAGGTTAGATATTTCAAGTATTTAATTTTTCTTATTTGTCCATTCTTCTAAAGAACCTACAACTGTTGGCTTGTATACTCATGTCCCAGATTTATATCATCTTTCTTTGGAAGGATATATTTTTAAAATGTAATTTAAGAATAAATTTTGATCTGTGATATGTAGGCTTTTAGAAAGTACAATTCTTGTTGGTAGTCTTACATTTAACCGAAGTTGGACTCTCTAAATTTTCATGTGTGATCAAATGAATTCATGTGGCTTTGTTTGTCCAGGTGCAACCACTTTTCATAGACTAGGCCTTCCCTCGAAAGTTTAAACAACCTCAATTCACAAATCCCTCCCAAAACCAACATTCAATTTAGAAATCATCAGTATTTGCTTAGTCCCACTAAGCCAATTTAGAGCGCTGCACTTTTGCAGCCCAGCCTGATTGTAGCGTTTTACAAGTCCTACATTGTGAAGTCTGGAGTGTTTAGATAAAATATTGCTGTACTTTGACTTATATTGTCATTTGCTTTCTTTCGTTTCTATTCAGTGAAATTTTCTCATAATATTTTTAAAAATTTACCGTAAATTATTTTAAGGTTCTTTCCTTGTTAATTTTCAAATGTGCATGATTTTTTTGCCATATAAGGTCATTGTGTGTCTTGTTATGTTCAGTTCTCTATTTCTTTGTGATATTTTTGATGGGAGCATAGTCATCAATAGATAGTTCATGGAAATACATAACTCATCATGCTCCAATACACACCAGCCAGGAATTTTTTTTAGTAATGTATAGAACAGGACATATTCTCCTATTGTTCTGTCATGTTTTTCGATGATAGGGACATGTCACTTTTCGTGGTTACCGCATGGTCACCGAGGTTAGGGGGATGGGCAGCTGATTTGCTCTGCGCTTTATCAGAAAATCGAAATGTTATCTTTATCTGCATGACTTCACCTCCATAATTGCTGTAAATCTTCTCACAATAAGAGAGGCAAGCTCTGGGAAAGAAAAAATTCATTGCATGCATCGCTGTGGCAGAACAGACCACAGGGCATGCACTTGGTTCTCTATTGATTTTGCACCTTGTCGAAATCTAGGGTGAAATAATAAGTTATCATTATTGTGCAATTTGCTTTTACTCATCCATTGTTCCAGCTCCCACAAGAACAAGTGCAGCTTGTGCACTTGTGGTGATGGTGGTGGACAGAGCGCCTTCCACTCAAAAAGACTTTCACAGTTGATTAACGCTGTGTGGAATTGCTTTTGTAAGAGACAAATTAAACAGTTCAGTGAGTCATGATTTCATTAGGCCGTACATTAGCTGCACTTTGATGTTCTCAAACTCAAGAGCATTCTTTTATTCTTTCTCATATTTTGCAGAATACTGTCTGCAAATCACTTTAACGTATTTCATCAAGATGATTTCTTTTTCTCCTTTTATTACTGTTTTTGTAAATATAAGTGTGGCCTCCTTTCCTTGAGGGAACACAAGGAGATGAATGACAAATTGATTGAATTTTTTTTTCCTATTCTAAAATACATTTCTCAAACGTAATATTGTTTTAGGGGTTTTTTCAGATTAAAAGGCAATGAAAATTGAGAAAGGCAACAACTCTGACATTTTATTATTTTAGCTGTATTTGAGCATACAAATTCAATCCTGGGGGACCCATTTAATAATTGTTTCTATTATTTAAAAAAAATTAATGAAAATGTACCACACCCACATTGGCACATATCGCTTTCTGAAATGCCTGAAGTCTGGACTGAATGCGTTGGTCCGTAGGTTAAAATTCTGGTTAAATGATATTAAAGCATCTGCTCATGGCAAATTGATAAAATAACTGTAACAAAATTATTATAATTGCTTTTCTTAAAACCTGTTAGTGTGTTTCTTGAGTGTCATGGCCAAGGGGGTGATTTCTCTTGTCCCAGGGGTACAAAGCTGTACTCTAACCAAGTCTTGTGCCCCTAGGGACAAAGCAGTAGCCCTTTCTCAAGGTCAAGCTCAAATCAGTGTTGATTCTAACGTCTGTTCTTAATGAACCATGAAAAGAGAAGCACTGGTTCTGACTCATCCCTGCTTCCTTCCACCACTACCAGTATCCCAATCAGGTACTGTCTGGCCAATAGTGTCTTCTCTCTCCTTATTGGACGTTTTCAGGCTCGTTTCATGCCTGGGCTCAATTGTGGTGGATTTAAGGCTCATCCAACCAAATAGGCTTAATACTGTTTTGTTGGAAGATAGGCTTGATGGTTATATGGGTTTCACTTTACCCATAAGAATGTACCCTACTTTCTATTGAGTGAATTGTACTGTGTGTACTTGATAGTGTCTGCTATTCTGCATGCCTGCTATTTACAACCTTATTTGTGCCACAGGCAGTTTATACCATCTAGATTTTTATATTGTAGCTATTTTGTTTTGGACAAAGAAAAGCTTCTCCATATTTGTGAAATTTGATGTAGGTTCATGAATTTTGATGTTGGCTTATCATGGAATAATGATTAATCAAGATTAAATAATGAAAGTTTTGCATTATGTACGTTGTGAGTTGTATCAAATTTATTAATTGACAGTTTAATATGGAAATAATTTTTTCACACTATATTACAGATTTCATTTCATTACAATGTCAAATACTATCCTTCCTGTCATTTAAAAAGATGAATTTTTGAATTTCAAATTGTGGTAGGCCTATATAGTCTGTCAAGTTCAAGTGAGTAGGAAAAATTGTGTCATTTGATGCTTTTTACCCAATCAAAGGTGAAATGATGCACTGAAACATTTTATGTGTCCTTTCTTTTAGTAATAAGAATTGATGTTTCTTTTACCCCAAAACATCTGGCATATATCTATGGGTAAATGTGATATGTACAATGAAAAGGAGTATTTGTAAACATCTTGAAAGTTGACAAATGTCATTGAGTTATTGCTGTCACATTGGGTTAGTTTGGAGGAACAAGGGGAGGAAGAATAGGGGCCAGCTGCATGAATTTGTAACTGCCAGTGAAAAATGAAATAATTCATGTTTTATGGCAACTAAGGAGAGTTGGTAGACAAATGTGTTCAGGATGGATGAGATATGGGGAGGTCATGCACGAGAGAGGCGGGGTTAGAAGAGGGAGAGAGATATAGAAACAAGAGAGGAGTGTGAGTGAATGAGTGAGAGATAGAGAGAGAGAGAGAGAGAGAGAGAGAGAATCATAGAGAGAAAGAGTGAGAGAGGAGGGGGATAGGTAACAAGCAGTAGAAAGAGAAAAAGAAACAGGATTTTACTTCAATATATTCATAAAATCCATAAATGAAATCAGTGTTAAAAATTACTATCATTATCTCTTATTTTTAAATGAGACAAAGAATAAATCAGTTGTCATGGAACCAGTTGTCATAGTAACAATTTTATTAAACCAAATCCTGGTGAAATCTTGAAATTGACTCAAATTGACAGAGCTTCTGGTCTGGCTGCCATATGCTAACCACAGAAGAAACCTCTCTTGACCAAAAATATGGGAAAATGGATGGAAAGAAGGGGGTAGACCCAACCGCAGCCTCTTAGTTTGACTCTTACTTGCAGACAGCATTGGCAGGCCAGTGACAGAAACAAATTTAGGACATGCAGTGTTTACACCCCTTACACTTATGTGCAATAGGCACATTTTCTCTGCATGGACGTCAAAACTCTCTTTTCTCTCGGTAGGCGAACATGGCCTGTCAATTCCTCTTTCCTCTCTTGCTTTCCAGTTCCATACCCCAGTCCTTTGTTGGTCCTTGCATTGACTATGAATGGCTGAGCATAAATAAACAATCACATCTGATGGCGGTAAGGGGCAAAGGGAGGGGGATAGAAGGCATACATGTGTGGACTAGGACTTGACTCCATTCTTCACTCTCTCCTTTCTCTCCTCTTCCATTGGAATATATTGGTTGTGTTGTTAGTGGGGCCTAATGTTATTACCACTAGGGGGTAGAGCACATACCATTCGTCTCTACCATTTACCAACTAGTGAGTGAGAGAGTCACCATGTTCTGAGTGTTTTTTTCTTTCACATTTAAAACTTTCTGGAGCAATACCCGCAGTTGTAGGGAGGTAATGAACTAAGGTTTTCTGTTAATATTTGATTTTTATAATGGCATTAACAGTAGGGTTTATCTATCGTAATAAGATGTAAGCCTCCAGAAGAATTTGTTTCTAAATAAAATTTAAAGAGTCAAAACTGATCGGTTGATGATACAATGTACATTTCCAAGGTAAGCTTGTCCATGTAGACATATACGATATTCAGCTGCATATTTTCATCTTATTTCATTCACAAAGATGTGTCATAACTTCAAATTGCTTGTAAATTGGTAAGTCTGTAAGGAAGAAATATACAAGAAAAATAAGAAATAAACATATATTTAATGATATACAAAAGAAACATAACCATGAGTCAGGATGAGCCAGAGATGATAAGAAACCCAAGATGTTCAGCATCTCCATGGCATCATCTACAGCTCAACGAGTAAGGGGCATGGATATGGCAGGGGGAAATCCTCTATGTACACAATGAGGTCAAGAGAGGGCTCCAACCACATTCACAAACAACAACCTCTCAAGTCGAAGTATAGTGTTCTCAATCGCTCATCTACCAAAGCCTAGAATGTGTCTTTTGACCCTCATTTATCCGACTTCTTCCATAGTTTGTGTAAATATCTGCTTTTAGGATTTAGCCCACTAAATCTACAATTTTTGATGAGCCTTTCAAATGTATTCAAACATCATGAATAATTTATATGTTTTCAAAAGGAGTACTTTCAAATGGTGAGTGTTTAGCAATAGCGAAAAGAGTGGAATTTCCGGCTTAAGTTTGTATCCGTACTCCAGCTTTGAGGTGCACTAGTAAGCACTTTCCCGTCCTCCAAATGATCGTGATATTCACCTTGTTATGAATATTTGAATAAAGAGTATCCCAGATCTATATCTCTACATGTTATTTATAAGATGTATATGTGATTATTACCATGAGGCAAACTTGAAAGCATTCTGTTATGTATTTTTGTATCAACAGCAATTAAAAATTAAAAACACATTGAACTTCACAATTGGATTTGACTCTTATACAGCTTATTCAGAAATATTCATCAGTCATACCAGATTTAATTTGTTTTGAAGCATGCATAGACAGCAGTTCTACAATCAAAAGTGCCTGGTGCGTGAAACTGAATCTTGGAAGCAAACATTGCTTTGTCTTTATCATGGACAAAGCAGGAGTCTGATTTCTTCCAGCATTTCTAGAAGCTGACCATGTCTCTCTGTCCACTAATGGTCAGAGCCTGCTTGACCAAGAGTTTACAGTTGGCTGGTTTGCTTGTTCTAGCTGATTAGTATTGTTCTGTGAAGTCTGCATGGATCTGGCTTTGATCTCTACCGCTTTGTACTGTGCATACCTTGGTAGAGTTACTTCTTGTTTAGACCAAGGCATATGCCTATCTGATGTTAGAATATAGGCCTATGTGTTGATAGAACCATTGTCAAATTTATGGGATATCAGAATGTATGGACAGAAAAACTAAGTAAAATATAGAAAGTTATTTTCAGTATTGTTTTGTAAGAACTGTGCTATATTAGTTCATAAATACTCTGCTACACCATGTAGAGTTTACTACTGGATTTAAAATGGTATATTCTCACTGATTCAACGGTATTGAAATATTTAAAACTCTCAAATTTCACCATGCTGGTTTAAAACGATATTAGAACTGCATTTCGGCCTACTTCTTCAACTTCCAATTGAGGAAACCGTACCTGTTTCTAGATAAACATTTTCCCACCAACCTGGATGTATGGTTTACACATGCCCACCTTAATGGCTGACTTAAGTTGGATCAAAGAAGGCTGAGGGGAACTTTTCCTTTCCATTTTGGTGACAGGGTCATGAACCCACTCCATAATGGCAGGCGGGTCAGACAGCTGTTGTCAAGGTGACAGACGCAAATAACTTTCTTTCATCAAAATCACATATTTTCCATGTCAGGTTTACTCTTAATTATCATTTAAGTTCAGGAGATGGGAAACTATTCTATATATTTGATTTTTAGTCAGGTATTTCAATTTTTATGAATGAATTTTGATCCAACCAGTGTTCTTGACTGTACAATAGTATTTCTTAATATTTTGTGTCGAAAATTATTAATAATTTATTTCATAAATTGCCCTCTTTTACTTTTTTAAAACTTTGTGTTCTGAATAAGTTTACATTCTGTCATGTTTGTCTTTGCTCCTTCAAAATGTGATAGATGTTGAATTTTCATCCAAAAATACCTGGAAATGACTCCCAATCAACCACATAATTATATGTAGTTGATCTATGGAAGTTAAGACTTCTACTGTCATGCTATTTAGCCACTTACGACTTATAGTTATAACATTGTCACATTGCCAATCAGATCCCAGACCTAAAGATACTTGTAACTGACAAAATCTTGGCCATTTGGGTTAATGTGATATTTTGTTCTGTCTACTGTCCTACTGGTGTGGTCTAGGCAGTGTGCCTGGGGTTATACACCTGAGGTTACTGTGTATGTCTTGGCTTCATTCATTAACACTTGCTTGTGAGTAAGCAGACCGGTCATCACAAACTGATGTCTTTGATTAGGGTTGCATCATCGGGTTTTTGCTTGTGAGATCGTTGCTTTACAAATGTGGACAGAGCTTTTTTAGCTGTGTATGTGTGCTTCAGTTAAAAGTTCTACTTTCAGGATACTTTGGGTTCATTTCTCTTTATTGTGTTTTGAATTAACAAGCTCAAAATCGAAAGGTTGTTGAAGAAATTGTGGAGTTTAAAAATTATGGAAGGATAACCAAAGATCATATTGAAATGTAAGAAAAATTAGTACAAAATATTTTTTTTTAACAAAGTAAAGCTTTTATTTCTTTCTTTTTATAATTAAATTACTATCTTCAGCCCTGCCCCCATGAATTTTTTGTACTGCTTTAGTTAGTAAAAGACATGTGAAGCTATTTTATGGTTACCTATAGATTGTAAGTTATATAAAAATTCTGTAAACCAATACATTGTTCTTGCAAAACTGTATTGCCCTGAAAAGTATGGGAATTTGCCAGATGTAGGCCTTCTTATCAAATGTTTCCTGCAAAGATGTTATGAAATTATTATGCATAAGAGGTGAATCCGCCATTGGGGATTTGTAAATGTAAGAATATAGACCTGACTATTGATTCACCATATCTTTAATTTCCATTTCTTCATTTGCTTCATGAGGTGTCCTATGTTTTGATGAGTGCCGAAAGGGAGAATGCCAGAGAGTGTGACTGCACTGTCAGCTAACTGCCTGTTTATTCAGCACCCAACGGTTTGAAGATTCCCGCATCCCTGCAAAAAGCATTAATCACACAAATGTTGTGAGGATATTATTGCCAAAGCAAATGTAATGACATTTGTGTTTGTGTTTGATCCCAATTGCAGTAGGTTGTTGTGAGCTCTGTGTCAGATTTTCAGCATAGGTTTCGGATGATGGATGGCTCTGGGGATGATGATGTTGTAGGTTAAGGAAGAAGTGCAACCTGACTGAGAAAACATTTCATTCTTCAGTTTTCCTACTGGGATCCATTTAAAGTACACAAACCTTGAGGATTTTAGACATGAGGAAATGTAACCAATCAGATGATGAATTGCTGTGCACTTTTCTGGAGCATGCATATGAATTCCATGCGTATTTCTGTAGATTTAGATTTTATGAAATACCTGTAGTGTACAGAATCCCTTCGTATTACATCTGGAGGAGATATCTGCTGAGTAATTACAAACATGTAATTCTATCATATAAAAATGAACTGATAAACAATGTGTGCAGGCGCATTTGAGAGTATGCCTATACTTCAGGATATTTGTAGTCTTCATTGCTTATTGGTACACAGTGATGTGTAATTTTATACTAAGCCCAAATAATCTATGATAAAATTTGATTAAAGAGACATAAGGCAGGTTCACACGGAGGGAGCTAAACTTTAAGTTTACTCGAATTTCCAGAACCATAAGCGAGCTTGTAGTTAATGCCGAAACCACGATTAACGGGGAGGGGGGGGGGTGGTGGTCCTCCATCGTAGTTATAGACTGTGTTGACAGAATAACCTTTTAACTTTAGCAGACTCGTTAACGATGACCTCTCTGTTCATTTTAAACTATGGTCGCTCGATTTGTAGTCTCAGAACTACGAGTGTCATTGTTGCGGGGGCCGTGTGAACCCTCGTCGGTGTTAGTGAGTTGTTGTTTCCTTAATTTAAAGTGTCACTAACTTAAAGTTTTGAAACCACACGTCCCATATGAATGTAGCTATGGAGAGGTACAAGCATTATACTTGAGATTTCTTTAATGCTAATTAGTCATATTTATATTTAAAATGAATTGTGAAATTAAATCAGTTCCTCCCTGAAAACAGCCAAAGCATACAACCAGTGTTCTAACCTAATGAATAAATAATAGTCCGATATGAAAAGTGATGGAATTTACCAGTAGTCATCCCTGAATGAATGCTGAGCTTGAGATGGTCAATGACCTAATGCTTCGATCAATAATACCAATATGGATTTTTTAACGCGGGAGTCTGGAGGTGCGAAGCGGTGGTTTAGAGTGGCCACCTTGCGTGTTAAATCACGTTTACACCTGCTGTAACCCTATAGCGCCATCTCGGTTGCCATCGACGATTGGCAGAAATTATTGTCTGCTTCAAAGCGGTTCTCCCAAATGGGCATGATGTCATGCCCGTATCAAGTGGTTGTGACGCGTTCGGTGTGTAATGGCAAGTGTCATACAATACATGCATGAAAGACAAATAATCAAGGACTACAATTAGAGGATGAGATTTGGCTTACTCGTTTCCCCAACTCAGCATCGTCTGCAAAGTTTTCAATGCTACTATAAGATTCTCACCATTTTGATGAAATGAGTTGAGATTTATTGTCTGGTAAGATGCTCCTAACATCAGGCATTTGTCATGTCTGTCAGGTTGCAAATTTCATAGGAAGTGCAGTGTGCTGTCCTTGAAAAGAACCAATTTGGATTTTTTTTCAAGAACGATTGCAAAAGCATGAAAAGTCACACGTATGTTGACAGTTTTAATCAAAGGCATCACCAAGGGCATTCACCTGTGAATTTTTTTTTTGACAATTCATGTTTGCAAACTTCAGTACAGACAAATTAACTGTTTAAAGCAATGAGTATGATTTAGAAAATATGATTTGATGAATTATGGTAATCAGACAAATCAGGGCAACTGCTATTTAGAGGAGGAAAATGTCGTAAACTAGTATTTTTTGTAGTGTTTGTACCTTTAAAGGACTATTTTGCCCCCTTACCGTGATAGATATTGTTGAATAGGGAGCTGTATTAATAATTGAATTTATTTTGGTGGATTTTTTATTTCAGATGTCTGTCTTAGTAATTTACTTTTATTATTCACAATAGAAGAGGTGAAATAAGATTCCTATAACTTCTTATTTGATTCAATTTTGTCATAAAAGCGCGAGCAAACGAGGAGATAAAGAATATTTGAGGTTGTTTAACCGGGTTAGGAGGCTGGTATTCATCACTTGTGTGTTTTTGTTGCCTCTGGCTAAATATTGGAAATACGAGTGCAGATATTTACTGTCACAATACCATCTTCAGTCATAAGACCTGCCATCTAGGGCATGCGAACTCTTCTGCGTGCTAATTGTTATCAAAGAAAGCTATTTGATCGGTATCTGGGGGCTACAAGGGAATCTTGTTCCTGTTGCAAAAAAAACCTTCATCAATACTATTCTTTGTGTCGGTTGAATTCGGTAATAGATATTCCTCGTGAACATGATGGGACATCCGATACATCACGTGTTTGACCAGATAATGTAGCAACTTGTTGATGTTAAACGCATTATCAAATTGTTCAATAAAACATTTTTCATTTGTATTATTGTCTGTTGAGTATTATGCTATTTTGTTATGGTCGTGTGTGCATGTTTTATGGTGATTAATATGAGCAGCAGGAGCAATATGAGAATGTTATCATGTGAAACATCACATTGATTGCCAATTGAAAGTAATTGTACTTTCTTCTCAGTTTTCCTTTTTTGTTGTTAGTCTTTCTACTTGGTTGTATACTTTAATCTTGGAAAATGTGGTATAGTTTATATTTGCAAACTGATTTTGCTATTTTTTATGACAAATAGTTTTTGTTTTCATGTTAATCGTATTTTTCATAATTTAGATAATGTATGTAATATACATATATGTAGGGATTCAAACATGTCACCAAGTGAATTTATTCTGTTATCAAAATGGCCTGCCAGTTAACAATGCTGTATAGAATGGTACTTTGAAAAAAATTAATTAATATTTGTTTCTTTGTTCTTTTTTCATGTGCTGTTTCTGCTTTCCTATACCATGATGTCAACTTATACAGGTAAGAGAAAAATCATGCATCACTTTGATATGATATTCGTATAGACTGCTATCAATAAAGAAAATAACCATAAGAATGTCCTAAGAAACTGGTAAAGATATCAAAATGCTGTGGCTTTACAAATGTCTCTCTTGGAAGCCTATTGAATGAAGACGATTTAAATCAATATCCGATATTAGATTTAAAATAGAAAAAAACCTTAACATTGTTGAAATCGTTGACTTAGTATTTAGAGAAAATGACAACCTTCTGATGTCTGTGCCACTGTGTATATAATCTGTTTGAAAGAAATGTGTGTAAGGAATAATGCTGTTTGACAGCCCCCAAACCTGTAATGTCTCAAACACCAGCTGGCGCTCTTCACACTCAGTCACACTCTGACCATGTCTACATCTTGAGAAGAAAGCTAGCCAGCTAGCCATTGACTTGCCATTGACTTGCCATCATCATATCCTTCAGGCACCGTGCAGGCATCTATGATGTACGAATTGCAACATCTTCGTGCATGCTGCCCTCTCATGACGTGTCCTTGTATGATGCGGTGCATGCCTCGAGGGTTGATTGCACAGTCGGTGTGTCGAGTGGACTTCTGCTTCCTCTCCTCTCCTCAAGCTTGCTAGATATTTAATTTAGGCGCTAGTCCAGCAGATACGGCAAGGAGTGAGTTACAGCATGTAGCAATGCAGGGGTAGTAGAAATGATTTAAATGGATGTAAATTTATGGTTGTTTGAGCTAAAAGGATATTCAAAAGGATATTCTAAAGGCTATCTGACTCATCTTGATAGTATATTCTTCGGGGTCTGAGATTATTTCCTGTATAATTGTCTTTTTAGTATGTCACTCTGTTCATGACATTTGGTAAGCATCATGCCTTGTGACACTTTAAATTCTTGTTTTGTAGGAAGAATGAGAGATTAGAAAGAAAGATCTTAAGAGGTAATAAAAATAACTGTAGGAATGTCCCAAATGGTTCTCGTGAATTTACAACTCTCATCCATGCATACTTTTAATAGTGTTGTGAATAAAGTCTGTTGTTGCTGTATGTACCATTGAAAGGAGACAATTATCATTAGAGGTTGTCTTTGGTACTGTAAATTGACCTCACTGCTCAAAGACTGCCATATTAAATCAGCTGTCAGTCATTCTTGTAACCAGAGGAGAAATTTTATTAATCCATAATGGACAGGACATGATGAATTTGTGTGACTCTGACTTTCTCCTGTCCAAGCATTTCAGATGCAAGAACGTGAAGGGTACTTGAGTGGGGGTACCATTTTTTAAGGGCAGGCCCTAATATCGAACGATGCAAGATTCCACGTTTATAAGCGGTAACAGAGGTCATTCACCCTCCAACCCCTTCAACCACATACTGTAGTTTCATCATTTTTATTAATGCGCAAACCTCTCCAAAATCTGGTTGTGATGGTAGGAGGATAGCCGAAAGTGGCAAAAATGCATCTTTTATGAATTTAACCATTATTAACACCAAGTAAAGAAGTGGTATGAGGAGGTGAATTGCGATGGCGTCTGAATGTCTGAGCATGATGCTAATATTTTGATACGGTCAGAACGAATTTGATATTGGGACAAGCAAGCAGTGTACCTGCATTGATAAAGGTGTGTAGGATGAGTGTCTCTTGCTTGGAGCATGTGTGTTTACTGATGGGGGATAGAGAATACCTTTGACAAGCATCATGGGAGTTGGGCTCTTCCGTTTTACCACAATTTTTAGATAAGCTGAATCAATTGGTATCGGATGGCCTCTTTAAATTGCAGATGAAGGGCATGACTGAATCAACGCAGCAATGGCTGCAAACTTGACGTCTTGCTCTTGCCAAAATGAACATTTGCTTTTAAAAGCCTCTAGAATTATGGAAGTGCATTTTCGAGTGGGGGGTTGTCTTTCGCTGACTTTTTCAGAAGTGACCTCTCGAATGGGTTGTAAATGGTCAGTCATGTCTTCTTTTATTATGAGTCATTTTTGTGAAGGTCGGGTTGGGGAGAAATTAGTTCCAGAAACAACCAATATTACTTCTCTTGTTTGAGGTATAAAAGAAGTGAGGTAACATTAAGGACTATATCACATTTACCAAGTGAAATGTCAAGTGACATTTGTGCCATATGTGGTATCAATATCTTTAAATGTGTGCATAGATCATCAGCAAACAGGCTCAAAAGAAAAAAAATGATATGATAGATTGTGACTCTTGATCCCCAAGCTAATTGACCTTTACTGAATGCCTCTTCAGAGGGCAAGATTGGCATTTTTAAGAGCCCTTGAGGTGTTAGGAGAGCACTCCACAGATATATGTTTACAATATATATTTCTCTTTCTTATTCACTCTATAAATGATAATTCATACAGAAGCTGATTTGGTTTAGAAAATAATCTGCATGTCCTCCTCTGGCAAGTTTTACCTTGCTTTTGAAACTAAAATGAAATGTGATCATGACAATATTTTAATTTGGAAGATATGTTTGATTATAAGGGAAGAATCTTATTGGATATAAGCTACAGAGGGTCTTTTGGGGGGTTTCTTAGGCATCTATAGGGAGTCTGTAACAGAAGGAATTGACTTCATTCCCCACTTTTGTTTGTCATCATTTTGAAGACCTTCTTTCTGGCTCCTTGATAAATGTCAGTCTCAGGTGACATTTACAGTGTATGTACAAGTCGTTGACTTTCAGGTTTAAATGGTTTCAGCGACATGATTTCTGGATCATCCATGCTGGAAACAGATGTAAAGCGGACCACTGCAAAGATGGGATTGTTGGTTTGGCTATCTGCACCCTCCAGCGCAAAAACACATCAAAATAGAGGGGGTTGTTTATCCTGCGCTGTCGCAAGCATGGCCGATCTGGGTCGCGGAGCCTCGGCTTGTGATGTCACTGCAGCTGCCCTGATTGCTCGCCTTTCACTCCTTCTTTCTCTGTCTCATATTTTCTCCCTCTCTACCAATCATATCATTCCCACGTTGGCAATTGCAGATAACTTGACGAAATATGCTGTTTCAGGAATGGACTCATTAAAACTGGGTGAATCAAAATACCTTGTGGCTCTCTGGCCGGGGGTTATCACTTCCTTCCATCACCTGCGTTTTACGATGCAATCTCACGTCCTGGAAGAAAGAAAAAAATCTGTTTCGACTGTGACTTGGTCTAAAATCTTCTTCCTGCACAATTCCAATCAGGAAAGGATTGGGGGTTCAATTATGAAAAGTTTGAGCTCTGCATGTCTGGTGTATCCACATTAGGGGGACATGGGGGTGGGGGAGAAAGATAGACAGATGGAGGGGGATAGGGATGGTAGAAAAACTGAAGACTTTGGTAGAGAGAGAGAGATGGAGACAGAGGAGAATGATTTTGGTGGATGTGATACTGTCAAAAGTGGTGGACTGCTTCCGTTTCTTATTTCCTCTAGAGTGATTGACAGGATGAGCTGGAGCCTTACCATCTCGGCTCATATTTTTATCCAAATATTCTTCTTCCCATCCCTTTATCACTCCCTCGCCCCTCTCTATCTTTTTCTCTATCTTTTTTTCTCTTTGCAATCAGATATTGTCAAATGAAAAATCATGTGACTGCTGTTAAATTCAACTTTATTTTTTTAATGTGAATTCACCTTTAGAAGTTACAAAAGAGACATAAATTTCTAAAAATATCCAGCAAATTATGAACTGATTATTTTAAGGTGCTTTTTCATGCCAACGTGTCCTCTTGAAACATTATGATCTCAAAGTTTTCCAGACGTAGGCAGTTGTGAATGGCTGTCCATGAAAATTTGCATGAGTATTTTGCTAACGTTAAAGGGAGCTGATGCTTTTTGGTTTTCTCTCTGCTCTTAAAGTCATGCTCCTTGGAAGGAGCTAATTGTTGTAATGTGCAATTGTGCTTGGGGGCATTAATTTTCACTTATTAATGCAAGAATTGTGATGAAGAGTGAAAAAAGGGAAAATGATACTGTCAGTGTCATTGTACGCTTGGTCCCTAGCTAAAACATGTTTGCCTGCATGACAATTGGCATTTTTTTCAATGTAACAGTCCTGTAGATAGGGTATGTTTAGGGGGAAAAAGACTTCCAGTAGGAACTCATAACCAGTGAGTGTACAGTTTTTGTTGTTGGTGTAGTTTTGTATTTTTCATGTGTCTTTATACGTAAGAAAGAAAGAATGAATGTAGATTCAGTATTTTTCAAGGCATTGTCTGTGCTTATGAAAATTTGTTTAATCAGTAAAAAGCACATTTGAATGTAATGCAGCTATTTGTATTTCTATCTTATCCTATGTTAGTGACAAAAAAAAATGCTTAAAGTATATATTGATACCTTTTGGTTTATAGTGTGAAACCATGAAGTGAAATGAAGTGTCCATGGTGAACTGAAGTGTAATTTTTACATATCTTACAGTGCAAGGTGCCATGCTTCCTACAAGCTTTCCTTGCTAATTGCTGTTTATTAATTTGTGAAGTGTGAAATACAATATTTATGATCGGTAATAGCTGATCTGTTCCCTCACAATACTCCGAAGTGGTATAAACCAGCACTGCAAAGTCTTAGGGGGATTAGAAATATAGGATCTTGGGGAAAAAGAAAATGACCCATGATTAATGTTCGCATATTTTTCTGGCAGTCTAATAACTCACTCTTCTTAAGATTTTTTTTCTTTACTTATCACAGTAAAATTCATGTAAGGTATTTCCCCCCTTCATTTTGATGCCAACATCAAACCTTTAGATCTTCTAAGGTTGATAATGTGAATATTGTGATCAAAAGGTATTAAATTAAAATATTCCTCCATGGAGCTACAGTCGTACACAGAGATACTAGATGCCCTTAAATCTTAAAATACCCAGGAATTATGTTCCTGTGAGAACAGTCCCTATATTATTATCTAGGGAAATGCATGGCACCGGTTATTCACCCTCATTACCATAGATGAGAGATGGAGAATTAGGAAAGATTGAAGAATCTTAAGAAGAAATGCATTCTAATGTTGTTGACTGCTTCTATTGCAATCTAAATTTCTTCTTAATTTCAAGAGCAGGCCTGCTCTCTGCTGTGAGATTTTCATCATTACTCTACTCATGAAATTATGTGTGAGTTGACTTTTATGTCTTTGTCACCACTCCGTTATGTGCTGTAGTACATGTAACTTGTGACCAGCATATTGCTGTCTTTAATTATTTACTGATGTGCTAAACCTATAAAACAGATTAGGGGCTGGATGGTGACACATTGCTCTTGAAATGTTCTCTGTTAATCTGCTGGGTTGGCACTCTGCTCAGGTTTCCTAATTATAGCTTGTAGTGAAATTTGTCATGCAGTGCAATCTCAATAGCAAAGCTGATGGGTTGAATACTATTTTATTGTAATTAGCATGAGATGGAGTACTAGGGGTTCAAAAGGGTAACCAGCAGAAAAAAAAAGAACAAGGAAAATACAGATTCTTACAGTAGCAAGTCTTGTCCAACAGAAAATTCTTTGGAGTGGGTTTTATTGAAGTACAGTATTTATTTATCATTTACACAATTCTGTAATGTGCTTGTGTAGAATTCCAACATTGCAATGGTTGAAGATAAAATCGAAAGGAGAATCATTCATTTTTGTGAAAATCCATCAGGTATTAAATTTATGCAAGTGATAAAACAAAAAGACCAAGGATTTTTTTCCCTGATAAGATAATATCAGCCCAAATTAAAAAAAAAAAGTGATTGGGCAGACTGAAATCAAGAACGATGGATTGAAACCAAATTATGATCTGTACAGCTGGCCTTGAAACCTTGAAACAAGATGCTTTAGGATTTGAAGTTGGCTTGATCTGGCGTTTTAAAAGGGACTTGTAGTCTTTCCACATTGCGGATTTGTTTGACAGGAATATTTTTTGTAGATATTTGTAAATGTATATCTCTTCAAAGAAATATTTCATGAAATATCAAAAGGTTTAAGTTTATTTTCACATTGAGCATGCTACCTCATGAAATGTCTACTGTTCAATCTTTCCCATGACTTTTGATCACAATGATTATATGACAACATCATTAAACCATCCTGATAGTGGGATTATGTGCCTTAAATAGCTCTAATGCTTTCAGAGTTTCTGGGTCAGGATGAATCACGGTTCCCATCCACTCAATTATTTACTAATCTTTTCCTCCCTTATGGAGCCATTTTTTGTCTATCTATAGAGGTCTTTGATTGATAGGTTAGATGAAGTCCAGGAAAGAGATCCCCCTACCTCCACCACCACCACCACCTCTACGGTCTACCCTAAAGCTTTAACACCTGCAAGAAAATTTTTATGAATCAGAAAATTTACTCTGTTGAGAGCCATAAGGGTGCTAACTGTGTATAAAACATAACTAGTTAACACCCTTATTGCTCTCATTTTGTAATGTTATAGATTATAATGTCAGGTTGATGAGTAAGCTGAAGAATATCTCTTGCTTCTCTACAACACACAGTCAGTCCCCCCCCCCCCCCCCCCCCCTCCCCACCTCAGAAGCACCTGCAGTGAAATTTCATTATTCATATTCTTAATTCATTTATGTCTCACCTGCAATGATAAGAATGTAGTACTTGTCAGTGATAGAAGGAACTTGAGGCAAGTATTACCATCTCATTAGTGTCATTGGCCCGTATTCTGAACTCCGGTTTAATTTAAACTATGGTCTAAATGTGTGGTTTAACTATGGGTAGCCAAAAATGTCAAAACTTTGTTTATAATGTATGTTCCTTATGTTTACTGGATTCTGGTCTCATGCTTTAACAGTCAAGAAAAATATCGTACTTACATTCCCAGACAGTTTTTAATAGTTTGTGTACCAAAAATGCTGATAAATTGAATATCTACTGTTAGAGATTTGTGTCACATTTGGCTGCCCATAGTTAAACCACACATTTAGACCACGATGGTTTAAGTTAAACCAGAGTTCAGAATACGGGCCATTGTGTCTCCGCTGGATAATTCTCTTTGTAAGTATTCACTTTTGGTGGATAGTACAATTTTTTAAAGTTGAAAATGCATAAAGGTGGATAAGCTTAGCTAATGTTATTTAGATACTTATTCATTCACTTATTCATATTCTTGTACAGATGTCTAGTTTACCACTTGCTGTCTTTCCCTCTCTCCTTTCCTGTAAAAGAGTATGACATCCCATCACTCTCCCTTTCTCTTGTCTCTTTTTATATCTCATCTCTTTTGTTTTAAATCTCTCTGTTACACCCACATCTCGTTTAACATACTCCCTCTCACTCTTGCACAGGAAATCTGTCTTGACAGTATTTAAAGACTATTTTGGCCTCCTGGCTTCTTTGCATTCATACTTTTCTTTCAAGACATATGCTTAACACATGTAGGCCTACATATTTTAGGCAGTTAGGCAGTTCAACCATGACTTCTTTTTCTCACAGGCAACGCTATTTCTGGAGTCACTGAAACAAACAAGGAATAAAACTATTTCATTTAGACCATGGTTTCTCAACATCAATTTAAAAATACCATGTTGATGATGTATCTTCTGCATAATATTTTTCTTGAAGGGAGACGGAGTAATGAGCACAATAACAGAACTCAACAAGCGACCATTATGAAAGCCTTAGGGCACAAGACGTCATCATGTCCGCTTAATTTTTGTCTTGCAGCTGCCTTTCATCTTATGCCGCCATTGTACTATATAGTCTTTGCTATCCAGACTCTTCTCCCATACACTCACACACTACTATTGATGCCGTAAAAGGTCTTTATGTAGTTGTGATGAAGTTATTTTGTCCAAAGTTTATACATAATTCAGCTTCTATGTCTACACGAAGATAAAAAAACCAAATGGGATCAATCAGAAAGTTAAAGCCGTGAAACATCAATTTGGTAGTTGGACGAACTACATACGGTAGTTCTGAAGCAGTGATTTAACTACAGTATTCAATTTGATGTCAGTAGCATTCTGAAAAATATTGGTGTGGATAAAGATCACTGTATATTTTCAGCAATGGCTGTCAAGTCTTGTTGCAGTGTATATGTACATCGTGACATTTACACTTTTAATTGATTGCAATACTTGTGTTGTTGATCTAATGATGGTACAAATTGATATGGGTTGAGAGAAAATTTTTGGTACTCTACTTCACCATTTACTACAGATACATCAGTGTGATGTTAGCTTACCATTCTGTTTCTCCCATAAAAAAGCAGTTGTTTCTCCATGAGAATTTGTTATAATGTAAGTAGTATTCACATGATGTATTTGGCCCTATTCAATATTTCAGTGTTTATGTTTAAGTTCATGATGATGAAATAGGGTGTCACATCTCAGAGAGGTGTTTCTTTGAATAGACAATGTGTTGGTATTGGCTTTTATGCATTCTTGATCAGTGTGCAGGTTTGTCTTGTCATGCAAAACATTAAAAAAGCTGAAGTCAAAATGGGTTTTAAAAGCAGGTGCATAGTATAGCTGAAAAGTTTTAGGAGATGCAATAACACTACAATGTACAAATGTGTGAATGCAGCAGATAATTTGGCAGATTAAGGCATGTGTGAATGCAGTAATGGATTCTACAGATTATGGAAGGTTTTATCCTCTTATCCTAATTTTGATGAGGTGGGCTGAAAGAAGGAAAGTTTAAGACATGATTGTCATCCATGTGGGTTCAGCAGTCTGAGCATTCAGGGAGACGAAGTTGGAGCAGAAGCTCAATCCAAATCTCATGTGAAGGAGTTGATAATGTGGGTATTCTAGGAAAATCAGAAAAGATGAAGAAAAAAGGGACAAAGCTTAGAAAGGAATACTTTATAAGAAGTCTGAGGGGTCTCAATATTCATATTTCGTATCAGTCATGTAGGTGGAGGTTTTTGTATTAGATAAGAAAGTTTATGTAATCCTCATTCAATTTTCTAGTTTATCTGAAAGCCCATCAAAATTTGGTACATTCACACTGGCAGATCTATATATATATATATATATCTTCTGAAATTTCCAGCAAATATTCTTCACATTTTTGTAACTTCAGAACACTTCCATTGAAAGTTTGCACAGTATCATTAATAATATTTTTGCAGGAAAATGTTTGTTTTCCATGCCACCTTAATATTTGCTTCAAAGGGAACATTTAGCATTAGATTGTGAAGATTCTTACAAAATTTATTGCAGAATGAAGTGTGTTGGAGTGAACCCATTTTTCTGTGTGAATGTGACTTAGATGCATGTGAAAAAAAGATATGGGGCATTAATTTTTAAGCCTAAATATGCACTGGTGAAATCCCACAGAGTTTTCTGGATATCAATTCAGACGATAATTCATATAAAGAGGAATATTGAAATGAGGAGTAGACTTATTTCATTGATGAGTTTTTCCAATTTCTATGTATAGATCACAGATTTCCAATTTCTATATGTTTTTAGGGAAAAGATGAGAGACAAAATATTTCATTGCTTATTGGATCACTGATGCCACTCCTATTTTGTGTGTGAAATTGTAAAATGTCCTTGCCTGGCTATATAATATTTTGTTTCAATGTTTAATTTCTTATTTCCTATCTTTCATAACCTTCACTTTCTCTTATCCAGTGTGTTCTTATCTCTCTCTTTCTTTCTCTCCCTCTATCATTTTTTTGTTCTCTTTTTGCCTCTCTCTCAGGCTCTCGTTTCTCTCTGTCTTTCTTTCTGTCTCTCTGCTCTCTCACTTACACACAGACTCAAACGCAATCTGCTTTCAGCGAAAACCAATAAAAGCACCCGGAGATTCAAGAAATCTCTTCATAACTCTTTTACATGTAAAGAACAAGAATGTGCACTAAATGTGGAATCCCATGTTAACTCAGCACAGTGGTGTGGCACTTTAATGAGAGAGCTGGCAGTTTATTTAAGAGATGTAACCCACTTTGCGGACACTCACCTGAACACACAGTAATCGTTGCCAATTTGCTATCCCACTCAGCTGATCAAACGCTGTATGATCATGGCCTATGCAACTTGATCCTGGCAATTCAGGTATTCTTTGAGTGCTGCATCTTGGCTTCTAGTGGACCATGGCTAGAAATTAAACTTTCTTTGGAGATAAAAAATGAATTAGTAAGGTGATGAGTAAGAGCAAGAATAAATGGGGGTGGGTTTCTCTGGTTCGGTGATAAAAAAAGATATTAGGGTATACAGATATACACTACAGGGAATGCTGTTATTACAATGTGGACAGATTAGAGAGTGACCCATTTGTAGAAGTTAATTTAGAATAATTATTTCCCCCTTCGGTAGAGAATAGATGTTTGATTAGCGCTATTAACCCAGTTATGAGGGGCAATTTTTTTGATAGAATAGAAATGGTTAAGGTGACACTTATTTTTAAGTGCTTCAAGTGATTCAGCAGAAATGTGATCATCAGTTGCCAGAATGGCTTGTTCATAGTTTATCCAAAAGGAGTTAGAATTATATCTTCAAATATTGGAGTTTGAAAATATGATTAAAAATTGAGAGCTTTTATTTGGATTTTTTGTTGTTGTATATTTTATCATGAAATGAACTGCATCTGGAAGCTCATGTAGTCTCCCCCAACTCCACACATGCCTTTAACATGATGAAGCCGAATACATGCATATTTTCCCTTATCTATACATCCTTATGGACTCCCTTTAGGTGAAGAGCCCAAGAAAACACAAACACATATTGCACTTTGCCAGTGCTCAAGAAAATATTGTCATGTGATGTCATGGGCATTGGATTCATTTTTATTTTGAAGACGACTACACCACATTTGTATTCCAGACTCAGATTGTTTCAATTGAGGATGGTCTTGGGACGACGTCTTAAAATTGAATTAGTTTAGTATTGGAGGGTTCGGCGAGTGAATCATCGATCAGAACAATTATGGAAACATCTTCGTGTTATGTTTCATTCATATAATATTTCTTGTCGGGGCACGCAGGACTTTTTGGGGGAGAAATGTAGTTTGTCGGCAACATGTAGATGCAAATGAATGCTGATTGGGAAGAGACTGTTTGTCCTGGGGAGATGTGTTTTCATGTACGGGGACAAAATTAATTTCACTTTTTTCCTTTTCGTGGACAGTGAGCATGAAATAAAACAACTTGAAATATTTCATTTTGGGGCATTTGTATTCATGTACAGGCTGGGAGATGTATCATAAATGAAGCAGAGAGGAAGGAATTCTGCTAGCCCTAGAGCAGATGTTGGTGAATGAATGCACTTTTTAAGTTAAAAAAGGAGGTGAAAGGGAATATGAAGAGGGAAAGGAGTGATAAACCATCTCAAATGTCAATTGATTTCCCTCTCTCTCTCTCTCTCTCTCTGAACGAGTCTTGAAATAGATGCGCTCATCCATTTCATTGATTTCTTTGGCTTTCTTTTGACCCCGAATTGACCAAAATTAGTCTGACCAGCTAAGGATCCAACCAGCACTGACCTGTCATTGTTGACCCCTAATTGTTGCTATTAAGTACTTAGAAAGTAGATCTTAATCAAGTCTGGTATTGACAATTCAAATCCTTTGCCACTAGAGTTTAACACTGATAATAGAAGATCTAGAGGACTGCCATGTCATATGGGGTATTTGGTTCAAAGTAATCAGTGGTTTGGAGAAGGGGGTGGCTTGTTGTAAAGAGGCTGGCGCCAGGTCCACTAGATTACAATTGATCTCATCTTAATTTGCTCCACTTTTCGCCGCTATCTGTTTTGGATTGAAGATCTATCTGCTGCATACCTCTGCACTCTCTCAAGAGCTTTCAATGCAACAACTTCTACATTTATTGGAGCTATAACTGTGAATATAATTAAAAGGAGATTTGGAAAAATCAGTAATTTGCTATCTAAATGTAAAAATAGGTATACATGTAGGTTGTTGAATATTATAAAGATGATTGTGATGATAATGATGATGAAGGTGGATAGACATTCAGACCAACATACACAATAATGAAAGTCAAAAGACAGACAGATATAGAGCTGAAGTAGAGATCGTGATATGAAAATAACAAAGAGGGAAAGACGAACAGACTGACATACATTATTTATAGGTAGGCAGACATGAAGACAGAAAGACTTCGAGTAGAAAGGGAGGTAGTATGTAGGGAAACAGATTATGAAGATACGGAAGAAAACAAGCAGATATATATACAGACGGACATGACAGAGAGAATGAGATAGGAGAGGTGGAGGAGGAGTGTAAAGTTGATGATGCTGAATGATATTGGAGAGATCATCGCTTGGAAATAGTTATGCATTGGTGATCATGACCAGTGAATCGGAAATGTAACAATACACAAGTGTACATACATTTGGCATTTATCTGCATTAGATAGAAATGTAGTATAGCACAGTTGTACAATATACATTCAATGGAAAGGGGTTCATGAAAAGATTGGGTTTTCTCTCTGGGCCAGTGTACTAATAAGACACCTATTACGCCAACTTGCTCGTAACTAAATTTGGTAACTGCCTAAAGGGAATTAGCATCAACTTTCTAACAACGACATCCACAGTATATACATCCTTCTTGCTGTCATGTTGGGAGTGATACCTCCATACGTCAGCTTGTCATGAAACTTAATTGATATTACTCATCAATTACCTTGTGGCAGGAAGTCTATAGCTGAGCTATTCTTCTCTCTCTCCTCCAAGACAATAGCCTTATTACCTTACTGGTAATCAATTTTAGAGTGATTCTGTTTTCCTGTATAGGAGACCCATACAGAGAAAGTGGTCGAACTGGAACAATATGATGCCGAAACGGTTGGGTGTGCATGACTAGGAGGTGTACAAGTCCATTATGGTAATTGAATGCAAGTTTAATGTTAAGTGCAGCTTAAAAGGATGAGGGATTAATGTGTGTGTGTTTTATGTGTGTTTTATGGCTGTGATGATCATGGGAGGGGGAATATTGGATCAATAGTACAGCTGGATAATGAATCATTTGGAAAGCAAGAAATGATTGTATTCTAATGTAGTGAGAATGAAATGGTCACATAAATTTTTTTTTATTGAGGCATAAATGTATGTATAAAAGTTTATAGAAGTTTAAAATGAATATATCCACTCTTCAGTTTTCCTGAGGGTGATTGTGTTAAAGTTTCTGTCAAGCAATATTCTTCAAGTGCCAAATTTTGAGACACTTGACCTTAAATTTGCCTGACTGGGCACTTTTCATCCTCTTTTATTAGATTTTAGAGCAATATAAGTTTTCTGGGGCAGAGCGGAGCTCTTATCTTGTGAATCATGCTCTCTGATTAATATCACCGTGGAGTTGATGTAATGTTATGTATTAGAATTAGAATGGCATTAGTGAGGATAAGTCTCAAAAATTAGAAATTTATTATCTGATAATTATATGTATAATTTTCCTTCCATTTTTCTATTTTCCTTCCTATTTTTCTACCACCTTGCTTCTCAGAGTGCATTAAAATTGCTAATGCACTTTTGCAACTTATAAGTTATTCATTTGAAGTTTCAGGTAATTTGCCAAAATATTAGATTGATGATGCAATCAATTGCAGTCTCAAATGATATTCTCAAGGTTAATAATGACTGACTTGTGTATTTTCAAGGGTACATTATGACATTGGCTTATGAGAAGATGTATGTAGTAGCCCCTGTGCCAGTGGGGATGAATATGTATATATGATGAGGTGTCTGCTAAATGTGACAACCCACTAATATTTTATAGTGATGCTGGGGCCCTTTGCCAAAAAAGTTTGCAAAATTGATGAAATTGCAGTCCTTGAACTTACGTGGTGCCTGCTGAAAGGCAGAAGGATGTTAACGCATCTAATTTAACTTAGATTTAATGCCTTTCTGGCTCTCAACAGTCAGTCACATAAAGTACAGTATGACTCCCTCATGATGATGTATATGGAGCTGTCTTGGATACCGTTGTTGAAACACATATCTTCATAATGGTTGAGAATAGGTTAGTTCAGTTTAGAATAGAATAGTTGTTTGGTTGAAATAGGTTAGTTTAGTGAAAATAGGTTAGTTTATTGTTTCTGGGGTGACAGTTTATGTAAATCACAGGTACTGCTTGCAATGGGATTATGAAGAAAACTGTCGGTGAGAATAGGGAATAATATTTGGTTTATATGCACAACTGCTGTAAATGAGAGACAGAGAAATGGAAAAATTTCCATGTATTCAAAGGAAATATTAGAACTGATAGAATGGTTCAAAAACATGAAAGGGGAATGACTGCAAGTTCATGATGAGATGTGAAGAGCATTAATGATGTTTGAAATTCAATTCCATCAGATTATTTATTAGCATCACAATTGGATTAGGATCTATCCTCACAGTGACGCATTTAATAAGTGAAAAGATGAAGTGAGAATTTGATGGTAATCTCACTTTTGATGGAAAAGGACAATAACATATCTGGTTTCCATGAACATTTATAAATTGGAGCTTTCAAAATGTGGATTATTTCTTAAAATAAAGAGGAATTGGGAGTTTATAGTAAATGTGAGTGTTGAGGGTTTTTGTGTCAAGATAATTAATAGGCAAGATGGGGGTTGAAACATTGGAAGTGAACAGGCCTCACAAATCATTCATTTTTCTTTTTGGAAAGACCTAAATGAAGCTGTAAAATTAACAATCAGAATTTGCAAATGAAATTGTAATTAATGTCCTCTGTAACATTATGAAATGTAATTTACCCATAATGGATCTGTATGGGACATATGTTATGTGTGAATCTCAGGTATAAAAAAAAGATGGGATTGTGATTTTACTCTTGATTATGGGTATATTGGAGAATAAGGTTCTCCTATATTTATGTATCTCTTGCTATGCAGTAGTCTGAACACAATATGTTTAAAACTAAACATCTTTCAAAAATGAAATGGGTCAAGGTATAGGCCTATTTGATAGTATGTATAACCCAAGGCTCAGTAGTATAGCCCAAGGAATTAGAGATAAAATAGAATGAAGAAAACAAGTGGGGGGTCATCTCCTCTTTTCTTTACTTTAATATGACAGGCAAATAAAATTCAGGTTGAAAGTAGAAGAGTGTTTCCACTATGCCATAATGTAAAAAAGGACAAAGAATCAAATTGTTGTCGTCATTGTATAAAAAGGTGTTGCAGTTGTAAGGAGTAAACTTTGTAGGATTGTGTAAGTTAAGGAATTTTATGGCTTTCCATGATTTCTTATCCAGTATTAACAACTGGCCAAAATTTCATGAATTTTCGGGTTAAAAGTGAAATTAGAGATAGATTTTCACAGTAGTCCAGGGATAATGGAAACACTTCTATTTGCTTGACTCAGTCATAGATCTATGTTCGAATCGACATTTTTGCTCCCATGCCGTGTCCATCCACCCATCAAGCGAGATAACGAGGCCTATGTACTTTCTACTGCATGGATGCCCCATGGAACTCACCATTACAATGTTTCTGTTTTGTGTTTGTTAGTGGTGCAATCATGGGACCGATTATTGGGGTAACTAAATGCCCCCTTGTAGGTGCTCGGTTTGCCCCTGCTGTGTTCATAATGTGGAGAAATTGGCTAGAGTCACTCCTGAATATTTCATGCAGGTTTGTGTGACACACAGTGAAGGAAATTTTGGTGAACTTTCAGTATATTGTTGCAACATCCAACAGTCTTCGATGTTTGCACCAGAATATATTCCAGATATGGATTTAAAAAAAAAATATTGTGACTTTAAAGGAGGTTCGCTTTCACCTGCCTGGAAACATATCGGTGTACCTGTCCCATGTCCTTGAGTAATGAATGTATGTTATATGATTGGCTTATCTTGTCATCTTATCCACCTTGGATCAGTCTGGTGCATTTGAATATCTCCCATTTCATCAGTATGTTTTAATATCGAAAGCTAGGTGCATGCAAATACAGTTCAGTTTATGAACGGGTAACTAAAGTTAAAGCTTTATTTTTATTCTAGAATGAATGAGTGTAAGCCATGGAGATACAGAATAGAAAAATCTCCTTTACAATCTATACCTTGAGGCACACAATCTGTGTGTGAAAGGAAAGTAAAACAGAAGCTTCCCCTAGATACCTAATTAATTCATCACCCGTCAATTTTTCATTCTGTATTTTGTAACATCTATTCTGTCCTTGGAGCCAGTGCATAGACAAACTGTTTATACTGTGAATCTTGAATTGATACATGCCGGCATATCAATGCAGTCTGCTTCTAATTCCCTAGTGATAGATCGACTGGGCTGTATTGGATTTTATTATACTTGCGCCTCAACCAGCTTTTTTCTGTGCGCATCACACAAATGTTTTTAAATGGAGGTGCCTATATTATTTGTTAGCTTTATTATATTTATCATGAAATTTACATGAAGTAGACCTTTTCACACTTAGCTAACGGCTACCACCTAATTTGACATAGATCATGAAGAAAAACTAAGTTATTACTTACAGCTTTAGTAGTTCCTCCCCGTGATCTCTGTCAAATTAAGTGTAAAAGGTTAGTTCAGAGTATACATGTAGGAGCATACATGCAGGAGCTTCATGTCAGTAAAATAAAGTGTTTGTCTTCTCTCGTGTTGGGACAGAAATTTTACTGCAATGATACTAGGATGTTATTGAAAAGCTAGCAAGGATCTGAATTGTAATTTTTCTTGAAAAGGCAGTTGCTTCTTAAGTTGAAGCGAGAGATTCTGGATGTTGTATTTGTACAAAGGTCTTCTTTTCTAGGGCACTATGTCATCTCAGCTACCTGTTCTACTGAATTGGTGTAAATGGGCTAGGATGCATGGCAAAGAAGAAAGCCAAATATGTCCTTTTACCCTGTAAGTCATGTATTTACTCATCTGTTTCTCCCTCTCTATCCACTCATTGAAAGCCTGCATATACAGCACCCTCTCTGGGATTCTGTTGGCGATAGATGAATGAATAACAAAAGAGAAGCACAGAAAGGACCGATATAGGAGAGTAGGGGAGGGGAATGTCTTTGGGAACAGAGGCGGTAAATTGCCTTTGATGATGCAAACCTTTTGTCTTGCTACACAGACAAAATAGGAGGTTTGAGGGGATGTATTGGGGTAAATGGAAGTAATGTTTATTTCCTGGGGCAGTCTAAGTGGTTCGGTCACAATCAGAAGTGGTATTCGGCAATGTTTGGAATCCATTCCGCACACTGTATTTCAAATAAGAACTACATTTAAGAGAAGAAAATCTGATTAAAATGTCCTTGAAGATTGTCAGTATAAGTTTTTGGTGGAGAGCAGCTCCTGTGGAATAGTCAATTCACTGTGTGTATTCTTAATAGTGTAGTTTTTCCTCCTGAAGATTAAAACTTTTCTCAGGTATGTGTGACATAGCAATGGCCAGTATCTGTTCACAGACTGACTGTCATTAGGAATGTAAAAAAATTCATTATCATGCAAAATTGCGATCATTTAGTTTGTGAATCAAGCCTGTGGGAATGGGAGAATGCAGTAGGTCAGGAGAGCAAAGTCAAAGGTTCAGAGAGAGAGAAAATCTTCAAATTCAGTTATTTTAAAATTGTTAATCTAATTTGTAAATTTGCCTTTTTGAAAGATTCATTTAAAATAGAGAGGGAGGGGGAGAGAGAGAATGAGAGACAGATAGACAGACAGATAAACAGACAAGGTAGAGTGACAAGGGATTGGAGATGGAAAAAGCAGGAGAGGATGAATAGGAACGAGGAAGAAAAATGAACCGAAAATAAGAGGAAAAGAAAAAATGAGGGTATGTCATAGAGAGAGAGGAATTGTTTGCAATCAAGAAGCATATGGTCAATGCAACCTGCTACTGTGTTGAAGAGTAAACACATTACATTCAATCAAATCATTCCCGACGCGCTGTCTGTCATAATTTGCGGTCCATTTTCCCCGTTTGTCGTAAAAGTAAATACACTTGTGTTCCGACCAGAGAGAAAACATAGGAATATGATCTAATTGTGGGGGTAAACATTGTTCAGTTACTTAGCCATGCTTGTCACACGTTGCCAGTTGATATGCAAGTCGGTCATAAACAGTAGTTCAATGTGACTCATTTGATGTAACTCTCTCTTGGTTGATTCAAGGAATGAAAACTTTGGCCTGTACCACTGGGGGTTAAGATTTGGGAACCTGAGAATCTGACAATGTTTTCAGCCTGATAGAAGTGAAATGTATCTAGGAACCTGTTCATGTTGTTGAGAGGATTGATTTTTAAAGGAGAAGTATGGCAAGTTTTGGGGAAATGACAGATAATTAATCAATTTTTTAAAACTTGCTTAAAAAAGCAGGGTGAAAAATCATTTTGGAATATCAAAAAGTACATTAGGAAATGTTTTCATGATCTGTCAGGTACAGAAGTATTCAATAATGAGTTTTTCAGTAAGAAAGGTATGAGTGCATTTTCATCAAAATTGCATGGGAAGATGATTCTCAATTCTATATGCTACGGATGAACATACACTGGAAATAATCCTAAGGATAGCGACATAAATTTAAAATACAGTAATTAGAACATGAAGTGTTTCTTTGCTCCACAGTAGTCTCTAATATTTTAGTCTCTCCAATTTAGTCTCTGATATTTTGTGCCATCTGAATTATGATATTCCGATAGTACTCTGAACTGATTGTCCCACTCTCCCCAAATGAGGACATGACATACTATAGATTTTCTTTCAAGTGAAGACCATCATAATGGTCATGTGACTCTCGTTTTCGACCAAGAAATCAGGTAAATGGAGCAGTGTGCTAGTTAGAGTGACATACCTCGCTCTGTAACTGTCATCTTACTCTGATTCTTGGTTCCGCCTCACCTCAGATGGGTCATTAGAAACCCCCTAAATGTCCTTTAATGATACTCTATAGACAGATTATCCCCACCCCCATCTCCACCCATCCAATTTCCCAAATGGGCGTCTCTATTTAACATTCAAAGACATTCCTTTGGTCTTCAGTGAGCCCTAATTATTCAACCCTCCACGTGAAGAAACAGGAAAGCGGGGGTCAGTTGAAGCGTAAGAATTTGGTTATTTGAGTCACATGATGCGACGGACATATAAGTGGGCTTGATTATGATGGATGGGTGTTCAGAATCAATTCTTAGATCAGTTGAAGAAAATGTCATCTTTAAGTACCTGGTTCACAATTAAACAGCCCTGTGACTGAATGAATCATTTCAGCTTGAGAGCCAACATGACTGGTTTAATATTGTTGTTCTTTTCTTCTTGAGGACCGAGGGAAGCAGAGTTCACCCACTTTCATCTCTTCATATTTTTCAAAATGGATGGTACTTCCGCTCCTTTCTGAGTGATATGTGTTATCTCTGCTTGCCGGTGGCTAAACCTGTATTTTCTGTTTATGAAGCTGGTTTTAATGGATGTTGATCCCATGATTCGCCATGTGAGAGCAACAAGGGCACTAGATGTAAAGACAATTAATTTCAATATTTGATTCATTTTCATCAACTGATAAACGAATGTCAAAGACTGATATAACTGTATAGAGTGGGAGAAAGTGCCGAAAGAGAAATTTTCTGTTGAAAGCTTGAAGGTCCTTAACTAATAGCTCTTTACATCAAGTTAATGCCCTTCCTACTCTGGGCAGAAGAAATTGCAAATAGAAGAAATAGAAAACACCAAAGGCCTAAAAGCATTTGAACATGAAGTGTGTAATAATGCAGGCGAAGGAATATTTTTACATGAGTTACTACATAAATTAAGTTGAGGTTGACCACACTATCAACTTTATAAATATGAAATATGACAAGTGAAGATTGAAGCGTCTTTTTAAAACCAAGCTGATCGGTAGGCATGCTGTTAACATCAT
Organism: Heliocidaris erythrogramma; assembly: GCA_025617745.1. Lineage (NCBI taxonomy): Eukaryota > Metazoa > Echinodermata > Echinoidea > Camarodonta > Echinometridae > Heliocidaris > Heliocidaris erythrogramma. Next base: position 13,042,705 of record CM046853.1, on the reverse strand, counting down.
TCAAACCTTGACCACATTGTAACATCTAACATGATGGAAAATAGATGATTAGAGTCACAAACTTCCCAGCAGCAAGTATTTTTCTCTTCCTCTTGATGCAGAGGTGTAAAGATGAAGCATTTACTAAATACTGTTCACTTCGAAGAAATCTTTGACCACAAATGCCCACCAAAATGGTGAATAAGTGTCCCAACATCACCCACTGTAGAGGTCAGATGAAGCATGAAGTGCTACATGAAACCACATTCGTTCACTCTCAAGTAGAGATTTTACCACATGCAACCACAGGATTAGAACAGACACAGCTAAAATTGATGGGATAATTAAGAGCTTTCTCACATTGACAGGTACCGCACATCTTGTTGGGTAATTAGTCTGAGATTTCTTCGCTCCTGGAGGTGCTGATGTGAACAGCACTGGGTAGGGAGGTGTTGAATAGGTTCGCCCGATCTCGTAATATCTAGCGCCCTCATCGCACCTTGCCACACCTGCTCTTGATTGTTCTGATTGATGAGCTGTCATTGTCTTGATAGGCAATGTCAATGGTGATTGTTAAGTTTCTGCTTATGTTTTTAACTTTCTAAGGTAGATATGAAGTAATAGTAGTACCCTAGTCATCATCATCCATAAGGTCTACCAAGGTTTCTTCCATCTTCAATGTGATACCAATTCTGTGTAATTATCAGTGAAGTTTTCATCTGTGATAAACTGCTGTGATGCTTGAAAGATGATTCTTAAAACAAGAAATTTTTTTCTTCCACAAAACTTTCATGAAATTTCACAAGTGGCCGAGATGAATTTGTGTAAGTGTCTGCAGCGGATTAATTGAATCACAATGTCAAAATGTGCAGTGCCTGGAAGTGGCTGGTTTGACAGTATTTGATCTGCTTGTATATGTAAATGTCATCATTCTCTGCATTTCTCTTTACAAATCTTAAATGAAAAAAAAGATCAAACAGGCAGAGACAGACATACAGAAAGGTGAGATAGAGAAAAGGTCATAAAGAGTGCAAACGAAAGAAAGATAGAAAGAAAAGAATGGGGGGGGGGGGGGAATCAAACGTATTTCAGTACCTCTTCATCATGTGTGTATCAGATATTCATTTCATGCTTTACATGATGGTTTTTTTTTTGTAATTTCACAGCCTTGATATCTGGTGGAGGTAGAGACTGTGAACATGAGAATATAGGTTGATAAATGAGGAAATGAAGCAGGTGCATGCAATCAATGCTCAATTCACACCAATGTATGGAATTATGACGAAAGTCTTACTGTGATGAGGTGCAGGAAGATGGATACCCCTTCTCTTGATTGCATAGAGTTATTTTCAAAATGATAAAAGATTTAGATTGAAAGAAGGGATAAGTTTTAGATTGTGATTTGAGTTGAGAGAGAGAAAAAAAAGAGGAGAGAGAGAGAGAGGGGGGAGACAAGAGATTATGTTAGATTAAAACAGAATCCAGATTTGAGATGATATACTGTAATTAAACAAAAAAGTTGGATTTGGAGGAAAGAATTGGGCTCAGAGATTAAAGACAAATATTAAATGGTGAAAGTAAAGAAAAAAAGTAGTTACATGCAAACTGTAGTTCAAGTATGAAATGAAGAGTGAGGTACATTGATTTGGTGGAGATGAAAGTGCATAATGCATTTGAATAGAGTTCTTCTATTGGCTAAGTAGACTACGTTTCTCTGTTCTTCAAACCACCCTGCTATACTATATCTTATTTCTTTGTTGGTGTACTCCTTTCCTGCACTTCAAAGTGGGTTAAACAAGGCTGTGTTAGTATTGCTGGTATATATGTTCCCAATTCATCTTTCACTTTCTCTTCCATCTCTCTCTCTCTCTCATTCCATCTCTCTCTTTATCGCCCATTCTATATATCTCTTTCTTTTCCTCTCTCCTCTCTTTTCTTGCCATGTGTCTCCATGGAAATATGACAACATGTATAAATCATTACACAAAATGGCACCTGCAGTGCTATGCTCATAGTTGTAGAAAGTCTCTAGGTTTGACATCTTTGTTGCTACCTTCACCAAATCTCTCTTGTTCCAATCAATATTTGATGGAGACTCGATAATATCTAGATCGATAAGAGAACCAATGATAATGTGGCAATTTCTCCACACTCGTTCTGATAAAAAATTATCGCGATATATCAAAAAAAAGTATATTCATATCTCCTTAATAGTTTGTAAGTATTATACATGTCAAAGCCTTGGAAGCAAATAAGATAATATTATCTAATAAAGTATTCAATAAAATGTAGTGAGTTTTTAGCTGATACTAACATGGTTGAATACAAGTTTACTGCCCAGGTAAAAGTTTCCTTTTCAGATATATTTTTCCTAAAATCAAAATATAAAATAAACTCAAATCAATTTCGAAGTAATCATCTTCAGAAGTCATGTCTTGCGTAATATTGCATAATATTTTCTTCAATGCTACAATCATGTCTTGATTATTATTTCCAATATGAAATATTTGTCGGTCATCTTCAATAAACTCCAACGTAACGGCTTCATCCTTCCTGCCAAGAATGACTTGGCGCCAGAAAACCTACAAGGACAGTGCCTCCGGGAGTATTTTTCTGCTATATTTCTTATCCTCTTTCTTAAAAACTGAAAGAAAAACAACTCTCTGATGCAGACAGATATACGTCGAGTTACATAACCTTATGTCATGCATCATGCTTAATGCAAGGTTATCGTTAAAATAGTGCTTGCATATTTTCTGATTTCCATGGCAATTATTGTTTTGTGGGTGTCATCATTATCTCACCGCAGAAAGTAATTATGGAGGGGAAATATGAGATTGTTATCCTTCATGCTTCATTCATAAGAAAGAAATTATTCCCTGTTATGGTTATATGTCGGTTGCATCTAGGTTACGAATTACTCCTTTTTTCTAGTTAGTATATTTTAGCAGTAGATGATGGTGTAATAGCTTGTGTTTCTGAGTTTAACCCTTATAACTCTATTCTTTTAGAGTTGTGCATTATCTTCAGAATGAATTAATAAGTAAACAGTATATTATGAACTAACAATCAAAGAACTAATGATTTTCATCAATTTTGCAGCATGTTACGCTGATTTGCTAAGAAATGTAGAACATGATTCTCACAACTATTTTAAATGAAAATAGTATTTGGACTAGCAAAGAAATCAACCATAATATGGGAAAAGATATATAGAATTGTAAGTGAGTAAGACACTTAAATAAATTGCCAGTGTTTCGCAAGAGACCAATATGGAGTGGTCAGAGCTTGGGGACTGAACTTGGAGGCGCTGTGGAAATCTCTTACCCCCAGGCCGTCTCCTATTCCCCTTCATCAACGTCAAATAAAATGGATGCTAATGCACATTATTACTTCATTGAAGGTTTAAAGATACGTTAGCAGATTGGAGTGTTAGTTTGCTGTAGAGGTGGAGATATACTGCCATTCTTAGTATTTAGGGAGAAGACCGAAATGAAATGAAGTATGTGTGATGTAGAGATGTAGCCTTATCTGTTAAAGTTGATAGCATTCAAGTTGCATCTTCCGTATCAAGACGTTCTCTTGACAAGCAAATTAAAAAATTATAGCAGGAGATAATTTGAAAAACAGATAAAGGTGCGCTCAAAGACAAAATAAAAATGGGAAAAGAGCATCAGAGAAAAAGAGAGAAAGAGATGAATGGAGATAAATACAAATATAGAGCGATGATGGGGAAAGAGAGGGATTTGAGTTAGGGGGAAGTATGGGAAATGACTATAAGAGTGCTGTTTTGTTGAGACACAAATTAGATGAGAAATGTAATAATGAGGAGAGGAAAAAAAGGTGTAGATCACATTGATAATGCTTGGGGTGGTTGTAATTGGTGCCACGTGTCATCATTGTGAGGCTTCCGGGAACCAAGTGTGGCCAACAATAGGGAGCGTTAGGGTGAGGGCCTTGCAATGAGTGTGACAGTGCATTGGCTCTACTGCTCTAGTAGACCAAAATCAATCGCCGATTACATTTGGGTATCGTCTTATCTCGTAAGCCTCGGACACTGCATGCGTATGTGCTGAGGTCGGGAAGCATCCTTGACAACTTTGTCTATGGCGTTTTCTTGCCCGTCGTCGCAGGATAGTCTGCATTTCAGCCATTTCTCTATGATTTACACCCAGAGAGAAATAAAGGGGAAAGAGAGGGAAGGAGAAATAGAAAGTAAAGTTGATCTCTGAAAGAGAAAACGCAAGTAGAGAGATTTCCAGTAATGTTAAATATAGTATATCATGTACTTTTATTTAATATTTACTCTTTCAGTTAATTTTAGTAATTAAGGAAATGGAATGGGTCTATCTCTCTTCCTCCATTTAGTAAACTGTAATGAAATTATTTTGATGTTATCAGTCCTCCATGCAAGCTTTATAATAATAATACTGCTATTTCTATAGCGCCTTTTCAGAGTATAGATACAAAACGCTTTAATATTTCTCCTTTTCTCCAAAATTGCTCGTAATATCCCATCCAGAGAAAGTCACTCCATTCAATGGGTATTAAACTGGAGACTACACACCCTAGGTCCTCTCCCAGTCAGGAAGTAGGTTGACCATGGGTGCTTAACCCAATCATTATATCATAGATGACAACAAAAAAGTTCTTTGTCTCCCCCTAAAAGACAATGACTCACAATCATAGAAACTGCAAGCTTTTGATTGGATGTGCAAATATTGCATTTCGTCATTGCTACTGAAAGTGCACATTTTCACCCAACCAGGTTTGACCTCCAAACTGCGTAATCCAGATGAAGTGTGCTTCTACACGCATTCCGTTACTAGTGAGGACGTTTCAAATGAACAAAAAGTACATCTCTTACCTAATCATGAGTAACTTAAATCTTGTCTTCAATCATGCTGTCATGTATGTTGGTCCGATTTTAATCTATCCGTTTCTCTCTTTTTATCTTTTACATGTGCTGAATTTCCTGCTCAATCAATAACAGGTAAGCATTTTTGCAGTATATTTACTCATTATGTGTATTATCCTATTGTCTTGAAATATACTGCATGGTTAACACTAGTTATGAAATCTGATTTAAAAAACGTGTTTGATTGATCATTGTTACTATCATTATGGGTTTTCCCTGAATTGCACAATCCAATGATTTTAGGTTAATCCACTGTGTACAAATATGTGTATTAATTGATTAATGTTGTGAATCAAGTCAATCTATCAATTAATCAATTAAGCAATCAATCTATCAGTAAATCAATCAATCATTCAGAACAGCCAAATATTGTTAAGACAATTAGGTCCTTGTCTCCACGACTTGTTTTTATCTTGACCTTGTCATGATATTTCTTCATAAGACATTCACATCTAACCCTGATAGGAGTTTGTGTATGTAATTTATATGGAAACCCTTGAAGTCAAATATGATTTATTTTCTTTCTAGCTATTTTTCTTGAATTTTTTTTTACGCCGTGATTCAAAATCCCTGTGGTTAGCATTCAGCATTGTGACAATATAGTTATAAAAGAATTCTCTGATAGACTTACAATATACAATACTTGATGGGGTGTGTTTTGTGATCTTGAAAGTTCTTTAAAAAATGAACAAAGTAAGATGAAAGAAATAGGAGGTAATCGCATTAATGTAAGAACATTCTTGAGAAAGAAGGTATTATATTTGTCATGGAGCATATGAGGTGATAAAATTGTAAGTAATTTGCAGATGGGAATAGAGGATGAGGCAGACAGCATGCTCGTTAGAATTAATCACCTACAGAGAGCATTACCTTACTATCTATCTGTACGCCTGAATGGAATTAGTAATGAAATTAATATGATTAAGTATCATCAGTGGGAGATAAAGGGTTGTAGCACTTTTCCTGGCCCCTGAATTTCAATGGAGTAAAAGATGGAGTATGAGAGAGCGAGCGAAAGAGAGAGAGAGAGAGAGAGGGAGGGTGGGTGGGGGAAACATTGTGAAAGAGAAAAGGATTTATATTGAAAAGGGGAGAAAGACGAGAGAGAAAATTATTAAGAGAATAATACTTGTGTATATTTTTCATTATACTATGTTGTTTCCTTGAAATAACTGCCACCTGATTACCAGCATGAGTAGCTGGTTGCTAAGTTACCCCACGTTTCCATGGTTACCTCACAAACAGAAAGAGACGTAGACTTGGCTTGGCTTCTATTGCTCAGGATGTCTAATGAATCCCCAGGATATTTGAGACCTCTCTTAGGAGTTGTTTTTCTTCTTGGCTGGGCTGAGTGTTTCATTGGGGTCATTCTCGATCTGCAGACAGTGAAAGTACAAATACCATCTTTTGAGGCGAGATGGCATTTCAGGGTTTTTGCTTTCATATATTTCTTCCCTTTTTTTCCCCTTTTCAAAAAATGACAATATGATGATCATGAATTGATAAGATTTCCAAGGAAGCCAGATATAGGAGAGGAGATTCTGCTGATGATAAAGGTGGGATTCCGTGTAAATGTCAGCAGGGTTGATAGTCTGCTGGGCAGCTATCTGGAGTAGGCTAGTTCATATTTTCCTTCAATGTAAAATGTAGAACATTTTATAAATACAAATAGATGTAGATGTTCTTTATTTTGAAAAGCTTGATCCCCTATTATTGATAAGAATGAGTTATAATATGGGGGGTCAATGAAAATGTCTTGTTTTTTGCTTCAATCTTGTAGAAAGGTTTAGAAACAAGTACAAGTCCAATGACCTTGTGTGTGTTGGATTGATAAACATAACTGTTTTGATTTTTTTAGGTAAAAGGTACATTTACACTACACTCCAAGTATTATTATTGCCATTATAAACTCAATATGAGTTTCGAATGTAGTGTAAATTGACCCGCAGGTAGGTTTTTCTGTCTTTTGCCAAGCTCAAGGTTGCATGGCTGAGAAGTGAAATGAGCCATGAGAGAAATTTCCCCAATAAAAATTCATCTTTTGTTGTCAGCCTTCATGGAAGGTTTTATGGTAAGTTAAAGCTGGACTGCATGGTGATATTGAACATAAGGGCTGTGAAAGAATAAAAGAGAGAGGGAATGAAAGAGAAAGTGAGAGAGAGAAAGAAAGTAAGAAAATAAAAGAGTGATAAAAGGAAAGGTAAATAAAATAAAAAGCATGCATGTGAGCGAGAGAGAGAGAGAGACACACAGACAGAGGGGGGAAACAAAGGTGAATTTTTGCGCAATGGAAAAATAACTTATTTATATCTGAAGGTTATTTGCTTTAATGGCATGTCCCATGTTGAAATATGTGCTTGTTCATTCAACCATATGTGTAGTGGCATTGGCAATATCCGGCATTAGATGGTAGAAGATGTTTTGAGCAAACCTTTAATAAAAGTATAAAATCTTAATTTGTAAACAAATCTTTAGGCATTTTACTCCCAGTGTTAAAGATCGTATGCTCGATCTGTAATGAAAAACACAAGTCAGAAAAAATTGGAACCAGCGGGATTCGAACCTGTCATCTACTGCTTGCCGGGCAGCGACTTAACCACCAGGCTATTCTGATTCACGGCCAAGTCACGATGAACTAGAATCAAATACCCAAGATCCTCTTCTTTCTGACTCATTAATATTCATTTTTAACGGTCCGCCGTAGACAATGGTTAGTAAACGAAGAAGCTTGACTGGGGAGGAATTTTTAATTTGTAAACAAATCTTTAGGCATTTTACTCCCAGTGTTAAAGATCGTATGCTCGATCTGTAATGAAAAACACAAGTCAGGAGTAAAATGCCTAAAGATTTGTTTACAAATTAAAAATTCCTCCCCAGTCAAGCTTCTTCGTTTATAAAATCTTGTGGAATATATTTGAAAAGAGAATCATTGAACCTGAAGGAATATTCCAGCAAGCTGGCTGACATAGGCATACCTTGATATCAATCATTCGCAGTAGTCTAGTCATTATTTTATATTAGTGCATAATGCTTAATCTGAACAGGGGCTTTTATGTTGGAACTCGAGAGCCCTTTCTAATAAGAACTTTTTTAAAAAGCTTATGTTGAAAAAGTCAGAAATGAAGTGTAATGAATGAGATTTGCTTCACTTTGTTATTGAAATAAAACACCTCAGAGAAATCAATACTCTCATTCCTTCGAGTCAAGTGCAAGCTAACTTCTCACCTCCTGAGAGAAAGAGAGAGAGAGAGAGAAAGCCCAGTTTTAACGTGTTACACATAATGGAGTTTACTAGCTCTGCCCAATTTTGACTTAAGCATCTTGCTTGGATCCATGTTCATTATTCAAAGGTTTATCCTGCTTTCCAGGCAATTAATCTGGGACGCTCAAAGAAGAAACATGCTATATATAATTCCCTCTTGTCTCGTCCCACATCATTTATTCATTCACTTTCGCCCGTTATGGTTTTCTATAATGCAGTGTGAGTCCTCCAAAATCACCATTCAACCATACAGCCTTTCTATATCAAAATGTGAAAGTTATGATCCCCCTCAAGTACAGTTGTGTTGTCTGTTTGGTAGTCTGTAATGAATTTTGCCTAAGAAGATAGTGGGTAAAGAGTTAACTTTTTTAGTGAAATATTTTGTCATCAGCAAACTATTTTCAAAGATCGTGTCAGTTCTTGCTTCATTCTTGAAAAACAATATATTGTTTTATTTTGTATTCAGTTAGAAGTGTACCTGTATGCATAATGGACATCTGGGGTAAAGTGAGAAGAGCAAGCATGATTATGAATTCCATTCAAAAATGGCAGATGTTTCATAGTATGAGATGAAATGAATTTTTTATTGATCAGTCATTATTAGACAAAGAGATTGGATTCCCTAAATTTGATGAGAACGTCGTTCCGACGGACCCGCCGATCAGCAGATGAAAAAGAACAAGCTCAAATTCAATCCACTTGATGAATTCAGAAAGTGCAAAAGCTCTGTCCAGTTGTGAGCTTGTCGCGCACCTGTCCTCTTCACTTACTAATTTGAATATTTTAGCACGAGTGTGCTCACCCGATATTCCTGACGCAAGCCCTTCTCTGTCTAATCCCTCACTCCTCTGATGTCCTCTTCCTTCTGGTTTGGGTAACATCCTTGTAACCCCATCACTGGATCCCCATCTCAGCATCCATAGCAACATGCTCTATTTACCGGTATTTGCCGACCAATGATGCACTCCTTCCATCGTTCTAGCTGGGCAACTCTCAAGCATGGTTGCACTATTCTTTTTACGCAAGTGAAGACTTTCCAATTCATTTGCTGATGATGGTGTAGAAAAGTTCTACCGTTACCTTACCTCATGATGCAAGACCAGTGCTCATTTGTTGGGGGGGGGGGGTTGCTGTTTGGAACTGAAATTCACCACTATTACAATTATCATGTAATAGTGTCAAGTATCACCTCCCCAAGGAGTTTTTTTCTTCCAATTCTGTAATTTGCAGAGCCCGGGGGCAGATTGTTCCAATTCTTTCCTATCTGATTGTAGCCATGCACTGGTATCTAACCTGTAGGATGCTTGGCACAATTCACTTCTTTTCTTCTGTCATTCTTTCTTTCTTTCTCTCTCCTTCTCTCTCTCTCTCTCTCTCTCTCTTCATCTCTGTGTCTCTCTTTATTGCCCTCCCTCTGTCTGTCTGTCTGCCATTCTCTATCTCTATCTGCAATTATTGATATTGAAATCAGATTAAGGTGAAAAGACTGACCTGTGAACCCAAGTTGATGAGTCAAAATTGTTCTTCCCTTTTCTATTTTTTTTCTTCAAATTTCTAATACATTTCAAGTGCTTAATTTTGTGAGAAACGGATTTGATGTCTTTAATGAGGATTCTCTTTCTTTGATTGGCAGTACAGCTCTTCATAATAGGATTTGATCAAAACCAGATAGCAGATGTCAGGTTGTTATATCTGTGGAATTAAAACTTTTTGCTCGTACTTGACATATTTCATGACAACAATATCAATATTTTTCCTTTGACATCATTGTCATTCATTTGACTTTTGGCAGTATTGCCATCCTTTTCTTTTCACAGCCAATATCGATCATCCATTTATTGAGCAATTGCGAGATCGAAGAAAGAGCAAAGAAGTCACTCTTCTTACGTTTTAATGGATCTCCCCTGGACCGGGGTTTTTTACGCGAGATACTAACGAGGGCTTTATGACGGGAGAATTGGTGATGATTCACGGCTCGTGTTATGACTCTCTTCCGGTATGAGTTACACAGAAGAAGTTGCCGGTAGGGGGTTGGAGGGAGAGGACTGCTATGTACCCTTTTGGTAGCCATATGACTCCATATCCTGTCTTTATCTACTCCACCACTGTAAATGATTACCTCAGATCTCACTTGTAGTACCTCTTAATTTCTCTTGTCTCAATCACGTTTAAAACCTGTGTTTGATTTGGGCAGACAATGGTCTATTGAGATGCGAAACGCATGCCCCTGCTTCTCCTTCTTATATTAAGTCCATCAATCTCTCTTCAAAGAGTTATAGCTAGGCTGGCTCCAAAATCATCCACTCTTCAAATTATGGGTTCGTCATCCCTCTCTCTGGAAAGAATGTGAGAGAAGTAAAGAAGACTTACCCCAACAGTCATTTTTTGTTGTTGAAGAATTCAAGACAAGAGGCTTTGTGTTGATATGTTATGTTTAATGTTATGCCTAATGTAATGTTTAATGAACAGATTTACAATAGCGCAAGTTTATCTTAATTCAGAATGATAAAGTTGATGAAGTGTGAACAGTTTTAAGGTAGGCCTATTTGAAATCGTTTTATCTCATATGAAGCATAACGCCCCCAAACAATCATTTAGCAATGATTTTTAGAGATAAGCTTAACATGTTTAATATGCTGTGTTTAAATGGAAATTAAAATCACATTCTGTGTTCAGATGCCATGAAACATCTCTTTCGATTTTCATTTTGTAAACACATGAACTGAAAATTAAGAAAGGGTATCTATTACCAACATGAAATTATCCTTTTATGCATACTTACCCGGTCTAATGCTATCATTTCATGAGCAGGGTTAGTTAGCCACCATTATATTCCACATACTAAGAATCTTGCTGTTAGATTGGTCAAAAGGTAATCACGTGAAAAAACGTAGTATTCCCCATATCAATCGACCCGAGAAGAAAAGCTTGTGGCCTTGACGGAATAGTACTTATGTGTTTCACTGATCTCTTCAGTCCATTACAGAGTCACAATGTGTTATCAATATTTTGGGTACGCGCGAAATGAAAGTGCGTGACCTCTACGAATAGTCAAAATGAAAAGAGGGTGACCTTTACGAATAGCTCCATAGGCGTACTATTAAGCGCGCTTTGCCCAATCGCGCCTTAAAAATGATAAAACAATTGTGCTCACCCAGGTAGGGGTATACGGTTTATGGGATTTTATGGTGGTTTTAACATCTTTTGTGAATTTATTCGGGCCTAAATCATAAATGTCTCTTTCGAGAAGTAGACAATAGTTGTCTTTCTCGTACCAGTTAAATGTTTCAGATGTGGAATATAAAGCAAATAATCACCTTTTGATTTCAGGCGATGAGACGTACTATCACTTCCTCGGCGATCTGAATGTATAACGCTATCTTTCCTCAGCTTCGCTTCGGAAAGATAGCTACATCCAGATCGCCTCGGAAGTGATAGTTTGTCCCATCACCTTCACCAACGGTAATTATTTGTTTATTATTCTTCAACTATCATTTCATCAGTGCCACCTCACTCTCCATATATTACCTTCAGCATGCTTCCTTGCCCCCTTTTATCTTGACAATATACACCTTCCAAACAACGCTACTGTTACCAATCATTTTTACCTATCTGGCGTTGGGACACGCTTCCTGATTAGCGAGCCTGATTAAAAGAGGTATCATTGTCAATATCTGACATTATTGATCTCATGAACATGCGCATCTTTTAATTATTGAATTAAAAGAGAAAGACACGCAGCATAACTGGGGAAAGTGAGTGCTGTAATTGCCCATCTTTCATTTACACTAATTGGTGATTACTGCAAGATGACAAAGTTGACATTTGTATTGCAAATATTCAGCACAAATAGTGCGATTGACATTATTATAGAATTTCTGAACATAGTTCATTAATAATTTTATATTCTGTAACTATTCAGCATCATGCTTCTGCTTAATTTTGTAGATCAATAACAATTTTTTAGAAACTTGATTCTTGACTGACAAAAATCCTCCCAAAAATGTCATGCTTTTGCTATTAAGCTACATTATAAGTAACTAGTTTATTGAGAATTTCTGCAAAATATTGGTATTTTAGAGAAATGAACCGTATTGTATTTGATTGAGTAAACGCATACAAACTTCTTTGTAATGAATTTATTTGTCATAGCTGTTGTACATTGGTTCCAATGAATGAAAGAGGTTCTTATAATGGCTTGTGAATTATTCAAACTATGGTTTGCAATGTGCATTAAATGCTTACCAGTTCTCAGTACACTAAGGGTAAGCCAAATCCAAATATCATAGAGAGAATTCTATGTCTACTCTCTACTAATTTAAGGAACTCAAAGTAGAAGCAGGATAAATAATTAATGCGGTTGCTTTAGCCATTTTCTATGGTTTAGGAATTTTTTCAAGTTGACAGCTTATCATTTCTTGAGCACAGGCAATGTAATTGCATTAAAAAAAACTACATATATTACATTTAATAATGATTTGTTCATCATGCAGTAGTCGGGTTGTTGGAGCCAGCAAAATCAGTGATTTCAAAAGAATAGCCTTATAATATTTCATTTCAGTGCATCTGTGTATGAGAGGAAATTTGTAAGAATTTCATTCTCCAGGAATATTCTAGAAATGGCCAGAAAGTATCACTCTTATGATAAATTTATGAATAAACATTTTCATGAAATACATATAAGGGACTAAAGAGGCTCTTGAGAGGCTTTAAAAAGCAAATATAGATTTACAGAGGAAGAAGATCTTTAGTGGTGAATGGGCATTTGTTTTTATATTCTGTATAAATAACAAAACTGAATGAAGCAAATGATTATGCTTGAAATTCAGAAATAGTAAATACATCTATATCATGAGAGGGAGGAAAGCCTTCTGTGGTTAATGTTTATCCAAGGGCATGGAGAATAAGATCAATTGAGTTTGCATGACTTACTTGTCTTCATTTTCATGGTGGCTCTATGAAAAGATGGTAAGAGAGAAGGGAATCCATGCATGGTGGAACAAATAAATATTTAAAAAGGAGTGTGAGGTTTTCGTGGTTGCCAACAGCGGATGGCAGACGGAAAATAGAGTCATTGACAGTTGATCAATAGGAATGCTAATATGTCTGTCTTCTGCTGTGCATTTGCCTCTGTTTTCATGCCATGTCACTGGTCATAGTGTCATAGTTGTTTGAGGTCATTTTGGGGAGCAAATCATGAGTCCCGCAAAAGTGATGGTTTAATTTACCTAATGTGATGGATAATTAGTAGCATGACAATCATAAGCCATCTGCTATGATCTGCATGAGAAGTACAAAAATGCTATTTGTGTCATTTGATTATTTCAAATGATAAATAAGTTTTAATAGTAAAGCACGACTGATGGTTACGTATGTGACTAGATTTTTTCCTTACATTTTTGTCTCCTTAAAAAATCCCCCCAACATTAAGTGGTGAGGTGAAGAGGGGTTTGATAAATCGATAGGCATTGCCAAGAACAAGTAATGAATAACACATTCTACTGAGCCTTGTCATCTGTTAGCCAAGACTGTCCACCCTCTTAAAGTGTAACTTTAGAGAAGGTCAAGATCTTTAGCGACTTTAAGTGGTCAGGATAAGTATGGAGCTATGAGTAAGCCTGATGACACAATAGTCTACTGTGATATCATCATGGCTCCTGCAGTACTGCCCTTAACAATCCCAATTGTGTGCATCCCTAAAACTGGTTATGAGACAGTCACTGGTAATTTGAGAAATGACTTTGTTGAGGTGTACTAAAGGTGGATGAGGGTTTCCAGTGGTATCCACGGAGAAGAATTAATTGAGCCAAATTAGCATTTGTAGATTCTGCTCTGTTTGTAGGTAAATCTCACGTAGGAGGCTTTGTTGATCATCGAGTATTCCATTTCATGCGATTACCAGAACTGGCAGGTGGGCTTAGTAGAGAAACCAATTTTACTCATCTCCATGAAAATGTGACTGACAACCTACTCACAGGAACAACAAGTCAAAATACAAGCTCATATGGCAAGACCCTTACTTGGGTTAAGTAATGAAGACAACTGTCAATGTTATTAGACGAGGTTGGTAGGAAAACATCCTTAACATCCTTTTTTCACTCTCCAAGAAAAACGAGGGCATCAAATTTAATTTACACCAATCGACATCCATCAATGAAGAGTTTCCTTCGGTCGAAGGTGTTTTCATAGAGCAACCAACCATTTTTCTGCCTGTCACATGGAAATAGAGAACGTCTATCACAACGGTGGTTAGTTATACTGGAAGTGGGTCAATGTGCACAGGGGTGAGTAAGAAAGTAAACACTCACTATTCTGTTCCACACTTTGTTTTACAGGTGGATATTGAGAATAGGGAGTTAGCTTGGAGTGGAAAGTGCTTTCTTGCCCACAAGTCCCCCTCTCCACTTTCCTCACACATCATTTAGGCTGTTCCCTCATCTTTATCACTTAATCATTCTCGACAAGACAATTCAAGGAAGAAATTTCAAATCATGCATTTTTGTTCTGAAAGATATAAAAAGAAATTTGTAGAATGGTTGAAGAAAAGGATGGGTACCATACTAATTTCCGTGAAAGTTGTTAGTGTTCACAATGAATATTATTTTTGCCTGCAGAAAGGCTATTAAATATATGAAGAGTTTAGCTTCAGGGCTGTTTTGTATAAACCCCGTGATTGTAATTTTCAACTCTTATTACCCACGCCGATGAAATCGGCAGGGTTATGTAAAGGGCTCCGTATGTTTTTTTTTTTGTTTTGTTTGTTTGTTTGTTTGTTTGTTTGTTTGTATGTTTGTTTGTTTGTTTGTATGTTTGTTTGTTTGTTTGTTTGTTTGTTTGTATGTTTGTTTGTTTGTTTGTTTGTTTGTTTGTTTGTTTGTGTACAAGATAACAAGAGAACGGGTGAACGTATTTGCACCAAATTTTCAGGGAATGTTCAGAAAGTGACAGGAAAGAATCGATTAGATTTTGGTGATGATTGGTTGACCCCTGCAAATTCTGTGTGACCTTGAACTTTTGACCCTGTAGTAAAGTATAGGAACTTCAGTTCAGAGAGTGACAGGATAGAAACTAGAAAGTTTGATGACCCCAAACTTCGCCTGCCGATGCAGAAATATTTTGGTCAATCAAAACACTCATTACTTCGTCTCACCAAAAATCTATTTCAGGTTTATGAATTTTAGAAGACTTTTAGACCCATTATTTGCTATTTCACTTCAAATCCGCACGAGCCTGCAATGAATATTCAAAGCCAACGTATCCCAGCAACAAGGGATTTTTCGCGCTTGAACTGTACGGTATACGTATAGCCTAGCACGTCTAATTTCTCCTATTTCTTATCTTCTGTGCATTTCTGTTTATTTTCCCCGGTTCTTTCCACTTTGTTGTGGAAGTTTTTGTGATTTATTTTATCCTGGTGGACGTGTAGTACGTGATTTTAATTGTTTTCGGTGAAAATCTGGTGCGTTTGTTCGACGTGAGTGAGTCTATCGCACTCGCGAGTGTTCGCGTGTGTTGATCTGAGTGAGTGGCTGAGTAGCTGTAGTGTACGTACATAACTATATATACACAGCACTGTCGCGAAGTGCCTGGGGCCGGCAGACTGTAGTACTGAGTGAGTAAGCTCTGTGCCTCGCATGCACGTCATTTTCAAGTCGAGATCCAACTTCTTTTGTCGTCATATGTATTTTATCCAAGCCCGATGAAAAAAAAAACAACAACCCGAATTGCAATGTAAAGATAGAACATGAATACATTTACTAACACTGACATGACTGAACCAAGGCCGTACGCAGCGGGGAGGGGGGGCAGTTGCCCCCCCCCCTGCCCCCCCCCCCCCAGAAATTTCAAAATCATACTTTTTTTTAATCGGGTTTTAGACTTCAAGTTATGGGTTCCTTTGAAAGCGATCATCTTGCCCCCCCAGGAAAAAAATTTCTGCGTACGGCCTTGGACTGAACACTGAATACAAATTGCTAACATTTTTTTTCTCACCACGCCACGCTCTCTGACATGTCTAATCAATTACTTTTAGGGGAGGGATGTTTCAATAATAAAATATCTTTTTCAGAAGAATTTTTTCAAGGGTGGGGACACACAAAGCTATGACCTGGATATGGCAAAATTTATTGGGGGGGGGGGGAGATGTGCCTCTTGTTATCCCCTTTGAATGGCTACTGCTTACAAAAATAATCGCAACAAAACAAAACCTATTGGGTTAAGGCGTGGGTCTGCCGCCTTTGACGGCCTTTCTAGTTTACTTATAGTTTTATATGAAAAGGGAAAAAGAGATGAAACACCAATAATGCTATCAGATGAAGATGTGGACATGGTCTGTCCAAAATAATGAGGGAAAGGAAGTCAAAATGTAGAACTTCATAGAAATAGAAGAGAAGCATGCCATGAATACATTAAGGTGCTCAGACAAGGAATAATAGAAAAGAATATTCAAAAGAAAATAGTAAAAAATGAGAATAGAAACAGGAGTCATTCCTTGAGGCTGATCACCAAACAAATGACATGAAGGAAGCTTGTTGTTCGAAGCCAATTGATTGCGATTACTCATCCATTTGACTTCTTGGGGTTTGTGGTGAATGGGCATCCCCCAGCTCCTCAAGATACAATTGCTTTTACAGTTTTATTGTTTTTCATTCCTGAGACAAGACGAATCATGACGAAGAGACATTTACTGAGATAATTTGATAAGCCAATTAAAAGCATTTATACTGTGTCTCTGATACATGGCCAGACGGTAGATGAGACACAAATACTAACTGTCCAAACATAAAAAGGCTATCCCAACCTCCAGAGGGGCACAGAGATCCGCCCCAACTGTTTGGAAACCAATGATAGCAATTGCTTTTGTCAACTTGAGACATTTACTTTGGTATGAAAAGCCGCCTTGAAAGATTCTTTTGGGAGCCGCTACCAAAGAATTCATGGATGATAACACTGTCTGCTTTGTAAATCCTATGAGCAGTACGTGAGGTTGTCGTGCGTTCGGTCTATTGACGCTGACCCGGCCTGGCGCCTGCCCATGTCATAGCCCTCGTCGGACTTTGTTGTCCTAACATTTTGGAGGAAATACCCTGTTCAAGCAGAAAGCTTTCATCTCTTTAACTGGTCTTAAGTATCGCTCTTTTGAGTCATCCAATATTTGGGGACAGAATTGCTCTGTCACAGGGAGATGATATGCTTGTTTAAGGCAAGGAAAGACTGTCAGTGATTGTTTGACTTGGTTACACATCCTTTGTACAAGATTCTCTTGCAGTCAGAGCATACTGATGATACATGTATATCTAGGTGGCCTCAATATTATGCTTTGTGTTTATATTTGTTTTGTTGCCTATTGAAAAGGGTAATAATAATGATAATACTTGGGCTTCTAAAGTGCTTTTACTTGAGAATACAAAGAGCTGAATTTGAGAGTTTTGAGGGTTTTTTTTTTTTTACTTATTAAAGTTCCTATAGTTTTTATCTTTAATGTAAACTCTTTAACAAATGTTTATTCCACAGAGCAGCCAGTCTCCTGCTCCAAGTTCAACTGTGTATGTTCATGCACTGGGCCCCTTTGGCCTTTAAAAAAAAAAGGAAGGGAATAATTACTCATCGATTTGAAAGTCAAGTTTGAAGAGGTATGGTTCAGTGAATATAAGGGGCATTATAGTAGACACTAAGAAAGACAAAGAATTCAGGCCACGACATGGTAAACACACTGTCTGCACATTTTTGTTTTTAAAGAAAACATTCCAAATTCAATATTCAGAATTGTTGGTGCGATACAGTGAGTTACAGGGGGAAAGAACGACAGGATGTAATGGCAAGGGGACCCCTTATAGATGTTCTCCTTGTCAAACTGCGTCAGGACTCGCCGATGCCCCTCGCGCATCGAGCATCGATTCCTGAACAGCCCCAAAACTGATTACATAAACATTTATGGCTCACGCACTCCAAATGCTGTAAGAAGGAGTGAATTTGAAGTCATGTGATGCTGCTGGATGCTAGGGAGAGTGACAGCAGTCTATACACTTCTACCTCAATGAACTCACTGTCTATGTCAACAAGTATACATTCTCCCTTTTCTCATCTCAAATCACACGGCAGGCAGTTTCTTGACCCATGGTCGCAATCAAATACCTCCTATTGATCTTTATCAGCTAATGCTTTTCCGATTGATATGTGAATAAATTCACGTCTACATCGAATCCTTGCACATGCCTGAAAAATTCAGACACAGGCAGAATGTATGAGTGGCACATGAATACACATGAGCTACAAACACTGTCTTCCTTCCATTCATGTTTAACTTGTTTCATATATCACTGTCATTGAAAAAATGAGCAAAGTAGAATTTTAAAAAGAATAGACATAGGAAGCCATACTGCAAATGTTAATGACACAATTTAACCTTTCGTGGTAGAAATGTAAGTCACTGTCCTATTCCAGGGAGAATCTAGGTTTTCAAAGCATTTCTTAAGAGACAGAAGGGCATATAGTTTGTTAAAGTATATGAGTTAACTTCTTTGTGGCTCTCGAAAGAAGAAAGATAAGTTTTGTGCATCATAGAGAAGAAACTTGGAGAGCAACAGTATAGAATGGTATTTGTTTTGCGAATGATTACCCATCCTGTTCAAATTTGTAAAACCAATTTAGACAAATTAATTGAAATTTTAAAAGGAAGGTATGATAAAGAAAGAATAAGTTTAATATACAGGCCTATAGTACTCCAATATTTTTGTTTAAATGTCTTGTAGTGACTTAAAAAAAATTGTAACACATGTAACAAAGTGGTTAAAGTGCCAAAACAAGCATTTTAAAACACTTTCCAAAGACCAGAACCTGGAATAAATTTTAACTGGGAAAATTGGACATGCCTAATAACAAGATACAATGTATGAGTCATAACTATGTCATGATACCAATACATCCTATTCCATCCATCCATTCATAATACCCCCATCAATACCCCACCATGACTCCATACAGGGATGGACCATACTTTATTGTACTAATTGCCATTGATTGGATGACCCATTTGCTTTACCAGTGTTCCTTAATAGATTTAATGTTTCATTTTACGCAGCGTTTACGGCACCGCTAATAATCCTACACGTAAGCGTGAGAAAATATTGATTTTTTTCCACTTCTTTCGTATATCTCCAAATCCCGCCTAAAGCTGTACAATACTGTGTCATCTTTAAATATTATGTTACTGAGTTCTATTTATTAAGTCCTTCATCTTATCTTTTCAATGTTTTTTTTTTTGGAAGGATTTTAGATTGATGGAAATGTTTTTTATTATGTTCTAATTGTACAAATTGTTGTATACTCCATCTTCAAAGCGAGAGGGACATATATGAATGTGCTTTTAGAAACTTGATGTTTCTCATTCTGTTTCCATCAGAACCTTGTTTTTGATTGATAGGGTGCCTTTTGGGCATCCTATAGAGGAGAATTAATGTGATGCATGAAGAAGAAGAAGATAACATTCCCGGTAAACTTGATGCAAAATTCATAGGTTATTTGGCATATTGTCAATCCAATGAAGATGTTACCATGGTAACAAATCACACACTTTATTCACTATCCCCGTTAACAGTATGGGATGGCAGCATAGTAATGAATGGGAAATAAGGGGGAAATTCTCCAGTGAGGCATAAATTTACTTACGAAGGTGGGCTCGTTTCTAGGACTCGTTACTGCCA
The DNA here is from genome assembly GCA_025617745.1 of Heliocidaris erythrogramma. Classification (NCBI taxonomy): domain Eukaryota; kingdom Metazoa; phylum Echinodermata; class Echinoidea; order Camarodonta; family Echinometridae; genus Heliocidaris; species Heliocidaris erythrogramma. The sequence goes on along the minus strand of CM046853.1, from coordinate 13,022,844 downwards.
GGGTATAAAGCAAAAGATGCCATTATTGTCGCCGCGTGTCACTAAAATAATAAATAACCTTGTGACATGCTTCTGCCTCTAGTGGTCTTGTATCCTACGTGTATCCATGCATGCTGTAGACGTCTGTATAAAAAACACAGATGGTAGCAAGTTTATGCTATGGAGAATGGAGAAATAAACACATCATTCTGCTGTATTATTTGTATATTTCAAGGAATGTTCTGCATAAGCTCCATAGGCATTTTCTTTCTCTCTTTCTATTAAGTCATATTAATTTGAAGAAAAAAACAATGACGGATAAGTAAGATGATTGTGCATTTTTAAACATGCTGTACTCTTATTGCATTCTGTACAAAAGACTGTAGTGAGTATGGATTTTCTTGAGTTGTTCATTCATTCATAAAAAGTCACTTCCTCTTGGTTGAATTGAAGTATTCTTACCAATAGACATGCATCATAGATTTATTGATTAATACTATTATATTTCCATAGGCCTATATTGATAATGAAAATTCCCACATCCAAACTACGTCTTCATGAATACCCTTTTTGTAGTAAGATATGATCAGCTAATAAACCCTGCAGAGAAAATTGTGTGATCACTTCATCTTAAATATTGTATTTGATATTGTCTTTGACAACAATATATGTATAGATTCTTTAGTATTCACATCCTCTGATAAGCACTGAAGCATTATGAATTATTATTGCATTTGTTAGGAGCAACGTAACACCAGTACTCTTTTTATACATTTGGAATTTCTTTGTTGATGTGTCTATATTTTTCCTCGAGATCACTTCCTTTATTAAACTCAAGTTGCCAATTTCCTGATGTAAAATTTGAAAGGAGAAAAATTTGCTCATCACAAGTAAATATGAATAGCAAGCTTTACTAATATGAAAACAACAAGTGAGATGATTAGAGATAATTCTTCAGTTTGATTTTCCAACATCTTTCACATAGTGTTACTTTTTTTATTTTCCCCATTTGAAAGCTCCTGACATGGTTGCCTCATTGGATAATCAAATAAATATTACTAATTTTCATGTAATTTGATAGAATTTTCCTTCTAGTTCAATCATATTTGTCTTCCAAACAGTTTATATCTCAGGAAGTGAGCTGTAGAGTGAAATTGAATTTTCCAATTATGTATGGTAGAAAAGGAAAAGGCTGTCTGGAAGCTGATATGGTATATAAATCCAGAAACAATATCTGAATAGTTCTCATACTCTTCTGCTCAGTGTGAGAGGTGGTTTCATTCATATTTTTAATGCTAGTTCATCAATCTTAATGTATTTGGTCATTCAAATAATTTAATGTGTATATTTCAGTACAGTGTAGAAAAAAAAAGAGCTCATTTTAGATTTGCTGAAGTAAAAAAAAAAGATTTCCTCAGCAATCTTCTTTTGTGTGTTTGTTTGTTCTTCTGTAACGAAAGTTTTTTAAAACCTTTTCAGAGTGATATTGCTTCCATACATTTTTCTTTATAGTTTCTGAAACATCCCCCTTTATATAATTCAAGTAGATGGAAGATAAGTAATTATCAAACACATGATAACCAATTCTGTTTTGTATGGACCAGCACAAAAATACAATGAGCAATAGGTGATTTAGTTCTGGAAAGCTTCTAGTAGCTCTTTACAGCTGAAAAAGAGCTCCATTAAAATAAACAACTAGACAAAGAATAAACAAAAATTGATAATATAACATGGAAAAATCGCTAATATAAGAGGACATATCACTTTTACTATGACAGTAGTAAAAAAAAAAAAGAAGTAATCTTTATACTAGTGTGTACAGTATGACACTTTTACAAGTATATACACAGGTATGCACTGTCTGATGTTAGCAATATTTGACCCAATAGCCAACATACATCCACCTGCATTACAATTTAAGCAATGTAGCAACATATCCTTACACATCTCAGCCTGACGAGGAGGGTGTAGAGTTCCTTACTGCAGGGCACCAAAAGTACAACATTTTGTAAAAAGGAAATGAAGACGAGTTGGTTTAAATCGCTGTGACACTATGATGCGTGGAAGGGAATGTGGAAATATCATTCCGCGGGAAGGGGGTACTATACTTTGTGTGTATGCAGTCATGGGAGTTGGGGTTGAGAGTGAAATCAGAGAAGCTATTAACATATTGATGAGTTTTTGAGGTGTGCGTACATCAGAGGAGTCCTTCACAAGGGATACCAATCAATTTGTCTGATTTCCACCTGAAAATGTATCCCTCTCCATTTCCTTCTCAGATCATGTGTTATGAATCATTCATGTTAGAACTTCTCCCTAGTTTCTCTGTGATGTTTCCCTTGACAGCATTTTTGCACTCTTTCGGGGGTTGATAAATCTGCTAGCTTAGAGAAGTTGTTCTAGATGATCCATTAAACTCAAAAATTTACTCATGGGGTATGGTCATCTATATTCAATGATGTAAGCATTTATGCCTGTACTTGAGACAGATTTATTTTATTCGGAATGAAGCCCTCTGTAGATGGAGGAAATGAGCAGAGTGGACCACCCCCTATCTCATAGTCGATCATTCCAAAAGTGAGGTTTCATCCCATTGGTCCATTGTAACTCACTACTTGGAGTTTTCTATGCATATTCATGAAATTGGTGCTCTCACAGCAGTGCTTTGGATGATGCAGTAGAGTGCACATGTGTACAGCAACGTATTCCAGCAACGTATGTAGAGTGTGTGCACGTTACATGGAATGGCTCGTTATTGCTTGCAGGCAGCAAATGAGCCTCACATGAATTTCTGTGTGCAGTGTTGGTGGAGCACCAGGGAAAGAATTGTCAGTTCAGTATCTCAACACACAAGCAGTCTGTGCGAACACACAGGTGGTAGGATCTACAGAAGCAGCTTGATAGTGTCTTGGTAGGATAAAGAAAAAAGAAAGCAGAAAGCAGAACCAACAGAAGAGGACTTCAAGTTTATTTTAGCCACTAATCCGTACACCAAGTATTCAACGAGGCATCATCAGTGATATTATTTCATTTCTTCCATCAAGCATCCATGCTATGTAGCGGAAACTTGCCCAATAACAACATCGAAAGCAGATTCTTTGAACTCTTATATGGGTTTTTTTTTCAAAGTGCTAAAAAGACATTTACAAGTTCAAGTTTGTTCTATTCTAGTGACATTGGAACTTTAAAGAGACATGCTTACAGATTGTGTTTCCTATCTTTGATGCATCACTTGTCAAGCATAGATCTTTTTTAAGACAGATTATTCAGTTTTCAGAAAATAAGTTGTGTAGTAATCTACCTCATTCCTTTTGGGTAAATCGCCATTAATATTGAAGGAGTTCCCCTTGTCTGTTTGATGTCCACACTGAAGAGTGCATTTTACCTAAGACTGACCACCGTGGATCACTTTGCATCGTGCTGGGACACCTTACGCCCTCTATCAAGCTGGAGGATCTAATTCTTTGGCGATACTCTTTTATTGGAAAATATCAAGTCTGACGCAGAGGGAAATCCCTCTCTCCTGATCCTGCAATGGATTTCATAATTCTCAATGTAGGTCACAAATCTTTTCATTCTTTTCAAATTTTAAAAGCTAAATTTAAATGTACTATCTAACAATTCAATATTTATTTCTTCTTATTGGTACTTCAAGAGGACAAAGTGTAAGAAAGTTGAAGGGAAAGAGAGATAGAGAAGACGGTATAAGAGAAAGGGAGAGATAACTGAGTTTTATAAAACCATATGCAAGCAGCATGTAAGCTGGAATGATTTATTTTTTCATGAGACCATGTAAGTTCAAAAGTAGCTCAAACAGAGAATGTTTTTAATGTGGGTGGGAGACACAGGAAAGGTTATGAAGTATGTGGATAAAACACAGGGTAGGTGAGCTCTGTATAATGTATAATGCATATAGTGGGAGGAATGCTCCTCAAAGTACATCGCCCTTTCCTCCCGTATCTGCTCCTTGATTGCGTATCATTTGTTGCTCTCAGAATATCATTGGTGGATCGTGAATCTCATCTTTCTCTCTCCACGACTCCCTTACCACCCCTTCAATCCTTATTTCTACTGCCACTTCTATGTCGCCAGTCCTTCCATCCCTCTTGCTGCCCATGTGTAATGCGATCCACTGAAAAGCACTTTATGCCGATTCCCAATTTCCTTCTTCCAGGGTTGGTTTTTCTAGTTTTTACCTTGTCTTGCAAGGAAAGTACAAGTTCTTTGCTGGACTGTACAGGTGATTGCTGCTATGATTATTTGCAAAACACGATGAAACTGTCAGATCCCAAGCTATCAAATCTCTGCTCATTTCCTTTTGTAAGACACCAATATAAAACCTCAATCACTCTATATGTACTAGACAAATGAACTCTTGTATTGAATAACAACTTGAAAATACCAATTTACAAATTCAAATGTCATTTCTCTTCAAGTACAATATATTCACTCATGAGAAGAATAGACACTAATGCATTGATAAATAGACATTTGCCCTTTTTCAGTACTAAAGATCAAGTTTGTTTTCAAAGTACTGTTGAAGACTGTTACAGTCCTTGTACTTGTGATACAGTAGAATATAGATTTCATTGGTCTTTAAAGATATTTCATTGTCTGTTGTTGTTCAGTTGTTGGTTATGCTGATATTGAGATTGTTAAAAAAATTCATTTAATGTATTAATATTTATCATTTGTTGATTTAAATTGTAGGTTATCATCCAAGGCAATACAGCCTTTTCTGAAAGATGAGTGCAGAAAAGCTAGATAAAGATAGGTGTAAAAAATAAACTGGACGTACATGTAAGTGCTTATAAGGTGCCACTGTCCGTATTTTGTATACTTGCACAGTTGATATCATTATCTATAGGTCAGTTATTGGTTAGTTTAATGAGCAAATAGAAGCTAGCTTTGTAGCTCACTATATAGTAGCATGGAGTTCAATATATGACCAATTCAAATCATTTCATACTGTGATATGTCTGTCTACAACAATCTCTCTCCTCTCTCTCTCTCCTCTCTCTCTCTCTCCTCTCTCTCTCTCTCCTCTCTCTCTCTCGCCTCTCTCTCTTTCTCTTTCTCTTTCTCTTTCTTTCTCTCTCCTCTCCTTCTTTTTTTTTCTCTTTCTCTTTTTTTCTCTCTTTCTCTTTCTCTTTCTTTTTCTCTCCTCTATCTTTTTCTCTCCTCTCTCTTTTTTTTTTCTCTCTCTCTTTTTTTTCTCTCTCTCTTTCTCTTTTTTCTCTCTCTTTCTCTTTCTCTCTTGCACTATTGAATTAGTGGAGGTCAGAGAGAATGATAAGACAGCTATCATGCAGGTTTCATTATCTCATTTGAGTATCTGAATGTCAATATTGCCAAGGTTGAGAGCTCCCTTCCAATACAGAGTTTTTATTCATTGGTCAGGTATAGAAATTAATATGTGCATTATTGTAGAGAAGGAAGGTGCATTTTACATTCTTAGCAAGTGGGGTTGTTTGAATGTATGCAATTGCAAATGCTATTAAATGTTAGGTTCAAAAAATGATGGAATTGTGCATGAATTCTAAAATCTTGCAGAAAAAAAGAATACCGGGAGTTTCAAGAAGGAAGACAGTTGGGGGATATGTGTTCTTTTATAGCACTTTTGTTTTAAACCTTCGTTTGATAAAAGCACATTGAAAAGGAGTCTCTCTTGTATTGAGAAGTACATCAGAAAAACAAATAAAATTATTTGTTTTGGCATTATGACAATTTTGAGATAAAATGGATTATTGCTCCATCTTTCATAACTTGATAATGTCATTTGTTCATGAAAGGAATTCCGCACAAGATGTACTATGGACAGACATTCCGTTAAACAGATTAGATCAAAAGTGCAACCTCACCACTCAGAAGGATGAACAGTAGCTATTCATTGTGGGAAAAAGTAAATAGATCCATTGACCAACAAAAACATATAACTGTTTCACCCTTTTTCCCTTGATTTTTTCTCTACAGGCCATGGTTTCACGCATGACATGAAATCTTGACCGCAGACTTATTTCAAATTCAGTTGTGTGAAAAACACCATAAAATCTCTTTTTTCACAGCCAGGACTTTTATCATCGCTTCATTTGCCCTGAAGGCAAAAGTGTGAATTCAGTTTACGATGTTATAAATCATATTTCTATGAAAGAATTTCTGTTATTTGTTTATTATTATTGTGGTAAAGATCTGGATCAGTCCTTTGGTCATAAGAAGGTATTGTCATATTTACAAACAATTTTTTTGTGGGCAGCAGCTAATCGCTGATCTTACTGATAAGGAATATTAAGGCGGATTAGATAACTTTTTGTTGTAAACTCATGCCAGTTATATTGTGCTATCTGCCTTTGAAATACATGAATAGAGAGAGATGAGCAATTTTTGTTTATTTTGGAAGAGCTTCACTTCATGCTGTAAGTAAGTTTGCGGTTTTAACAGAAGGATTAAAGGCAACACACATTTTGAACAGAAATAACTTTTTTCTGTAGTATTTCTGTAAGAATTTCATTAGGATTTGAATTGGTTAATCTATATATTCACTTTGTCTACCAACCCAATAGCCATTTTTATAGGTGTACATCCTACAGATTACGGTTATGTTCTGACAATTTGTTTGCTTATGCATTCTCTATATTCCATTACATAAAATTACCAAGTGTAACATTTTGATTTCTCAAACCTGCAAAGGTTCAAAATGGAGTGTCTTATTTAGCCCAAAATGACCTGAAGATTTGATGAACTTTTTATTGATTGCTTCACACAGTTTTTTTGAAGTGTCACTTTGTCAAATGAAGAATAAGAAATGAATGAGGAGGAAAGAAGGGAATTTGACCCCTTGGTCATGATCAATACTCATCCAAGTTAATAGACTGGGCCAAGCAGAAAAAAGGACCTGCCAGTTTCCAATTATATCCTCATCAGAATTCAGTCCCCCTGCTTGAAAAATAGGAAGACTTCATTGGTATCTTCTTCTGTTGTCACCCATTCTCTCCTCACTGTTCTTCTCCCTTAAAATGTCAATAATGAAGTTAATAAAAGTCAGCACTTGGGCCAAAATAAATAGACCCAATATTCCAATTATCATCTCATTTCTATCCTCAAGTTTTCCGTAGCGCACTATTTATTGAACTTGGGGGAATTCTGTCATCGCGCTGCATTAGTATTGCCTCTGGTTGACTGCGTGAAGGGGGTGGTGTACTTCTGTTTGTCCATGTTTCTCGTATCTCTGAACATATTTACCTAGGTGACTCGAAGAAAAGGTTTCAGTTCGCGACGAAATTGAGTTAGTTCAATATTTTATGAGCCAGTTCTGTGAGGAGCGGTTCTATGATGCCCAAAAATTTCACCTGCTCACGACTCTCCTGGACAAGTTTTGTGAACTAGGTCTCTTATGCATAGGCTGATGAGTGTAGTGCTTGTATTGCACTCCTCAAGACCCTGAAAGTCTTTGGCAGTAGTGAGATTTACATGGTTTGCTATATCACGTTTCTTTTTAGAGATCAATATACCAAGGTAATGTCTCCCATGAGCTTATACCATTCATGTTCTTGTGAAACAAAGCCGCAAATGAACCAAAAGTTGAAAGATCTAGCAATTTGGGGGTGGGGTATGGATGGGGTATGGATGGGGTTGGGGGTGGTGGCACATATTAAATTCTTGGTTTTTGACAATCCAGTTTGAAATAAAATGTGTCGGTGACCTGAATATTTGTATTGACCGGAATACATAAACGGACAGACGGAGATGACTAAGGTGAGAGGTAAAGGGAAACAATTGAGCGCCCTCGACACTAATCGCGCCCAGCGACCAATCACCTGCCCCTTGTGTCGCAAGCACCTGGCTTTTGGAATTGGCGGATAACCAAGCATGGATCGTTGACGCGGTTCATTCCTGATGGTCCCGTGGGATCTTTTTGGCCCCGTTTTAGCAGGGCATGGGGTCAGACGAGATCATTCTTTCCGTTCATCTTAGTATTGATGCATGCATGCTCCCATTCAAGCACTTAAACCACAAAAGCCGAATGTTCAGAGTAGTTTAGTTTATTAGCTATGAGAATCCATATACAAACTTAGGTCTTATTATGCAAGTTGTATTAACTAGGAGGGATGCCTTCATGATCATCATTTCTCACACCTCTCCAGTCAACTATTTTATCTTGTATCTTTTTATCCAAATCACTCATTAATATACATATAATTGTGTCAGCTAATCTGTTACAGCATCCATTGAAACTCTAGAATGCTAGGAGCATAACATTGAGACTTTAAAGGGCTTGTTTGGATGCATTGTAGGTTCTAGCATGTATTCAATCATCTTAGCTAAACCTTAGTTTTCACTCTGTCTGCATCCAATGAATGTCAAGGAGCCATTGTGTGCCATAGTTGAATTAGAATGAGTGATAAGATGCTGCTCCCTCAAGACAGTCTTCATGCCTTATACAGGTTTTTCTCTGTCTTTGGAAATTTCCGCTTGGGAACGCTTTCACACTGCACTATTGATCTAAATCTCAATAGATCCATCATTCACGTTTCCTGCTGTTCAGGTTGTGTAGACGCTGTTGTTGTCACTTGCGAATTAATAATTTAAGTCCAGTTTTGCAATGAAGAAAATAAGAAGTTTTATTAGGTCATTAATTTGAAGGACGTGCTAAAGTTGACTGCTTAAGAAATGAATTAGTTTGTGTTATTTTGAGTTATTAAGCAGAACAAACCTTATTGTGAGTGTATGTGTTTGAATTGAACATATTTTAGGGCTACCGGTAAATCCATTGGGATTTCGCTGAATCCTGCATAAGAAAGAATGGCCTGACATCGTCCACTTTGTAGCATGAATGATCGTTTCATCAAATTTGCATAGATGTAATAATACCTGAAAGAGAAACCCAGCTCCTCTCATAACCGGTGGCAACCGATTAAAAGCTTTCACTAAAATGGCGCGAGAAAGCGAGTACTCCAAATGGTTTGGCAACAGCCAGGATTATGCTGATTTCTTCTCATTCTTAAAATGTTCCTTGTTTGTCATGTCTTCCCTTTCCAGTGTTGCTTGCAGTTATCAAGAAGCGAAACAACATAATCCCAGGCAGTGGTTATGAGAGCCTGAATTCTATGCCTGAAAATCATCTCCATTTCTTCCCTTCTGTTTACATGATATTTGATAGCAGCACAAATTTATTGTCATCCTTTCTCATTCTCTGTTATGTAATTCTTATTCTTGCCAGTTTTCTGAATGTTTTTTTTTTCTTCAGCCTTTGTAGTCACAGGGGTTTTTTTTAATGGGAAAGATTATGAACATTTTTTTTTGCCTGCATCTGTGATAGATTTTTTCAGCTAGCATCAGTTTTGTAATATTTTGTATTGAAAATAGATAATTGTATTTGGTTTTCAAAACAAATTTATGTGAATATGGCAATCTCATTTCTTTCTTCTTATTAATATTGGTTGATAGTGTATTGTGTAAGAGATTTTTTTAATTTATTAAGCAGTTTGTGAATTTATCAGCTTTGTAAGTGGTCGATAAAAGGGTGTGTTTATTCATAAAACAATTAGAATAAAAGTTAACCACAAGTTAATTGAGATTTGAATTAATTGTTACATAAGCCAGTTTTAATTAGTTTCTATATGTGTTATAATATATCAATAGAGGCACCACTGGTTTCCAATTATTATATTACCAGCTTTGATATGTTGATCAGCGGTATGCTAATTATCTGACCACTGATATCTAAATATTGGTAGCATGACCCAGATACGTAGAGCCAGCTTCCATTATGCAGCAGCGTAGATTGATTACTTCATGAAGTCATCGTATATTCTGATTTTTGTTTCAGCTTGTGGCTTGTAATTACTCCAAATTCAATATTCTATGGTAGAAAGAGGCATGAAAATGGAGTTGATGAAGCAGGAGCTTCAAGATTTAAAGCATCTTTTTACCATTTTGAGAATCACCATGATTGAGAGGAATATGCAGAATATGGAAAGAATAATCAGTCATTAAGTCTTATATATATATATGTTTCGTATATATTACTGCAATTTACATGAAGGTGACTGTAGATAAATAAATGATGAGGGTGGATTTTTCTCTGCCTTAAGGATTCTGCAAAGCTGAAGAGAAATGTAAGAATTCCTGAAAACTGCTAAATGCATCATCCCCAAAAGGAGAAAATTAATCAAATATAGCGTAATATATCAGTATCAGTCTAAAAATAAGTCTTTTGTACAGCACAAAGAAACAGCCGTTTTCTAATAAATATTAGGTAAGATCCACTTAACAGTTTTTATGTCTTCCTCCAGATCTTAATGCTGCTGCCTTTTACCCAAATAGGTGCATGTACTATAAATGGAGGTCTTGTGAGATGCAAGTATTATGTGATATGCACTAGCCATTTCTTAGTGAGATTGGGTATGTAGGAGAGAGAGAGAGAGAGAGAGAGAGAGAGCGAGAGAGGGAGAAGGAGAGAGAGAGAGAGAGAAAGAGAAAGAAAGAGTATGAAAAACCCTGTTTCTCCATCGATGCCCTTTCCCATCATCTTGCTCCTCCACTACCATTTCTTATGACCAATGTCAACAGTCATGCAGCTCCTAATGCATCCACCTGTTTAGCGATGATACTCACCATAGTAACCGCATCCTCAGGCCACCAAATGTCCGTCTGTGTTCCTCCAATTATCGTATCCCTCCAGCACCATGGAGGGAGAGGTGAAGACTTTGTGAGGCGGCGACGAGCGATTCCATGACACAATTTTAAACTTCAACTGGTAGATCCTTTCTCATCTGGGCAAAGGAACTTCCGATATTTTGGCAGCTAGATCAAGCTGTTCTGATGAATTTCATAGACCATTTGTAATATCCATGCATGTAAACTGTCCATAAGGTAGCATGGATGTCCTGTGTGAGCTCAGCTAGACATATAGTCAATGGTTTCAATTTACTACATACAGTAAAGAGATAGAATTCTGCTTCATCTTTCATGGAAGATCTATGGAAGATCAATGTATGACTTAAAATGTATTGTCACATTTAAGAAGATGATTTACCTGTCATATATATTTTGATGAGGGGCAAAATATATGATGAATTATGAAGAAATGATCCCAAAACAAAAACAAGTGTTAAAGGTAAAATTGAGTGAATTCAGCACAAAATTGTTGATGTAAAAGCATGTTGCAGAGTTCTACACATAAAACAGTAAAAATAGGTTAACATCTTCATGAGATTTGGGGAGTAGAATTGATAGTACCATTCAATCGTTATTATGAACTTAATAGGTTTAGTCATAGGCCTAAACTGAAAGTACAAAAAAGGTTTTTAAAAATCTATATCTATTCAAGTTAAATAGAAAGATGGAGAGAGATAGAGAGAGAGGGGGAGGGAGAGAAAGAGAGAGAGAGAGAGTTGGGTAGTGGTAGTAACTGTAGTAGAGAAGAGATAATTGTGGCCAAATAGATCACACATGCCAGATGGTTCAGCCTTCACAGCTCTTAATGACACCTTGGAAAATTTATGCAGAACCATATCATCTTGCAGAACCATATCATCTTGCAGCTTAAAAGCATAGATGAATAGAGAGTGTACATAGTCTTATGCTAATTTCATCAGATCAAAAGCATACCAAGGTCTTATTCATTAACCCCCATCCCATCTATACACCACTTTCTTCGTAATCTACATCCTGTCTATGATCTGTAAAATCAATTAAGCACGTATGAAACCTTAGAAGATTTTATCTCCATATACCATCTGCATTGGTCATAGCATTTTCTTTTTTTTTAAATATTTCCTTTCCTTTTGTCTATTCAAGTCTTACAACATTCCTCATGATTTTTCTTCTATGGCTTTACTGCTTTACAGGGCTGGTCGCATATCAACAGATTGATAAAGATAACGATTCTATGTAGAAATGAACGATGCTCCCCGATTTACTCAGCATCCATTTTCCCTCAGATCCAATACATTTTCTTCATGGACCGCTTTTCTTGTTATTGTTATGAACTTGTTTGTATAATACATGTTTATATGTAACTGGTCCTTTTGTTCTATTTTAATTCTTTGTTGTTTGAATGTCTATTTTTCTGCATGAAGCTTAAACCTGATTAACACCTTGTGGCATATTCATAACAATCAAGCCCAAGACCTTGCTCCCATGTTTATGAAGGAGCGCTAATTAGCCTATATCACGCATCGCAATAATCCCATCGTGGAACCTGTAGGGACCGTGATACCGCCCTTTGCCTACTGGTATAATATGTGTGTTGTGATGTCCTTGCAAAGTACTAATGGAGAAAGGCGGCGACACCTGATTGATTAGACCAATCATAGATGGACGATTGGACCCTTTGTTCTCGTTAATTGCCCTTTACTATTCCATGGTCTTGGAGTCAGTTCGTCGGTTTAGTTTTGAACCGAATCTTTGTTTATTTTCCTTTTTGATCTACCTGCCCATCATTAATGCAGCCCCTTCTGTTCATCATTATGATTTTTATTCTACCTCATTGTTATTTGAGAACCAGTTGTGCACAAAGAGGGCGAGAGGTACTTACAGTTCCTAAACCTCCGTAACATTGCCATTCTAGCACCAAAGTCCCTATGAGTAAAGGATCACATGTGCAGATGTGGAAAGAAAGCACTTCTAAGTCTGGTATGGTCATAGCCATTTTGACTATGTTCTCTTATAGTGCTCATAGCAGTATGACTCATCACACAATCAATTAGCAGCCAGTGTTAATTAGCCATCACTCAATCTGCCAATCACATGGTTCGATCAATACTTGGCCTTGTTCACTCATTTTTCATGTAGGAATACATTTCAGGATGGATCACTAAATCTTTTCTCAAACACTTGATTTGCTTGAAGATTTTATTTGTCTTTACCTAGTCATCTAAAAAATTTGTTCCATGATCTATATTCCTGTTTTTTTACACCACACATTAGCTACAGAGATTTAGCTGTATATAAACTAAGACGCACTTGCCTCCATAGTAACATGATTTATCAAACTAAGTTGAAAATGGAATTTGTAGTCAATATAGATCATGTAAAACAGAAACAGACTGGTAGTCTTCAAGCCATTACCAGTCACAAGCTTCAATAAAAGACATTTAGAATAGTTCTGTTTTACCTCAGTGATTCTGCAGATTGGATGTGCAATAGTGAGTGTAATTTCATGAATAGGATGCCTTTTTGTCCATGTGTCACATATCATAAACTCTGAACTTTTTTCCCATACACTGAAACTATAGGTACAAGTAGTACATTGATAACATATCTTTCCATATATGAATCATCACAGAAATATTCTTTGCATTGTTGTTAGGTTTATTGCCAGAAGGTAGAATATATGATTGGATATTTTCAGCTGATTATAAAACCAATCATCCTGATTTAAGGGATAGGGCAGCCAGAAAGCAATTTTCTTGGGGATGGTAATGTGCTATGAATAATAGATCTCTCACCAATTCATTATGGATTGAAACATTTTCCAATTGATCCATTATTGGCCGAGCAGGACTGATCAAAAAGAGAGGAATTTTTTTTGCAAGTATTTTATTTGCTTTGAAGTGGACCTGAGTCGATTATGAGTCATATTTTTTAATCCATCGCATTGCTACTGTTTCTATCCTTCCAGTTCACCACGCTGGGATCTCTCTTTGGTTCGCTTCTCCGACATGGAACAATGCGTGCGGATCGAGGGCCATATAGCCCTCATGTATATACTCCGGTGAATGCACTTTTACTGCGTGCGTGCCTGCCTGGCGTTTTATCAATATATGCCGTGGAAAAGAAGACCCATCAAAAGTAGATCTGGATGTGGGGGCCTGTGATGGCCGTGGTGTATCCATAGCTATCATTTCTAATTAGGGGAAGGGGTTTTGGAGGGAGGGTTAGTGAACTGTGAATGGGTTGATTGGTGGAGAGGGCAGGTTTAGGGATAGTAGTATGATTGGGATGATTTATGGATATATGACAGGGAGGATGAGTAAGTTTGGAAAGTGGTCTTCACTACATTTTGGAAAGAGACTCAAAATTAGGCGCACACAGAATTTCTTTTTTTTCCCTTAAAGAGGTGGTTGAAGAGAAAATGTGCTTTAATGAATTTAAAGTTCACGAGAGTCAGATACTGGAAGGTTTAATAAAAGAAAGTTATCAGAATAGAAACAGATTGATGACGGACAAAATACTTGAAGTTGGAATTTGACATTCATTGAAAAAAATTATGGGGAACAATTCGATTTTAGAGGAGAAAGATGAGAGAGAGAGAGAAAGAGAGAAAAAGAATAGAAAATACATTGAGACAGACAGACAAAAACAGTGGCAACATGAGAAAGATATTGCCGAGAGAAAGAGAAAACAAAATAGAGACATGAGATAGAATGTGAGGAGATGGAAGAAAAGAGAGGGGAAAAGGCCTAAATTGTCTGAATAACTCTTATTGCAAAATTGAGTTGAGATTGGCTTTAGTGGCAGTGCTTAATGATGCATGCATTATCCCTGATGTAGACATGGTGTAGAAAGGATGGGTAGCGGTGGATATAATGAGGATGGACAGTCGCAGACTGGCGTTTGACAGTTGAGTTTGTCTACCATACCACCTCTTTGTACTTTCAATCCAATATTATAGTCAGCGTTTCTATTTATCTGCATTTTTTCATTCGAGTCTGTCATCATTACAGTTATTATGTAGGAGGACTGGGGTGGGGTATGGGGAGGATATAATTATGGAGTTGGCCAGACAATGCTGTGTTCTCTCTCACTTGGGATACTCATAATACTGGTGATGGTTCAGCACCTACTTAAAAACCCATCTATCATATAGATTTCTCATGGATCTTCATGCATCAGTGGTAATTAATGTCTCAAGGTTTCCTTTGTTTCATCCTCTTTCAATGAAAACATTGAATTTAGATATTTAAGAGTTATCTGTATGGCCATTGAATTTGTTATATATTTCAATCTGTCATGAAAGAAAGAATGAAGATTGTTGAAAGTGTGGTTACCTCCAAACAGGTTTCTTCAAGTAGGCCCCATCTCTTAGCGATGATACTCCTTAATAGTAAAGATATAGAATGCCAAGAAGATTCCCACAACTGTTTTTCTCATCCAAACAAATTTGATTTGCTTGGCCAATAAGGACCCTCTCCTGGTTCTCCCCATACCTTGCAATGCATTCTGCAGGGGCCGGGGATAGAGGCTTGTAAATTGGGAGAGTGGCGATCCCTAAATAGGCCACTTAATCCCGCATCAACTCGTCAAGAAATTAATGCTGCTGCAAATTACAGGGATAAATGGGCAGATGCACGTGTGTAGATGTGTCTTGTGTAGTTGTTATGTGGGAACTATCTTCTCTCTCATTCTGTTTAGAGGGTATCGTGTCATTGCACTATCCGCCTCGTCACTGTACATCAACAAATCAGATTTAGGGAATTTTTTTTCTGTCTTTTACAACCTTTCCTGAAAGCTGTAGTTTTTTGCCATTTGAGAACTCCTTTTGTCTAAGAATTCTGGATAGTAGCAGTCAAAGATGACCTCTGTGTATACTTCTTATGTAGCATTTCTGCTGGTGAATATTGAATTTGTAGTTAAATATTTAAGAGGATTTCTTTTAATGTGTATGAGACTGATAGTTATAGCTCTTTTTCTTGACAGGACCTTTCCCCCAAACGCTATTGTGAGCTTTGGATTATTATGTATTTATCACAGACATACCTAATACCTTCTAGATTCTGTACATTTTATTTGACAGGTTTTGAATGCTATTTATTTTACTCACGGTGCTTTTAATCCCCATGTTCCCTAATTCTATTGGATGGTGATGTATAGTTCTGTGGTTTCATCAAGGCTGATCACCTGTTTACAGATAACTCATTCAATTTTTCATTTGTTGGAGAGACCACATTTCAGATGTTTTCAGATCCACAATGGCATACAATGAGCAATTTCATTTAGGGTACATAATATACAGCGAGCTAGGAACGTCCTTATTCTATGCATTAATTTGAATGCTTTTTACATAAGGGAAAGCTACATGCATATGACGTATTCCCACGATATATGTCTCTGCCCTATTTGGATTGTTTGTGCAAATCCCCAGGTATTCAAATATCAAGGTTGAGTTTAGCTCTACAATAATTTACATATTTTGAATTATGAAATATTGAATAACTTTTACCTCTGCAATTGTAAATTTAGAATATTAAGAACACTTAATTGTATATCAGAATCAAAAAGAGCACTTAAATTGCTCTTATAAAAGGAAATAGGTAATTTCTTGCTTCTTCTGTATTTAACAGGATGTTATATACCACTTCATATCCGCTCTATTTTTCTTAAGCAAGTAAAACGTGACATGAAAATCATAGAGCAAATAGACTTTGTGATCTGAAGATCTGATATGTCAAACACTTTCCAAATCTGCGCATGTCATCTGTTAGGTTTTAATGGGTGAGGCAAAGTTCAAAAGTGAAGTGCTAAATCAACAGCTCTATTTAAACATTTGACATGCATTATCTTCTCTACATCATTCAACTCCAGGCCTTTCAATCGCACATGAAGATGGATTATGATTTCCTGCGATGATAGAAAAGATAACCTTGCTCTTCTTTTATGAAGTCATCCAGGGAGCATTCCTCCCAGTTAGATCCCAACCAAAGATTCAATGATGGCAAAACCAACAGGAACAATTAACAAAAGCCGAAGCCCCTAATGAAGAAAACAGAGCAAAGTGATCTAGCTTTAAGAGCACAGTGCGGCTGCACTTTCTTCAGGCTTTCAATCAGATATTTTTCTTCTTTCAGGAATCCATTTCCTCCCGTGCTCTTTCTTGAGTTGAATGCGATATGAAAGCATGATGTAGACGTTCAGAAGACTCAATAGTTGATTACGTTCTATTGAGTTGAAAAAAGGTCAAGAGATTTTCCTTGATTTCACCGAAATACAGAGTGCAGTGCACCGGCATCTATGTTTACAAATTTTGAATAAATTCTTCCATTACTGGATGAGGTAAGTGAACCTATGTGCTGTTTGGAATGGCCAAGAGCACATCGGTGCACAAGGAATGTACTGTTCTCTGGCTAACTAGCATGGAAGAAGATAGTCTAAACAAGTGTTGACAAATAATACAATTGCCTCGCTCAATTTGGGTGGTTTCAATTAGATTATTTCCCCTGCAGCTGCTATGCCAGTACCTGGGGTAAGGGAGGTGTTAGTGAGAGGAAGGGCAGGTGAATGAAACACAACGAAGAGGAAAGGGTTGGGAGATTGGTTGACAGAGAGGCAGATAGACAGATGGATAAACAGAAGGACAGACAGATGGACAGAGACAGACAGAGACTGAGAGAGTAGCAAGGAAGACTAAAGAAAACCAAATAAAAATCGAGAGAGAGAAGATATTAAACTTGGGAAAGACAATACATTAATATGTGTTTAATGTTTTTCAGACATCATTTAAAAAAAATCATGGTAAAAAGATGTGAAAAGGGGAAATATTAAATGAAAAAAAGGTAGATTTGTTGAAGATCTTTTGGAAACCACCACCACTCCTTATGGCTGTGGTTTCCATGTCTTGTCTACCTTCTCTGTTCCCTCCATCGAATGGTGGCAAATTCCTAGGAGTGTCAACCCACAAGACCAGAGAAGGTTAGGTCACCGGGGATGACACATCCAGACAATGGTGTGTCGGCACATCACAGAGAGAGACTACCGTGTCAATATTCTTGGCAGAGAGGGAAAAAATTGGTTTGGTAGCAGCAAAATTATGTCACGTTTGGTTGTCGTTTGCACATGTAGGCGAAGCTCCTTGTAGCGTGTGAGATGGTGTGTGTGCATGGAATTTTCAACGCCTCAACCATTCAGCACACGTGGGCTGAAGATATGTTGGCCCAGAAAAGAATTTAACGATATTTGATTCATGCGTATTAGTTATGTGCCCATGTGTGTTGCATACTCTATGTCTGTATGATGCAGTTATTATCTTTCTAAATTTATAAACTAGTTAATGTTTGCTGCCAATATGTCCATTAAAAGAATTTTGGCTTGAAATATTCTTGGACAGAAAAATGATTATATTGTATTTTATTGTCTATGTCTGAAAATGTGTAATATTTTGTATGTAGATATCTGTCTGTATCTAAATTTATAGTACAAATATTTTGTGGTAGTTCATGCATGGCATATGATATCCTACCAAATGGCATATAAAACCACAGATAGGATTGTCTGGTTTTTATTGCACATCAGAATATACATAATATGAGTTCTCAACGATACCATTAAGATCAAAGTACTTTAAAGATTTCTTGGAATACTCTCAACCTTGAACTTGAAGGAAAGTCTACTCCTATCTCCTACTATACTCAAATTGGTGGTATTTCCACCCATAACATTATAAACATGGAATTCTGTCTTCTATAGCTGCGGGTCATGATGAGCCCAGTATAGGACGTCATCGTCTGACCTTTCCCAATTTAGGCCGGCAGAGTAGAGATTCGTTTGAAGTATATGTCCCAATCTCAGTGGGTTCTGAAACAATTGATCACCCTCATCAGTGTGCCCTTATTGCTCTCAAACCAAACTCTCACTGTACTTTTGCCGCCTACCAATTCATCTTGCGCCAATTATTGGGCTCCACATCCATTACAGTTTACTCTTGAAACTATTCTGGAGCTTTTGGATACATTTTGACTTTTGTGGATCATCCATTTCTTCCTCCTCGACTCAACTCCTTTGATTTGCAGACCCTAATTCATCTCAATTCTCTATCTTCATGGTATAGTAGGGAGGAAACTACTATATCTTGCTTTCAACATATTGTACAATGTCAACATTATTATTATCCTTTTATTTCTTTATTAATCATTCCTGACTTCTTTCAAGAGACTTTTTTTGACACAATGACTCTTGCTTGAAATGTGGATGCTATATCACTTGAAACCAAGTAGGAATGTATTAAGCCTCTTATTTTCTCCTCATTGTTTTTATCAACCCTATCCTTTTAATTTCTTTCATTTCATCTTGGAACATCTTGAGTTACTTCCTATCTTTTGCATCTGATAATTGTGCCATTATTTCTTCCTATCACCCCAATTTATCTCTCAGAAATGTTGCTGTGCCATGATGCGTTGTCTCATGATGCGTTGTCTCAGACCTACAAGTCTTATCATTGGACTACATCTCAGTAATGATTTGTTTGGGGCATCTGGTTGCTGTCAGAATGGTGTAAGATTGCTGTATCAAGGAAACTACTCGCTCTTCTCAGACTTTTCTTATATTCATAGAAACACACCAATGCTACTTTCATCGAGTCCATATTTTCCTAGCAAATGCAGATATATTGTTTTTCTGTCTTCTCAGATCCATAAGTTTGTATACATGGACAGCTTCTTTAATTTCCTTTCCTGAGAAAAGGTGTTGAGAAAGAATCAGTTGAGGTAGTCAGAATAGAATGGTTTTGGTCCATGTTGATTTCTATATTTGATCATGACTGGTTGTTGTAAAGAAAATTAATGAAAGTGAATTGATGCATGTAGGAGGAAAGGTGACCATAAACCACTAACCTTTTATGACCAGTTTGTGATGTACAGTTTTACTGACTGAATATATAACACTCAAGTAACATTAAAACAACAAAAGCATCTGCTGATTGTCAAAATATTCATAGCTTTTTGTAAAAGGTTATGAGTTTACACCGTTGTAGCTCTCAACAAAGATGAATGATTTGTGAAATATCATCAAATTTGATTATTTATGCATTTTAGCCATTTAGCAAAGTTGAAATAGGCCATCTGATCTTCCTGAGATTTGATATCTATGTAATTTTCTATTTTTTTTTGTAAAGATAAGAGTGATTATTGAAAGATTTGAGAATGTAGAGAGTGACCTGGAATGGAAAATTCAATGTTTTGAGATGGAGATATTTGGAAATGACATCATTTCTTGTGACTGGTCGGTCACCCACTGCCCTCATGCTGGGTTGAAGCGTAACAGTAGCGCAATCACTAACCAGCATAACAACCCACCAATTAGGATTGTCAGGAGGTGAGAGAGAAAGGGAGAAAGGACCATGGGTTGGATAAGGTCTGGAAGGATAGTCGTGATTATGATGAATAGGGAAGGAGAGATGGAAGAAGCCAAATAAGTGGGTGATGGGGTCATTCCAAGGACATGGAAAGAGAGAGAGTGAGGGGGAGTAAGAGTGAGTAAGATAGAGAATAAGAGGAAGAGAGACAGATAGAGACAGAAAGAGCGAGAGAGAGAGACAGAGAGACAGAAAGAGAGAGCATATAGTACTTAGTTTTGGAGTTCCGTATAGAAGTAGCTCTGAGAACGTTCTCCAAGAATTTATGGACAGCTGAAATTGGAGATATACTACCCATACCACGTTACAAAGTGAATATTATATCCAGAGCAGAAAAGGGATTTCATGAAATCTACCGATTGACGATTGTTCTATTCTCTTCTACAGTCTATCAATGATAAGAAGTCCACATCTTCAGTGGATTATTTCTCAATGAATGTTGGATTTATATATTTTCTCTGAAACCTCCTTTGAGAGTTGAAACAGGTATGAAGAAGATTCCAGAGTGTCATCCGGTTCCATGTAGTCCCACATATTCACTTGTATGAGGTGTGAAAAAAATCATCGCTGATAAAAATGCCAGGTGGAATACGTATAGGCACATTATATTTCAGCATGCCTATATGTCATGGTCCCCTAAGGGGTGAAATTAAGCATGTCCATAGCACAGAGAAAGAAACTGTTTAGGTATTGCCCTTTACAAAAAAAATCATGACCAGAATGATTTGAATTTCAAATTGTATGCACGTCTGGAGTGACAGATGAATGTTAGATTGCCTTCTGACAGTGCATGACATATTCTAGAGCACGTTACGTTTTAGTTCAAGCCAAAGTGGATGTCAATTTGGAAATTAGTACCTGGAAATAGATGCTAAAGCAGTATGGTCAGTAATTAAATACATCAAATCAGAAGATAAAAGGTCACTGTGAAATTATTTGGTTTTATTTGTCCACAAGGTATGGGATATATTTGGCTGAATTTATATGCTCTTATCTCTATCTGCTTACAATGTCACATCTGCCTTATGAATGGCCCTATGCCCTTCTATGCAAAGAAAGGTGTTGTACAATGCTGGTAATAATACTGACTAGGGATGAGAAAAGCATGGTAATTTTACAATGTAAATCATTTCTGCTTTTTTTGAAATCCTTTTGAAGCCAGTGAAAGATTGACTGAATGTGGCATGAGTTAATCTCAGTTAATCAGTCACTACACTTTCTCATTTCCCATCCATTTGTTTAGAAGATAAACAGTTTATTTCCTTCTTCAAACATACAAATGCATCCAGTTTGATTGGAACCTGGCAGACATTATTCAGTTGTTCAGAAGCAAGCCTTTGTTAGCCAAACAATATGATTTGATTGAAAGCCCAGTGCAAAGATTATCTTATTCTTACAATGACCCACGCAGACGTACTACATAATTGACGACAACCTGTATTATCTGCTAATTAGTTCTATTCTTCCAAGCTCGCTGATGAGAGCAAATTTACTTTGGATATGACGAGGGAGAAAGCTTTTAAGATATTACACCATGGTGTTAATGAATCACAGCACTCACTGATCTAGATGATACCCCCAGCAGAGTCCAGCGACAGATGATTGTGCAATTAACGCTTCTCTTGAGATCCGACGCATTGAAATTAAACTCAAATCAGTCCTGAAATTTTAATTGCATCTAATGAGTGTAAATTACATGTAATATATACCTGAGGTCCTTGCGTCTAGTCACCCGTTGTTAGCAAGCAGATTCGCCTGCATGGTCGGAATGCGCTGTCACAACGGATGTTATTGCAGTGAGAGCTATGATGGAGTGTGAATGTTTGCGCAAAAGATTTAATTTTATGATCAAATGAATCAATGGAATGTTAGCGTTGGAGTGCTTTGTGGGGAAGCAGGATATTACGATTCAGGAAATGCAAGACGTGGGAGGGCATAGTAGAACAAATTTTTAAATCAAATTTTACAAAATGTCTGAATGAAATTTAATTATTTCTTACCACACTTTGATGGCAGAATAATGTAGGGTAAAGAAATGTTAGCTTTGATAATGGCAAATGGGCTGCCGGCACATTGCGCAGAATATCACACATCTTAGAATCAATACTTACTTTCTGTTGAAGAGATCGAGAGGCCAAGATTTTCCCCATCGCTTTTATTCATTTGTCCTTAAGTGGACATGTCCATTTTGTCTCCATATTCATTCATCGCTGTATAGCCCTGGAGCAGACTCAGCATATACACTTACTTATGTCTTGACCCCTCTACGTCTATTCACTTCATATAAAGAAGAAACTGGTGTATCATTGAGAAAAACTGTTTTGTTAGATTAATAAATGGATACATTGTCGTGAAGCATTATTGGCAGGTCCATTTTGCCGAAATTATTACACTGCAGATCCTGACTGCATGGACTTGAAGAATTCTTATGAGATATTTTTAATTGCCTGTGGATTCCAATTTGATATGAGAGATTAAATTGCGATAAGAGATAGAGAAAAGTGACATAAATTAATTCTTTTGCCTGTAATAGTGTGGCTGATGCTGTAATAGGTCCTATGACACCTTATTTCCTATCTTAGGGAGATAACGGGAGGTATCCCGCTAGTTTCCCTAACAAGCTAAGCCCTGGTCATCCTTTCTTATCATCCACAATCCGGATCTTTCTCTCATCAGGCTTCCTCCCTATCGCCCTGTAAATCCAGTGTCCAGGGCAATTTGTGAGCAGTGAATTCAATCAGTCCACGATGATAAGATATGGCCTAATTGGGTCATTTTCCTTCTGCTGACAGGTGATTAGTCCACCAGGGAGATTCTGGAGAAAGCAAGACAAAATGGAGTCAAGAAAACAAGTGGCATAAAATGAAAAATGGAAAACAGTTTGGGTGGGGTAGGGCTTGGAAGAGGTCGTACTGGAAATGACTTGATTGGAGCATATTTTGAAGCTGTGACCTTGTCGTGGCTATGAATATGGGGGAGGGGGGGGTATAGTTTTTTGCTTGGTTGGTCTTTAATTTTATATTTTATTGCTGTACCTGTATACAACTGTTACCGGTAGTATGTGTATTGATGATGTTGAAGTGCCAATTGTAGATTCAAAATGGATTTAGATGTGTATGGGCAACAACATAAAAACTAGTGAAGTAATATCAAGAATTAATATCAAGAACAAAATTGTTCAAGGGTTTAATAGACTTTCCTCTATTAAAGCAGAGCATGCATACATTGACATCTTTACATATCCTCTGCTGTTATTACAGCTGATCAGAGCTGAATGATAAGAGCTTGTGTTGTAATGTTATTCCTTACAGCTTGCCATGCTTGAAGGTTTGTCTATTTCACATCAGTTAGTACCCATTGTCCAGAATAATTCAGGGACATTGACTAGCCTTTCAACCTTTTGTCAATGACTATTGGTTTTCCTTCAAACTAGATATCTTGAGGAATCATGTCAGACGAACTCAACATGCCAGTTTTTTTTTTCTGCTCTTTGGTCTACCTTTAACAATTTTTCTGTTTTAAGATTTACAATTCAGGAAGAGAGTTCCCACTGTTGTTTAAATTCAAGTGTAGGTTGTTAAAGCATTGTTGTTGTTGTTTTTTGATCTATAAGAACTGGACAGTGAATCTTTTGCTCTGTTCATGAATACTGACTGTATCCATATAAACTTGAGGCAGTGGAAACCATGTGTGAATATGTAAAATTTGTAAAGCAACCAAGTGGACATTTTGCTCAATCATGCTGTAGTTTGTGACACCTTAGCAGAAAAGACATGCACTTTCCACTGAGGGCACATTTTCTTTGCGCTTCAGCTGTATGGAACATGGAGTAGTGGGGTGTGAAAAACGTTGGGAACCTTGCAGCAACGATCGATTGTGAGCTCATGTGAACAGTATGTGGAATTCATGACTGAAAGTCCTTTCTTTTTTACTCCACTACCCAAAAGGCAAATTGCTCATACAGTTTTCTTCCTCTGATTCCTTTGGAATTGTGAAGTGGTAATATTTCTGTGAATTTATGTAATTCACATACATCAAGGGAGAAATTTTTTGTCTCTTCTCATTCTATTCCAAGATAGTGATGGATAAAAATGTAAAAAAAATATTGCTTTTTAAATCCACATGTAAATATAAATTACCTGAGTCCCTGTTCAGTTATTGCTCATAAATTTCCGCAAAATACAATTAAACCACACATTCTCATACAGTATAAGCAAATAAATAATCATGTGACTGCATCTGTACTGTACATTTTAGCCTATAACCTAAACATAATTATCACAGCAAACATTGCTATGCCATATTCTGTGGCAGCAGATTTGGCATAATTTCTTCCGAAGGTCAGTTCCTTTCTTCAAGCGCTCAGGAAATGGCAGGCAACTTATCCTTGGGAGAAATACAATAGCATTCTCCGCGGCACACACTCTATACAGTTACATTGGGCTTGGTTAAAAGAGGGGAAAATGAGCATGAGAGCCATCGCAAGATGAGTTATGGACTAAAAATGGAAACAAAATGCAAACATGGAAAGGGGATAGAGAGGCATGTTGTGTGTTAAAAATTCCAAGAGAAATGGCCTGACACATAACAATTTAAATAGAGAAACATTAAATGATTAAAAGTCATGTGCAGCATGAGATGTTATAGACTCTCAATGGTAATTGACAAAAAAGGGGGAACCACCCCCCCCCCCCCTTAAAAAAAGGATTAATTAAACACTGATAAAAGAGGAGGGATAATATTGCCATTGATTTAATATTTTTGCTTGTTGGCTTTTCATTCATGATTTTTAAAAGGGATTATTGTAAACAGCAACGAAATTATAAATATTCAAGGAATGGATTCTATCCAGCAACATGTAGCACATGGATGTTACCAGAACTTGAAGCTTTGTCAGTTTCGTATATTTACTAGATCAGGAGATCACACCCACCACAAATATCAGTAAATAATTCTCTAACGCAGTGTTTCTTTAAGATGATCATATGTTAATGTGGTTTTCACTTATTCTTTATAAATCTGTACAAGAAGGCCGTCCATCTTTTTTCAAAAATAACATGAGTCATCCATTTGATCTGTTTAGCTGTTATTAAATGCCATTTTAAACCGCTTAACTTAAAAAGGTATTATTGACGTTCATCAGTTTATCATTCTATTTCAATAGCTAGAACAGCTTATGTTCCTTTTCAGCTTTGCAATTTGTAAGCTGTCAAGTAACATGATTAACAACCTTATCATGTAATGAGTTCTCTTAATCCATGGCTCAGACAAAATTGTGTTTTTCTTTGGCTTGTGGAGGAGACATACATGAAAATGATACGAAACCTCTTGACCTAAAAAGTACTGAGGTCCCTGGTCTAGCTTAGAGTAGGGATGTTTGCTTTTTACCTTGATACAATGGACTCCATTCTTCAATTTCTGGTCAATTACACTTAGATTTCCGCTTGTACAATCAACCCTACAATCAATATTTCATTTTTCTCCATTTTACATATATTCATTATTTATTAGGCCAACATAAATTGTGTTTTTCTCTGTTTTGATTAAAAGTTGCTAAGTACCAGTCATTTATTTTCAGTCTCTGCTTTCCTTTCTGTATCCTTTGATCTTGACAGGTATTATGATTTAAAAAGAGGTACAGATGTATAACCAATTGCTGTTACATCTCAATTGTGCATTGTGTTGATTAATGTGTGAAGCTGGGTGGTAATTTGCTAGAAGATATAATTTGTTGCACAGGTAAATATTGAATACAAGTTAATCAACAACCAAGATTGCATTTTGAATAGTTACTGGTTGTTGACCGATCTCCCCATATTTCCCGCTCTCTTCTGCCTTATTTCTATCTATTCCTCTTAGCTGTATACCTCTCTATCAATTTCATCTGTTTGTAAAGAGCTGTCATGCTCATTGTCAGTTATCATTTGTTACCAGTTGTACAGGTTCTGATTCAAAAGAATATCATTTCCATTGGACAATTATGTCAGGTGTACAAACACTCTACAAATGGCTATATTTGAGTGGGTGGGATGAGTTAACGTCAAAGGGAAATATTTAAAGGCATTTGAGATGGTAATAGATTAAAATTACACTTCAAGCTGACAATATCCCTTTTTGCAATTTCATGTTGACTTGATAGCATCTAGTACAATCTTCTTCATGTACACCAGACTTTAAATGTGCGTTTCACTTGAAAAAAATAATGAGGGATAGAATTTCTCAGAAAACAATCTGCATAATTGTGAAGCTGTCAGTCATAGGGGTACTCAAGTAGCTTGCCCCTTCCTCCTACGGATTTCAACCTACTCCACTCCTGTATGATCCTGCGGCATCATTGCTGAAGTGCGCTATGTTCACATAATCACAGAACATTCTATGAATAATGTTGTTATGAAACAGGTACCCAGATCATATTAGTATGTTTTCCATACATATCACAAATGAAAATTATTATACGGTGAAACCTGTGTATAAAGGTCGCTCAAGGGAGACAAGAAAAGTGGTCTTTAAGTACAGGTTCCTTTAATACACGTTTCATTGAGAAACAATTTTAAAGGGAAACGAAAACAGTGGTCTTTCTATACAGGTGGTCGCTAAAGCAGGTTTCACTGTATTATCTCACGGAAATATCTTCAATCTCAATTGTTTTCGCTTTTATATTAAGCACATAAAGGTATGACCCAACTATTAATATGATGCCAATTTATAGGTCTACTTATAGAATATCTAACATTAAAGGTTCTTGTCAAATTATAGAGAGAAGGTAAAAATATTCATTGTCATTGCAATTTGCAAGATGTAATTTGTAATATTAAATGATTTAAGAATATTTCTATTAATCTGACCGATAGTAAAAGAATAGAAGCCTGGTCTGGTATTGGATTATTGAATAGAGACAGCTGTCTCCTGACTGTATGGACCATGATGTGTGTAAACACTCCCATAAATCTTCAAATTCAAGATGCTCCATCTCCGCAAGGCTTCATTGATGCATCATCATGATCATGGAATTTAAGAGGAGATGAATGCAGATTAGAGTTGAATCAGTTATTGCAATTTATGCAGAGCACGAGTACATTCTGTAGATATCAGTCCATGATTTGATATGGTAAGAATTATTTTCCTGGTGTATTATTTGGGAAAGTGGATTTTAATCTTTTCTTTAATATATTCACAATTGTGGGATTCTTTTGTTTCAAGTCCTTGTATTCCATAAATCTTTTATTGTAAATGAAGGTGCTTACTATACAGTTTATTATCTATCTAATGATCATTGGCTGTAGAACAAGAGAGAATGCCCTTGAAATAAAGCAGTTCACAGATGGTGGCTCTTACTCATCATATATAACTCCTTTTTCACAAAGGTGGGTTTAAGAAAAATGTTGAGGTTAAAATGAATAATTCTGCACAAGCCACACATCCATTCTGTTAACAAAAACATATGTTCATGCATGAGGTAGAAGCACATATTTACTTATTCACATTCATTTTCATATCACTCTGCTTCCCTAGCTCGCTCATGTACACATCAGCGATTATTCACCTGCGCGCAAAATTTGATTTGTATCCACTAACTCGCAAGCTCTTGGAGCACAGCGCACAGAGGGGGGTTCCGAGGATGTGAAGTGCTGTATCGATGGAATTACGGAGTGATTGTGTTATCATTGGTGTATGATATGACATTTAATCAAATAAGCGCAACCTTTATTCTCTCTTCACTATTGTTGTGCTAAGAGTACTCACTGAGAGGGCAGAATGCAGGGGAAGAGAAGTTTTTATCGCTACTACTATAATGTGATGCCCCCGCTGTGCTGAAATTGTTACTGTAATGAAAGCCATATTTTTGTAAGTCTGTCACCCCTTCCAGCTAGCTGCATTGCCATATGATATGAATAATTTGGTTTTATTCATATTTTCTCAGTCAACATATCAGTTATCAAAAGAAAATTGTGCTTAAATAGAGTTTTACACTTAAACCACCCTGAAGTCATGTGGCAAAAAGGTGTTTAGTCATTCATGCTGCTTCACAATTTCTTAAGTTCTATAGACTTTGCATTTTGCTTGCCTGTTTGAGCATATTAAATTTTATCATAATTACATGTGACCACATGAAGTATTGCCACTGGGCCTATATATGATGAAATAAAACTGGATTCGTGTGTGGATTGAAATGATTGGGGGGGGGGAGGGGGTGGCATCAAGGCTGCTGATGCTGAGGTTTTCATTTGTAAAGAAAAGAACTGTATGGTGTTGATGATTTTTGTCAGCAATGGTTATAATGATGATGATAGTAACAATGATTATTATGATGATAATTATAACGACATTGAGGAGCACTGGTGAATGATAACTTCCATGATAATTAGCATGCTGATTGAAGTGTAATGAGAACTATAACCTGGCCTGTTCTATCAAAGGAAGCCCCCTGATTGGGTGAAGATGTCAGGTGACGAAAGAAGCCTTTGATCCATAACAGACAACTCTCCTTGAATTGCTGTCTCTCATGATAGGGCATCCATTACTATATTAGTCATCATCTACCCATTTTGTTCTATCATCAATCACTCCTATCCACACCATAGGAAGGACAAACCGTAGACAAATTTACTGAGTAAAATGGTTGTGTGCTTGTGTGTTAGTGAGACAAGGAGGGTGAGAGTAGGGAGGATATAGGGAGATCATGAGGAGATGAAGAGTAAAGAAAAGACAAATTTACAGACGTAGATGGTGCAAGGAAGAGGAAGAAAGATAGAGGGGAGGAAGATGAGGTGAGGAGATGGGAGGGATACCACATGAGGATGAAGAGTATATCATACAAGAGCTAAATGTACAGAATGAGATGGTCATGAGGTGGTGTGTTAGTGAGACAAGGAAGAGAAGGATGGGGAAGAAGACAAGGGAGGAGATAGGAGGGAGACCATGACAGGATGGAGAGTAGAGAAGAATGCAAACACAAGAAGAAATGGGGAGGAGGATCAGAAGATTCATGCGGAAGAATCATGGAGAAGGGTAGATGTTGAAATTTTAAAAGATTTTTTTTAAATGGTTGCAATCAAGAAGGGTCTCAAGATATGAGAGACACATCATAGAAGTAGATGGTTGAGTATTGATTAGAGAATCAAAGAGAATGAATCATTTAAAGTACTTTTTTCTTGACTATTGCTGCTGGGATGG
The DNA here is from genome assembly GCA_025617745.1 of Heliocidaris erythrogramma. NCBI lineage: Eukaryota > Metazoa > Echinodermata > Echinoidea > Camarodonta > Echinometridae > Heliocidaris > Heliocidaris erythrogramma. Next base: position 12,993,623 of record CM046853.1, on the reverse strand, counting down.
ATTTTTGAACCCTATTTGTCTTGTTTGTGTTTCCATTCACAAGAACAAGGGGTTCATTTGTGACTAAAGCGTCTAACATACTTGAGTTGTCATGACGATACATCATCTATTGTGTGTCATTATTTACCCAAAGACGACACCCCACTCTTCAGCTGTACATGTTCTGCGGCAATTAGGTGATGTGATCCATTTCATCTTCATCTCCTCTCTTATTCCCTTCTTCGTTTTCTCTCACTCGATCTCTCCTAGCTCCCTCCTTCCCTCTTTTTTTTTTCTTACCTTATTGTTCTGAAACTATAATATTTCATTTTTATTGTTATTAAATATAATACTGTGATTTTGATAATTTTTTTTCATTTGTTCCTCTCCTCTCCTCCAGCTCCTTGCTCCTTCAACTCTCTCTCTGTCTTTCAGAAAACACACTTTCTTCATGTGCTTTTCATGATCTCATCTTCTATTATCTGTAATTTCGTCTCTCTATCTCTTTGTGTCTTTCTGTTTTTCCCATTCCCACATTCATCCTGCGTGACATCCCAATTCAATCCGGGAGGTTCTCTCAAGCAAGAAATCAAGGATCGTTCCAGTCTGTCATTACAACTAGATTGATCACTGTACTTATCCGGCTTTTTGTGGTGATATTACGATTCGCAATGTTTACAGAGTAAATTCCAGGGAAGTCCCTTGGTTGGCAGAGATGATCGTTTGTAGTTTGCGCTTTGGAGCTTTTTATTTACTTGATGTCATTGACATGCACTGCTTGTGCTAGTGTACTGTTTAGAATTATGTAAATTAGTTTGTCTGATTTCTACTCCGCAAAATTCTTTATAAGCTTTATACATCCATGTGTGTTTTGTCATAATGTACGTATGAAAACTAATCAACCCAACAATTTTTGCTATTGTTGGATTCCATGTGATTTTTTAGGTCTTTGGCATCAATTGTTGGATGTTTGTTAACTAGATGACAGACAATACGTATTGTTGTCTAGACAATGTTTTGTTGTATAGGGAACTTTGCTTGTCACAAGAAGAGATCCATAATTGAAAATTAAGTTATTTTTGAAGAAATGTTCAGCTGCAGTTGTTATTGTTGTTGTTGTTTTGTGTTTTTTTGGGGGGGAGGGGGTAAATGGGAAGGGCTACAGTAAACACAATACTCCTGGTTTGTTTCCTGCTTGCCAAATATTATTTTTTATTTTCTCTCATCCATTTGATGTTTAAAAATATAGGGCTTATAGGCATTCAGGAATGTAATCATCAATAATTTCCAAGCATGTGTATTCATCATAGATTTACTCCAAGTTGTTCAAAGAATCTGCAGTTACACTATTTCAGAGAAGGATCCTAAAACTTCCGCCCCATATATGGGGGTTATGGCTGGGGTATAAAAACAAAAGGTTTTGAGGTCCAGTCCAGATTATTCAGGTGGGACATGTTTCTTTCTTCACCTTGGTAATTTTAGAGGAAATATTTTGGAGTGTTCATTGCTAAGAAAACAGAGGTGTTAAATCACTGTTTATACTACCAAGTCTCCCAGAACCAAACTTTCTTGGTTTTTTTCACCATCCCTCTCAAAACAATTTACCAGGTTCAAACGACACCATGGCATTGTCTGTACAGGGTCAAGAACAAAGGAGGCCACACTTATTGCCGCTTTTTTTTTACGTCCGTCTGTGCCTGCTCAGAAAAACAAAATGATCTTATGTCGGTCGTCGGCAACTCTGCATTTATGATAACCCGGTCGTACTCCCATTCCTCTCAATAGGAAACTGGGTCGATACCGGATGGAGATATTGATGCAGGGTCTCCAGCGTGGATCCCAATCGGCTACCACTCTTCCCTCTCTTCGCTCCCTATGAGATTCCTGTATTCCGTTTGATGGCCAAACAGTAACTCGACCCGAGTGAATACATAGACCAACGTGGAAGTCTGGTGGGGTAGTCGCAGAGCTCATACTGCAAATATGTATTTTTGAAATGCCCTGGTTTTCTATTATTATAACAGGGGCTATCATGATGTTGGATTGATAGTTTTATAGTTAAGTATATTGTACTTTAAATGAATCAGCAGTGAAATTCCAGGAGGTTTAATGCTATTTCACAGTTATAGTTGGTAATAAGGCTTATTATTTATTTATTTTATTTGTATTGATATCAGCTTTTGTATGCACATTTTGAGAAAAAAGCACAATGCATTTTTGTCATGACAAAGACGAAGAAAGTATTGTTAGAATATACAGCTTGGTAATTATGCACTGCATCCTACAGTGTAACAGTTAGTAGATGCATATGAAAATGAGAAAGGTATGATCAGTGATTCTTTGAAGCGTCTGATTGATGAGACTATGGGGACTAGTGGACACCTCTACCAAAAAGTCAGGGGTACAAAGCCACTTGTAACCATGCATTATTCAGACTGACTGACCCAGGACACTCGCCCAGTGGTTCCACTCCGGGAATCAGGGGGTCCCTAATGGCCAATTGATACTCCCCACGCTTTCTGGACTAAGTGGCCGTGTCCACTGCGTGCTGGAGTGGCGTGGCCACTGCTGGATTGAGGACGCTTTCCTATCTCCTAAATTCCATCATCTTCATCATTTTCTTCCCCCTTGCTTGTTCTGGTATCGCTCTTACTCACACTTCTTCACACACCTCTGCCGGGATGGCCTAAATATGATACCTTCTTACATTCTTTTCTCTTTGGGTTAATATGCATCTCATTAGAATTCTTCAGCCCTTTCTTCTTTTCTTCCTGTTGCATTGGTCATTGGGGTGATGGTCCGATGGGTCTCTAGTTTCATTCAAATTCTGATGCTTTGTGGAATGAGGCCAAGATTCTGTACCCACTTGGGGTGCAAGGCCATCTACATCTTTGAAGATGAATCATGTAAAATGGATTTTGGGAAGTGTCCAAGCGATGGTGATTCACCGCATCAATGAATGGTACCAGGTGGATGGGCTTCTTGGAGTGACCTGCATTCATAACTTTATTTTCGGTGTTTTTCACCTCGTTGGCATTTCGTTGAATTTGTATGATTACTTATTTCATGAACGACAGAGTTCAAAGAAATGTCATTGATAACAGCAACAGAATGAAAAGAACATTCTGTTCAGCAAGCTGATATCCATATATCATGGATGATTATTGATGTTGGAGGGGACTTTAGTGCACCATGTTGAATGCATAGAATATAATATCGGTCTCTGTCACAGACACAAATGATATGTCCATAGGGAATGATGGAAGATGTGTCTTACATGGTTTCATCTCACATGGCAGTGGAGTACTCTTCATTTAACCAGACTGGGAGATGGAACCACATGTTCCGCATCATTTCTGCATTTTGTCCAAATGAATGAGTAAGCCACATTTAAATGGTAATAATGGGAAAAGTAAACTAGTGCCCCGAGGGCTTTACGGACAAGGTAACGTCAGTCGGGGCAGATGCACCATTGTGTGCGATGTTGCGCCTCAGTGGTAAACGTGCGAGATGACATTGAACCAACAATAGGCAAGTGATGCATGAGGGGAAATTACATTCCAGCTGGGATACGAGCGAACATCGCCATCTCCCAATTCGACTTTTTTTTTAAATGACCATTTTCTTTTATATAAATAAGGAAGTGCAGTAAAATTGTTAATGAGAATTCAAATATTGATCCATAATTTCATGAAAAAGTATAATCTTTGTTCGAGAATGAAAGGGGATACGAGAAGGGTCAAACTCAGGACTTATTTGTGCAGTGAAGAGGAACAATTATGGCCCTGTGCAGGTGATGAGACAGGATGGCCTTTCTAATTGTATTCCACAAGGGAGGTGTTAATATCGCATAAACTCTATTGCTCATGGATCTATTAATAGCCTTGTGGAGTCTCTGTAGATAGTACCTGTGAGGTGGACTAGTACAGGAGGACTTATAGGAAAATCATATTTGAAATGTTTGTTGAAATATTCGATATGAAAGAGTAAAGTTTGTCCTTTTTTTGTTGGAAATGATATTTGATTTCTGGAAGGAAAGTATGAGGAAGACGTTGTGATTGAGATAGATACAGACCACAAAATGTAGACATGAGACAAAACTCGTGTGATTGATCATGTAGGTCAACTTTTCTCTCAGCTTCAAGAATCCCAGCAAAAACTGCAACCAGGGAGGGATGAAGCATTCAAGCTTTGTTCATCTACCACTTCAAGTAAACTCTTTATGCCAAGCCGCTCGGGTCATTAAAGGGAAAGTAATAGCCATAAAGAAAGCAATTTCCTGTGGATTATTTGTGTACAAAAGAGTCACAGACACAGACGTAAGGATCTTTAGAGACACCCTGCGGCCAATTGTTGATCCCAGCACAGACTCCACTTTGAAGAAGTGGGATAAACATAGAGTTTGGGATGATCTCCTGTGGGTTAAAAACTGAGTAGTGTAGCCCCTTTCTTCGACCGTTGAAAGATTCTTATTGTACAAATATTGCTTTTGTTGGTGAAATTGGAAACTGTAAAGTGTTAAATGCTAATGTTAGGCTGTTCAAACAGTGTTTGAAATGCAAAAGAAATATATTCTGTATTATGGAAATACATTTCTCAGCTATACCTTCAAGAAATTCATGGATTGAATAATTGAAAGATTTATCATTTCCTCTCCCCTGTACTTATTGCCAAGTCTGTGTGGTTTTGTTGGTCAGATAATCTTGATGGAGAGAGGTGTAGAATTGACTTGTTAATTTACAAGAAATGCATTCAGCCTTAGAAGTCAAGGGAACAATTGTATAATTGATAAGGTGGGCGGAAATCAATTAGGAATTTAGAAGTGTTGGCTTATTTGGCATAGTGTATACCTGGAGGGTAGACCACGAGTCAGATTGTCTGAGGTGGGACTAAGACTTTCAAACTAATCCTACAAACCCAACCAACAATGTGTCAAAGGATGTTTATTTTGTAATTGGAAACTCAGATGTAAAGCTGCCATTCCATTCCTGGTCTTTCTTTCTTTTTTGAGGATTTTCGCAAGGATTTTTCACCAGTTTCAAGAACTGAATGTAAAGAAGGAAACACCTTATGTAAAAGGGATTTGACTGCCACAAAGCTTGGCATTGGGTGTAGGAAAAGCATGGTATTCATACTATGAGGAAGCTTTGCATTTTTGAATACTCTTGTTTGTGCACAACTTCAATAATATGTACTTTGGGGGTCACCCAGACCAAACAAGTACAAGGGGGGTCGTAAATTCCTCTGTTTCTATTTTCGTAATGCGCAAGATTAAGACACTTCAAAAAGTACAGTAGCGAACTCTTCAGGTGAACCCTTCAAGTATGCCATGCATAGAAAGTGGATAATTACTAGGTTTTGCAGTCAAGGATATCCTCCCTATTAAAGTCAAGCCTTTATTGTTGTCATTAATTCTCTATCCTCATCTAATATTTCATTTAGATCCCTAGTAATTCTCTCAACATTCCCTAGGGGGGTTTTGCGTACTTGGTCAGGGATGTCACAGCAATACAAATGATCATTTGGAATACTGCCTGTGGGCTATGAATGCAAAGAGGAAAATTTAATGCAAAATTCATATTGCAGTATGCACTAATTGTTTTGAATATAAAATGATGTTCATGGTATTAAAACAGATACTTTGATGTATTAAGAATGCTGAAAAACAAATGTGGTGGAAAGAGAGAGAGAGGGGGATTGTTCATTGATGGGTGTGGGGTGTAGAAATGTGGTAGTCTTGAGGGAGAACAGAAAAAAATATAGTAATAGAATTTTTTTTTAGTGTTCGTTTTGCTTCAGTAACATTAAGTCTTACAAGAAATCACTGAGAATTTGAAGAATTTTTGAAATTCAAACAGCTCTCAACAAGATCATATTGCAGTATTAAACTGCCTGTTTGTATAGAGCTGAACTTTCTCACACACCACTGACTGGAACGTATGCTACTTGCATCCACGCATGCATCAGCTCTGTGCAGCGTATCATCCTTCTCAACCAACATTATTAATGATCATAACACGGCAGACTGCAAAAAGCATTCATTCATTACCTCAAGCTCATCCGCGTCATTAGCGGAAAATGTCGGCAAGTTTTCCCTCTTCTGAGACACTCTACGATGATTATGCCAGCTTCTCTTCCCCTCTTCACAGGCTGTCTCTAGTCTCATTTCTCAGACTCTAATGTTCGCCTGTTCCTTATAAATATGAAATTATAGGTTATGTAAACCTCAAAATATTTATCTTGCATGATTCAAATTTGGGACCCATTCATTCACAATTTATGAAAAAATCTTGATTTTTGCGATTTATTCATTAACATATGCTGGATTAAGTAATGATTGCATACTGCATAGCCAACTAATACAAGAGATTTCATGAAAGGGTAATAGAAACTGTTCATATTTCTGTTGAAATGATAGCTCGTATACAGTTACAATTGCAATATGAACATTTCATTAGCTCACTTTATCTTACCAGAAGATACACCAATCACTAAAAATGTATTCATAATCTGAAGATTATTTCAAGCATTTAATCTGTTTGATAAATGTTTTATGTCATCTAACACATATTTAAAATGGGTTTCATCCCAAGTTATCTGTGGTTTATTATTCAACTGTTGTAGATGTCGTAAAATGCTGGTTGAATATACTTTCCTGCACTTTCTAGTTTTCAATGAACAGGTGAGATCAGATAGGTCTGAAAATGGAGACTCATGCTCAATCTTACTACCACCAGGATAACTACTCACCTAACTCACTCTCCTCCACCTGATGGCAAGCACATGGGATATCCCACTCCATCCAAGATGTTACAAGCATTCACTAATTCTAATGAAAGCTGCCATGCATGCCTCTAGTCATACAAGCTATGTTTATCAACTCAACATACCTTATGGTGATTTGTTAGAGAATCTCAATCTTATTGCCACACTGGATTTGATATGATTTGGGAGTTAGCACACTTCACATCTTCGGAAGATAGTTCTGAGGTCAAAGATTAGGATTGGCATACATTATACTAACCCTATAGTTTGTACTTTTTGAGATTCTTGTTTCTAATGAAAATAGCTTATCACTAAAATTGTTACCACTTATATAATTCATACACTGCCTAAAGACAAAATTTGATATAAACTCTGTTAAGATGGTCATCTTTCATTTCAACAAGCACCTGCTCTTCCTAACATTAAAAAAAATAAAATTGAAATAATAACATGCGTACAGATGACCCTATTGCTGAATTTGAAAAATTTGATTAATTTCAAAGCTTGCATCATAAGAAAGTATGTGATGAATATTAAAGTGATATGACAGACCTATATTCATAAGGAAATTACATTTGAGAAATGTAGCAATAAATAAAAGAGGATCGTGAAAGCCTATTGGCACAGTACATTTCTAGACAGGCATTAGACATTCGTTTTAACACAAGAAAAGAATTGTGTGAAAAAAAATGTTTGCACTTCAGAGGTCACCCCCTGTCAAGTTACCGTCAAATCAGGAGTGAAGTAGAAATCTGGTAAAGACCGATTATTAGTGAGTTTGTCTGGCGGGTAATCAGATGAGAAATTCTCCTTCAGAGGGCTCAGTCAGACGTACTGGTATGGTAGCGTATGGTAGCGTATGGTAGCGGTAGTGATTGTAGTCGAATGATTTCAAACAAAAACAGCGATCCCTCATCTGATAATTTATTCATTGGTGAAGGCTCGGAAGAACGGGGAAAGAATTAAAGGAGGAACGGTCTTTCATGGGGATGGATGAGTGGGGATGTGTTGCTGTAACCTTTCTGGATTGCAGTTGCTAGTGGCCAGTTTTAGCCACTAGTCTGGCAAAAAATTCTAATGGTGGAAATGTTGGAGATCACAACATAAAATTTATTGTTATGATTTATATTCATAGAGCCTGTATAGTTTAAATAAGATTGATGACATTTTCATGCGTATGCACTTTTTGCTATAACTGCGATCCCAAGAGCGTTCTTTGAATATCACTGTTGCGGAAGACATGTATTCAAATGTGTGGCATTATGTAAAAAACAACTAGTTCATACAAAGGATATAGTAATGTGTGTTTTTAAAGATGGTTTGTATAAAATCTGAGCTGTCCTTTAAAGAGGCATGATTCATATGGCATTATTTACCCTGAATTGAGCACATCTTCTTATTTCGCCATATCACTTGCGAGATGGAGTACAGAATCAATAGTTGCATGAAGCTTGAAAATGCTTGTAATAATTGAATTGATTTTTGGTCGGTGATAGCGGGTTTTATTCTTAATGCATTTTATACAATGTTTATTGGACTGTCTGTTCATTACTATAGTACCAGACTTGTTTAACCATCCTCATACTATTATTCAAATATCTTATTGACTTTACATAGGATTATAAAGTATTCCTATTACATGGAATATGGTTGTAGTTTTAGAAACCAGTGTACACTGTTTATTTTCAAATTGAAAGCTCCACATTTTACTGGCCAAACAACCACTTTCAAATATCTCCTGTAATAATGCTTCATAACACTTATTTGAAAACAAATTATGAGGGTATTATTTTTCAATTATTCTGTAGACTGTAGTCAAAATTTGCTATATTGTACTTTTAAGGGTTAGTTTACCAACTATATTGTCATATTTGGATTTCATATTTTGTTAGGTTAGCAAGTCTGTTAGGTCGTCTCTCTGTATTTGATAACAGCTTGCTTTAAAACCAACAGACATCCGTTGAATAGAGGTCATGGGTACACAGAGGTCATCCTATACAATGGTATATCAATACACCTCCCTTGAAAGCTTACATCTGGGACTATGACAATAGAATGATTTGTACCTTCAGTGAAGCAGCAAATCTCCATATTTTCATTTCGATTACATTCTATGGTCCTCTGACAGAAGTCTGTTGTCATGGAATCCTCAGGAGATTGTGTGTGATATAGAACATGACAAGGTCATTGTAGGTATGTCAACAGAAGTATTAGATAAACAATAAACACTTTACATTGGTCGTTTCAGCTGGCAGACTCACAAATATCAGTGTTTTCTTCTGCTGCTTTGCTTTGAGAAAAAAAATGTGTCTTTTAATATTCATATTTTGTTTTCCCCTGTCAATCTTTTAGCCCACATGTGTCTTATATTTGCAGTTGTGACTGAATAGACCTGTTTACTAAGTGATTCAAATTTATGGATGTTTCTTTCCTGGGGACCTAGTAACGAGGTATTCCATTAATCTGTTATTAATGAATGAACTACAATACTTGGAATCCAGTTTGCATACATTTACTTGTTGCTATATCTGACAAGCCTCTGGCAAGCTTTCAGGTTGTCAAAAACAACCTTTGTTTCAAAAGTATGCATAAAATTTGAATCACTTAGTAAACAGGTCTATTTATGGTAACCCACGAAAAGGAATTGCCAAAATTTTCTTCAATATCATTCATAAGAGAATGTAATAAAATTTTCTGAGTCAATCTGTCCCACCGTCCAATTCAGAGAGGTTTATCTTTTGGAATTCCTGCGCATTCTTGTTGACCCTTTACCAGTCATGCTTTTTAAAGCATATTCTGTTTTGTTTTCCAGATGTACATGCTCCTGTCTTGAATTTGGTCCCCCTAGGTTATTGGTATTAATATTCATGAATTCCCTCTCTAGAAAGTATTACAAGGTCACTCTAGTTTTTAAGCAGTGCACTTGTATCTCAGTTGGTCTGAACTTCTTTGAATTGAACTTGGCAATAAAGCCTACAGACTTATTCAAGTGTTTTTGAGTGAATTTTTAGTTACCCCTCTCCATCATTTGTCAAGAAAGTCCCGCATGGGATTGCTCTAAAACTTGCTCAAGATTACACAAGCCTTTTATCAGCTTTTGTCAGCTTTTCGAGGAAGAGATTTATACATCTGTCTGAAATGGAATTAAAGTTTTGATATAGATGGAATAATGAATGGCAGAAATGAGAAATTCCAAAAGAAATTGGGAGTGGGAGTGATGTTTCTGCTTGATTAAAAGGAATATATGAATTTGATCATTTTTGAATCTTCCATTTGATTTGGTTTAGTGATGCAATCATAGTTTCAAGATCAAGTTTGAACAATATCATGTCAGAGGCGCAATATTGGATTCATAGAATTGTTATCAAGTATTCATGTAAATATCTACGGAGAAAGGAATTTCATCCTTGTTTAAGACCATTGATTTTATGGCTGTGACATATAACGTCTTTGTTCAGCAGAAGTTTGAGATTTGTTGAAATTCTTCTTTAAAGTATTTTTCTATTTTCTTGTATCTTCATTTGTGTCGCAAAGAGGTGTTGAGAATTCAGATTTCTGCAATAGATGAAATACATTATTGTGATAACTATGATGCAAGAAATTGCGTGGATAAGCGAAATTATCATTTTTGTTTATATCATAATTTTGTTTTCTTATGTTTTATATCTTTCAGGTTAACGGTAAAGACCTATCTAAAGCCACTCATGAGGAAGCAGTTGAAGCCTTCAAAAATGCCCAGGAACCCATCATTGTCCAGGTCATGAGACGGTCTCCCTGTACTGCCAAGAATGGGAGCACCACACCCAACGGCCAAGGGGGCGTGCCTGGTCCCATCGAGAGGACGGTATGCAGCGTAGGGACACAGACAGAGCTTCAGAGTGAGGATCTTCTTTGGAAGGTGCTACAGAGATGTTCACTACCACCCAGTGAAAAGAACTGTGATAGCACATTAGATGGGTAAGTGGTGATCTGACATTTGTTGTGACATTTGCTCCAGGTACTATTTTGTCAAAGATAAAGGGTTAAGGGTTAAGGTTGTGATTTGGTTTTAGGTTAGGTTTAGGGTTAGGGTAAGGGTAAGGTATAGCATTTGACTGTGTAGCAATGTTGCCTGAGCATGTGTCTCCAGAGTTTGTGTTGTACAACTGGGTAAGCTCATTCTCCCTTTAGGTTTGCTGCATAGGCCTTGTATGTACTGTGGATAATGGAATGGCTGACCTGTACATCAAGGACAATTGGATGATGAACAAGATACGACATATGGCCACTCTGACCAAGAAGTCTGTTGCAGATTTGACTGTATAACAAATTGTTATCACTGGACGGAATAATGACGCTGAACATCTGGTTACTTTCATTTGCAATGCTGCACAAATGTGCAATGAGAGAAAATAAAAGATTCTTTCTCTGTAATAATGAAGTCTTGCTTCAAAATACAACAAGAATATTTACAATTGAGAAAGGTTACTTGTTAGAAAAAATATATCATTTATATAGGGCTCAAATGATTAAAAAGGCAGACTGACAGAAAAGGGTAGTTTGTAATAATTTTGAATGTATATAATTTACAAAGAAATGTTTTTGTTCTCTTTCCAATAAAAAACGGTATACATTATATTTAAACAAAGACTGCAGACCATAAGTTCTAAGACTACAAAATTTGAATGGACAATGAAAGTTATCTTTTCAAACAAGGCATTAGCATACCACATGAATTCAGTCAATTCTAGCACGAGAAGCCTAGGTTATTATTTTCCTACCCTCTCCTCCCTAACCAGCAATCTACACTATCACACTGCGTAATTGTAGATGTCGATATGGTGGCGCTAATCCGTAGGGTGCAACCCTCTCCCTCTTTCCCTCATTGACTCGGCGTCGAATTAAAAGATGGAGAAGTTGTCCTAGGGCAAGTCGACATCTGAACCTAGCTTGTTTTCATTGCCAATCTCTGTGATTAGCTCCAGAAGGGTGTCATATAGACTGTCTCCATTTCCTCTTTTATGCTTTGCTTTCATCTTCGGACATCTTTAGCTCCTTTACTACTTAGAAAGCAGAGATCCAGAAGCGATGTTTACCCTTTCTTTGAAAGAAATGGACTTCTGTGCCTTTGAGAAAACAAACATTCAACAAAAGTTTATCCTCTGAAAAAGATGCTTATTTGTTTAATCCACACAATATTAATAAAAAGATTGGTTTTTCAAAGCAAGTAGAACTGACAGATCCTGCTTTATTTTCTATGTGGCATTGTTAAAACCTGAAACCTTTCCAATTCATTTTTGCTTGAAAGATAAGACAATTTTTCAGTTACCATCAATAGCACTTTGTTGTTTAACATCAGTATTCGTGTGTCAAAGGTTATATTCCTTAGGTGCTTCCTCTCATTTTATTACCAGTTATTTTATTTCTTCCTGTGAGCTTTCTTTGACTTCTGGTAATGTTCTAGTTTCCACGTCTCCATTCTTTTCTATTCTTGGTACACTCTGGAAGTCAGAAAGATTATCTTGGCATCATCATTCATCTTTTCTTGTGCCCACGAGCCTTAGTGGAAGATGGATTTCTAGTTCAAAGGCTCCTATTATGCGGGATTATGAAATGAAATACACTGTCTTTGCCTGCATGGGTTGACTCGGCTGATGTCTATTTTTGCATCTCTTTGACTGGTTGCCAAGTTGTTATTGAGTTAAAGGAAAATCTTATCTGTGTTCCTTTCCTCATGTGTGCCTGAATGTCTCTCTCAGGCACACTCTCTCCCAGTCTGTCTCCCATCTTCTTCTTTGGCCCTCTTTTTGTGTTGTTCAGCTTTTATTTTCTTCGGTCATTTCCTCTTGTTTTGTCTGATCCTTCGTGGAGTCTTCTCATCTCTTCATAGAATTTGTAGTCCCCATGAGGCTCACAGTTGTCCTAAAATATCTGACTTATAAATGTTTTCACACATGCCATTCTTTGGAGCATCTGCCATGTCTTTCAGCCTATCGGTTCTAACACCTGCTGTTGTGTCTGTGTTTGTAGGCCTGTCTATCATTTCTGTTCATTATCTTTATGGATTTTTGAATATTAATAATGCATCTGCACCTCCTTTCTTTTAGACTTTAAAATCTCCTTGGTTTATTTAGCTTTCTTGTCCAATGTGGACAGTTGCATCCCATGTTTAATTCTTCTTTCCTTCCACCCCCTGCCACCCCCCCCCCCCCCACCAAAAAAAAAAAATTAAGATGGGTCTGCCAAAAGGAATTCCCAGGTAATGGTCGTGTGGACAGTCCTGTCATATATCTCACTCTTCTTTCTCTCCAACCCCATCCAAGATTAGTCTACCATGAGGAGTTAGTTTCTAGATAGCGAATATGTGGACAGTCTCATCATATCTTTGCACTCTTCTTTCCATCCATCCCCATCTTAAGATCAGTCTGCCAAAAGGAATTCCCAGATGATGATTGTGTGGACAGTCCCATCCCATCTTTGACTCCTTTCCCTGTATCTTCAAACTCTTCTTCTGCACCACCCCTATCTTTAAGTTGGTCTACCAAATGGAATTCCCAGATAATGATTACTACCAGCATGTTTGCCATTCATCCTAATCACACATGATGCACAAAGCAGAACATGGTTTGTTCTCATTAGAGGATGTAATGGTTACAGACCTTGGGAGAAATGGAGAGCATAGCCAGGGCCCGCTTTCATAAAACTTGTTATCAATAACTAGTTACCATAGTTGTTATAAGCTACTGAAATCCTTGCATCTGATTGGCTGAGAGCAACTTCGTCATAGAAATGTGGCAGATGTTACTGATCACAAGTTTTATGAAATGGGACCCAGAAGTATCTATAGAAAAAGGGTGTTGTTGTGTATATTTTACTGAAAAAGGGCAAGGAGCAAAAGAAGTTGCAAATAATTGTGAAACCATAATAAGCACAAATTAAAACATGTAACCATTGTATTGACAGTTTTTTATTAGTGGTCTTGAAGGGGGGTCTTCTCAATAGCATTCTCCATCTTTCTCTATTTGTAGCAAACTTCAGAAGTCCAGATGTAGCTTCTTGTTTTGTTTATGTCCTAAAATGTTTGATTAGTTTTTGTCCTTGGTATATTAGATTTTCAAGATTAAGTTTATGAAATATGGAATCCAGTGACATAATGTCCTGAATTCACAAAGGAGGTTTGGTTTAAACCATGGTTTAAACCCCCTCCTGGTGGTTTTAAGCGTACGTGCGCACGGAGTCCAATCCAATCATATATTTTCTTTGAGTGTGCGCATGGGTAATGTGCGCTTATTTACGCCTGTTTCAGTACGCTTACGGAGGTTTAAACCATGGTTTAGGTTTAAACCTCCTTTGTGAATTCGGGCCAATATGTGTATAAGCACAATAGTACATGTTCTTAATTGGTTTGACTAAATGCAATTGATTATGTAAATTTCATTGTGTATTAACTTAATCATGCCATTAACTTTAGTAATACTTTACTAATTAGTGCATATTATTATGTCATCTCTCTCATGAGAGCATACTATATTACTATCTACCTTAGACAGCAATTGTAGATATAGACCTAACAGTGATTCTAATGTTGTCTTTACTATTTTCTTTGTTTTAAAAAGATTATGTGATCTAGATGCAGAGGACCCACTCTCAGTCTTGGACTCAGAACTACTCCAGAAGCTAGAGGCCATGGAAGGGAACCTGGACCTACCTATCCTTGATGAGGAGGATTGCCTAGACCGAGCTTATGAAATGGAGTATGAGGTATGTTCAAACTCATCAAAGATTTTCATAATTCTCTTTTTTCTTTCTTCCTTCTTCTCTTTCCCATCCTCGTTATCCTCCCTTTTAGTTTGTTTTGTATAAAATGGTGAATGATGTATGTAAGGGAAATAGTTGTTCATAAGGATATATCGTGTGTTGAGAGCCAGAAGGGCGTTAACTCTGTGTTAAAACATATGAGTTAACGCCCTTCTGGCTCTCAACACACGATATGCAGTAAATACCAAGCCTGGGTATGTGAGTCACTGTGTGCAGGATACGAGGGTGGATGTAAAGTCTCTGAGGACCATATTAAGCTTTCAATAGAATTCAAATTTCAATAGAATTCAACATGACATGGTAAGTTTATAGAAATGTGGAGTTCATTTCATCACTTAAGTATTAGTTTTGAAGAGTGGAATGTACAACTGCTAGTGTTCTCATTAAGGTAAATTGCTACACATTTGTTATGATAGTAAAAATCTGTGTTTAAGAAATTTTCAGTCAAGGAATCCCATGTTTGTCTTTTTGTAAAATGACAACCAGATGTATCTTTTTATCTTGAAAGTCTCATTTTTCTATATTGCCTGCTATGATAAATGTTCATACTCTGTTCTATGTTGTCTAATGTAGCACATAACTCTGTAAATTGGCTATAAAAGATGAATGAGTCCCATATGAGAGGTAAAGCGCCCCTTTAAATTGAAGCATAATGGGTGCACTCTTTGATCTATATATGGGATAATGAGACTCATTACCACATCACAGGGCCGCTGGAGTGCAATGCTGGTCCCCCCAGTCTGGCAGCCCTAACAGTCTAGACTAAGTGCTGCATCATTTAAACAATCAATAAACCATTTTGCAATCACTTTCAAATCCCATAGACTCACTCTTAACACACCGGCTCATCATAAAAATAGATGCCATACTGTCTTTTATTGGAGCTCCCCGGTGGTTAAAATGCCTTGCTAGTTGATAACAAGATAGAAGAGCTTAAAGGTTGCTTGTGCATTTCATAGATCTATGGACACATTCTTAACAACCAGGAATGAAAATGGGTGATATATGAACATGTAGTTTGTATTTGAAGTTTATGTTCATATGTGATGAGTTAAGTAATGTCATTCTCTGTATCTCTTTTTGTGAAACCCTTTCCTCCTTACTCTTTATGCTCTTTCCCATATCCCTCTCTCCCATCTCCCTCTCTCCTATCTCTTCTCTCCCATCTCTTCTCCCTCCTCACCCCCCTCCTCACCCCATGCATATCCCTCACTCCCATCTCTACTCCCTCCTCACTCTCTCTTTTCATTTAGACTTGTGTCACGTGATCTATGGTTCTTATCTTTCTAACTCTCTCCATATCTCCATTTTACTCCCTCTCTTGGTTTTTTCAGTCAGTGTCTCTCAAGATGAAGATGCGGAGTAGCTTCGCTATATATTTTATTTCTTTCTCCCCATAGATCTATCCTAAACAAGGGATTCACACTTTACCCTCTATGAATCCCTAACAAAATATCCGCTTGATTCTCTTATGGCTGTACCTCTGATCCATGTTTCTATGAAATTGTCCTCCGTTTGCTATCTTGGAGTTGTCTTTCATCCAATGTGGACAGATGTTAGAGTCAAGATGAAAAGCAGTGGATGAATAACACAAGTATATTAGATTTCTAAGTAAGCAAGAAGGTGTTAGTGGAGGAAATCAAAGCATCCAGCTACTCTTTCTCCCCTACTCGCTCACTCACTCATGCTCTCTCTCTCTCTTTCTTTTTCTCTTTCTTTCTCTCTCTCTTCTTTCATTCTCTCTCTTTCTTTCTTTCCATCTCTAATGCTGTGAAAGACATTCTCACTGCTAATGTTTTTGTGTAGCACATTTATTTTTTGCAGAATTGCAAGCCCTCCTCTCTTCCCACTCTGGTGTTAAAATAGTTATGTTTCTTTCTTTTTCTATGTCCAGTTTGCACATTATATGCTGAGATGTGTATAATGTGCAGCATAAGAGTTTACAATGGTGAAAGCTTTTTGTTCTTTTTGTTTTTGATTGTTTATTGCAGGGGATATACACAAATAACTTCAAATTTAAATTGAAACATTATGAACTCCTTGATGATGAAATTCTATTATACTTTTATATACTACAACAATTCTTCTTTTATTGAAGTAATTTGACATTAGTATCCACCGTGCAGCCAAACAAAAGCAACTGGAAATGGACTTAATACCTTCTTGTGCTTATTAAAGTGTTTTTTATTGACATAGGATGTGAGATGAGAAGAGGGGATAGGGCATGCAGTCATATTGATCAGATAAGCGGGCAGGTGGATCCCTTAGTTGACCCACAAACTCAAGGATTAGGGTTAAGAAGGATGAAAGCTGCAAAAGAACATCCAATCCGAGTAGACTATGACAAGATACAAGTGTAGGTTTGAATGTCTGAGTGGTTCTATGCTAGTGCTTATTGATTGGTTAGATGGGTGGAAAAGGGAGTGTTCAGTCAGTTGAATATTTGATCAGAAAATTGAGAATGTATCTCAATTGGGTTAAGAGGAATTCATGCACTTTAAATCTTAAGACTTTCCTTTCTCAGTAAAAATGACAGTTTAAAAAAAATCAACAAAACACAAAAAAAACATGGCATTTGTATGTTACAGAGTAATTCTTCCCATATATGACATGCTTAATTGCATTAAAGATTACTTTAAATCAGTAATCCATTACTAGTTTAATTGCAATTCTGATGTAAAGGTTTATTATGGTTATATGTTAGAAAGATTTCATTATGTAAGATAAAAAGTTACTTTTATACCACATAGAAAAATTACTGAATCGTTTGAACTCTAGAGAGAAAAAAAGACATTTCAAATATTGTTCGATAAAAAAAAGAGAGTTGAATAAATTTCTGTTCATAGTAGTTTTCCCCTGTTTTTTTTAATTGTTCATAAATTATCAGTTACAGAGCAAATGGAAGACTCTTTAGATTATGAATCAGATCCTAAATCTCACCCTTTGTGGAGTCAACGTCATAGAATGGGTGGAGGTGGCGATTGAAAAGAAAATACAGCCGGGATTCACTCTGAACTAAGAGGCATACAATTCTTTTTCAATCTGGGGATTTTTTAAGGATTTTAAGATTTGTATGTGGTTTCAATCATCACCTTTGCAACAAACTGGGATGGTCATGTAATATCTTTCTTTTACAAAAGTGTGTGTAGTTTTACAATGTGGATCCACACCATATGTTTTGGATAATTCTTTGCCTAGCATTTTTATGCCTCCGCCCACCGAAGGTGGTGCCGGAGGCATTATTTCCATTATAATATATTTATTCATATGAGGTTTTTAATAATTTGGATTAGTGAAAGCAAGAATGACAATTTAATGAAAAAATATAAAAGTGTTTTATTTCAAGCAATCTAGTCAACAAGAGAATTTTGTTCACAAATTTATTTGGACTGCAATTTTGAAATCTACATAAAGTTTGCAATGATGCATGAGAGTATTTATACTAAATTTGTATTACGTGAAATTCTAACAATTAGTTGATGGATGAGTTAAGTTCTTATGAGTGAAGTGTAATTTCCTGTGGGTTATGAAATGGCATGATTGCTTTCAAAAGCAGATGGAACTCAGCAGGAAAAGAATTGATGTTTTATGATGTTTTATGATAAAAGTCACCAGGTATTTGATGTGGGAAATTGTCAAAAGTCAAGGGAATAAAGTAAACTGGAGAACTGAAATTGCTTGGACAATTAGAAGAAGAAAAATATGTGAGTTGTAAAGGGTATGCCAGTAACATAAGCCTTTTACATGTTTCATTATGGTTTGAAATCGAGTAACAGTTGTTTTTTAGCTACATTTATTCACAATAGAAATGATACGTATTGTTTTGGGTCTTGAGAGAGCATATGTTATGAATATGTATATTTTAGTTGATAAGTCTTTGTTTACCAATCTTCTATTTCTTTCTTTGTTGTTGACAGGACATTGTTTTGAAGCGTTCTAACATGGAGGACAAGCTTGGATTGACACTCTGTTACGGCTCTGAAGAAGACTCTGGAATCTTTATAAGTGAGGTAAGATGAAAAGCAGCGATGGACAGTTCTTCTGTTCATCTCAATTGGTTCATGTTGGATATTTTTACCAATTGTTCAATATCTGAGAGAGATCAGGCTTGGAAACAGTTATACCTGTTGAATGCAGTGGTCTTTGCAGAATTTTATATGTCGTAATACAAATTCATGACATTTGGCATTTTGGGAGGGGGAATGAATCAGCTACATGACTTAGAAAATCACTAATATGTTGTCTGGACTTCCACCTTGTCTATTAAAATGATTAGATGATTTTTCTTGGAGCAGTTCTCAGAATGAAAATCTTCTCATTTTTATCTTCCAGTAATGCCATTCATTTTGTAGTTTTACAATTGGAAATGCCCCCCTCCTCTGTCTCTAGAGGAAGTAGGGCAGAATGGCTTAAGTCATGCTGAACCCTGATGTTGGCCTCCTGTAGGAAAAACCTTGAACTTGTCTTTGACAGGCAGGCATAGCCAGCCAGCCAGCCATCGTCTGGGCACTCTGGCGTGTTCAGAGTAGCATGAATATAGGACATCACCGTGGTAAAGAGAAAGGAAATCTATGGGAGGCAGGAAGTCCATCTTTCATCTGATTGTTCAAGCTTGACCAATAATGCTTACATTGAGCGGGAGAATGATGGAAAGGCTGTAACAAATTTGACAAACCTGGTCGGTTTTTTTTGTGTGTATGTCCCATGTTTGTTAGTTTCTTTCATTGTGGAGGTGCCATGCTGTAAAGGTCATGCAAGTTGGTAACAAGCAATCATGGAATAAGTCGTGATTAAATAAAGAGTATGCTTCAAGTTCTTTTTTTCCCCCTTTGATTATTGTAAGCATGCAATCAGCGATTCTTGTCCGACTGACTCAAGGAGAAAGCAGTTCTATATATCTAGAGGTCATGAAAGTCTTATTTTGTCAAGCACATTTTTTTTCATGCAAATTTTGTAAAAAAAAGTAAGGTACACATTTAGAGTGATTTTGTTCTAATGAAGACTGAGTTTGCTCTCCAGATTCTGTAATCTTCAAGAACTTAGTTTGTTAACAGCAGAAAAATGCATTGCCCACCTCCTCAATCCTTAATTGGAGAGTTCAAAATGTCAGAATATCCCCCGCACATTCATCCCAGTTAGTGAGCCCCCATATTTTTGCTTGAAAATCCTGTTGAAATATTCCACCTCCAATGAGAGAATATTTCCATTCATTTTTCAGGATTTTGATTTTAAGGTTAGCCCGGTGCAAATTCACCTATGGTTTTAGAGAAAATACAAATCATGATCCGGTGCATTGGCATTTGTCGTTGAGTATAAAAATGATGTTCGAGCTACGAGCTAAGACTGTTCTTTCCCTTGTGTAGGTTGCCATTTTCTAAAGAACATTTGACATTTGCTGATGAAATTATTGCCTGAGGGGATTTCAGAGATGAACATGAGTGCATTTATAATTAATCAAATCATGTTTTTGATAAATACAGATGTTACTTCCAATTAAAGTAAATTTCTTTGCACTTAGATACAGGTGTAGCAGAGTGCATCAACAAAACAAGACTATACCAGTTGTGAAAGTAAAAATTCATTCTATCATCTTTTAACTCCAGTGCTATATTTTAGACTTCCTAAACAAATAAACAAATAAAGAGAAGACCTTGATAAAAGTACAACTGACATGCATTCTGCTTTGTCATTTCATACCTGACTACCCTGTTTAATTAGCATTTTATCTATTTTCTCTTGGATGTTTGATGACAGAGTGTCAAAGTCATTAAACTACAGCAATCTAGTCAGATGTGAATTCCATGCACAATTTGGCTTCTTTCTACATTCCCCACATCATCTTGACACAATCTCAAGACAAATTCTCTTCTTTTTTTCTCCTCCAAGAAAGTGGGGGGGGGTAGGTTATCTCATACATCACGCATCTTGATGCAAGAATGATGGCAGCACTTTTTTTTTTATCAAGGCGACCTTATTGCTTGCTTGCCATATCAGAAATGAAGTACATGACTTCTTTCTTTCTCTTATTCTTGTGTTTGGCTTCCCTGTGTATCAAATGCATATATTCTTAAAGTGGGTAGCTGTTTTGATCTATTTATGGCTGTGTATCATGATTTTTGTCATATGGTTTGATATAAACGAAGGACGTGTTATTACCATGCCATCTGTAGGCATCTTGGATGTAGAATTTTATGTTTTATGTGCCCTCCTTGTGCCTCCCCTAAAAAAGAGAAATGTATGAGGAAGAGGAGTATATGATAAATCTTTAAATGCAATTTGAAATATTGGCATCTTTTATTGATTCTGCTGAAAAATATAAATCCCCCCCCCCCCCAAAAACAAAAGTCAGCGAACATCAAAAACGTCAAACAATGCTTTAGAAAGAGATATTACTGCCTTTTTATTGGACAGACAATGGGCAATGGGAGTAATATATATATAGTCAGTGTGATTTATATTGCCCATCAGATTGATGTAGAAGACTTTAAAAAAATGTTTAGATGGAAAGTTCTTGGACGCTAGATGAAGCAAGAAGCCCCACCCCCCGTAGAGCAGAAAGGTTCATTTGAAAAATTAATGAGAATAGCTTTTTTTCAATGGGGAAGTTACCCAAATAAAACATTCAGTCAATTTCATCTTCTCAGTATCTCTCCTTGTACTTTATTTGTTGTTTTTTTTCTATCCCATATTATAACACTTACTGCTTTCCCTATTTCCTTATATCCATCCCTTCATTTTAGTTTATACCTGTCACTCCATCTATACAATGATTCTCTTTTTTCAATCACTATTTCCCCCTATCTCTGTTCTGTTTGCCCCTCTCCTTAGGCCTTCTCTTCTGACTCAATGAGTGTTTATTCAAATCTCCTCAAGTGCTTAATCCCAAAGTGCACTTTTTACTTCTTGTCTATTCCACCCTGGAGGCCTTTAGCACATCTAAACTCTGCTCTTCCTGCATATTTTATACTTCACATCATATGATATATAGGCCTACACATGTAAGATATCATACTAATAAGATGTCGTCTATCTTGTTC
Organism: Heliocidaris erythrogramma; assembly: GCA_025617745.1. Classification (NCBI taxonomy): domain Eukaryota; kingdom Metazoa; phylum Echinodermata; class Echinoidea; order Camarodonta; family Echinometridae; genus Heliocidaris; species Heliocidaris erythrogramma. The sequence goes on along the minus strand of CM046853.1, from coordinate 12,972,045 downwards.
TACTTTAGGTATAATGAATTCTCATTATTTTTTGTGATAATGCAAAAGATGGATTTTGTGCTTCATACTGGCAAGAATTTCAATTTGATTGTGGTGTATATACTCTTCAAATTATTCTTATTATTGTTAGAGTATAGAGTATTTAATTTGTGTTTTTATTTTTTTTTTAAGAAGGACAAATTCTGCAGAATAAGATGAGGACAGTATAAAGGAAAATGAAAATGCTCAGTTTCTTTTGATAGACAACAGAGAGAAAGGGCAACAACTATCAAAGCTAGGTCAGAGAGGATGTAACAACACCTGTCTTGTTCCAAATTGGGTAAAACATCCTGTATAAAAAGAGTTTATGAGAAAATTAAATGATTATGGAATTATTTATCAGGGCTGTGATTGAAGGAATGGTAGCCTTGTGTATTATATGTTCGTAGTTGTAAACCTGCAGTTGCTTGGGAAAGGCAGCTGCTTCAGTCCTACGGAAATATTGAGTTTATACTTGTGCTAGAAATAGAGCAAGGTCTGTATTGGTGTTCAAGAAATGTAACACAAAGAATTTCCTCTCATCTGCATGTATGAATAATAATTTTTAAAAATTCTAAATGGTATATGTTTGACATGAGTTATTGAAAAAGAGTTTTCATTACAAAAGAAGTAAAGTTGTACTGGTGTAATAAAACTACTTGATACTAGCACTATACTTCTTGCTGCCAAATGTGTATAAAGAAATGATTTTGAAAAACGCAGCTCCATAAACTTTTTCTGTAATTTAATGTGAAACAACTGCTTGGAATGGAAGAAAGCACATCCTTGATGGGCTAAGAAGATCCTGCTCCCTTGACGTATTACTAACTACATATATTAGAGTTCCCTACTAAATCACAGAGTAATTGAAGATTCAAATTAATTCAAGACCTTGAGATTTGGGTCAAATTCCATGACAGAGTCATTTGGTTTTCATTAAAAACTAATCTTACCCTTCCTATCTCCCGTACATTCCATTACCTTGCTCTACCTTTTCCGTACTCTTTTTGCCTTTATTTGAATTAGTATTCTATAATTATCTTTCTCCACTATTTTGTCATTCTCTTTTATCTTCCCTTTTCTCATTCTTCATTTAATCTCTATAATTTTCTCTATCTGTCTTCTTTCTCACTCTGTATCTTTTTTCTTCTCTCTCAGCTCTCATGTTCCCCCTCTTTCTTTTCCTCACACTTGTCCACTGTCTTTCTTTTCTTTTTCTTTTCTCTCTGTCTCTGTCTGTCTCTCTTTGTCTCTCTGTCTGTCTGTCTGTCTCTCTCTCTCTCCTTGTTATCTCTCTCTTTGTTATCTTTCTCTCTCTCTCTCTCTCTTAGTCTTGCCTTTTATCTTTATCATCCTTTCTCTCTGTGTCTACCTGTCTTCCTCCTTTTGCTTTCCCCTCTCTCTCTCTTTCTCTCTCTCTCTCTACTTCTCATCGTTGTGTTCCATTCCATGATTTCTATTTTGGGTGGACGCAATCCCTGCTGATCAGAGAAGTAAATATTGTATCGAATATTGCAAACAGGTGAAAGTTGTAATACTCTTGGCTCTCATCTCCATGGAATCGTATCGCTTTTGTGTTTACGCAGCCCCAGCATGCCGATCCCTGCTCTGATTGACACTAGGCCCCTACCCAGTGCATTGCACGTTCCCTTCCTCATGTGTATTCCGATTGCTTGATTCCAGTGCAAATATCAAAGATCATGAAGAGATCTGGAAGTTTGAACTAGGCAAGCACTGCCCAAGTGAAGGGTTAATTAGTCTGTCATTCACTGGCGACGGTAGATAAATATATGGGTCTTGATTAAAGAACAAGTCTAAGGTCATAAGGCCATTTTATTGGCTACATCTATATGAATTATACAACAGTGTATTTGGTACTATGAATCCCGAAAGTGCCATTATCATCAATAAATATAGTTATGTCCTAATGGAATGGAAGTACATGCTAAGTTTTATGATTATTTGGTATATAGCAGTGAAAAGATTCATGAGAGAAGATCTGGAAAGCTCCAGCATGGCTCTGGAATACTGAAAAAGAGCTTAGTAGTGAGAAAATGTTTATTTTCCATTGGCATATCCAAAACAAGCACCTATAAACAAAAAGTATTATTTACACTGATTAAGAGTCAGGATGTCTGAAGCAATGGAATATTTGTACTGCAGTGAGTCCACATCAGTAGTAGATAGTTCTATGGCAGTGTACATTTGTTTTGTTCCAGTATTAAGACTAGCAAAAATAGGCAGGTATATATGATTTATTGCAGTAAATTACATTTTCAAATGAAATCATCATGTAGGGCACATTATGTGAATAGTTTATAGAGATATACATGTATCCCCCTGCATTTTAAAAATATTTCCTCTCACTAACTCTCAGTCATGATGTATCCCTGGCTCTTTTCCTAATTCTATAGGTCTCTTTCTTACCCTGTTTCTCTATCTCTCTCTCTCTCTCTCTCTCTTGCTATAACAATAAAAGTCTATTATCGTCTCTTTCTCACACTCGCTCATTCGTCCCCCACCTACTCTCTGTTTATTACTATGCTCTTGTTTAGTAGCTGGAGGTTAAATGGCCAATCTCTCCATTCATCAGTCTTTAAAATGGGGGTAAAAGCTCTATATTAATGGAGCACGGACATTTTAGCGAGCTAGTTTCCCTGTTGCTAACACATCCTAATTGGCAGAAAATTAATGAACGTTGTTGCATTATACATGTAGCTAGTCCGACACTTCACGGTTGATGGAAGCATATTGTGTGGTATGCAGTGCCCAAGAAATAAAATAATGGGAATGGGAAAATTGCACTAGGACAACGACTCAAAATGTGCTACAAAGAAAGCACTATTGGAGAAAAACGGAACCTTATTAGGGAAGGTGATTGTCTTAAATCTTGTATCATAAATAAACAACATCTACAAGAGATGATTGATTCTTATAGTCACCTTTTCAGTTGTATATATTAGTATCTGATACCTCAAAAATCTGAATCTAGATTAAACATACTTCAATTTGAGATTAAATCCAAAACCAAGTAATAATGCCTTCTTTATCAAGGATGTAACAATATCTCCTCAACACATTTTATCCCTTTCACTGGGGTTCATGATTGTAAGTAGAAGGAGAGGACTGCCTATGACAACAAATTTTTCAAAGTTGTGACTAGTTTGGATAGGATAATGATCATTCTTAGACAGAGTGAGGTGTTCTTCCCTCCAGTCAAACAAGAAACATAACCCTATGAGGATGCTAAACACTCCTCTTCAAGAGAGCATGTTTATGAGGTAGATATGAACTCCCGTTTCACAAGTTAGCTCTCCTTAGTGAATTAAAACCCAAACTCTGGGATCAGAGTAAGGTAATACAACATGGAAAAGGTGGCAAAAGTCAAGAGTATTGTTTTTCGGTGGGGCGGTCGATTGTCAGCTCATTTGCATAGATGAGAGACAAAGATTTAGGGATTATCAGTGTTCTGTTTCTGAAGGGATATCCTGGTCTGAACACCAGCTTGAAATTAAACACACTTTTTTTTAAAGATTAGCAGTAGCATCAATTGAAATGTATGGCAAATATTCTGCTTGGGTGCTGATGTTGATTGCATACAAGCAAATCTTAGATTTCCACTGTTAATTCCTATATTTAGCATTATACTGCTTGCAAATATTGTGCTTGTTGTTTCAGGATAGCACATAATATTTCCTCTTTCTTTTTTTTTTAGAGTTATACTGCTTAGGATCTTTATCTATACTTATATACCTCAGATGATGAAAAAAAAAGCTCCTTGTGAAAAGATTCCTAGATCTACAAGTTTGATATTATAATTTTTTTGTCTTAAAGTAGAACGTTAATGATTTTAAATATTGGCTTAATACTTATTATTACATAGATGGCATAAATTAAACAAGGTTATCCAAATTCAACGCTTGGAAACATTTGAAGTAATGATTATTATCAATTATAAAACGGTAAAATACAGCCCCCGATATAGCAGCTGAAGAGCTCCTCGAACGCTGCTGAGATATGTGACGACACACCCTGGACCAGTCCTGTCTAAGCAGACGATGTCCCATAACATCTAACACATTTTTCAGAGCCTATTTTGTCATCTCATCTTCACTTATTTCTCTTCCTTCACTAGCGTCAGTCTTAATGTTAGTCTGTTGCCTCACTCTTAACTTCGTGTATGGTATTATTTTGATGAAAAATGCAGCGTTAAAAAAATAAAGGAATCAGTCACTTGTAAACAAAATAAGACGCCATTGTATTTTCAGGTGCTTGCACTGGGGCATGTTCGGCGTTTCAAGAGGGAACGAATACCATCCTGCTATTATTCGGAGGGCTTTTCAATTTGAAAGTGGGGTTTATTTCATTGATCATTGACCCTTCTCCTATGTATTTACAATCAAACGGTTTTAGCTATCAGAATCAGTTTCACTTTCCCTTTATAATGGTGTGAAATAAAGTCATGTTTAAATACACCAAACTCTTTATAATTTGATAAATAATTGCATTGCAATTACGTTCATTCATTATAGGACGTCGTCTGCTTAAGCAGGATCGATCCCGAGTGTGACGACATCAAAACATCGCTATATTTCTGGCGAATCCTCGGATATTCCAGATGCTGAGAAGAGCTTTTATTTGTGTTGTTTTTATAATCACCAGATACGCAGTTGACATAAAACTTATACGATTGCCATCTGTAAGCTTCCCAGTTTCTAGTGATACATTAATTGCCATATTTGTGATTTTCTTTGAATATCTACTTTAAAGTCTTTTTATCACTAAACGTGCGATTGTTCATGAAATTCCGTTATTATAATCCATGGAAAAGTTACCAGTTCCTTTCCGCCTTCACATGATTCATACAACTTTTTAAAAAAATTGAAATCATTGTAGTGTTTAATGAGGGAGGAGTTTATGTATAACGGTATGTCTTGTATGCATTCATGCATCTTGATGATTTCTTTAAAAGCGGGAGAGGAATGTGCTTCATGAATTTCAATGATTTAAGACCTTATGCAGCAGTAATAGGTATCAGCATTTTTAGCCCAGATGTGCCGACACATCCGGCTTTTTCTACCAAAAGATGCTAATTTCTCTAGCCTTGTGTGTGATTTCATTTGATTCGCAACATTGGAAGTGCAAGCAATTAGGCAAGAGGACAAAAAGGGCGCATCAGGCTCAGGGCAAGAATGAAAAGGAAGAGGACCCGATTCAGGTGGGACTTGTCGGGTAAGGTGTTAGCAAACGCTTGGCAATATGGACATAACGCAATCAGGCGAATTCAGTGGTCACGTGATGTGATTACCATTGAAGGGAAACGCGAGTATTTCGAAAGAGAAAAGGGGAGGCGGTGACCTGATTGCTAATCAAATTACTCGCAGCTGACCACTTTACTGGGACACTCTTTTCTCTTCTTTGACTAGTTAGGGACAAAAATAGTCTTTCATTCAAGTGCTGTGCTTTCTCTCTTTTATTTCACCCCTTCCCTTCCCTTTCCTTCTAAACTGATTCTGCGTATGAATCCTGGACCATTCGTAGTTAGACCTATTTTTAGTACCATCAGTGAAATTAGAATGTAATTAACCCTTTCCAAATAACACTAAATTAAAACCCCTGTGAATTTTGGCCATTCTCAGCTAATCCAAATTTTGAACATTTTCTGTGTAGACCAAATATTTTTTCACATTCTGATTTTTCAGGTGACATAAGAAGTAGATGGTATTTAGTAGTGCTTGCATATTTCCAGCTGAATTTCTGCTCATATTCTGTACAGAATTGTGAATATATTGTGATTTCTTATTTCATCGTAGATCACATAGAGAGATATGCTTGGCATGGATATCATCTCATCATCTGTCTGTTTGATTTGGAGAGTTGATGCATTGCCATATTGACCTGAATTGTAGGCTGATCAATTGACATGTTATATCCGTGAAGGGCCGATGAAGACTGCAGTGTCAATCAAAACAAGAATATATCATCTTGCTCAGCAACAACTAATTCATTTTCCAAAAAGAAAGTTTATCCATCCATTTCAAATTGTTTTTCAGGCCTGGACATATGTGGTCATAGGAGTGGTTTTGATAGACGAGTCTTCCATATGTTTAATCTGAAAGGTGTACCGGTCTAAAATCCTTGATTGCTCAAATAACCGTCACCCAAACCAAACCCTAATCACTGATTCAACCTTTGCGTGCCAAGTCGGCAGATTGTCATATCTTAATTTCTTCCAATCGTCTGCTATTTCATCTGTTTGTACCTGTCAAATCTGTCTTTCTCTCCTTTTCTCTTTTACAGAGTTCAGATTGTAAAGGAAAAAGCATATCGTGTGTTTTTTTCCTACTCCGCTCAAGTGGGGCTCAATTATTTTACTTTTTTATGTTCGTTCAATTTTCCCAAATTGCCTAGTGATCGTCTGAAGCAAGGTGTAACTGACACCGCCAGCATTTGAAAAGTTTGATCCCGCATTCAGCACTTGATGCGGAATTGGTCCCTATGCGTGGGTTATGTGGCAGTGCCGCGTGATTTGTTTTCAGCTTTGTAGAGTAGATGGGTCGGTCTCAAGAGACTGCCAAGTTAAAATGAGTATCCTCTCTCGTGATCAATAACCCTAGCATGCCGCACGCACCACGACAGGCGTAAATTACGCCACTGTGCCACATTGATTGGCGAAAATAGAGGAAGCATTTTGGGAGGTCTCATATGAACCAACAAATTATTGGTAATTATGAATTTTTTGGTAAGAATGTCTTCCTTGGCATCCATTGGATTGGGAAATGAGCAGGATATCATATGGTCCTCTTTGGTTTCACCTATATTAAATCAAAATGGGAAATTTCTGGTATTCTAGAAATTGGGGGCATGGCTGAGGGAGTAGTGTTTTGTGACATTAATCCGATAGAGATATGGGCAGACTGAGCATAATGAAGCGAGCGACCAATTTGGTTGCTGGGTGAGAAATTGAAGAAAGTCGAATTGAAAACATTAAAACAGTAAAGTGTGTCTGAAATCAGAGAAAATTAAAATATGTTAGAAAGGCATGCTTGGTGCAATAACATCCAAAGTTCTATTCTGCGTACTTGTCATACACAGAGAAAACGTTGTTTAAAAATGCAAACAAGTTGTTTACAATATGAACTGAACAACCCATTGTAACAGTTCATATTGTAAAAAATGTAAATATTAAACAGGTTGTTTAAGTTTTTGAAGATTTCTGACATCATTTTCTTGAAGTTTGTATGAATTTTAGAATGTTAGGAGTAAAACTCTATTCACTCGCAATATATTGACCTATAGCTCGATGCAAATTTGTGCTCCCTATCATGTATTCTCTTAGACCAGATAAATTAAAAACAAAACCAAACTTCCATCCCCAAAGCACCTGGATTTAATGAGGTTTATCAAACATGTGTTGCTTGTAACTCCTTCTTTTATTGTGTTTTGATTAACCAGCTAAGGTACGATATCTATGTTACACAGGTGTACATTGTGGGTCAGGACGGTTACATGCTTAGAACTGTTACACAATAAGGGTGGATGTTGTTTCTGAAGGCTTAAGTTTCTGAGATTTCTTTTCCTCTCCTCCTACCCACTGCGCTCGTTGCCATCAAATCCTTAAAGTTTCTAGGCATGAAAGTTGAAACGGGGCAGGCAGAGGATCAATCGAAAACAACCACTTGCCCAGAGCCAAAAAGACATCTAGGAAATTGCATCTGTGGGGCCTGCCAGGCGTAAGATGCACTAGAAAGTGTTTGAAAAGGGAAGGAGAAGTCGCAAGAAAAGAGGGCTGCAGGGGGAAGGGAGAGAGAGAGGGAGCGCGCTATAGAGAGCAGGAGTAGACCGGTGTTCCACTATCGGAATGTCCGTACCATGTTATCACCATGCCTATCGCTCTTTGCAAATCAATTGCAGGCATACAGCAGGGGTCAGAGTGCTAAATTGTCCTGAGGGATAAAGAGTACACCTAGGCAGGAGGAATTTATAATTACTGATTCAGAAAAGAAAAGACTGAGAATTAGGACACAGGGAAAAAAAATCATTTCCTGTCAATTCATTTAAGTTACATCTGCCATCTCTATTTGTCTCTTGCAAACCAAGTTAGTAAATCATGGGGCACCCACTTGGCTGTATCGGATGTTTATGAGAGCTCTCCTGGACGGGGATGGTTAAAAATTCATTTTAACGATTGCAAGCCCCCAGAAGGAAATGAAGTTCCCCTCATTGAAGAGGGGGAGGAGTAGGGGGAGGGCAAACGGTAGCATTCATTCCGAGGCTGCGCTCAAATTGGCCGTGAGCTACGTATTCCTCGATCCGTCAATAACGTTTCATGTCGATTACAAGTTGTAGGATGGCGGCGCTGTCTTGTTTTCTTCTCTGATTCTGTCCCACCGCTTGCCCAAGGGGTTTGACCTTTTCCCAGACGATGCGACATGCCGGCGTGTGATAAGCACACCCAGACAGCCCCTGGTTGCAGGTGTGAACACATACAGTTACCTAGATACCTAACTAGGCGTTAAAAAAATATACATCTATGAGCTAGTGCCTTGAGAAAAGTTAAAAGTACGAGTGGCATTTTGTTTTCCATTTTAGGCTTTCTCACCTACTTTCCAAAGTCCAGTTGTCTATCAGTGTGTGTCCTATATACAATGTTTTATCAGAAGTCTGTTATTGCTTTAAATTGTAAGTTTCCTATTTTTATTGTTTCTGAATTTGCAGATTGATCCCAACAGTATAGCATTTGATGATGGAAGGTTAAAAGAAGGAGATCAAATTCTACAGGTATGAAGTAAATCTTTATTTGCAATGATGTATTAAAAGTGAATTAAAAGGATAAGTAGAAAGAGAACAGCATGGTTTTTATTGGCATTATAATATGTAGATTTTGTATATTTCACAAGATTAGGTATGCATTTAGAGAGCACTTTGTAGTTTGTGAAGTATTGTATTATTGCTTAAACAATTATCAAAAATAAATAATAACAATCAATGTTTTTGTTGCCTTTCCGACAGATTAACGGTGAAGATGTAATAAACAAGGACCAAGCATTGTCACTATTCTCTCTTCAGACTCCATGTACTTCATTATTAGTTTGCAGACCACAACTTAGGGTAAGCTGACATATATATCCGTTATTTCAATCTTTCTACTATTTAGATTTTTGTAAAAATCAGGAATCCTATTTTGAACAAATTGTTTCTTTTGTGATGCTAATGATAAGTGAGTATGCTGCTGAAATGGTGTTTTGTTGTTATTTGTTTGTTATTGATTGTTTTAATATGTGAATTAGTGATCGAGTGTTTTAATAGGTGAATTAGTGATTGACTGTTTGAAATAATGATGTTAAGCTGGAAGGAGGAATTGATTATGAACTGGATTAATTGTGAGACTGACAGAGCTAAGCTTTGAATATAGATCCAGCTGTATGCAATCAAATTTAATCTTATCTTCCAGGCATTTTGTGACTTGCCCCTTTTGAAATTGATCCTCAACAAATGCAAGGCCAACTGTCCATATTGCACCATGAATAAAACCATTCTCTTCTTTGAAAATAATGATTCTACCCTCGGGCAGGGATCTATTTTGAAAAACTATCAATATCTATATTGCTGGCTTTTTGGCATTGATTTTCAGCCTGGAATGACCTGATAGGTTTTCAAAGAGATGATCCTTGGGTGTTTTCCCTTATGGCTGCAAAGATATGTCCTTCAATTTAATCTATAAGCTGCTGAGTCTTTTTTTTTCTGATCATATTCACTGTGCAGAATAAATTAAAGCATTGAAAAGTTTAATATCAAATATCAAGAAACTCATCCGTAAAGCATTCCAGAAACTATATACTTCTATCGCAAGAATATATTTGAAGAAGGATTCTTCAGATTGAAAAGAGAGAATAAAGAAATAAAAGAAGTGGAGGAAGCGTGGAAGAAAATAGCTTTTATTTGATTATCCAATTCTAGGAGAGGACGCGAGAAGAAATTGAGTCATTTGTAGATTTTTTGAGAAGTGGAATGGTGAAACCTTAGCTTGCTAATGTGTAAATGGATTTGCAGGTTGTCTTGAGAAGAGGGAGCTTTGCTGTTTGGTGCAAAACACAAGTTTCCTTTCTTCCTAGGTTTTCTCTTTTTCTCTATATTCTCCTTTTTATTTAACTCTTTTTCTTCTCTCCATTTCGCTTTAATGCTCTTTATTTCTCAATTTCGTCCTCATCTCCTTCTGTTTCTTGATTTGGCCATGTTCCTATTTACTCCTCTAACTTATTCTCATTTCCCTGATTTTTTTCTCCTCTTATATCTCTTCCGTCTGTCCTCCTCTTTCTACTTTTATTCATTTTTTTTTTGCATTCTTTGTCCAATGCTAACATTTGCACTCTTATCATACTTTCCTTCCTCTTGTATCATCTACTTGTGAAACATTGTGTGCGAATTTGAAGTTTGAAACTTGTTTTCTCTTTCTCAATGCTCATTGACTGAACACTCCTACAAATGTTTTGATTCTTTACATCTCCTAGATGCCTCTATATTCCTCTCATGTCGAAAAGAAACATGAGTCTTTGTCATGTTGCTGTAATGAACCAGTAATCAAATTTACGGTACAACAGAGTCTATCGAAGAGCAATTCATGCTATTTTAGGGCAAAATATAATCAAATCTAAGCTTCCTCACGCGGAATCGATAGCATTTTCAAGTATGGGGTTGTATCATGTCTTGGAATTTAAATTGATTAGGCAACATGAAAAACTTCCACTTTACTGCACCTGAGGTCTGACCTGCCATAATTTGTGGTCCTCATTTGATAAAGATGACAAAAGTTGGTTTTACAAGTATCTGATGATGCACGATATATGTAAGATATAATAGCAGGCATGAAGAACGAGGGAGAAAGTTTTGCAAGAATGCCTCAACAATATCCGTGTCGTGTCAATTTGTGAGAAACAGAAGCTGTTGTGGAAAGTCAGTGCTGTGTTATTGTGGTTATTTTCATATTACAAACCTCAAGCATATAAAATCAAGAAAATTTCTTTCTTTAGAGCCTTGTTCACATATGCCGCAGTAAAGCGCCCATGGAAATATGTGACATAGAGGGAAAATATGACATAGAGGGAAAATATGACATAGACGAAATGGGCTTTACATTTCTGTAACTTAAACAATGTGGATAAGTGATTATGTGTAGGACTTCAGGGGAGCGTTTCATCAAGCGTTTTGTCAGTGATTTTTACTGACAAATTTGCTCTCGGCCAATCAGATGCAAGAATTTCAGTAGCTTATAACAGTTGTCGGTAAAAATCACTGACAAAACGCTTGATGAAACACTCCCCTGTTGTGTGCAGCTACTTTTTTTATCCCCACTTGCCATTCACTTTTTAAAACAATGCTGCTGTAAATCACAGCGGTTTCCTGCATCATATGTGAACGAGGTGGGTTAAAGATAGGTTATACCATGTTGTAAAGGTGCCACTGGTAAGAGCTGATTCCCTTCACTCTGCGTTGAGATGTTGCACAAAGCATTGCTTTCTATGGTGGTTTCTAATAGAAGAAGTACATACAAATGGGCAAGTGATCATCAGTGATGTAAACCTAATGCAATAAGTGGTAATGGTCACAACAAGTAGGTCAATTATGACATGTCTTCTGGCTAAATATTTGGTTTTCAGCATGCTTCTTGTGGAATTTCCAATAACCTGGAAAGAGGTGGGCACACAGCCACACACTCCCTTTATATTTTGATGTACTTTCTTTCTGTTATCATGCCCTAGTTTTTCCGTATTTTTCCTACATATTCTGGTATTCCATTTTTTGTTTGGGATAGGGTAGTATTAACTGCTATTAACAAGCTATTTTTACCATACCTGTGCTTGGACCTTTAACTGTCTGATTGCGGTTGAAATGGTGTGACATAATCATGGAATGGTGATTTTCCCTGTCATTTTTTTCTTGGAATAGAAAAAATATTTCCTCAATATCAATCTATCATGAAATTTTCTCTCAGGCCTACCCTGGGGAATCTTGAAGCCAAAACAAGTGTGTCCTGTTAATGTCCACATAAAAGTACCCTAAAGAAATTGAAGCTGGAAATAACATGCAGTTAATGCTTTTCTGTCGGGAGGAATTACATGTATGTTCAGATAATGTACATGCATAATTCTATCCTGAGGAAATATGAAACCAAGAAATGTCCAGGAGATGTTCACACATCAGTGATCTATTCCCACGAATTTTGAAGCCAAAGTAATCATTTTCAGTTCACACATGCATGCAGAGATCTCTCCTGAGGAATTTCAAAGCCAAAATATGTGCAGCCAATGTTCAGAATCGGAGGTTTTACAGGCAAGTAACGCAGAGAATGTCTGTGTTTGTCTTCGAAGCTTTTGGTTAACTCATTGTGCCAGAATTCTTTCTCTCTGCAGACTAATGTTTGGACAAGAACCTGAGCTGGTTACCCTTGACATTAGACCACCCAGGAAAACAAACTATGTTCTGACCTGGTATACCCTGCTGGTATCCCCCCCCCCCCCTTCCCCTAAATTTCCCATCTGTCAGTAAGTTTTGTCATCTCTAATTATTGAAAATATTTCCCAAATCATTCATGAGGGTAAAAGATGTGAATTAAATCTACTTTTTTTTGTCAATATAGCAATTCAGCTATTGTTGATGTTAAACTTGGAGTGAATGAAAATTCAAATAGACGATTGATGTAACAGTTCAAGCCACTTTCTTAGGGGGAGGGGTGCAGGTAAGATTAATGACGTACTCTTCTTCTGAAGAAGGAAGGTTCTATGTGCTTTAAAACAAATTTAAGATTCACAATTTCTTTAAACAAAATTGGGAATTATTCCATCAAATCTGTGTGCATTTTTTGCTTTCTTTGAATAAGTTATGTAATCTGCCAAGATTTTTTGATAAAAAGTCTCATTGATGATGTTTGCAATGTTGCCATTTCTAAGCCAATGTCCTCCCATCTCAGTGTTGTAATCTTGAATATAAAATTTACAACATATTCCAGGGGTTCTATCAATATTTACCCCTACACTGGAGGAGCTATTGGCTGAACAGGGCTACTTGTTTGATGTAAGACCACCCGGGATTACAATGTCCTGCCTGTACACACGTCATAGGGGGTAGAGGGGACCTCACAGGGGTAGGGGGTATCCCCATAGCGGTGGGAGGGGGTGTCCCCCAAAGTACCAGGTTACAGACTTGTTTGCCCTTGCTTATAGACATGAGTAATGTTTAAGAGAAGTAGCTGTAGACTGAACATTATGGAGGAAAACATTTTACCAATTTGGGAAGGTTAAACCTTAGGCAATGTGAAAGTTGTTTTGAAGAAAATGTAGTTTGAAACAAATATTGTCATTGAAAAATAATTAAATTAGTTTGGTAGGGGTTTCAAAGACAAGCAGTAATATTTTGTCTGTTTGAGAGCCAGAAGGGCATTAACTCTGTGAAAAAATACATGAGTTGATGTCCTTTTGGCTCTCATTATTCTTTAATAAGTGACATTTAATAAAACAAATAAATTTGTGGATAGATCTAAGAACAGGAGATTTTCTACAGGTATTTTGCTGTTGAAGCACATTTGGAAACATGAAAGGGAAAAAATAACAAGAGGACGGTGACTTGTTAGAAAGTGAAAAGATTTGTTAGATTCAAAGTGAGTATCCTTTTTTCAGCTGTGATTGTAACCATGGTACAAGCTAGTCATTGTGTGCATAGGCAATTATATCAATTTAGTATCTATCTCTGTCTGTACCTTTTCACTCTTTGTATCTTCTAGCATATCATGTTATCAATTTATCTTTGTGTCATGCTATTTCTTATTGCATTGACTTTCCTCTAATCTTACATTTAACTGCATCCACTTCTCTCAACTTATCTGTCTCTCTTTAATTTAGTTTTCTTTCTTTTCCTGTCTCTCTCTCTCTGCTGTCATCAAGAAGTTTGATAAAGATATGAGCCATGAGCGTGTGACTGATTTACGAGGTGAAAATATGAGGTGATGGTAAGAGGGATTTAAGGATGCAACATGCATTTAGGGAGGCATTAGATAGTAAATGAAGCTTGACAAGGGGCAGACATGGGGAGAAGGGGGATACTTTGGATTGCATTCTGAGCGTAGAGACAACATGAATAAATGATTAAGATTCACTGTTGACTTAGGATTGAACTCCCTGAATGACCCTAGGCTCTCAATTTGAACTGCATTACATGCTTATGTTATGGCGTCAGCTGTGGATTAGGGTATTGGAACTTGTTGAAATATTTAAGGCCATGAATATCTGATGCAGATTGTTTTCATATTTCTTCATTATGTAAGGACTATTTTGATCATGAATTATATATCATTACATAAGGGAGAGGATTATGTATCATTTTGCAAGTGAGAAAAAAGCATTTTCTGTAGCTTGTTACAAGTTCTCTTTTTTTCCTCACCCAGATTGTCTTGTGATTTTTTGTTGTTGTGATGCATGAGGAAGATTGTGTTTGAAGACTAAAGGCTGAGCACTGCTCCATAGTATGTTATGCATTCCCAAAGTTGGATGCCAACATGAATCAAGATACCAATTTATTAGCATGCATAGGGCAAGACAAATGTATTTACCCTAAAGCAAATGCTTCCGGAAAGCCATAAGAGAAGGGGGAGAGGACAGAGGAAGAAAGAAATTATACAGAGAAAAAGAGATCAAGCTGGAGGGAGTAAGGAGCTAATACAAATAGCCAATCAGGATTAAATGAATGACCCAGTTCCTTTTTGAGTTCTGCCTCCATTCTTTCATCAAAGGTGCATTTTGGCGGCACCCTACCAATTAAGCAGATCATTGGCTCTTTGACACGCATCTGTCAACCAGACGCACGTCTCACCAATTACCCACTAAGTCCTCGCTCCATTTGTTTTAATGCCAAATCTTTATTTGTTTAGAACATACCATCACTTCCAGTGTTTCATCTTCAACTGTTAATCTGTCTCTTCCACATACTTCTCTTTTCTTTTCTATCTGCCCTTCTTACTTGTTTTCAATGTTTCTGCTTTCACTTATCCCATGCCTCCTCTTCTCTTTTTTCTGTGGTTCCTTTTACAGGGATTGTATGATGAAATAAGATTATTCCTATTTGATGCTGCTCAAACAAAAAAGTGTGGATGAAAGGTACCAAGTCTAATGTATAGGATGCATACATATTTGTGTAATAATAAGTGCTAAAATGTGAATGTGGCAGTTTAGTCTTCATAATGTATTATTGATTTCTATGCAAACAAAGTTGGACTGGGTCTTCGAAAATGTCAACATCTAGCGAAGATAAGTTGCACAGCTGGCTTTGTAGCACTGCTTTCATTACTTAAATTTGTAAGTTCTGTCCATTTCCCCTATCGCTTTCCTCCTTTGTATGGTATATAAGTATGTGATTAAAGGGGGATGAAGGACATACTTGGACAAGAATATTCTTTCTGTGAATATTCAAACGATACGCTTTGCACGTTTGTAAAGACACTTGTACGTGTGCTGGTTTTCTTATGTGTGATGTACACCACTTGAACTAGGCATGATTCAGTCCTGTTCATTGATTATATTCTGAAGGGCAGCGTGTACTCCCATTTAAAGAAAATATTTAAGTGTGAGTTGTAAAGATCGATCAAAGTCTTCGCAGTTTTCTCAGGTAAACGTTGTTCACATAGCACACTCCACTGAACCCCTGCCCCCTTGTAAACTCGAGTGATTGGATCAGAGTTGCAAGTCTTCTAAGCATAAGATTTAACCAGTCCATATACCATAGGTGAACCCTTAGCTCAGACAGTTTGGTCATGTGGCAAGGGTTTGGTATGCCTTTACACTCTTAATCCCCCCCCCCCCCCCCCCTTCATCCTTTCTCTCCCTTTCTCTCTGTCTCTCTCTCTTTCCATCTTCTCCCCTATTGATCTTCCTTTTTTCTCTTTTTCTCTTGTACTCTCATATTTTTCTCCATCTGACTATCTCTTTCTGCATGTGTCCATTCCTGCCTTTCTCTCTCTCTCTCTCTCTCTCTCATTCTCTGCCCTTCTCTCCTTGTTTTTACTCCTTCTTGTACAGGTAGATGTACCGGTACATGTACCTATGGTCCTGAGTATCTCAAACTATGTGAGGAAAAGAGGGTGATGGGGGTATGATTCAGATCTTTAATCAGTCCTGAAGAATGGCAAACATCTTCTGGTGGTTGGTATTGAAACTCTTTGATTCCAAACGGTTTCATCAATTAGGGGGAATGCAATTTGGATGAAATGCATCGCACTTGTGCGTGCCCTTCACGTCTTCTACATTCATCTTTTAGACTCTTACATTTTGAAAAGATTTTGTGTCTGGCATGGGACCCGGCAGACATTCATTCACTCTTAGTTACATTTCCCTGTTTAGAGTGCTTACGCTGAAGGACTTGTAAAAATCTGTACTCTTTTTCCTTTTCAGAAAGGAGGGGGTGATCGAACGAGGATGAAGCTAAATGAGTCACATATTAATGCATAATCTATTTATTGTTTGGATGGGTAAAAATTCAAACAATTCAAATGTTACAATGTACACATACATCATCATTCTGTTCTGGTATCAGATGAAACTGGAACTATTTATTTGTTGTAAGTGGATGATTTGTTGTAGCATTTGTTGATTTTTATGTGTGAAACCATATATATCTGGCATTGAGAATGATGGACATTTATCCCAAAGTCTAATTTGTTTTGACATTTGTAGTGTGTGCATCTCTTTCAATACCATCCAAGATTTTTAGCGCTATGTGATCTAGAGAGGTGCAACATGAAAATTGCCTGATGACCTTTCCGATAAATCAGCGGCGGCATGAATTCATTTGAGCCTATGTTTGGATGTTTAACTTTCCCCAAACACACAGAGTTAGTTATACTCTTCTTACCGCTGCAGTTAGAGATTCAGAGAAGACAGATGAAATTACCGTCATCCAAGAAACACGCTTCTTTTCTCACCACTTCCAGTATGTCCTCTTACCAGGCAAACTTCAAAACTCAAGATTTCAGGCTCACTCCCATTAGACTGTTATTTGTGTTGTCAAATATCAAGCATTGCATGGGACTTCATAACAAATGGCTAGTGGTACAACTCGGCTTATGCTCTACACTATCCAACTGGAAGGAATACATTAGAGAGGTTGTGAGATACCTTCTGAAATGATTGTGATGTGTCTTGTTGGAAGCCGTGAGGATAGGACCTCAAAATATAACACATGGTGATTTGTCTGTGATTACGGCAGAGCTCTCTGTTTGCATGGCCGCGCAAATAGAAAAGAGAAACGTGAGATGCCTGACGATGGAGATTCGTTGAACGAGCTACGCTTTCCCTCAAGATTACTGCAAATAACAAATAACTGAGCTGCAAGAAGAGGTGGAATGGATGTGAAGAAAGAGTAAGATAGAGTAAGAGGAAGGAGGGGTAGGCAAAGTGGATTTGAATAATGTGAGGAAAAGAAAGTTTTATTGAATATCTGTAACAGGAATGTATGGGTGCACAAAAGGGGCACACAGTCACCTATGTATAAAAAACAGCAGATTCTGGTCATAATAAAGTTATTTAAACTCTAGAAACCATCCAAAATGAGGCATTTCACACTTACGAGAAATGTGACCATTCTGCTATCTAATTCCATTTTGGAGTTTTTACAGACAGAATGACACTTTCATAACTTAGATATGAATATTTTAGTTGAGACTATTGTGTAGATACATTAACGGGATTATTCTACTTATAGCTTTAATTTTTTTTTAATTTGTCAAATCAACACAAAGGGTACAATGTTTGATGGGAGCTGAAAAAAGAGAATCAAATCACCGTTTCCCTCACTCATTCAGCTTCGTAAATAAGTACAAAAAATACCTTCTTTACCCCCCATCCCAACCTCTTTCATGCTTGAATATTTTAAAATATCCCATAATTCCCAAACTCCCCTCCCACAAAACCATTGCGATAGCCTGTCTGATAACCCTTGTCGGTATGTCACCAGGTTTCTCTTGATCTTGACCCTGTGTTTCGATGATAAACATCATCTCAATTCATCCTTCACTCACCGCATCTCATAAAATGAATCCTTTGTCCTTTGAGATATTAAAAGTAACCATTTAGTGTTCATAAAAGCTGCTTTGTTTTCATATTATCCTATCCCTGCTGTCTCCTAATATTAATTGATGATAGTTATAAATGAAATGGGCTTTAGTTATGACCACTAATGGGCTGTTTACACTTGATTTTTTTAACCCCATACTATCCTTAACCCTGGACTATTTTTTTTTGCTGTTCTCATTTACAGTTTTAATTAGTCCTGTACCATCTCCCTAGCCAGAGCGCTTAGCCCCAACTTTTGACATGTGGTGGGGCTAACCCTGCTTTTTCCAGGGCTAAAATAACCCCGCGGAGTTAACCCACTTTGGTAAAATGCAATGTGAACAGAAAGTGGGCTACGCTTAGTCCTGTACTATCGATGGCGCGGGGCTAAATCCTTGGTTAGCCCCACCGATACAGGACTAAGCAAAATTTTGCAAGTGTAAAGAGCCTGTAAATTCCTCTTGAATTTGCTGATGAATTTTGAAATATCTGAAGCTATTATGAATACTTCCAACCGTACATGGGCGATTCCGTGGAATGTGTCCTCGTATGACATGTATTTTTTCCCACATATTTCATCAAAAAATGAAGAATCTCTCAATAATATGACCATTGAATAATGGTGATTTCTGGTAAATATCACGTATAGTCATGATCATATCAAGATAATTTTCATTTATGGATTGGATTAAATATATATGGATACCCGTCATATGTTGTACGGGACACTCTGCACGGAATGGCCCACATATATCTTTCTACTCCAAATCCACGAAGGGGATTCTGATAGATGAAAACACCTCAGATAATGGGGTTTTCACTTGATCATGAACTGTTTCTGTATCATTCTTCACAGTGTGCTACTGTATATTTATAGTTATTCTTTAGTTTGTTCTGTAATAAACTGATTAGTTTACTGTACACCTGACAGATGTGAAAATGGTGGAACAAAGAAAATGTAGGAGAAGCAAAGACAAGTAGAATCAGTGCTCTCTTTTTTCGTGAAAGTAACTTGGTATGCTAGTAATAGATATAGGCTGCTGATCAATGTCTCATTCCATGAATGTGATTAGTCTGACATTATGATGTTGATCATCTTTATTACTCCATAAAGTTTAGTAAGCAAATACAATTGAGGGGATAAAAAATATGATTAACGATTGATTGCTTTGACTTCTCTCTTTCTCTGTTTTCATTCTTCCATTCACCTGCCTCCTTTTTCTAACTTTTTTTTTTCCTTTTTCTTCCTTTTTTTTTTTCCTTTTTCTTCCGTTTTTTTTTCCTTTTTCTTCCGTTTTTTTTTCCTTTTTCTTCTTTTTTCTTCCTTTTTCTTCCTTTTTCTTCCTTTTTCTTCCTTTTTCTTCCTTTTTCTTCCTTTTTCTTCCTTTTTCTTCCTTTTTCTTCCTTTTTCTTCCTTTTTCTTCCTTTTTCTTCCTTTTTCTTCCTTTTTCTTCCTTTTTCTTCCTTTTTTTCTTCCTTTTTTTCTTCCTTTTTTTCTTCCTTTTTTTCTTCCTTTTCTGTTTTCCTCAAGGAGCAACTCTAATCTAAAGTATCTTCCAGAAGATCAGAAATTCTCTTTATTGTTTTTCCTCCGAGCTATCTATATATACCTCATGATCCTATGGTAGACCACTGATCTAGTAAAGCCCCACACTTGACGGGTGCAAATCCCTAAAGTCCGGTACCCAAAGTGCATCTGACACTTGTTTGTGCCCTTATCCTGCCCCCATCCTGCCCCCATAGTCTGGTTCATAGACAGCCAACATTAATATGGTATCACAAACTGAGGTCTACTGTGTAGACAACTGCTGAAAAGCTGGTATATTGTACTTTTATATACATTCTGTCCAACCTTTTCATCTCGGTCTCTCAGTTTTTCTCTCTCTTTGTCTTTCTCTGTCTCTGTCTGTCTATGTGTGTCTCTCTTTTATCTGTCTGTCTTTGTCTTTGTCTCTGTCTATCTCTCATTTTCATTTCACTTCGTTAATTTCCTAATTTTTCTTGTTGCGTGATGCTGTTCATTTGTCCTTCCTTCTATCTTGCTTTGTATCCTGAAGTTTCTCCGACACAGTTTATTTGTTATTGTGTACTTGGACAAGTATTATAATTTCCATGATTTTTTTTATAGAATAGAGCATGACAAATCATTCAAATCTGGTTATGTCTAGATCTCAGGAAAATAGGTGAACCCTTGTAGAGTTCATGGTCATTTTATTTTTTTTTGGGGGGGGGGGGGGTGGGAGGAGGGGGGAATATGGAAATACCATAAAAAATTGTTTACTTGTCTTCCAAATCTGTGGGAAGTATGATTTATCCATCTGTAGGTGTTAAGTGTGTTTTGATCGCACGTCACTTGTAAATCAATACTGACACCTGGTTTTGGAAACAGATTTACAGAGTTTTCTTGTTTCAAATCTCCACTGGTTTTTACAATAATCCTGCATTACCTAAACTCTGCTTACTCTCCCTCTGTGTCTCTCTGTCTCCCCCCCCCCCCCCCCCCCCTCTCTCTCTCTCTCTCTTTTCTCTCTTCTCTCTCTCTTTTCTCTCTCTTCTCTCTCTTCTCTCTCTTCTCTCTCTTCTCTCTCTCTCTTCTCTCTCTCTCTTCTCTCTCTCTCTCTCTCTCTCTCTCTTTCTGTGCAATATGTGCGATTACAGCCCTGTCATGAATTGTAAAAAATGGTCAAGGAAAAGTAGTCACGGATATGTATCTCTGATCTGTATCTCTGATCTGTATCTGTGACTAATTTAGGCTGACCACCTTATCAACAAAGTATTTTTATGTTGGCATTCATATCTCTCTCTCTCTGTCCATTTTCTCTCTTCCTTCCACCTTTAAAAATAGGTGATGTCGATTTTGGTTGAAGCAATATTTGTGTCCCAAATACATCTCATACATTCATTATGTTTTTGCATTTGTTGATCTAATTTTTTGTAATTTCCTCATCTCATCCATTAAAACTTTATGCTGGAGGATAAGATATGATAAGGGAAGAGAATCATGATAGCCCACTTTCACTTTCATGCGTCGGCAAGTGACAAAGCACAGCGCTGTTAGCTCCTTGCATAATTTATATCTGTAATTCAGCAGTAATTGCGCTAATCACTTCACTTAAAATAGACCGAAACAAGACTGGAGTTTTGAAATTTATGGATTGGTAGAGGAGAAGAGATCGATGCCCGTAATTGGACAGCAGGCTTTCTTAAAGCCAAAGAACCATTTGGAAGTAGAATGATTGGTAGATGGAATCATCGAATGTGAATATGCTGCCTGAGGTCATGGGGAGTAGTGAAAAGGGCAATGTTTCCCTCTTCGATCATCATACCCCACCCTGGTTCTATGATCGTTAATGTCATGGATGTACCATTGCAAGATGGATCGGGTTGAATTTATTTATGTTTGGGAGACATAAAAGTTTTTCTCTATTGCTTCAGGAATTGCCTGTAGGTTTTCATGTTGGGATAAGTCACGCTCATGGATTCCTTTATAATCATAGGTATAGAACTATTAGAAAAGGAATGAGATGGAGTTGTCTTTGCCCCCCCCCCCTCTTTCCTCAGCACATGCATCATAGTTTTAGTTCATTTTCCATGTTAGAGCAGAGTCCCTGGAGGTTGTTTGAAGTGTTCTGCATGGTCCCAGCTTTGTAGTAAAAAAAACTCTGTTCCCATAGCCAGATATTTCTTGACAACATGTTACTGGACATGGTGCTTTATCACTTTCAGTTTGGCCATATGCTTAATGAACCAATGAAGATCAAGCATCACATCCATTGCTCTTTCTCTAACAAAGAGGTTGTCCACCATGAAATCATTCTCTTGATGATTCCATTAGATTTATTTTATGTATTTTGCCTGTTGATGATTATTGCCTTCCCAGTGACATTACAGTGTGGCTGTCATATTTAGCATCATTTCCATCGTGAATAGCTGGATGAAACAAGCATTTTATTTGGGCAAAATCTATTGAGGCTTCTCATGGCAGTGAGAATAGACCTTGATAGGAAACACACCTCTATGGTCATCAATGTTTCTCCTCCTTCATGCATCTGACAGCATGTGTGTTTGTTTGGACCGAGTATCAACCTCAATCTGTGTCAGCTATGCTATGCTAGGCAAAAGCATGGACCTCAACACTTGCCATCATTTATTAAGATACTTTCCAATGTGAAACGGCTGTGGTGTTGGTGGTAGGAATATATGGGTCAGGAAATAAAAATTCCATTTGTTGAATTCCAGTGGCTTAGCTTCTCTGATACTAAGAATAAACATGGTTCATTCATAATGTTGAAATTAGCATTAGGCCTATTGGATGTGTATTGATTTGTTGTCAAATAATTGAAACATTCAAGTAAAGTGTAAATGATTTGATATTTGGGGGACATTGTTTTAAATAGTATAAGCCAGATATTCTTGAAATGTCTCCCTCAAACATCACAATTCTTTTCTGTCACATATAAGAATGGATTGTCCCTGTGTGTTCATTGCATGTAATCACAGATGTACATGTATGGCATTGTTTTTTATCAGGACTAAATACTTCCTTAATGAGTAGTCTTATTTAATTTGTGACTGAATATGAGCTATTTCAGCAATTAATGATTTCAGTAATCATCAAAATTACTTGCTCATGATAACCCATATTTACTTTAATAAAATAACCCATAATAAACATTTTCTGCCTCACATCCACTTCCAGCATATCTTACATTAAACAGTTTTTTCAATAAAAATAGAAAAAAATGAGGCAAAGTGCAATTAAAGCTTAGGTTTTAGACACCCAGGTAATAACTACTCTGTGACAGATATATTTCTGAGAAGTTAAATCACTAGTTTGCCTGAACATTCAAGACAATAATCTCTTTCAACAGAGCAAAAATGAGCAAAACGTGTCATTAAAGAGACATGTAAACACCCACTTAATAACCAAGGCATAATGACTGGCAGCTTTATTAGGTCAGATCTGCGTCATAATTCCTGTGTATATGCTCATTTGTCATAGAATGGTATAAATTGAACGGAACATGTTACTCAATTGCCCTCATCTTGTTGCTACGCTGACCCACAGGTTGTTATGTGCTCCTGCTTTTATTGGACTTGTCAAAATGGAGCTCACTGTTATTAGTTTTCCAAATGAATATTATCTTTGTGTGGTAATCCTTGTGAATATAGGCGCTTGAGGCAGCCAGACAGACATGTAAACCCTCTGTCACATAAGTGCTACTTTATATTTGCATGAATGTGTTTATTTCACCTTTTATGGAGCATTGTAGCGAATATGTGTGTCAGTTTATGAAGTCAAATATTTTTCGATAAAGCAGTCTTTTTCTCTTTTTCTATTTCAGTTGTTATATCATTTTAAATCTTTCATTCTTCTATTCACTGCACTGTCTTTGTTTTGTTCTTTCTTCATCACAATCACCTTTCTGTTTCTCTACTCTCCTTTCCCTTTTCCCCATTTCTATTCACTTTCCCTCTGTGCCTCCTTATATATTTATAAAAAGTACATTAGTAATTCATCCAACTCATTAGATTATCTTCTCTCTGTTCATTATTTCTTTTAATAATGGGAAATCAGCCCAGTTTAGAAAACAGCAAATGCATGAGTTGGAACATGCTGAACTAATCACACAAGCCCCGTCAACCAAATTTGTACATGTAATTGTATAAGTTATAATGGAACATCTAACAACAAGTCTGAACTCTGTCATACTGGGGCAGCTGCCAAACCAACATCTGATGGGAAATTAAATCACTCCTAAAATATCTAGTTTTGCTCTCTTAAAAGGAGAATTAACACTAGAATATAAATGTACTGATGTTAAAAGGTGTAATATATTCTTAATCATTGTCCTGTATCATTTTAGAATTAAAATATCAGAAAAGGGTTTAAATCAAGACATTCTAGCACATGGTATCATCTGCTAACACTTTACATGGGGGCTGCCATTTTCTTGGTGATATGGAGTTGTACATGAACCACTGGAAACCGTTCCGGTCAGGAGGATAGTTTAATCCTCGAGCTAAATTGCTTTTCTTCATTACCAAAAATCCCTGTATATGATGGAAAACACATAACAGGTGTATACATATATTCTAAAATTTGAAAATTATAGATTTCTTTTTAAATTATCTGGTTTTGCTAAATAGAAATCGATTTCTTGAGCTTGTCTGGCAGAGCAGAACATATTTATACAATGCGCATTCTGACTATTGAAGTCCATTATCTCAAAGCATGTGAATGCATAGCTTGTCACTATTGACGCTCGGGAAAGTTATCATCCATAAATTTGAATTAATTTGCTCCGTCATGTAAGTCATAGTATCAAGAAAATAGATTTATATTTAGTAAAATAGTAATTTTCAAGGAAATATAAAACACATTTTCGTTTTTAGAATATATGTATGTATCTGTTAAATATTTTAAATCTCAAATGGAATTTTGTATCAGGAAGAAAGACAATTTTGCATTCGGATTAAAAATATCTTTATATACACATCAAGAAAATGGCAGCCCCCAGGTATTGCTAGCAGACGATAAATTTTGCTGAGAAAATCTTGATTTATACCCATCTCATATATATTTTAATGCAAAAGCACACAGGACAACAAGAAGGAATAGATTACATCTTTGAATATAAGCACATTTACATTTTGAGGATAATTCCCCTTTAATACACACCATTACCAGATTTGTTTTTCCCCCTGACACATAATGCTCCACAAGCAGGGGTGATTATATCTCAAAGTGCAATATTTTGCAGATAGTTTCCTATTTTTGATGTCTTGAAAATCGCTTTATTTCATATTTTTACATCACTGTACAGTAGATTAATTATCATATGTAGTCATGTATTTGGTTGTGCAAAATAAACTTCTAAGGGAGACTGTAGGAAACAGATTTCTTGTTAAAACACTCACTTGAAGTGGATACCTACACTGAGCAAAGTGAAACATTAAAGAAGCAATTTGTTTATGTTACATTTTTTATTGTGGAAACAACTACTTGAATGAAAAATAAGTTTCTTATGATTAACTGTCCTTTTCAAGAAATACAGAAAGCCAGGAACTAGATATGGCCATGTAATCATTCATACTAGTCCAAAATATTTTTGCAGAATTCAATATGGGTGCCCAATATGCAATATTGCATAACTAGATCTGCATGTTTAACGCTTATCAAAGTATACCTGTAATGGATCCGGCTTTCACAAACTCAGTTTTTCTGCTTCACTGGCTGTTACTTATTGATTTGTGGGCGCGTGTTTAGATACCCAATTCAGCGTTTAGTGAAAGGCTTTATGTACTTGTATGCCTGATCAGCCTCGCAATCTAGCTACTGCTATATAGCTGACAGTTTTGAGTTACAGTCGTGAGGAATTATTAATAAGTTCTGTTTACCATTTATGTAGCACAGCTGAAGCAGGGATGATATTCACGCTTAATTAAATATGAAGTCTTATTGAAAATCGTTTTGTGTTAACACGTTTCCCGAGCTCCTCTCACCATCTATTTTTAAAAGTATTCTTTTACTCTCTTTGTCAAGATTTTATTTTCCTTTCACTTTCTCTTTTTTCCATTCTTGCTTTGTGTGTATTATATTACATATTTCATAAGCCCATTTCATATAATACCCATTTCATATAATACCCTTCATTTTTGCAATTCTGGTTCAGGATATATTGGAAAACATTGAATGCATCTTGATTTTCATGATTCAGCAATTCACCTGGCTTTTTATATCAAATATTTTTAGAAGACATTTTTTGTCTTTTGCATTTCTAAGTTTGGCTTTGTTATTTTGTGTCTCAAGTTTAGTTCTGTGCTTCATAAAGTTCTGTCCAAAATAAGAGGTATGGCAAATACACATCATTACTCGTAATCTTATTCATGAACTTCTAAAACGAAGTTGACTGTTATCGGCGATATTATTGAAGGGTTTGAAATATGGACAGATGTGGTCGTCTGTGTGATCAGCAGATAGATGTATTATGGGAATTAGGACTGATGCAAGGCATAAATGGTCAAAACAGCTTTCTACCTGGCTCCTTGTATGTCTGTCAGTTTTCCTGGCTGTCTTTGTCTCCCCCCCCCCCCTCTCTCTCCGTCACTACGTTAACTTTTGCACAGGAAGTCACATTTCTTCGTCATCATTCTTTTTCCACAGGCATTTTGATATCCTTTGTCTTAGGTCTTGAATTGATTTTCCAATTCTGCGCTTCATAATGACTTTTCACCTTTCTACATTCTTTATTCTGCACCTGATTTTCCATCAGTTTCTGCTTTCTCACCATCTCCGTGTTGAATATGGGAAATCACATATTAAACAACACACAGTTCCCTAATGACCCATTAGCAGTGGTGCAAGGCGGTCAGTAATGAGTATTTGTTAAAGAGTGCCCCCATCCTCCTCTCCAACCCACCCCATCGTAATCACCAACAAACAATGGTGCACTTACATCTCAAAAACAGTGTAATACTTCAGGAGGTAGAAGACATTAATGAGTAACCCTGTGGGGTTAATTTGGGATGTCCACATACTACGTCCTTAGCCTACTATGCTTGGTAGGATAAGAGGAAGGGGAAGGGGATCGTCAATAAACCTGTCGTTCTTTGATCGATACGTGTTGGATGTTAAGCCAGTCTCCCAGCCCCCAGCCAGAGGGAGCGTGGTTGGTGAGGAGAGGGGTAACATGAAGTAGGTTGACCATGATGAATGGAGATGGGAGATTATAAGTGAACGAACCATTTGGGTTCTTACAAGGTTTACTACGTTCATGACCGCAAAAGCGTTGACTTCATTTAGAGGCTGGAAGTGATGCTGCCTAATTCTGGCTTTGTTTTATACTGTCTCATTGACTTGCAGGTAACATGTGGGGATTTCATTAGCAAGGTTCGTAGTAGGACACTTGAGATTGGGTATGAGTAATATTATTGATATGGGAGCGAAAGAGTGACAGAGACACACACTTTCAATTGAATTAGGAGAGGCATAAAGAGTCATGGTAAGAATTATTTTTTGTTTTTGTTAATGAAAAAAAAAATTGTGTTTTTTTTTTAATGGATGTATGCTCTTCATTAGCAATTTGAAAAAAAGAATTCTCTTTTGCTTTTCGTATTAAAATTATATCAGAGATGTGAAATTTAAGGATTTCTGAATTTCAGAGGAAAATTCATAGGAGAAAAATAACACAAGAAAGTATGTGGTATACAAATAGACTGTTGTGAGTGTTTCAGTGACTTTGTGACAGTCAAGTGTATTGAGAAATCTGAATGTCAAAAACTGGTATTAAAACAAAAGTAAGATATAAGGCTAGGCAAAGATGTCAGTTTTATCATGCAATTAGATTTGTCTGATGATTTGATACGGAAATGCATACCTCATTAAAGAGGGTAGTGGCATGGAACGGCCTTGCATGTTTGCTAAGATTGGATTTGGGACCTTGGTGTAAGACAGGCGTAGCTGAGGAGTTGTAGAATTTGATTAATTTCCTCTCTCTTTTTTCTTATGGATTACATTTCAAAGTTAGTGAAGGGAAACTGTCACAGTGCTTCCTATTTGGGTATTTTACACTGATTACAGATTTGAAGGGGGGTATTTTTTAAGGCATGTTCAAGTTCACATTATGTTCATGCTTTCTGCAGTAGATATGAAAATAGTGTAGGAAGGTTAAACAGAGTTAATTGTTGGTGTAGTAGATAATTTTGATAATTTCAAGATATCCTTTTTAGCTCACCTGAGCCTAAGGCTCGAGTGAGCTATTGCGATGGAAATTTATCCGGCGTCCGTCGTCTGTCGTCCGCCGTCCGTCGTCCGTCGTCCGTCGCCCGTTAACTTTTTACATTTTCATCTTCTTCTCCGAAACCCATGATCGGAATTCAACCAAACTTGGTAGGAATCATCCTTAGGGGTAGGGGACCCAAAGTTGCTAAAATGGTACATGTGGCCCCCAATTGTAAAAGCTATGTTAATTTCAAACATCTTCTTCTCCAGAACCAGGCATAGCTCAGACTTGGTATTGTGTATGGAGATATCTCTGTAGATGAAAAATGAATGTTGTTCATGAAATTTCTCTGAGTGGCCCTATAGGGGCCCTGTGGGGGTAACATACTCGAGGGGGGGCGCTGCCAGGCAAAATGTACATTCTGATCTTCTTCTCCAAAACACATGATCGGAATTCAACCAAACTTGGTAGGAATCATCCTTAGGGGTAGGGGACCCAAAGTTGCTAAAATGGTACATGTGGCCCCCAGGGGGAAGGCCCCCAATTGTAAAAGCTACATGTATGTAAATTTCAAACATCTTCTTCTCCAGAACCAGGCATAGCTCAGACTTGGTATTGTGTATGGAGATACCTCTATAGACGAAAAATGAAAGTTGTTCATGAATTTTTTCTGGGTGGCCCTATAGGGGGTCTGTGGGGGTAACACTGGAGGGGGGGGGGGTGTGGCAAGTTGTCCGCCATCCATAAACTTTTTACATTTTCAGCTTCTTCTCCAAAACCCATGATTGGAATTTAACCGAACTTGGTAGGAAGCTCAGACTTGGTATTGTGTATAGAGATACCTCTATAGATGAAGAATGAAAGTTGTTCATGTGCTAGAGAGAACATGCACCAGATGTGAATTGATCCACCTCAGGTGAGCGTCGTGCCCCCTGGGGCTCTTGTTTATGAAGTTATTGGTAATTGACACCTTGTGTAAGATGTAGAGGAAATATTCAATGATAAAATCATCATTATGATTTTTTGTTGTGTTTTAGCCTTATTTATTTTTCAAAATCAGATGCATGCTGGTGTAAACATACAAGAGATTACGCATCAGTCCTTCTGGATGAGTTATAGGGAGAGTTGAACTGATACCATGCTGATAACGGTAGTAATTTGGCCGATTTAGAAATAATTGGGAACTTGACCCTTTTTAACCCAAATCTACCATCAAGCCTTCTTCCACACAAACATCACCAACAAGTTTTTCTTGTGTCTTGAGTAGTGCTTGGATGTAATCCAGGAGTGTTGGTATGTAACAAGATTCAATCAGGTCAAGAAGTCTTGTCTAGTAAACCATACCACAACAATTCTGCACAGGCTTCGAAACAAGCACACAGCTTACTTGTTGTATATCCCATTGGGCGTTAGAAATAGAAGTATACCAACCATATAGTTGCCATTTCCACTGAGTTAATTGTGGCCCAATTTCTCCCCGATTATGCTTAATGTTACAGTAGCGAATAGATAGATCACTTGACGTGTACAGAGCTATATTAGTATACCGGTAGGTTTTGAAATACTCCTGTCTTAGAAAAAGTATACTGTAAATGCCGAAATATTCGCGGTACATTAATTTTCGCGGATTTCGTGCTATTTTCGGCTCGCGCGAATTCTAGAACACGAGAAAATATTAGCACGATTTCTTATGCTTGTTTTGAATGGACGCTGCATTGCGCGCTTCATCTGATTAATACGTGTTTGAATCCAATTCATTTTAGAGTGCGAGTGAGTAATTGTGCAGCGCGAATTCAAGAACCTGCGAATATGCTTTTGGGTCGCTCAGCGCGAAAATTTAATCACGCGAAAATAACAGCGTTTACAGTAGTGTTGAACTTCGGGAACGAAATGTATCTTACAGAAATCAACCTCATTGTCTGTTACAGATATTGACTTTCAGCTATGTGATCTCCAATACTTAAAGTTACTACAAATGTTACAGAAATCAACATTTTGAATTTCGAAGAAATCAGAAATCAGTTGACAGTGTCCCTCATTGTTGAGTCTTAAAACAGGGGCGTATTTTAATATGGAGTGATACCATTATAGAGAAATATTCAAAAACCTAATTTGTTGAAATCTATCTTACTTTTGGAAGTAAAAATGTTGAATAAATAATTCTATAGATTTGCATTGGATTATTTATGTTTATTGACCAAAATTTCATTTTGGTGTTCCGGCCTAGCTCTTTCATAAGGTGTCACCTCAGAGTATTTTCTTCATGGTATCTGTTTTCACAGAGTTGGAATTGTATCTAACATCTCCTAGTCATTGATTCGTCCATTGGCCCTGATACAATGCAAGTAGTATCACAGTGCTTTCCTTACATCCATTATACCATGTCTTGAATACTGATTTTGAGGGCAGGAACCAATTTGTAGTTATTAATTCTCTTCCCCTGAGAATCGGAGAAGTAGACTACCCACAATGCCATTCATAGAAGAGGTGTCCGACCATAGAAACTAGGTTTCAGGCCACGGATAAGAGAAAGCAAGGCCACTACCATCATTACGTTTCCCCACTTCAAAAGGGATTCGACTCAATTATTTGCTGTCAATGCGAGATCGGAGCAAGATATCATTTCCGTCCAATCCCCCCTTCCCCCCTGGCTATCTGACTTTGCATCTAATATTGTGACAAAATGCATTCATATATGATGTCATGCCATGTATAATGCATGGGGAATTCTGTATCTTTTACCAATTCAGGAGCGAGCGGATTAAAGCTGCTTTTGCAAATCTTTTGCTTTGGATAACACTCCATTGATTGTAGCGGCGCTCACAAAAAAAAAACTGTCAAATGACATGTATTTAGGACAGAGATGCAAACTGCTTGGCAGGAGTATTGAATACTTAATGCAATGCTGATTATAAGATGGTATCTGAAAGCAGAAAGAGGATCAAATATGCTTACATTCAGAAGGATCTATTAGTTGTGACTATTTAGCTTGAGAAAATGTTACAGTGCGGATCAGAAACGGATATGTGCTTGAATTAAGTGTGAAAAGTGAGCTCAGTGCAGGTGTTTGTGATGCGGGAATTAGGTGGCTGTATTGTGTTGTAGTTGCGCGGTTGATAATAAATTGTAACTCTAGTGCTGAAAGAAGTTGAACGTGGAATCGGGATGTATTATCACCTTTTCAAAGACACCTCTGACACATGGGGAAATCTTTTGGAAATTACTTTAAAATTAGAGGCTGTAGGGGTTCCTACATTTCTCTCTTTGCTTTTTATATTATATGTTTGTTTTGTTCTTTTAGATTATTTACATTTTGCTGCAAGTTTGATACATAATTGTTTTCAGTTAGCTTAATGACAAATTCATTTTTCATCAGTTTATTTTTAACAAAAAAAAAAAGTTTGAGGTCTGTATTCGCTTAGTTCTCATTCTTGCAGTTATTTAGGAATTATGTTACATATTTTAATTGACACTCCTATACATGTAATGGGCTAAAGAATATATGTGACCCTCCACCACAAAACGACCAATAAGTCGCAATGGGGGTTTTAGAGTAAACAGCTGAAAAAGGTTGTTTGGGGTGGAAGTTTCAATTTTAAGTTTTTGGTATTTTCTGAAAGTTAATTCATTAATCTACCATCTGAAAAAATTTCGAGGTAAAATACCATGCTGAAATATGTTTTTACTCTCATTCAAAATGACCATTTTTTCCTGGATATTCAAACTTTGTGAGTCAGCTTGCTGGGATCGTACTTCACATCGCTTTTGTGGTATAGCTCAAAAACTATGCACTGTCTGATATTCAAAATTTACAGAAAGAAAGAAATATATGTATTCTAAAGGTATGGAAAGTTTCAACCCAATTTAATGAGTAATTCACAGTGTAGGCTTTGGAGTTTTGACTCAACCTTTTGTGCGACAAACAATAGGACACAGATTAGGCGCTCTTAAATGGTCACTCTTCTTTGGAGCCCGTTTTCTCTATTGTTTCGGTCATTAGCCTGTCTGACACTCGGACATTCTCATTGTAATTTATAAGGGTTTGCTTAGTATATAGAACACAAGTTATATATCATTTTAAATTTAAAAACCCAAATTTCCGACTTATTGGTCGTTTTGTGGTGGAGGGTCACATATAGTGTACATATATTTAATGACATATTTCTTTCTCTTTTTATTTGCTGTAGTTTGAAGACTGTCTTTATGAAGGAAATGCTCTTCTTGATGATCTTCAGATGGATATGTTAGAGCAAACACACCAAGAAGCTATGCAGTTTACAGCTTGTTTACTTCACTCGGTAAGAATACACATTCTCAAATCTTGACTCCCTTCTGGAATATAAATATGGTATTACTTTGATACATGGGTCCTGCTAATGTTTTATTTATTTCAAACAACATTGGATGGGGGAAAAGGGATAGATCTGCTCAACCAAATTGTAGAAAGATGATATACACCAAACCTTCATAAAGAAGAGAGAAAAAATGAGATATACACACACTGCATTACTTGAGATACAGAGACAGACGGATAAATAAACAGAGGTTGGAGTCCCACAGACTGACTGACAGACAGACACACTGATGGAGAATGAGAGAAAAAAAGCATGGATACTTCTAAATAATAGAGATGATGGATGAGAGTGAAATATAAGAGGCCATTTTTAGAGACAGAATGTCCAAAAAGGCTGAAATTGTCTAGAAAAGTTTAGAGTGGATCCATCATTCAGCAACAAGCACTCACAGGTTTGCTTTGATGCTCCTGTGTTGAATGAATACAATCTGCTATCAGCAAACTAGCCTAGTTATGATGCTCTTTCTGCCTTTTCTTCTACATTTACTTTGGCAGTCCTGCATTCAGTTTGCCAATTCCACATCCCTAGCAGTACCACTGATTTACATGTTACATCGTTGTCCTAACATGGAGCCAGAAGGGCGTTACTCACATCTTTTGTACCGAGTTAACACCCTTCTGGCTTCTAACAGACGATATGGCTCTGAGCAAAGGACTTGGAACCTGAGGCCTCTTCTATTGGAAACCATGCTCATCCATTCCATCTATTTTCATCTTGAACTAATAAAATTGGGTCTGAAATATAGATGTCTTCATATCTAATCAACAGTCTGAAACACATCAGTGTTGTCTTTCTATATTCAAGGCATTTATTGGAGATGAATTTATTGGAAGAAGGGGAAATATATGAATAGTCTGGTATGAAGACTGTATTTGAGTAGAGCAGATGGGGGGGGGGGGGTAATGTGAAGATACCTGATAGGGTATTGTTACTGACTGTGTGATCTAGAGGATGCAGTGTGATTGTGATATGATAGCATGGTAGATCGCCATGGTAATCAGCTATAGTAAGCAGGAAGAAGGAGGATGAGTTGCATTGAGAGGTATCCTGTGGATGAGCTGGCTTTGTTGTCCTTTCTGATAGAGAAAGATAGAGATGTTGTTAGAGATATAGAGCATAGAAGTGTAGATGATAGGGTTATAATAGGAGGATATGGTGCAAGCACACCATCTTTCTAGATTTATGGAAATGCAGGTGATTCTCCCAGTTTTCTAGCCTTAATGAAATAATCGTCTGTTGAGGGCCAGAAAGGCGTTAACTTGTATCATTTTACATAGAATTTATGCCCTTCTGGCTCTCATCAGACATATTATATTGTTTCCATCAGACCAATGGACCACCAATGAGGGTGGTCATATTTGAAAATCATTGTTTAAATATCCATTACTGCAGGAGTTATTGAATAAAACATTTGAGAGAATACTCCCTAGGATATGCCTCCCTCCCTCCCCTTTTTTACAATTTAAATTAAAAGCAGCCATGATTGGAGACATGGGAATATCAGCAGCTATGATATGAATGTGTTTATGGTGGGTTAACATTCTGTGTCTTACCAAGGAGATCTTGCCAATTTGTGGTATGCAGCATGGTGGGTGATATGTATGGAATGTAAATGTGTAGGATGTATGCATCAATTCCCAGTCAGTCTTGGGGCAACATGACCATCATCAATTATTAAAGGAGAATATGCCAGAATGTATCACATGGTGACAGGTTGGGTTAATAATTCTTAGGGGGGGGCATAGTAGATAAATGCTTAGATAACCAAACATCTCTCAGAGGCTGCTATGGAAGGGAGGAGTAGATATGTGCTGAGAGTCAAAAGCATGCTACTCTGTTAAATTGTATGAGTTAAGTGCCTTTCTTGCTCCCAACGGATGATATTATATTTAATAAAAGTTCAGGATTTTTGCTCTTTGCCCCAAAAATCCAACATTGATGCCTTTTTTCAAAATCCTAAACAGCCCAAGACTGTGTTTTCTTTCTGGGTTTAGGTTGCTCTGTTGAATATTTCTGCACAAAGAAGTATGTAAAGAGAGATTTATTGCCTGTGGAATGAAGATGGGTGGAAATACCTTAGTGAGGGACAAGTTCAAAAGTTCTGTGACCTCTGATCATCATCATCATGACAGAAATACCAGTGACAACCACCCCTCCCTCAACCCTACACCCACCCTCAAGTCACAGATGTCATCATAAATTTCCACATCTCTTAGCAGTCCTGGGGAGCGTTTCATCAAGCGTTTTGTCAGTGACTTTTACCGACAATTGTTATAAGCTACTGAAATCCTTGCATCTGATTGGCTGAGAGCAAATTTTTCAGTTCCCATGCATCGCAATTTATGCTTTCTTTAGGCACTTTACTTCCAAACTCCCAGAATGAACATGGCCAAGTGTGTGAGAGATTGTTGAACTGTATCTGAGGACATTCACTCTTGTCCTAATGACATGTTGGGTTTCCTCTCATCCAAGCACAAGTAAGGGAACATTTTTGTTTAGGGGAAAAAAAGTTTATTTGCATTTTTAACTTCTCTCGCCCTGGCACAAATTGATGGCTGTTATTACTGCTCTGACAAAATAGCCTCCAACCATGAGCGGTATCGCTTTTCTGCAACAGCCAGCAACGACTATTAATTTGTGGCCGAGACGGGAGTGCGATATCGTCAGTGCCGTGGCGATTTAATCATGCCTTGGATAGTCTCCACCAGACCATCGACCACAGTCTTGTGCTAGCGGTCTCATGCAAGTCAGATATGTGATATTGGGGAATCGCCTTACCCCCTCCCCTTCATTCTGTTGGGGGCCCCTAAAGTGGTGTCACTCTGTATTGTAAATTGCCCTCTAAAATGCCACATTTTTGTTCAATTTGCTTCGATTTTGTGGGAAATACTAAAGTGACTCATCCTGATAAAACTCTAATCAGCCTTTTCACGATCGGAATTTGGTTTGCTAAAAGAAATTGTTCAGAATAAATGAAACTAAGCTGCAGCCATTGACCAACATACAGCCATGACTCCAATCAGTTTACTTCTGGAGTCGATTGTGGCAGTCTCCTGTTTGTCCTATTGGGCGACCAAAGCCATTAAAATAGTTCAAAGATGTTGAAAGAAATTACCTCTGTTTCTGTCAAGTTTGGGATTTGGTTCTGTCATGTGATGATCAAGCCTTTGTCTAATCAGTTTTCACATTCATTATGAATATATGACCTTTGCCAGGGAAGATACCATGATAAATCAAACATTGACCCACTATTACTCTTATGCAGGATTGAGAAGTTCCAATGGTGAAAGCTATCCTCTCTCTCCTGTGTCTTGCTTTAAGATTTATGATGGACAAACAGGGTCACTTTACAGATTGAATTCTCAAGTCTTGTTTGGGGATCGGAAGGGAAGTTAGATACTGTGTTTATTTCACGTCTACTGAGCACCTCATTACGGTTGACCTTGTGTACCAGATTCCATAATAACCCAAAAGCTCCCTGAAGATTGAGAAAGATATAAGTATCTTGAATAGTGTGATTCTGCTTTAATTAAAACATTGTAATCCAATCCTTATTTTTAGGATAGCCTATAAATGGAGGCATTAGATTTTAACATTTTAGGAAGTGAAAAGTCTGACCATAGGGAAAAGTGATGCAGACCTAAAGGAAACTTATTTTCAAGTTATAACACCATATGCATGCAGTATGTGTACATAAAATCTATTCAATGTTACATGCATATAACTGGAAAGAAATTAACTGAGACACATTGAATTATCATTTTGCCCTGAGACATTGACATCAGAGACTGCTGATAGATTTCAGATCAAATCAAACAAACTAGAAATTTTGTTTGTTATAAAATGTTGGACATTTAAAGATGTTAGCATTTTACAAAAAAGCTACAATTTTTTTTCAAAAATGAGTCCTCTTTCATCTGTAGCAATACACAGACAATGAGAAACATGCCATTGATTGGCAGATGGTGCCAGATAGGGAAAGGGCCTCACAAGATTCTATCCAACCTCTTTCAGAAATAGCCTAGAATTGTAACACCTCTTTTTCCTGCGCTTTCACCGTTCACACTTGTCGCACATGTACCAATATCCGCACACCTTCAGCAAATAGCAGCTTGACGTCACATCACCTGGGGAGGTATGCATTTTAGTCTGAGAGATACGAGATGTGGAGGGAGGGAGATGCAGGAAGAGAGAGAGAGAATGGGTTAGAGATGAGAGGAGGGATTGAAAATAGCTCCTGATAAAAGTTTCACCTGGGGAGATATCCTTTTAGGTGAGAGATGGAAAGATAGAATGATCAAATGTTTGTGTGAGAAAGAAAGAAAGAGGGAAAGAGGGAGAGGAAAATTAAGAAATGGGGACACGACTAGACAATATGATTTTGATATAACTGTTTCTTGTAATGGAGTAAGGGGCAGAGGGAAAGAGGCATACAACAAAAATTACACAAGCGAGAGGTAGAAGGAAAGAGGGAGATTGGCAGAAGAGATTTACCAGCAGAAAGAGAGGTACGGAATCTTATTCAGGAAAGGAGACAGACAGACAGACAGACAGACAGACAGACAGACATCCCTACAATTTGAGTAAAATTGGGAGAGGGAAAGGCATGTGGGGCCAGATAGAGAGACTGGCAGACAGATATGTGACGGTTTTAGAAAAAGGTTTAAAAAAAAAAAAAAGATTGGGGTACACATTTCATTTTCACCAACGGAGTGTTGACACGGCCTCTTGTGGGGCTGGGGATAGGTAATAGGAAAGATGACACAGGAATGCACTTTAGTGGGCCGCTTGCAGGTAGGATGGAATGTGACAAGAATGTCATGATAATGTGAGATGGAAAGACGGGTTTGGTAAATGAAATGGTACCTGTGAATTCTAGTCAACCAGGTAATAGCATTTCTTTGAACTTTGACAAAATACTGATTTTTGAAGAATGACAACTAATGTTACTAATCTAATCAAGTACCGTGATGATCCATATTTAAATACATATGGAAGACTTTTGGATTTGGCTGAGTGTTGCAATTTACTTTGATGTAGTATGCTTACATGAGCATCATTGCATTGCTCTCATTTTATAATTAAACTCTAAAGATTGTATTCTGTCAGTTGTGACATGAAAGTAACAGAGTTTTTTTCTTTATTTTCTTTTCTGATGATACAGGAGGGCAGACCAGATGATGATGGGACCACTGATACAGGAACAACAAACACCTCCAACCATCTAGAGAAGGACAGTGGAGTGGGAAGAGCAACAGATGAGAGTACAAGGCATGATGAGAGCTCAGATCATGAGATCCTGGTAGATGATGCCAGTATCAACCAGAAGTTCCCTGTGGATACCACTAGCTTGGGCAGTGGGGGTGACCTCAGGTACAGCAATGACAGCTTCACATCCAACTCAACAGCAGAGCATGAATTCATGGGCCATGAGATCTCAGTGGAGGAATGCATGAAGTTCCAAGCAGCTCTGGAGAGCAAGTGTGACAATAAGCATTTGAGGAGTGATACCGATGAAAGCATGAGAGGAAAAGAGACCAAAGTGATGAGGCTGGGATCAGATTCTATGGATACTACCAGCCAGAGTGGGGACTCGCTAAACCGGCCGTGTCGCAATCGCTTGATCTGTGACCAGCAGGATGAGCTACAGAAGGAAAGGAGAGTAAATGGCCATGATGTGTGGTTGTCCAATCACTCTCAGGATGAACAATTAGACACTATTCCTTGTCAATGTCCTAGCTTGGAATCAAGTCAGAAGGTAGATAAGCCTGAGAAGGACAACTCACAGCAGCGACAAGATGACCTGTCACCAGAAACCAAAGAAGAGGCCAACAAAGAGAATGGTTTGCCAACAAATGAGAGGCAGCACAGGAGGTCTGGCTCAGGCTCAGGAAGGTCTCATAGAGCTCCAAGAACTGTTCCTGGCAGTCCCGGAGGAAGGAGCAAATCTTCCTCAAGCTCCAGGGATAGATCAAAAAGCACCAGCAGTTCAGGATCAACCAAGGGTTCCAGTAAGGACAAGCATTCTAGCCCAAGTAAGGCAGCATCCACAAATAATGGAGAAATAAACCACAAACATCAGCAAACAAAGGAACAGCAGCAGCAGGATCATTTAGGACAGCTACCGGGTGCAAAAGCATATCCACGTGGACCTGCCACTAACCCTCATCTCAGAGCACAGTTCTCCCAACGCAGCCCATACTTTATGCAGCATGATTCTACAAGGACTAATCTATTAAAGCACAATTGGAAGGTTCAACAGCAAGCATCGCAGCTGAGGAAGAGTTTTGACAAGTATGGCAGCATCCAGAGTCTGCAGTCTGTGCCAGGGTATGCCAAGCACTATCGTAGCTACCTCCATCTTATCAACCAGAATGAGGAAAATGCTATGAAATCTCAGAACAATTCACAAAGGAATGTAGAGGGACAGTGGAAGGTCAAGATCCGGAGTGATGGCACACGCTACATCACCAAGAGGTCAAGTCGTGATAGACTCCTCAAGGAGCGAGCTACCAAGATCCAAGAAGAGCGTGCTGGGATGACAACAGATGATGAAGCAGTCAGTGAGATGAAGCTGGGAAGGTACTGGAGCAAGGAGGATCGTAAGCGACATTTAGAGCGTGCCCGGGACCAACGGTTGAGACGAGAGTACATGCAGCAGGCACGCATGGAATGTCTTCAAGAGCTAGAGGAAGATGGTATCCTCAGTGGTAGTGGAGGAGGAAAACGGGAACCTGACATTGTGGAGTTGAGCCATCGTAAGCTGAATAAGAAGAAGGGTCGCAAGATGATGCTAGATGACTTCACCACTGTGCAGGAGATGTTGATTCATGGGTCAAAAGTCAGTCCAGACACGGCAAAAGAGTTCAGTCCTATCCTTAATGTAACCATGGTATGACAGCAGTCTATTTATCTTGTCTTCTTGTACCTAGTTTTAGTCTTGTCTTTCTGTCATGAAAAAATAAATTATTTTATGGGCAGCAAGGTTTCTATGCATTTTTTAAATAGTACAGTCAGTGACAAAGCATTTTAGATTATAAAGTGCAAATATTGTATTTAAATCAGTCAGGCCGTATATGAAAGATGTGTGAACGTATTCCTGACTTTCATATTTAGGATAGGTCAAAGTTATTTTGCATTATCCCTGCTTCAAATTATAATAGAATGTCTAATTGCCTAATTATGAGGTTTGCTGCATCAAATAATAAAATTACAAAGGTTTGACTAATTCCTCAGAGATCATGGTAGATTAAAGCTTTTATTTGACTGTGCCGTGTATGACTCACCTTTGCAATTGCCAGACCATTCTGATGAGGAAAACTGGCTCCGATTTTGTGCCAAACATATGACGAAGGAATTTAATTGAACAGTTTATATTTATCTCTATTTCCTTCATTCTGAGAATCAAAGATGGGAATCTGAAATAATGTAAGCAAACCAGAAGAAATGATTACCCCTGCCAAATCAAGTTAATTAAATCCTGGCAATGCTCTAAATTTGCTACTGTCATAACCTAGGCATTCGACCATCTGTGTCTCTGATGGATGATTTATCTGACAGGCGTATCCTGGTCGACATCGCCCTCTCATTAAGTCCTCCATGTCGTCTCTCATGTCCATCATGGCTGTTGTTTATGATGAGACCCTTGCATGAGGTTGCTATCTATTCAAATGATCCGTACAAATCACTTTAAGCCTGTAATCAGTCCCATGCAATTGCCAGGATTACAATTCTTGTAATGGGATGGCATCAATTAATGTGTTTGCCTTCATATGTCTGTAAGATGTTAAGTCATTATGAGCCGACTGATGGATCTGTGTAATGATCGGCGTCTCACTAACTGTCACTATTTATGAGCTTACTCTTTTCTTCTCAACAAGGCTTTTCATTCTGTTAGAGTGATTGAGTTTTTATGTATCTAAGTTGAAATGCAAAGTGTCAATATACATTATCCTATATGATTTCACATTCATCTATTATGCCAAATACTGTTCATTTTATTTGATATACATGTGTATAAAATAATGTAAATATGTAAGAAGGAAAGTTATCATTTAAAAAAAAGATGTTTAAAACATACCTGCATTTCTGCTATTGATAATTTTTTTTATAAATGTTGAGTAGTTCAGGTAGAATTTTATGTTTAAGTGTAGCATCTTCAGTTCAGTGGTTTGTGCTTTCCCCTCTTTTAAACCTATGAAAACGGACCAATTTGGCAAAAGGTATATTTCTGACCCAAATTTTCAGCAATTTTCCATAGTAGGCCTACATTATATGGAAATATATCTTAAGGCTCTAAATTATGCTACTCACAGAGGATTTGATTGAAACCTAGAGCACTACAAAATCTAATTTCTACATTTGTTATTCAAGTAAAAGGTCCGATATCATGACTTTTGCCTTGGAATTTCTATCCTCCTTTTATCCCTCCATTTAAAAAGAATTATAGAAAAGTGCGAAAAGAGGCAAAAGGCTTTTTGTTTTTATGTCTTGCTTTCTGTGAGGTCAAAAAGATAGTATTAAGTTTAGAATAGGAGAATGAGATGGAAGCAAGTAGAAACAAGGTGTCTGGAAGGATGGTAAAACGATTGCTAGAAGGGATATAAGGAAACGTGACACTATTCAATCTTGTCACTGGGAATGGAGATGAAAATTACCTTTTGTACGTTCCTCAGATCAATCATTCTCTCTCTGCCTTCCAATCTACTCTTACAAAAGAGATGGAGAATAAGGCAAAGGTGAAGTGAGTTGAGATTGGGGGATAAGTAGGACAGCAAAAATACAAGGTGTAGAAAAGGAAATGAATTTGGAAACCTGGAATTGACAAAGTAAGAGTATGGGAGAGAGAGAGAGAGAGTAGGTGCATACGCTGGATTACAAATGGAAGTGTGAGGTAGAATTAACCCATAGCATTAATAAGGGCCACACAGTACCAAATCAAAATGCTGCATCTTGGCTTGCACCTTTGTAGTGTATTGAGATATTACTTGTGCTATACTCATTTTAAAATGTACTTGTGCATTTGCTTTAACTCCTCTATTTGACAAGGCTATACTGATGCTCAAGCATCCAGCTTTACAATAGAGATTAGAATGATCCTGTACATTCACTTTTACATCCTATCTGATGAACAATGTTCAACCTATGGGTTTGATGATATTTATAGCAGTTTCATTAGTAATTTCTCTCTGCAAATGAAAATTATTTCTAAAGCTGAAAATTTCCCTGAATTCTAATGAGGGTGGATAAGTAATGTAATTTCATTGATTCAATTCTACTTAAAACAATATTCAAGACTTTATGTATTTTTTGTATAACTTGATTTTCACCATTGTAATAATTCCAATTTTTGTGACACTGTGTAGAGTAGACCTAGCGACATCCTGTATTGGTGTTGTTTGTTTTGTTTTATGACAGTATTTCTTTTATTTGTGCCAAATGTGACATACTAGACAACACATCTTGCATTTGTAGTTTGATCGGCTGCAGAAGTAGGTCAGCATGTTACCTATGTATGTATATTGGAAGAGAAAAATGTATGCGGACATTAGAAGTCCCCATACCTCTTTTGCCAAGTGCGATTTGATATTATTTGTCCAGTTTTTAGAGTAGACAAAAAAGATATATGATTATTTATTCAAATTTGCCTCTCGTTGTCTTCTTATGCATATTATTAATCTTTTTATACACTTGATATTCCAGTGTGTAAGCTTTCTTATATTTGAAAATATATCAAAATATGCATGGACATGTTGATAGTGAATGTAGGATGACAGTGGACAAGTATGAAAGTGTATATCTATTTTGTACAGTCTTGTAAAAATGTGTATTACAGAATGAAAAACAAAACTTATAATAAATCTATTACTACAAGTATTTCAATATATTACTGTGACAAAATGGATGACTGAATGTGTCTTTATTAAGTAGATGTGATTGCATCGCAGCAACATGCTGTGATATTTATTAAGGGATAATTACAGAGACATTTGGATGATCAAGGTTTCATAGTTAGATGTTATGTCAATTATGAAATTCTTTGTGATTGTGCATCCACTTCATGGAGATCAATGCCTATTTTTCAGGCAAGAAGTGGGCATGAAATTCCAATTCGTAGATGTAGATAAGTAATTGTATTTATTTTTCAAAAGCATAGCATTTGTTTTTCAAAACCGTCTTGGGTTGCATCCTGTTCCTTGCCGCATTCTACAAAGTTGATATTATAGATGACCTGTAAAATAAAATGTATTGAGACAGAATTAGAGATTCTTTCTTTCATGCTTAAAAGAAAGAATGTGAAAGGGAAATTGATGATTTAATTGTATTTATGTCTTTCATTGTCTTAGATGGGTACAGTGTCAAAATAGAAACTTATTAAAAATCAAATGAATGACACAGTATATTTTAGTCCATACAAAGAAACAGCAGTGATCTATCATGAAAACCAACTTAATTTTAAACAGAGGATAATAAAGAATTTCAGCATTGCTCTTGATCACTTTTGAATTTTAATCAATTACCTCTCACATGGAAGCAGATATTGTTTTATTTGTAGAGGACTTTTCTAGCAAATTTATGGGGAAAGGCTTATGAAGAATATCCCTCAAATTGATACAGGATGTCACTTTCCATTAACGCTGTGGATTTGCGGAAAGATGCCAGACAAAAAATCTCTTGTATTTTCAATCTATTCCCCTTCTTATATCATGTTGCATTTAGATGTGCCGTAAACTTGTCAGAGGGGTATTTCAGAGAGGCACCGCTCAAACTAATATGACAGTAGAGAATCTGTCTGTACTTCCTTTGGCTAGGAGTACGTAATATAGCACGTAAGAGGTAAGAATGGGAATCTTCTTGCTTTCATCTCACGCACATCTCCAATTGGTATTGATTTCATCACCCAGGTGTGACACTATCACCAATGGCGCTGGCGTTCCTCCTGTTTGCCAAAAAATCATCTCCCAGAATTTGACTGGAAGGTATTTGCTAGCAACTGCATTCAGAGTTACTGCCTCAAGCTTTTTTTTTTTCTTCTGCCTCCTGAGATGGGTTTGCAATTTGGCGAGAATTTCTCTGTGTTCAGGTGCTGGTGGCTGCATTTTTCCTTTTCATATTGACGCAAGGAAGAGCAGCCATGGCAGGTAAATACCAAGTGTGTGGACTGTCATGAAAGCGTTCTAGGATGACGCGGGTCAGAGAGAACGAACCAAAGTAGTACTGAAAATTAGCGGCTCGATCCTCCATCATTGTCCTTCAGCAAATTTGAGGGACGAAACACCTCATATTTGAGCAAAATGGTGGTTAAATTGATTTTTATAGAGCAGATTATTTGTGAATTGGGATCATATTCAGATAGTGATATGGGATGGAAGGGGAATGGTGTATCAAATTTATCATTAGGTTCAATGTACTCTTCTTATGAACAGAGAGTGGAGTCATTTTGAAATTCTATATATGTATTTTTATGTGTTTGCACAAGGTCAAGCACAACGCATTTCACATTGTGCATTTGATATGAATGTTTGATCTATATAATGTTTGTTGTTTTATTGTAAAACTTAATTATTGATACTTTAAGAAACTTGTAAACCTGTACAGAGAAAGATGATGAATTAAATACTTCACCAAAAAGAAATCTTGATGTATTCCAATCAGTTTTTGATATATTTTGTCATCCTTGCTATGTGTGACATAAGACAAGACAAGAGCTGGGGAGCATTTCATCAAGCGTTTCGTCAGTGATTTTTACCAACTGTTATAAGCTACTGAAATCCTTGCATCTGATTGGCTGAGAGCAAATTTGTCAGTAAAAATCTCTGACATAACGCTTGATGAAACGCTCCCAGGAGAATATAGTGAAATGGAGGAATAACTGAGATTCAAAATAGAGAATATGAGTGGAGCATAGAAGTCATGATGAGCTCTATAAATATAAAATATAAAAATAAATGTAAGAAAAATGTAATAAAAGCTAGAAAGAGTAAAAGAGAAGAGAACTGTCAAGAAAAAGAAGTTATACTTAAGAGCTGCTGTCTGAGAGAATCGGGCAGATTTGAAAAAAGTCGGAAGATTGGGGTCGGCGGATTTCTTTTATATTTTGAAGTTGTGGTATATAGAGGGTATATCCTACGAAAATGATGTTAAAATTTTCTGTTCATAATTCCATTCATAGTTATCCCTACCCCCTAAAAATAGCCCTTTTGGGTACCTATCAAGGACATGAATTTTGAAATTTAGTGCAATTTTCATTCAGAGTAAAAATGCAATTAGGATTAAACCATTCAAACGAAACTTACAGGATATCTCCTTCTATCCTTCTTCTTACAATTTGTATAGACAAAATTTAAAATAAAGTGTTGGATCATTCCATTATTACTATATTCAAGAAAATTGAAAAATGCCCATTTCGGGTCATTTTTAAGTGCTGTATCTCAAATGGCCCAAATTTTTAAAAGTTAGTTTTGCCATTGGATGTGG
Source organism: Heliocidaris erythrogramma (assembly GCA_025617745.1). Classification (NCBI taxonomy): domain Eukaryota; kingdom Metazoa; phylum Echinodermata; class Echinoidea; order Camarodonta; family Echinometridae; genus Heliocidaris; species Heliocidaris erythrogramma. Next base: position 12,927,375 of record CM046853.1, on the reverse strand, counting down.
GCCAAACCTAGCTTAATCCATTCCAGGTTTCAAATTTGTGGAGTGTCTTTTACTTTTCTGTCCCAAGCAGCTTGAAATAGGTCATTCCAGCGAAAAGCTTAAAAATGTACCTAGAGTACCTAGAGTACTCAATGGACGAACCCAAGGGAAAGATGGTCCCATGTAGACCCGTATGAATTTTTATTCAAAGTAAATATGTATTTATAATTATGCCATTCAAACAAAACTTATAGGATTTCTCCTTCCATCTTTCTTCTTAAGATATGTATAGACAATATTAAAAATAGATTGTTGGATCATTCCATTATTACTATAGGGGTGATGCCAATTTTCCCATTTTCAAGAAAATTGAAAAATGCCCTATTTAGGTCATTTTTCAAGTAGTATATCTCAAACGGCCTATCTTTTTAAAAGTTGATTTTGCCATTAAACTTTGGCCAAAGCTAGGTTAATCCATTCCAGGGTTCAAATCCGTGCAGTGGCTTTTACTTTTTTTGTCACCACCCGCTTTAAAAAGGTAATTTCTGCGATAAGCTGAAAAAAATCCGTTTTCCACTGAGGTGTACATTTTTTGTAAATTTGACATGGTATTTTAAAGTTTCGCTTAATTTCGCAAAACAGTTATATGTACATCCTGCTCAGTATGCAAATGAGGGAACCAGTGACGTCACCCACTCACTATTTCTTTTGTATTTTATTACATGAAATACGATTTATTTCAATTTTTCCTTGTTGTAATGTGAAACAAGGTTTGATTCCTCGCTGAACATGTGTAATTGCCATTGTTGCAACTTATACACAATTCAATGAGAGCTTCCTAATTGTGAAATCTGCAGAAATTAAAATATTCTATATTTCACATAATAAAATACAAAAGAAATAGTGAGTGGGTGACGTCACTGGTTCCCTCATTTGCATACTGAGCAGGATATGCATATAACTGTTTTGCGAAATTAAGCGAAACTTTAAAATACCATAACTTTCTTATTTTACATCCTATTTTGATGAAATTTTCAGTGTTATGCTTGTTGGATTTTCTCTATTTATTCAAATCAACTTTTTGTTAGGGTGGACTTGGCCTTTAAGTGAGCAAAAGCCGCTTGTGTGAAATGGTGCAAAATCCATAGTTGACAAAATGTTTGTTCACGTTCTGGCTGGTATCAGCAAAGTTGAGAGTCGTGAAAAGGCTTAAAAATGTTATATTCTGAGAGACAACTAGTGAAGGAACAGACTTTGTTCACTCTATATCCTGACATATCCCATGAAAACTTTATAACTGAGTGAGCAAGCCAGGTGAAATTATATGACTCACTCAAGCATAAGATTTTGATGGGATGTGTAAGGATATACAGAGAACAAAGCCTGTTATTTCATATATTGCCCTTTATTGATCAGAATATGGAATTTTCTAAGCCTTTTCATGACTCTCAGCTTGGCTGATACCAGCCAGAGTCAATATCAATTTTGCATTCTTTCACAAAAATGGCTTTTGCTCACTCAAGCGTAAAATATTGTGAGATATTTTGGTGTCATTTGATAGAAGAGACACTAAGCTATTATCCACAGGTATGAAAATTTCCAAAGAAAATATTTTGAAACATTTATTTGGGGAGACTTTCCATATGTTAACCTTTTTCTGGGAGGCACTGCATGGACAATATTATTAGAAAATTGTGATTTTTAACGCAGTTTCATGAATTTCCATGGCAAATTATGTGCCTTAACATGATTAAAGATGAAAAGAATTGAAAATAGTATGCACATAATCCCTGCATTGCATTATGAAGCGCAAAAAAAAACTACTTTTTTCTTGTACCAACGGGAATAAAAACCATAATTTAATTCACAACACAATCAATTGTTCACACATAACCAATCAGAAATGTGGGTAAAACAAAAAAAAACCCAGCATACTTTGTTGTTTGAATGAACAGATTTCTTCAAATATTTCTCGAGATATATTAAAAAGTTTCAGGGGGAACTTACTTATTTAGTTGGGTAAATGATGATGAAACGTTTACCGTTTCCCAGCACGTAATGCAAAAACCGTCTACCCAAGTACACGCTTCTTGCTGTTTTATCTTATTGCTACTGGTCCGATAAATGATTTCTAACCTGTTAGTTTGAAATTTGACGTTTTTTATGGCAATGTTCGTCCTTATCGAAGTTTTGATTTAATGAACTTTTGGATCAACGAACCTTTGGAACTATAAGAAACTGGATAAACGACATGTAACCATTTAAATATTATCGTCATCCACTTGTATTGCATTGATATTTCACCATTGCATAAATTATGCTTTCTGTCAAATTTTGCACAGGTTTGGTGGAATAGGGTTAAAGCTACTTTATTGCTATTTTCTTTTCATTTCTCATTGGTAATTATGAAAACTTGAAACTCTTGTCTATATAAGATGCGCAGCATAATTCCGCATCAAGTTATCAAAAGTGAAATTACGAAGGCACAGTATGACCAAGTATTGGGTAAATCAATGTGGAATTATGTATTAAATTTGGGTTGATATCAGTAATAGGTTAAACTTTCTTCGTTCAAAATGTAAACACTGGCATGTATTAAAGCGCATCTTCACATAGGTACAGATGATTACTCAGTTCTTAAAAAAATAAAGTATTATTAAGGTTTCCTGTGACCAGGACATTCCTAGATTAGTTAACAGGAGTTAGGTCATTGATTTAATGAATTATCAGAGCTTGGAAATTGATTCTCTCTTATTTAATCCAAAAATGTTAAAATTGGCATATTTTAAGCACATTTTACGTAGGCAAATTTTTACATGGTAAAAATTACTCCACCCTCTTGAAATCAGGTGAGGTATTGGAAGTAGCATTATGAAGACACTATGTGATCAACTATTAATTCAAAATATACGTCAGTCATTGATTTTGGCGTCAGATGAATTTTAGATTAATTAACGGGTTTGTTGATTTTTCTTTCAATTTTTCAAAAAGGGGGAAAAATTGATGATTTTTTAAGTTTATTTTTGAATATTAAACACACATTACTCCACACTCTTGAAATCGGATATTGAAATTTGCACTATGGAGGCACTATGCAACCAATTATTGATTGAAAGGTTAGGTCATTAATTGACATCAGCCCGATATGAATTTAAGTTCAATTAACGTTTTTTTTATTTCGATTTTCAAAAAAAAAATATGAAAGATGGCATATCTTAGATGTATTTTTACATAACAAGTACATATTACTCCATACTTGAAATCAGTTACCAAAAGAAACACTATGAAGGCACTCTGTGACCAAGTATTGATTAAAAATAGCTTAGGTCATTGGTATTAGCCTAAGACGAATTTTAATGTTAAAGTTATTGCCTTTTTCTTTCAAATTTTCAAAAAATGCGAAAATTGGCATACTGCAAGGATACTTTGACATAAATACAAAGAAATACCCCAAAATTTTAAAATTCAGACATTGAACATAGCGTTATGATGGCTCAATATGCTGAAGTATGATTTGAAAATACATTGGGTCACGTATTATTTTGTTTGTCAACTTTAGCATTGAAAAACACTTTTTAAAGAAATTTGTCAGAAGTTAAAAAATGGTAGTTTTTAACAGACATGTGCATAAAAAGTGTAAGATACTCCACACTTTTGAAATTATAAATCAAAAGTGGACACATGAAGACACTTCCTGACCAAATATTAGCTCATAAAAAGTTGGGCCATTTTTGTTATACTCTGTTGAATTTACCGTAAAATTGCATTTTTTCCAATTTCTCAAAAATCGAAAAAATTAGAACTTTCCAAGTAAAAATATCACCATTTAGTCTAATCATTCATTATCAAATTTTATATCAGGAGCACCAACAAGCTTAAGATAGTTTGTGGCTAAAATTTCAAAGAGATCGGGTCATTTTACCTAGGTGTAACATTTACGTTAAGTTGGGCGTTTTTCGTAAATTAAAAGTGTCAAAATGTGCAACAGAGGGCACATTTTGGTGTGGGGTGGTAAAATCAGATAGGAATGGTGGAGCGGTTTCATAGCCATTTTTGAAAATGCTTCAAAGGACTTGATTTAACTTTAAAATATGAGTCCAATTTGCCGACCCCCATCTTCCGACCCCTGCCTGATTTTCTCAGACAGTAGCTCTTAAAGCACTTGTAGCTGAGACAGAGAGAGAATAAAATAAACATGTAACTAAGCTACTCGGGACATGGATGGAACAACAGAGCGAGAGAAATTTGAGGAGAGATATGCAAAAGAATTGAGATTGAGAAATATGAAGTGATTGAGGCAGGAAAAAGGGAAGGAAGAGGAGAGAGAGCGAGCGAGAATAAAATGAACATGTAACAAAGCTACTCAAGGTCTTAATCTTGATAGAGACACGGATGGAAAAACAGAGAGCGAGAGAAAGTGTAAGAGGAGAGATGCAAAAAAAAAAATCGAGATTGAGAAAGATGAAGTAATTGAGGAAAAGGGAAGGGAGGAGAGAGCGAGAGAGAGAAAGAGCGAGAGAAAGAGAGAAAGAGAGTACCATGCAGATTATGTGAAAAATAAAATAAAATTTTACAAGATGAAGCAGTCGGACTTCAAGACTTATTTTTCTCTTTAAATACCAGATGCCCTTTCCAACAGTATTCTTTGGAGTGGTTTTATATTGAATATGTGCTGGACCAGGTGGGTAGAATGGTTTGATGAACTTCAAAAATGTCATGAATTACAAAGGTTTTGGCCCAAGTAATTAAATTATTTTCATTATAAATATATATGGGACAGTGTTTCAAGAGCAACGCTTTTGGAATGCTTATTACATTGGAACCAGTGATGTATGGAAGACCAATCTCGTTCAGAGATGTTTTATCAGTCTCGACACGAAGACCTTACGTAACCAAAAGTTTTTCCCTCTTCTTGGTCTCACACCTAAGGTTACAATGACATCTATAATGGTAAATAAATTTTCTTTCTTAAACAAATAAAAAAAGATATCTAACGATACTTTTTTACACACATGGATCACTCCACAACACTACTTTCTTCTATCCTTTGATCCCTAAGAATGTTATATAAATTTGTATTACATTTATCTATCAATATAATAAGTAGTGCTTATAACTGAGACACAAAACAATAAAATATAGAATATTCTTTTTTCCAATTTTATTGAAAACTCTGTTCCACCTTCCACAGACAGCTTGTGCTAAAATTGTCTTGCACAATATAAACATAAAATCACAGAGTACCACAAGTACAGTGTATGAAATGTATTAGACTTCTTGACAAAGTGAAAAAGAGGCAAGAAGAGATAAATCACCAAATTTAATTTGAGAAAGTGTGTTCACAAAGAATTTCCTTTCAAAAGTATATGACAAGCAAAGTATTGTTATTCTTTAAAGTGAATATGCTTTCATGAACAGCTGTAAGATATATATTGCCATTAATATTGAATCCTCAGTATTTTCATACCTTGCTTTGTCAATAATCTTCATGTGTTAATAAATAAATATCAAAATTGTGCATTTCCCACAACCAAGCTTTGTAGACTTTGATTTTCTCTCCATTTGTATTTTGCATGAACAAGAACAGACGACAAAAACACAACAATAAACATGGGATCTACAAAATTACAAAAAAGAGAACTATTTGTATTAGGTAGTAGAATGCATCATTTCATAAATTTTCACAAATTTAAATCAAATAATCTTTCACCTTAAAATAGTTTCTGAAGCAAGGTGTTGTCACAGAATAAACTGTGTAGATAGATTTGATACAATATAAGAACTAACACTGCTCTATAGTCTATTAAAAACTTCATTTAATAACAATTTGGTCTGAAAAATATATTTATTGATGGCTAGATGTGATCAGTGCGATACAAATACATGTGTATATGAAATAATAACTGGGTGTTTTGATGCTAAAGTTAGTGAAATATTCCTTTTATTTTTTCCTGCAACAAATACAAATGTTTTCAGGAACAGGTCATAGGTAATTCAAACCATGTTAACTCAATGCTTTAGTGAACTTTCTCCAATGAGTAAAGATAAACAGTGTTGACGATTTCCACACTCTTCTTATATCATAGTCCCAAATAATGACTTTCAAGCGAGTAGAGCATTTTGATATCCAGATATACAAATGATAAGTTACTCCTCCCGGCGGCACCTCTAATCTGTATCTACAACGGTGTCTTGCTTGCTTTCTTCTCATCAGAGTTCATCATGGGTGTCATCAATCTGTAAGAATTCAAAAGATACAGATGAAAAAGGGTGTGATATTACCTGGTATCTAAAGAATGGAGAATAACAATGGCATTGTATCAAATTTAACAATCAAAAAATTAAAAAAATGCAATAAAGGAGTATATCCTTTTTCCTTCAAGTCTTAGTGCACAGGGCCTTACCAGTTCTTAAAGGAGAATTAACCCCTGATTACAAATTTACTTATATTGGAAGGTGTAATATATTCCTACTTATTGGCCTAAATCATTTTCTAATAAGATATCAGCAAAGGGTGTAAATAAAGATATTCCAACACCCGGTATCGTCTCCTACTCATTTACATGGGGGCTGCCATTTTCTTGCTGATTTGGAGTTGTACATGAACCATTGAGAAATGTTCCAGTCAGGAAGATATTTTGAATCCAAATCCTAAATTGATTTTCTTCATTACCTAAAATCCCATATGTGACGAAAAATATAAAGTGGGTGTTTACATGTATTATAAAAATTAAATCTTAATGATACTTTTAAATCGTCTGGTTTTGCTTAACAAAAATCTATTTTCTTGGGTTTGCCAAACAGAGCAGAACATAATATATGCAGCATGCATTCTGACTTTTCAAGTCCATTATCCGAAAGCAGGTGAATGCATAGTTTGCCGCTATAGATGCTCAGGGAAGAAGCATCCATAAAATTTGAATTAATTTGCTCCGTCCCATACGTCCAGTATCAAGAAAATAGATTTCTATTAAGCGAATATCGATTTTCAACAGAAATATATAAGGAAATCTTCAGTTTAAAAATAAATTGACATATCTATTCTATATTTTTAATCTCAAATGAGTTTTTAATTTTGAAAAAGGCAATTGAGCATTTGGATTAAGAAGATCTTCTGGTACACATAAACAAAATGGCAGCCCCCATGTGCTGCTAGCAGACGATACATATTGCTAGCAGATGGTAAATTTTGCTTAGAAAATCTTGATTCGTATCGATCTCGTATATTTTGACGCGAAGCCATATAGTCTAACAAGTAGGAATAAATAACACCTTTGAACACTATTGTCTTTATTTTTGAGCGTAATTCTCCTTTAACCAAACATCACTGAAGATTTCCTGTTCCAACTTACTTATAATTTCAAATTTAATGGCTCACATTGCCATAAATGCTCCATTAACTGATTTTTTAATGCCCTAAAAGTTAAAGGTCCCCAGAAATCCAAATGCAAGTTAATTTCTGTTGATGTGCGGGCATGCATACAACTCATATTTTGTTATTAAAACATCTAAAGATGTTTCATAGATTTTTAAATATTTTTTGAAATATTTTTTCCTAGCCTCTTAAGCTCCACCCCCCAAAAAAGCTCCAGATCTTATTCCCGAGATGACATCATCTGTCAATCATTAGTGAGCTAAGGCGAGAAAGTGGTATGTAGCTTTGCCAGAGATAACCATCTGTTCTAATGGAGCATACAATGCCGACATAGGAGTTGCTATGCCAGACATGCTGTAGCATCACCACGAAAAGAAGGGTAATGAGGAGGTATTGTTTGAAAGCATGCAATTCTATTGTGAGCATGTGCTGAGCTGGGGGAAGTTACATTCCACTCTGTATTGTAGAATGTTAGTATGGCTGACTAATGATTGGCAGATGATGTCATCTCGGGAATAAGATCTGGAGCTTTTTTGGGGGGTGGAGCTTAAGAGGCTGGGAAAAAATATTTCAAAAAATATTGAAAAATCTATGAAACATCTTTAGATGTTTTAATAACAAAATATGAGTTGTATGCATGCCCGCACATCAACAGAAATTAACTTGCATTTGGATTTCTGGGGACCTTTAAGAGAATCCCTATTCCACTGGTTTAGACCAAAGTATTCAGACTGTATAGTTGCCATGGTAAACCCTTTTGCATAGTTAAATTCTCGGCCCTACAGTATTATCAAACCAACAGGAATGGGTTTTGGGGGTTTTTTTTCTGGGAAATAAATGATTAATGGAAGCAAAGCATCATGCTAACTCAGAATCTGAAGAATAATATGAGCAGTAAGTTTTAACTACAACCTCATAATGAATATCAAAGGACTCTTCTCTTTGCAAATAATTCCTCTTTGTCGTTTTGAATCCGCATGACGCCCGTAAATCATTAGAGCCCACATAAAAAATAGCAAAGCTCTGTGTGTTAACTACAACCCATGATTTTATTACTGTTAGCCAAAATTAAACATTTGATCATTATTTTGATGTCTTCAATGTTTTATATCTTTCTGCTGCATATTTAGCTTTAGTGTTTAATGTAATAGCATAAACCAATGCCCAACATATTTTATTTCAATGTCCAATGTCCAAGGTACTTCTTCCAAGTGGTGAGGATATAACTGATATATGACTGGCTACTTACATCTTCATTTACTGTTTCATCTGCACTATCATCATATTCTTCATCATCAGATAATTCTTCCTCTTCTTCCTCCTCCTCTTCCTCTGTTTCTTCTTCATCCTCATATTCTGGTTCTTCTTCCACCTGAAAGCAAAAGAATGATAAATATATTCATGATTGGATCTTGTACTTCTTCATTCACTGAATACCAATTATATCATGTATTTCAACTCATTTACTTTTAATTAATTTAAAAAAAATAATTTCATAGTACAATTTAGTAAGGTCAATTAGGTTTGAAATGTTCCACATGGTGCAGATCAACATGTTAAATGAAAGTAGAACTGCCATTTATCAATTTTTTCAAACATCATTTAAATATATCACACTGAATGAATACAAACTTCAGAAATGGCAAACAGCATAGATCTTTTTTTTTTAATTCAGAATATATTACCAATTCTATGAAAATTCCACATCTTCCTTTCTTTCTATAATTGTGCACACAGTATAAACTACAGAGTGATCTCCATGCTCTTCAATCTGCTGTTCATATTGTTAATGAATCTTGTATTTCCAAGAGCATACACAACTTTACTACATCTTACATATTTCTTATAGAAATTAATAATCAGGTAATAATTCCAAAGCCAATGATCTACAGCACAAGCATTTACTGGGCAAATTTATTTCAGGTTTATATCATTTTTGTCACTCTATGAATATGATCTGAAGGGGTGATCTATCCACCTGCTGTGAATTGGTCAAAATGGTCTTAGGATTAATGTTGAGTACTACATGTAAACCCAACAAAACAATGTATCATCCAAATTTCAGTCCTGGACTTGACTTACCCTCTCATTAGGGTCTAGGTTCATACTAATCTTGAGCATCCTCTCTATCCTACCAGCGAAGCCAGCAGAGTCGGGCAAGACAAAACCAGAACGCAGGGTAGCTGTCTCAAACATGACGATGGCAAGATCCTTGGCTGTCTCGTCATCCTTATCGGCTTCAACCTTCTCTAAGAGTGTCTTGATGAGAGGATGCCTAGGGTTCACTTCTAGGGTCTTCTTCTGGGAGGCATAATACCTAGGTAGCAAGATAATGAGAGGACAAACATGAGTTGTTAATCACTCTACAAGAGCTACACTACTTTTGATTTACACTACACATGATTAAGTGCATACAGGCTAAGATAAGCTATTAGTGTCTATAGTTTAAAAGTCATCATCATAGGTTTCACTTCTGCACAATAGAAACTTAAGTTCCCTCCCAAAAACATAATAACTAATGTTTCTGACAGATCACCATACTAACAATTAAAGAGTATATAGGGCGGAAGATGATGATCATCGTGGTAGTACAATAAGAGTATAAGTTGATCTGTTGTCACACGAAGGAGCAAACGAGGGTTGCGACGTTTCGACCGCTAACTGCTAGTCTTCGTCAGGCAATGTGAACAATCGCCGCTGCAAGCGCTTTTTATAGCGTAAGCTGCGTTCTGACCCCACGCTACCCGGCAGACTCGACGGCGTTGTCTACAAGATCCCATGCAGGACTTGCGACAAGGTCTACATCGGCGAAACAGGTAGACCCGTAAGCGAAAGAATGCTAGAACACTGCAGAGATGTCAAGCACCGTCGCATAGATAGTTCGGCAGTCGCTGAGCATGCTTGGAGCGCACAGCACCCTCCCAATTGGGATGAGGTAAGTTGCATTGCGCGGGATAAGCGTGTTAAAGAAGCTATCCAAATCTGTTTACACCCCAATAATATCAATAGAGATAACGGCATTGACATCCCGGAGGAATGGCTCCCCACCATCCGCCGACATGCGCCCCCTACCGTTGCCCTCCGCCCGACGTCCGCATTTCGCCCTCCAGTAGCCAGTAGCCCGCCAGTAGCACCGACGGGGTTTTCCCCGAAGTCCGCATCCCGTCCACCGATCGCACAGTCCGCGGCTTCTGATTGGTCGGTTTCACGGACCAATAGCAGCGCGGCAGTTCCGGCGCGCTCGGAACGCAGCTTACGGTATAAAAGGCGCTTGCCACGGCGATTGTCCACATTGCCTGACAAAGACTAGCAGTTAGCGGTCGAAACGTCGCAACCCTCGTTTGCTCCTTCGTGTGACAACAGATCAACTTATACTCTTATAGAGTATATACTAAAAGTGGCCAATACAGAGTACCAGTAATAAATATCAGAGTGAAATACATCTCTCTTAAAAGTTTCACTCTGCCTCAACATTTCAAATATATACCCTACTAGAGCAATATGTCAATACCACTGATTATGCTTATTTCAGATTACTTATGTCACTTTCTTGGACTAGAATTTCTGAATCTTTCTTCAAAGAACGTATACACTTGCATTATAAATTCACACCGAAGAATTACATGTGCGAATAACTGTATTAGGATCTTTGCATACTATTGTAAGTAAAACAGTCCAAGCAAGAAAGGTTATAAATAATAGTAGATTGCAAACTTTTCAAGTGCTCTTTTTTCAGTTTATCAATACATTTACTCCCTTTTTCCCCCCATTAAACTCTACGGACCTTCGTTACACGAAATTCAATGGCACCATTGAAAGGGTTTACACAACAAATTTATACTCACTCTGTGTTTGGATTATTAGCCTGTGCATATGCCTGAGCCTTCATGATACGCTCCATATTTCCAGACCATCCGTATTGACTAGCAACCAAGGCACAGGGTGAGTCACTCAGACGGTTAGAGATCTTAGCCTCCTTGATCTAAATCAAAAGAATATCAATAATTAATGGCTTGATAAATCAAATATTTTAACATTAATATCATTCACGACACAAAATGGGTTTATCATTGGAACAATTAAACCAATAATAATGGTGAATGTACTGTATTCACTGAGAGATCTCTAGAAAAGTTTGATGTCATATAAATCTATCGTTTTGTAATTCTTACATCAAAAAGTATTTCTGCAGGAGCTGGGTGTAAATATATTTCCATAGAAAGGGGTTACAAACACAGGCTATCAATTTTAAGCCTACTGAAATTCAGTAAACATAAATCCACTTTATCACACTTACATTTTAATGTTTTTAGAATATCTGAGTCTTCATGAAAAGAGAATGATAGGACAGAATACCTCTCCAAAGCCTGTTTTTGCATGAATCATACAAAGTTCAATTTTCTATAAATCGACCACAGCCATACCAATGACAAATCAAGCTTGACCTACAAAACAGATGAAGTACTTGCAATAAACTTGCAAAAAAATTAATAAAAAACTTGCAACATTTCAATTTGATGCTAAAAAAGTACAGTAAGCAACCAAGATTTCAAGGGATACATACCTCATCTCCCAAAGCTGTATCCTTGAGCCACTTGAGAAGGGGTTCAAACTTAGCCTCCATCTCCTCCCTCCTCTCCTTAGCTGCCTCAGAGTCCTCTCCATCAATCTTCAGTCCCTCCTTAGCAACATTCTGGAACTTCTTGCCTTCAAACTCAGGTAGGGATTGGATGCAGTATTCATCTACAGGCTCAGTCAGGTAGAGAACCTCATAGCCCTTCTTCAGGAGTCGCTCAACAAATGGTGAAGATTCAACCTGGTGGTGGAGTTGACAGGAATTTGTTACCATCTCAAGGTTTGTCAAGTGATCACATCCCATAAAATTAGTACAGGGAAATAAGAACGATGGGATCAGTATCACTTAATCTCATTTACAGGACAAACTAAAATTTGATTGCTAATCTGAAGTATTTTTTACACGTCCTTCTTTGACAAGATGTGACAATACAAATAACAAATAACCAAACAAAATGAAAACTTGTTTATAATCCCAAAGACTAGCCAATGCTTCTTAAAGGCACTTAATGAGCTGACTCAAAGGCTATTCTTACCTCTTTCCTGCTGGTTCCAGCAACAAAATAGATGACCTCCTGCTTCTCCTTCATACGTTCCAAATAATCCTGGAGACCGGTCAATTCTGTGTCAGAGTTAGAGGAGAAGAACCTGACCAGCTTGGCCAGACGGGACCTGTTGCTGTGGTCTTCGATGATTCCCAGCTTGACGTTGACTCCGTATTCCTTGTAGAAGCTCTCCATGTATTCATCAGGGTCCATTTTCTTCAGCATGTCAAGAGTCTGAGTAGGGTAACAGGGGAAAAAAGATAATTATCATCAACCCAAATAGTTGGTATTGCAAGACGGTTCAAACTGTTGTATTAGATTAGTATTAAATGATGGAAGCTCTCAAACAAATTTACATTAAAGCATGCAGTATGACCTCTTGGCATTGAAACTTTTAAAAGAGCTTTCAAGAGCTTTCATATTTTTAGACAAAGTGTATCACTTTACAACATAAGGATAGATCACCTCTATCTAAACATTATTTAGATCCAAACTTCCCTCTCAAAGACGTTATGTAATGTAAATGTTGGGAAGCACGCTGCAAATTTATTGGTTATTTACAGTACTATCATTTGCGTGGGTTTTCTCGTCACCCTTTCTGTCTGGGTAAAAATGAATGTCAATGTAACTAATAAATTCAATGTTCCTGGGAAATTCGCAAGAAAGGATGAATAGATGAGGGTAGGTTACCTTCCTGACTAGTTTCTTCTTGATGACCTTGAGTAGTTTATGTTGTTGTAGGGTCTCACGGGATACATTGAGAGGCAGATCATCGGAATCAACAACACCCTTGATGAAGCTGAGGTACTTGGGCATCATATCTTCAAAGTCATGGGTGATGAAAACACGGCGTACATACAGCTGTACAGACAAAAAAAACGAAAAGAACATCTTGGAAATTGTTGCGATAGGCTTCATAAATCTGAACCTGACCTATACATACAAAGCCTGAAAAATACCTTTTTGAGATTCTGATTTAATTAGTTTTATATTCATAATTTGATCATATCAATTGAAAGCAACAAGAGGGTAAAATCTAAATCACAGAATAACTTGTTTTCTTCTTATTTCTGTGGGTTTTACTCACATGTCCTCAGAACTACAACTCAAAATGACTGGTCCAAAATAAATACAACTCTTAAAATTTAAAATCCGAATCTAAACTCTACTCAATTTTGAAATGTTTGTGGTTCTTTATGTATTAACCTGCGACTCTAACAATATTTTCTGGTTGGACATAAAAGCCTGAGGTCACAATCACAAATTCAAGTAAGTTATTATTTGGTGTCTAGGCAGATCAGGACAGGGTCTAACAGCTCACCTTGATGTTGTCAAACTTCTTGCCATAGTCCTGGAACATCTGGTTAGGTGCCTTCTTAGGAACAAAGAGGATAGACCTGAAAGTCACCTCTCCCTCAGCTGAGAAATGAGTCTTAGACATGGGTGCCTCAGTCTCCTTGGTGAATGACTTGTAAAACTCCTCATACTCATCATCGGTGATATCCTTTGGCCTGTTATACACACATCAAATAGAATGTCAGTTAAGTTTATGAATGCTGACCTCTATTGGAGGGGTACATGTGGCGAACAGGTTCATTGACACAAGGCAGCTGATTATCACATCTTTTAGAGCGTGTGTGAATTTGTTCCTTATATCAAACAAATATCACAATAGCATACAATTTGTTTTCTTTGATTTTGAGTTCATTCAATGTTTAGAAGTATTTCAAAATGTAATACGTGAACTGAGATTGGATATCAAATTTCTACTGTAAACCGAGCTCGCTTTAGCATAAATTGTGTACAGTTGTGCATATCAACTAAAGATTTACATGTTTCTCCACTATGTTCAAGGCCAAATGATGCAGCACATATGTATTTCCATCTCATAGAAGATTATATAAGGAACTTTCTATAAGCACATCAAACACTTGACTTACGTAGTAATGCTTCTTTTAGTCTACTTCATTATTTTTATAGGGCAGGATTTTGTTTCTACTTACGCTCTAGTCCAGATAGGTTTGTTCTCATTCATCAATCTCCAATCCCAAGTAGTCTTCTCAACCTTCTTAGTCTTGGGTTTATCCTCCTCTTCTGTCTCCTCCTCAACCTCAACATCTGATCAAACAAATCAAATAAGAAATATTTGATAACGAGGCTAAAAACAAGTAATTTCATGTAATTTTACGTAAATTGACCTCTGACCTTTGACCTCCTTACCCCAAAATCTAATCAGCTCATCTTCGTATGGGGATACATACTAGTACCAAGTTTGAAGTTCTTACCTCAAACAGTTCTTGAGATATCGCGGTAACGGTGCTAAAAACCAAGAATTTCATGTAATTTCATGTAAATTGACCTCTGTGACCTCTGATCTTTGACCTCCTTACCCCAAAATCTAATCAGCTCATCTTCGTATGGGGATACATACTAGTACCAGGTTTGAGGTTCCTACCTCAAATAATTCTTCAGATATTGCGGTAACACCCAGGATGACCAAATACTTTAAAATTGTCCAAAAGAGCAGATTTTTATGAGAGATTGCTAGACTTACCATCATCCTCAGTCTTCTCCTCTTCAGCTGCTGCTTCTTCATCTTCATCAATAGGCTCTTCTACAGTCTCTGTCTGTTATTGTCAAATTATAAATCAACATTTATGTATACGCTCTTTATGTGCTATTATTGAATATGACTTTTGCGAGTAAATCCAAAATGCTTCTATCACACTTTATTATGTCAACACACAAAATACTGGATATAAAATGTAATTGTCTAGTATGTCTACTACCGATCACATTTACGTTGAAGCAAAACTGATCTGAAAAATTAAAACACTTTACCTAAAAATGTGTAATTTTATTGTAGAAAACAGATTAAATTGCAGATACCATATTTTTTTACAAAAATGAATCACACTTTTATTAGTTTGAACAATTTTAAAGGCTTAATATATTTAATGTGACAAACAAGACTGTAAGAAAAGTTCCTTCTGTCACTAAGGAATAAAAAAGGCATCTGAAGATCTTCTTCACAGCGTTATACATTAAGCTCATATATCATGTGTTAAGAGCCAGAAGGGCATTAACTCTGTGTTAAAACATATGAGTTAACGCCCTTCTGGCTCTCAACACACGATATGGTAGAAGGGATAATTCAATGTCATCACTAACCTTACTAGCCCAGAGGTAGATAGGGAAGTTGATGAACTGACTGTACTTCTTAACCAGTTTCTCAATGGTATCTGCTTCCAAGAAGTCATAGGCTTCCTCCTTCAGCAAAAGACTAGTGGAAATATACACATAAATGTTAATAAAGAATGTTGTACTGCATAAGTTAAGACTGTTTCAGCCCCTATACTTGTAATTTTATTTGGACAGAACATCAAAGAAATTTATTAGTGAATTTGTGAATTCATCGATATTAACTCCAGCAAAAAGGGGTCTTCAAAAGAGTATCTGAGTTTCATCATAAAAAAAAAAATGCAATATTACAACTTATCCTATAAAAGAGGCTTTTATATAAAGATGTGTCTAACCCACAATTATGTATCACAGATGACTTTCTGGTGAGTTTTTGACAACTTTTGCAGTAGATTTTGATCCAAGCAAAGCAAATGTTAAGGTACAAAATAATCAGTCATAATCAAAGACAACCCTTAAGGCATTCCTTGATAAATGACATAGTGCGAGGTACCTGATAGTAGTTCCACGTTTGAGAGTGTCTCCTCGAGGGTCCTTGTTGACACTGAATTCAGCAGAGTCTGATTCCCAGATGTACTGTTCATCATCGTTGTGTTTAGATGTGACGATAACGCGCTCAGCAACCAAGAATGAGGAGTAGAAACCGACACCAAACTGACCAATCAGATCAGTAGCTTCAGATGAATCCATTTCCTAAGAAGTAAAACATATTTAGATCATTATTTACACTTTTTCCAACCTTTTGGCTTTTTAAAGTCGATCAACGGCAGGATGAATGAAAAATTACGAACTTTGAATTCAGTAGGGTTTTGTTATACTTAAGATAAAGCCAAGTTCTGGCCATGTGATTACATTGTGAAAGAAACAAAGTGATTGGGAATGGTTGATTATGTCTACATAAGAATCAGTGTATACTGTGAGGTTTTGGAGTCATCAAAACGAGAAATTTACTCTATCTCACAGAAATGTGTATACAGGACTGCACACATATGTGGCATGAATGTTCGGCCCAAACAGTACAGCTATTTCTCATCATACTTCGAATAGGAGGGCATTTGACGAGCAATCCTTTTCAAGGGGCATTTCTACTATGATGTTCTTCCAAACTGACATAATAGGAACAAGAAAGCTCACAAATTATTTTCACCTTTCCCAGATCTCAACCTTCTCTTTAATTTTTTTTTAGGTAAAAAGATGAGATTAAACAAAGGGAATAAAATTTATCAGTATTTTTACATGATTCAAAATTCTATCTATATGTCATAATGATTCAATGCTACCACAGCTCTACAAATAGTTTCATAGTTTAATTTGTCATGAATAACTGGTCCATTCTACAATTAGATTAAATAATGTGTTAAGGTTATGTACAGGGTTCATTCCTACAACAGCTCAACAGCTGTTGAAATCCCTCATAAACATATTGAACAATTGCGAAGAACTTACTGAGAGCTTTTCAAAGAATTCACTGGTTCCTGATTTGGCGATAGTTCCCAGGTTGTTGATGAGGTCACTCTTGGTCATACCCACACCAGTATCAGTCACATGAAGCATATGATTGTCTTTATCAGCCTACAAAAATAAAACAGGATAAATTACTTACGGGCAAAATACAAGAATAACTTCAGAGAAGACAGAAAAAACAGTGTATGATCATTAGCAGAAGAAGTGAAATAGAACAGCTAGAAATTATCGTTAGCTCCGTGCTATACCTAAATGTTCTGATAGTTCATATATTTGGTTAAAATTGGATTTAAGGTGATGAATATAATAAGAACATGGAAGAGCAATAACCATCAGAACATGAAATATTTTACTAAACAGTTATTAAAAACAATTCAAGGGTTCTTAATCTAAACACCTCTTCTACACAGATATACAAATCATGAGAAAATATTCATCAAAAATTTTTCGAGGTAATCAGATGTCAAAGTATTCTGCACTTTTCATACATCAAGTTTGGAAAGAGATCGCTTAAATTGTAATTGTCAACTGCGCATTTACATTACAAGCACGTGATATAAAGAGAATTTCTCACATCATAAAATGAGTCTTTAAACTAAAAAGTATTATTATTTTTTGAGGTAATCAGATGTCAAAGTCAGATCAGATGTACAATCAGATGTTAAAGTATTCTGCACATCTCATTCATCAAATTTGGAAAGAGATCACCTAAGTTGTAATTGTCAACTGCGCATTTACATTACAGGTGATATAAAGAGAATTTCTCACACCATAAAATGAGCCTTTAAACTAAAAAGTATTACTGTGAGATTTATAAGGCGGCTACCTTTATCTTGATAGAGAGTTCTTCCGTAGCATCCAAAGCTGCTTTATCTGTCAATGATGTCAATCTGATCTTATCCAAAGCATCAGAAGCATTGGAAATCAACTCACGCAAGAAAATCTGCACAGGAGATAACAAAATTCATTCAATGTCATCACTTAATGAAAAAATCAACTGGAAGTCACAAAGATAACTTTTATTTTATAAAACACTTGTGAATCTAGTCAATAAACTCCTGATTTTAATACTTGTAAAGTCAAAAGATTCAGATAAAATCAGAATATAAAACTACTAAAATAAAGCATAATTTATTTAATGTAAAATGGAAGAAGCAGTTTATTGGACAGTAGTAAAGATTAATTAGACTTTAGAAAAAGAAGTCATGCTATGCTCTTTAATCTCTTATTGCTATTTTGTGTAATCTATTAAAGCAGTTTGATTTGTGGCATCATGAAATAGATACCTGTGAGCCTTGGGTGATTTAGCTCTGGAAGGGTCGCTCTGAAAAATACTGAAAAGAGTTCTGGTACAAAAAAACCTGATAAAAAGCTAATATGCACAAAAACAAATTTTTACACTGGAGAGTTGCAACATACCTCCTTGTTCCTGTAGAGTGAGTTGATAATGAGTTTCATCATACGGTTGACCTCAGCCTGGAATATATGCTTCTCTGCTGAATCTCGTAACTCTTTCATTTGGGCAACATTCAGTCCATCCAATTTGATTGCTTCCTCTTCCCTACAAGCGAAGTAACATGTATGTAATTCACTCTCTAGAAACCTCTATGTATAAACTGTTATATGTCATTTGTCTATTAAAGATGACATAACATTTCATTTCAACTCTTACATGATGAAATATTTCTATTTTTTAACAATGGTAAAGTGAAGGGGCAGGTATTTATCTTCTTAATGTGCACATTTATAAGTCTGTTAATATTTTTAATTTTTCATAAAATAAATATATTAAATGCACATTACTTTGATTTCTTTTTTCCAATTTTGCTCCAACATGTACATGTATATTTCCTTGGTTGTAATCTCTAGATTAAGAGAAAATGCCTCACAATTATCATTTCAAAATGTTGGCTAAGTAAAAAGTTCCCAATAAACTAAAAAAAAGATTTTTGTGGCAGAAAAGTAATGGAAATATTAATCTTTCTGTCCTCCAGTGCTTGCATACTGGATCAAATTATCATAAGACTTGGTGTATTCAGATAGTATCCATCTGTTACCATGACAACAGTAAGGCTTCCAGGGAAAGTGAGCATGTTTACCTTGCTACAACTTCATCATCAGTCTTTGATCCATCACGACTCTTTCCAATGTCTTCTTCAACGGCTGCCTCTCCATCATCTTCGTCTGCTGCTGATGCACATGCTGTAAGGAAATAATGCACAAACCATCAAGGGCTGTAAGAAGTTGTCAGATTCCTGAAGAAATTATGAATGGCCATGCAGTTATCCAGGAAATAAAAGATTCTAGGCAGCTATCATAGCTTACTGTAGGGCCTCCAATTTGATTTTGTCAAGGAAATATTGACACAATAACAACTTGAAACTGCTTTTAGTGCATATTTTTTATCAGTACAAGTTCAAATACAAATTTCTTTTTATTTGGCATTTCATCAAGCATTGGAGCCTTTGGAAACCATGACAAAGAAATTGCATATTAAACTATTATTCTTTTGATTATAGGCCTAGTTGCTTGACAATGTCTGAGAATGTCTGAAAATATCGACATTCAAATTCATTTTATAATTAATAATTAGAATAGGCCTACATTTATACACTGTAGGCCTAGATCTATATCTACCATTAGGTCTAATTCCAATTGTGATATTGTTCATTTCTATGCCTGAATCTAATTAAATCAATCTCTCGTCTGCTTCGTTCAACAACAATATCAATATCTAGGCCCAAGTCACAAATTACAGAAAAATGACAAAATTATTGATGCATGTCATGGTCATGGAAAAGTAGATGTCACTTGTCAGATCTAGACCCTAAGTGAGACATAATTATTTTGACACAGGTGAATGTTGAATTAGAAGTTTACATTTCAGTGTTTCTCACTTTCTCAGTTTCTGTTTTATTTATTTTTGTCTTTTTGTCATTTTGATTCTTTGTCTGTTTGTAAACTCGCAGCACGAGCATGTACAATTTTCTTCTTAAAAGAACATGTCACATCATGACGACGACTTGCACCCTGCATTCTACATATCCATCCATTCATTAAAATTCTATTTGTACATGTACCGGAATTACTTCAATAAGTTGAGAAGAAACAAAGGGTTGAATCTTAACACTACACAAATTCAAAGATATGGGACTGTGCGAAGAAAAAAAATGTAAATTTCTCAGCAGGTTTCTCCTAAATATACATTTAAAATATAATCTTGTAGCTTACCTGAAAACAGCAGAACACCTATGACGGCTAAAAGCCAAAATTTCTTCACCATTTTGACTGCTTCTCAGACACGACAGACTCAAACGAAGTAAAATGATGGGCAAACACCTATCAACTACCTTCCTCTTACAGCGCAGCTGAACGCTTACGTGTATTTCAGTCTCACAGACATTTACACACGTGTAAGATAGCCAATCATCGCACACCACGCCAAAAGGTTTTGATGACGTCGACCAATCGTAGAGGTCCAACTCAGCTTACAACCCTTTCGTGGACCAATATGATTGGTGCTGAAGTTCACATCGAATATTATCGAAAAGGGGCGTGGCAACTTGTTAATTCTACTATCCTAAGGATTATAATTTATTGAACAGGCCTACCTGTAAAAGGTCTAAAAGTAAATGATTAACAGAGACAAAGCTGTGAATAATGTAGGGCCTTTACTCTTTATAGGAAAGTGGAGCAGGATATCAACATCATTTAAAAAAAACAAAAAAAACAAAAAACAAAACAAAGCAAGACAAAACAAACTGACAAACAAACAAACATAGGCCTATCAAGCAGAGGTAAGGTTGTTGTCAGACCAAAATGTCGGCGACAAGCTCTTCGAAAGAGAGAGCGAGAGAGAGGGGGGAGGAGGGGGAGTACTCTTCCTCCTTCTCTATTATAGCAACGGCCCATTCCCAGGGGCGGATACAGAATTTTCAGAAAGGGGGGGGGCGCGCAATTCAGAAAGGGGGCGCACACTGAGGAACCCTCCGTTTGACGAAGCCAAACGGCCATCTAGGGGGTCCGGGGGCATACTTTATCAGACAAAACGGGGGGCGCACGCCCCTTGCGCCCCCCCCTTCTGGATCCGCGCCTGATTCCCCCCCCCCCATTTTTTTTAATCAACATTTTTTAAACGTAGTTTGTTTTCTAAAACAAACCAGATTTTCTGCACCCTTTGTTTTTTTATTTAAACTTTCTAAAGATCAATTGGATTTATAAAGGTTGTGTAACAATTTAATCATAACATCAATTGAACTGGAGAGTATTATCGTCCTTCAAGTTAAACTTTAGTTGGCCTTCTCAATTTCCCCACTATGGTTCTCATGCAGTCTCTGCTTCCAATGTGCTGGTACTTGTAAAGGCTTATCAATATATTATATTTTCTTTTATTTTTATTTTTTATTATTTGTGAGGCATACCAGCCACATTGAGTTTCAGTTTTGCCTACTCAGAACTAAAAGGCTTCACAGAGCGACTATGACCTGTAATTGCTCTCTTTAGTTGTAGTAGTTTGGGGTTGTTTTTTTGTTTTTTTTATAGAACATGCACATATCTTGATATTTTATGAAAACAGCAACTTTTCTTTCCAAATGTGAGCATAGGCTTCATGCTGTTGAAGTATCACTTGCGGATTTAGGCCATGCAACCTGCCTCGGGCCCCTTTTTAAAACTCAGCCAAATTTCCATATTAAGTAGGCATAAACAGCCAAAACTGTGTCCTCCTTTCCAGTTTTTGTGAGAGATAAAAATGTAATGACCTCTTCCCTCTCTCTTTCATTTATGTATTTATTTATTTTTTTGTCAGGCTTGCTTGTGTACGATATTTTCCGGGATTGTTATTAATTAGAAGATTCATTACTGATAACATACACCATAAAAGCTTATGACCATATTTGTTACTATGGATACGCCCAAAGCCATGCATGGCTGCAAGGCGACCCTTGATACTGTTGTTGTTGGTACATTTTTGTTATTCATGAGGATATATGGTCTTTCATTTGTGATTTTGTTTTCTTCACAGAGTAGGTTCATGTGGAAGGGTGTTCAGGTACATGTGAAATAACTTCTCTTACCATTGATTAATTGAGAATGTCTACAACTTCTACCACCCCCCCCCCCCCCCCCCCCCCGTGGCTCGTCAAGGGAAGAGCGTCGGAAAGTATATTTGGAGCGCGGAGGGGAGGATCAATCATCGAGGATATTTTTATTTTTTCTTCACAAATACGAAATAGAAATACAAGAGGCAACACCTTATACGTGGGTACCTGGCATCGCTGCTATGTTGATAAAAAAAATGCTGATTTTATATTTTTAATCAATTCAACCAGGAAAATTACATCAGCTATATGCTTTTAGCATAAAAATAATGATTTGACTTTTTGAGGTATACAATAACTGCCTTCTTTAGAGAAAAAAAAGGTCGACTTTTTCGGAGAGAAAGACTTACCGATGCCCTTAATATAATGTGAATTTAGCTAGAAATTTATCAGAGGTTCATACAGTCTCAGTAGTTATTTTAAGTTATGTGGGAAGAATCCATTCGTTTAGGTTTAAACGATTTGAAATCAACTAAGCAGTGACTATTCTGGAGGAACAACGCCATCTCATGATCCTCTCTCATGTTGATCGTTCTCCTTAATTTAATACGTCTATATGGCTCTACTTCCTCTTACCCCTCTATCACATGATCCTCCCCTAACCTTGTATACATTATATTCTACAGGAGTGTTAAAGGCCAAGTCCACCCTAATATCAAGTTGATTTGAATAAATAGAGTAAAATTAAACAAGCGTAACAGTGAAAATTTCACTGAAATCGGATGTAAAATATGAAAGTTACGGCATTTTTGAAGTTTTGCATTATTTCATGAAACAGTGATATGCATAACATGGGCGGTATGCAAATGAGTAAACCGATGATGTCATGCACTCACTTTTCCTTATGTATTTTATTATAATTATGAAATATCATATATTTCATTTTTTTGCTTCAATAATGTAAAACATGGTTTGACTCCATATGGAACATGTAAAATCATCATTAATGTAACTTATTTTCATACAAGGAAGGGATTCTTTATTATCACATCTATAAAAATTGAAATATTTGAAATTTCATATAATAAAATACATAAGGAAAAGTGAGTGTGTATATGACCCGGAGATTTAACATGAACAACAGGTCATCATTAACCACAAGGCTTGCGAACTTAATAATTACAAATTTACTTATATTGGAATTTGGAAGGTGTATATTCCTACTAATTGGCCTAAATCATTTTCTAATAAGATATCAGAAAAGGGTATAAATAAAGATATTTCAACACCCGGTATCGTCTCCTACTCATTTACATGGGGGCTGTCATTTGCTTGCTGATTTGGAGTTGTACATGAACCATTGAGAAACGTTCCAGTCAAGAAGATATTTTGAATCCAATGCAAGACCTAAATTGCTTTTCTTCATTACCTAAAATCCCATATGTGACGAAAAATATAAAGTGGGTGTTTACATGTATTATAAAAATTAAATCTTTATAATGATATTTTTAAATTGTCTGGTTTTGCTTAACAAAAATCTATTTTCTTGGGTTTTGCCAAACAGAGCAGAACATAATATATGCAGCATGCATTCTGACTTTTCAAGTCCATTATCCGAAAGCAGGTGAATGCATAGTTTGCCGCTATAGATGCTCAGGGAAGAAGCATCCATAAAATTTGAATTAATTTGCTCCGTCCCATACGTCACAGTATCGAGAAAATAGATTTCTATTAAGCGAATATCGATTTTCAACAGAAATATATAAGAAAATCTTCAGTTTAAAAATAAATTGACATATCTATAATATTTTTAATCTCAAATGGGTTTTTAATTTTGAAAAAAGGGCAATTGGGCATTTGGATTAAGAAAATCTTCATGTACACATAAAAAAATGGCAGCCCCCATGTACTGCTAGCAGACTATATATATTGCTAGCAGATGATAAATTTTGCTCAGAAAATCTTGATTCGTATCGGTCTCGTATATTTTGACGCGAAGCCATATAGTCTAACAAGTAGCCTTAAATAACACCTTTGAACACTATCGTCTTTATTTTTTGAGGTTAATTCCCCTTTAAAGTTTATTCCGTTCACATGGGCCGTAACTTATTCGTTCATTCGCACCGTCCCCTTAAAAACCATGCAGTCTACCAATACTGATACCACTTCCCCTAATGCTCTCATGTTTGTCTCAAGTATTTCCATTTCCCCTCTCTCTCTCTGTCTCTGTTGTCCTATTATCATTTTTTTCCTTCATCATGAAGAAAACCTAGCTGAATATCGTATAGCCATGCGATACCATAATTTGTTTTGAATGCACTCAGTGTACGACAAGAAATAAAAAATCATATGTAATCATTTAAGAATTTATTCAAGATTTTACTTTTCAAAGTTATGCGGCATTTTTTGGAAATATGAGGCGCCGTTTGTAAATTTATTATTTAGCCCAATTATTTACATATAATTCACTATTTAGCTCTTTTCTACAATTATTTATATATAATGACATAAAGGATACAATTATTTATAAATAATGGTTTCAAAATGTTCATTATATATATAATGAATTGTGCAATTTCCATTATTTATAAATAATGATTTCACAAATTCATTATATATAAATAGGTCTAACCTACAATTCATTCGATCTGCAACCTAACCTGATCGATGCAATACAAAGCAGGCAATGGTATGGAAGATGAGGGAGTTGGAGAAGCAGGTGGTCGGAAGTCCGACATGTCCCTCATGACGTTCTGAACGACATTCCAGACCACGTCTTCCAAATTAGGCAGGGACCGCGGAACCGGGGGGGGGGGGGGGGCTGCAGCCCCCCCCCCCCACTTTTTCAGTAAACACGTGCAAACATATGGCAGTGCAAAAATGTGGTTATACACGCAGCCCCCCCCCCCCCCCCCCATTAAGCCCCTCCACTTTCCAAGACGTTCCTCTTCATGTTTGGGCGGGGCCTAAGGCCCCCTATTAGCATATAATGGAATTTATTTATAAATAAACCAATAGACTCGTACGCTAACATTTATGAAAGGTGCTGCATATCTTTATAGTTTCATTTGTCTTTCGATGATGAAAATAGTGATGAACATTTAGGTGATGAACATTTAGGTAAATAATGGAAATCCTATATATAATGGATTTGTGAAATCATCTTTGGAGATTGTAAATATTCATTATTTATATTATAATGAATACTGTGAAATAATGGAAATTGCAAAATTCATTATTTATCCTGCAACCCTCGACTTAAGATGATCTCTATCATTAATGATAGTTATTTTATCCCATACTCTATATGTGAATTGTATTTTCTCCAGTGCCACTGTGTTAGATGGGCGGAATCCCAGGTTTCAAATTATTTACAAGTACTATGTTACGTCATTGTCCTATTGGCCCTCTATCACCCCCGGTGAGGCGCGCTAATCTTTTTCAGGAATATAGTATTTATTCATCCTCGAAATGAGTTGGAGAGGGACGGGTTGACTTGTCTCACCGAGTCACACCAGGGTCTATAGAATAAGGCATATGTTCACTCGTGACATGGTGTGACACTGTCGACTTTGTTTCGTTCAGTGCTGTACATGGGGGCGGGGGGGGGGGTCTTTTTATTTATAAATAATTGTATCCTTTATGTCATTATATATAAATAATTGTAGAAAAGAGCTAAATAATGAATTATATGTAAATAATTGAGCTAAATAAATTTACAAACGGTGCCTCATACTGGAAAACATGTAAAATGAGTTGAAGAATAATAAAAAAAATTTTAGCAAAAAAAAAAGGGAAAGAAAGGAAAAAAAATACGAAGAAAACATGCAAGAATGAAATGTCAATATACATGCTCATAACAACATCTTCATATAGGCCCATCTTTAAATTCATACAAGAATATTTACATACTCACGATTTCAATAACTTTACTTAACTGTACCATACAATCTGGCAATGAAATTGAAGATCCATTCACAATATTTGTTGTTCCATTTGCATCATCTTTTAAAATATATTTCATTATCATGTATCATTTAACTGCAAAACAGTGAGCAATATACTACATTTCAAATTTCTTCTCTTCAAAAATGAATGAGCATGATCATGTATATCTTTTTTTGTCTTAAGCAACAGCATTTACTGCAAGGTATGTGTACGTAGAAACCTTTTTTCCCTTCTATCTACAATAATTCACATAAAGTACTGAGAAATTAACTCAAATAATAAACATCAACATCATCATCTTCACTTTTATCATCATCATCATCATCATCATCATCACCATCATCATCACCATCATCATCATCATCACCATCATCATCAACAACAACACAGCACAAGATGCGCATTAGCTTGCTATTTACATCCAATAATATATCTCAATATATGCAATTTGATTCAGTGATCAACTGGAAATCCAAAAGGGCCTGTAACATAAAGAGATACAATCAGTCTTAAGCCCACCGCACACTATATGATTTGGGAAGAAAATGTAATAGTATCTGATATAAACATTTAAACACATAAAATATTTTTGAGTGAGGTTCTGATTAGTCATATAGATATTAAAATAAAAAATATGGCCTATTGTGAACTTTCTAGTAAGAGTAAAGACCAAATCGGCTCCGAGTCGTAGTGACGTCAGAGCAGTCCTATGATTGTCTACAATTTGAAACTGATTTGGCCCTTATTCCGCGTATAAGGCCGACAGCGCACCCAAATTCTTTTTTTAGTGTTAATATTATTGACAACCTGAATCAGGTAGATTTTATATGTGAAAATTGCCATATTTAATGATATTGTATTTCCAAAATCGGATCGCAGACCAATCGTAGCATGTTGTGGGCTTTATGACTGATATCAATCATAAGTCTATGGCAAACCATGTACTGAAGAGTTACAATTGATTGTAGCTCTTTATGTTACAGACCGGAGATCTTTATTTAATTCATAGTGCCATGCAGAACATGAAGGATGCTCCTCTGCTAATACCAAAATCTACCAACTTTTACAGGTCCCTATCAAAATTTGAAAATTTTCCAAATTGCTTTGAGTATCAGTCTATTATATTATACTACAGGTACAAGTACCCCCAATTTTGCTCTTCAACTCTGCTTCTTTCTTTTTGATTGGCCGGCTCAGCTCTCTTTGTAATCAGCAAGCCGGTTCACAGTCTTCCGGATGTCACTGTCTCCCAAGTTTGGGATACAACAAACCGGCCAAACTTGTGAATCGAGTCAAGGTATTTGTGCTTTGTCTTTGGGGCATAACCGCTCCATTTCCTTGTTGATGCTTATATATCAGTTAAAGAGAAAATGATGTTTTCATTAATAAAAATTTAGATACAGTATATAACAAGAAATCACAAATCATACGTCATCATTTAAGAATTTATTTCAAGATTTTATTTTTCAAAGTTATCTGCATTTTTTGGAAAACATGTAAAATGAGTTGAAGAATAATAACTTTTTTTGACAGCAAAAAAAAGTAAAGAAAAAGGAAAAAATAAGAAAACATTATGCAAGAATGAAATGTCAATATACATGCTTGTAACATCTTCATATATCTTTAAATACATACAATAATATTTACATACTCACGATTTCAATAACTTTACTTAACTGTACCATACAATCTGGCAATTAAATTGAAGATCCATTCACAATATTTGTTGTTCCATTTGCATCATCTTTTTTAAAAATATAATTCAATATCATGTATCATTTAACTGCAAAAATAGTGAACAATACTAGATTTCAAATTTCTTCTCTTCAAAAATGAAAGAGCATGATCATGCCTATCGTTTTTTCACAAGTAACAGCATTTACTGCAAGGAATGTGTACATAGAAATTTTTTTCCCTTCCATCTACAATAATTCACATAAAGTACTGAGAAATTAACTCAATAATAACATCAAAAACATCATTTTCTTTTTTAATATCATCATCATCATCATCATCATCATCACCACAGCACAAGATGTGCCTTAGCTTGATATTTACATCCAATAATATATCTCAATATATGCAATTTGCATATATGTGTACATGCAAATCCTCTATTTTCCTGCATAGTCCATTGTGATTACTAGCATCCAGCAATACACATTATTGCTTGTAATTTCTTTTCTGGTATCATACAATTACTCAAGCGAGATATATACATGCATTTCATAACTTTTCCTTCTAAATATAAGTTGATGTATATGAAGATTCTATTAATAAAGGTTGTGTTTACAGATCACCATGAAGATTCTATTAGATTGGAAGTATTCCTAATTACAAAATAGGAAGGAAGAATCGTTCATTGGTATATACCGTGAGATAAAAATGATCTGAATATACATTTTTCTCTGAAGACCTGTATTTTGGTTATACAGTAAACAAGATAGCCAGTATCCAGCTTCAAATGGAAGTACAAGAGTTTTGTCAAAATTAGAATTCTAATTTTGAGGTGTTCAATGATTTTCTTCATGTGCTCCCCTGAAAACATTTGTCCAATAAATTTCAAACACAATATCATGATAAAGGCAGAACACTTAACATATGGCAATAACATCCTTTCCACTTTCTAACAAGAGAGTAACCTATAAGTCAAACAAGGATGCAATGAGACATAAATACAATTAATGATCATGGATGTCATACTAGTACAAAACCTGGACTATCAATTCCATGACACTACATCAATAAAGTCTATTCCCTTTGCTCGGAAAGCATGACAGTACATTGCATATCACATTTGGCACCCCATAATGAAAGGTCTGCACCAATGTCACAAGGCATTTATAAACCAGCTCCTTCACAAGTGCTGTACACTCATTGTATTTTGCTATACTAATGGAATGGGAACAAATTCCTCATAGCAAATACATAAACTTGATACAGACTTTAAAAACAATAATGGCACTTTTGTTGAAGACTATATCTTAATACTATACATATGGCATTATGGAGAGCATTCACATCTTTGCATATTTTTCAAGAATACAAGCTACATACAGTAAATGCAAATGCAAAGAATATGTCACAAGTTATGCAAGATTTACAAAGAAAAATATCAGCACTTTGCACTACTTCTGAATACAAAATGAATGGCTATATTTAACAAACAATTGCTTCTGTGATTTTTGAAACGTTTTCAAATCGTATAATAATGGCTTACACATAATATAAAAATACAATCAAATAATGTAGAAAAATGTATCTCTACTGTTGTACTGAAGAGAAAATGGAATGGGACAAAAACCTCATACTCTTTGCACATTCAGTGGAACATTCTTATAAAAGTCTCACAAAAAAGGTGAATTCATAGAAATATAAAATGGACAAATTTGTTACAGTTATGATAGAGCTACGCACCTGTATAATCACATGAGTGTGTGTACAGCTTTAGATTATGGTTAAAATTACACAAGGATATTGGGAAACAAGCATCATATATGAATGCAAAAATAGGAATCAGGGAATAGATGAATAATTGCTGAAAGGAAACTAAGTACTGTCACTAGAACTGTTTGGTAATGAGCCTGCTCAAGATTATTCAAAATTCTACCAAAAGTCAAACACCAAAGTAATGAATAATCATATTATAGGACTAAGGAGTAAATGGAATTTTTAAATGTAGTCTTCAGCATAATGACAAGTTTATATAAATACATAAATAAATATAGTGAGTAAGAGGGTTTACATTAATAAGATTAAATTTCAAGATGTTTGTGCTTCTTTCAGCTGGAAATTAGAAATATACAAGGGAGTAAAGAATAAAGACTTACATTCTCAACATTTATCAAACTCATTTAAAACTTGTTTAACATAATATGAAATCCTAATAGGCTATTTGAATACATTTATGAAAATAATTCAAGATATCACTTTTTAGACTGCATATTCATCTCTTGGCATACTCCTACTTTACTTAAGTTTCATGAACATCAAAATATTCAAGACCGCACAGTTAATTAGTATTAGTATAACTGTATTAGTTTGGACCATTATTCCATTTTAACCTCCTACATAAATTGTCTGACAGTGAGTGAGCAAGTTAATACAGTGAACAAGATACTGAACCCATTATAAACAGGTGAGTTTTACTTGAATTCTCCCATTATCATAAAGAAGTATTAATTTCTCTCAATACCTTTACCATCTCTTAATAGTTTTACCATAGGAATTAAAGAAAACATAAAGAAAGTTCTGAAAGATATTGTGAAAATTGAACCATATATCCTTTCCCACTTCATGTCAGTGGATTTTAATAAACATCCTTTAAACACCAATAATCTTGTTTTTACAACAGTTTAGCAGTCATTTAGCCTTACTTACACCTCAAATGAACTAGTTTCATTTGGAACTCTCAAATTCTGGTATCATACTTTTAATTGAAAGTCTGTTTTGCATCAGATAAAATAAAATGAGAGCAATATTACAAGCACCTAGAAAATTTTCTTTGCATTTTATTTTCACAGCAAACTTCAACAAAAATTATAAAGATGCCAGACTAAACTAGAAAAACTAGATACTACAACTATATCATATTATACAGCTGCAATTATAGCTTCTCTAAGCATGATTCCAATATGCATTGCGAGATAATCACAGTAACTTGTTGGAACAAGAACTCTTGGAAGAGATAAGTTTACCTTTCTGTACAATGTGTAGCAATATATATAAAAATATATAATCTGATATATAGTTCTCTGATAAGCATCAACCCAATAAAAGTAGGCAGAGTTTTCTTGGAATGGTTCGTTCCAGACTTTTGTTAAACTTGACTTTTTATTTTTTTGGTCCATTATTCCTATTGACATTTATGATGATGTGTGAAAATATACCCCACAGAGCAGTTTATCGAACATTTTGGAAGTTTATTCTGCTGGTTTATTTATAATTTTCATTATTACTTGATATGCATCAAAACAATACTATCTCTAGTTTCTTTCAATCTAAAGTTTAAATAAACAAAGGCTATATTAAATTCCAGGTTCAAATTACTTTGAGTTGAAATTTATTATTTCAGTCAAGATGTATCAAGTACTTAAAATTCTTATATCCAGCCCTCATTTCTCTCTCTTGCTCTCTCTCTCTCTCTCTCTCACTCTCTCTCTCACTCTCTCTCTCTCTCTCTCTCACTCTCTCTCTCTCTATCATACACATATACTCATATGACTAATCTTTCTCTCTCTCTCTCTCTCAATTCTAACAGGCGGTGGATTGTATTTCGGAGTCTGGTAGCACGATCCCATTCTTTCTGCTTGCTTCCATTGGGTTGATGGTTATTTGTCAAAATGATTTGGACATGATCCTCTCTATCTCTTCTATTTTCTCGGCATGTCCCTGCTTGATGGCTGTGTTGTCCTCATCCAAGGCTGATATTAACTGAGAAGTAAAGATGAAAGATTGTACAAATGGAAAGTATGAATACATACTCAACCAGAAGTATTTGTAGGGGTAAAATAACCTTGGCGAAGAATTGGCTAAGGCATCTACACGTATCTTTGGTATAAGGCCTTTAATCTGCCTATAGTGCTGAGAAAGTAAATACATTCTTGCAGATAAGCAGCCATTTTGACGCAGTAATTTCCATTTTTTCTGATTGACAAGGTAACATATGATGACGTTTTACCCAAGGGTGCCAAATAACGGACTTCCTTCCCAACCTGACTTAGTGCATCCCATTAAAGAATGACCACAAATTATTACTCTTCAACTTTCCAATACTTACTTCACTTCTGTACTTGCAGGCATAGCCAAAGTAGAGCTCATTGAGTGCTGATAGCATATAGAAGTCGTGGTGATGTCTTTGTGAATGCTCTGCTAACATAGCATTCATATCCTGGTCACTGATCACATCCATATTCTGAATGTCTCGATAGTACCTACACAAAACAAGAGAAAATTTGATTTAATGTAAAGGCTGATTCAGAAAGCATGCGGACAACAGTGATTCTCCATTTGTGTTTATTGTAATGCTGGTAATGGTTGATTGACTTCAAAAAGTGAAGTCTCGATCAATAAATCTTCTGAATAAACTCAGAGGTGATCAATACCATCCGCTATTCTTAGATTCTTAACACTTGTGTTTTGGATATTCATTTCAATATTCTGTACTTTCCTTTAATATTACTTTGAACACAAATGTGATTAAAATGCAAATACATCATATACTCTACATTTCCTTTTCCACTGAACAATGAGAGAAAAAAATGTAACATATCTTTTACAGATTGTGTACAAAAAAAGAATACATACATAAACCAGGATAAACAGTAATGGAAGAGTTCAATTAAAATATGGCCTTGATATTTTTTATCATTTCATTGGAAATTAATAGAAATGTATAGGACTTACTGTGAAACATAATCTTTGTAATTTGGGATATCCTTGGCATAAAGAAGCTTGCTTGCTGGTGAGTTCTTGTTAAGTTGTTGTTCTGAAACTGAGCAAGCCTCCATGACACACTGTGCTACAACGGAAAGACATGAGTCTACAGTGTCTGTCTTGTGGATATCAAAGATCATATCAGGATTCTTGATCAGGTTCACCCAGAACCGAAGGGGGAGGCTGGATGGAAATAAAGAAAGAAAGAAAGATATTAAATGATCTAGGATTAATGTCAGCTTTTACAGAGCAACATATAATTAGAAAAGAAGTTTTCATAATTCTCTATAGGAAAATAAAAAGTACTTTTTATTGCAAAATGATATCAAATAACTTTTAAAACTGGTATGTAAACCTAGTATTCAACATTAGCAGTTATTATAAGATATTACAAAACACAGTACCAACACTGTTTAAATGTTCAGTTCTGTAGAATTTCTTGTCAACAGAGTAAATTCATACAAGTATTAAAATGCATATTTTCATTAGAACAATCACGATCAAAACTTGGTCATGCACCATTGCAAAGTCTTTCCCCCAAATAGTACATATCCTTTTACAGGTATACAATTGTCAAATTTGTTGACATCTGTATTACAACCAGATAAGCATATTGGCTGATACAATTAGTGTACAAGTGCCGAAATCCTGTTTTAATCGACCCTATGTTTAATCCACATGGTTTAAATGAGAATCCCCAACTTGTTATGGGTTAATGGACATCATATGTGCCCCTAGATGATTAAGTAGTTAGTGTCCTCTGTTCCCTTACCTGTTACTCTTCCATGCATGGATGATGGCAGGGTCTGTGATGCCATTTTCATGAGCTTGTTTATCCAGGAAATCAAAGAGATACTTGATGGCGAGAGGCAAGGAGTTTTCATCGTTCACGATGAAGACAGTCGTCACAAGGTCATCTACAAACTTGTGCAATATGGTCTGTTGCAAAGGAGGACAAAAGTGAGTCAGATTGAATGATAAGGACCTAATAAATCCATATTTATATATTCACACTTAATATTAACATATTCCTTCTCATAATTTACAAAGTATACTGTAAAAGTGAAAATTTAATTAAGGTGAATTTCATGTGTTTTTAATTTTGCTGACACGCTACACTCATGGGTAAAATAATACATAAACAACAAATATTTGTGTGTTTTTATTTTTGCGCAAATTTCATGCTGCGCGAAATGCGCAAAAAATTCCACGTTTACAGTAGTAGAAGCACCACCATCATTCACATCAACACAATTACCATTGACTAGTATAAATACAAAAATATCTCTCTTTTTAATTGTCTGTAGTTTCAAGCGCTGGAATGTCTTGACAAATCTACCACAATGCCATTCAAATTAAAGAAATAGAGCATACTCCATACTCCATTTATTTATATTTTGTTTCTGATATATTTCATCAATATTGAATAGGTCAACATGAAGAGCCAATATGTCAAATAACCTTTCTGAAATAGTCATATTCAAGAACAATTCCTAGCATACCATACAAATCATTAATAATTGCTCTCTCTATATATCCACAGCCATATCGAAAAAGCTGATAGCTGAAGACTCTGTTTTATGACTTGATATAACAAACTGAAAGCATGTCACCATGACTATCATACCTTGGTAGTAAGCAGCCTAGGAAGATATATCTCAGCCATCATCTTCCTATCAGTAACACCATTCTCTAGTTGGTCTTGAGGTTTGACCAGATGCCACAAGTGATTAACATTCTCATAGTCCAAGGTGATCATAGGTGACATGGAAGATGCAGGAGTCTGGATGTTATAGCTTACATTCACATTACCTACAAAACCAAGAAGACAGTAGATTGATCTTAGAGATGATGTTCATACATGGAGGTAGTAGAGTTATCTGTCTTATTGTATTCTAAATAATCGTTCATAATAATGAATTCATAATTTCCAAGATGCAATATAATATGCACAGTAATGACTAATTGCTAATAACTTTTTAACCCCTACCATGCTGTGGGCGGCCAATCCCGCCCAAATGTTGGAGTGTTGAACATTTCGTTTAGGCTCAGAATGGCTTAAAAATTCTTCCTCATACAGAAACCTGTGCCTTCAATATAATGTTTATTCCTATGCAATATATCTTTGCCCAGTTTGCTCAAGAAAAAAAATCATTAATAGTTAATATTTAATTATTGAAAGTTCATTTTTGACAATTGCTCAAAATCTGGGGGCATGGAAGGGGTTAAGGACTAATATGTAGTCTCATGAGAACTCGTAAAAAGTGCCTTTGAGAAGGTTGAGACCTATCCAATTACAATTATCTACTAAATATGAGCATCATAGAGGATTAAATGCAAGGAATAACAATAAATTTTTATTAAGTATCCCGCTTCTTGACACTCCTTATAAGTATTGATATGATGTGAGATCTTACTGTATGATCTAGCAGGTGATGAGTGGTTGGAATGTAGGGAGCCACTGCTTCCTTGAGCTTGTAGAAGAAAGAATGTTGCACCCTCTGTAACCTGCAAAGGGTATCAAAGTAATATATGACAATATATCAAACCTGTTGTAGAGACATCAAAGAGTGCTTTGATCTTTCAACATTTCAAGAATACAGCTCTGCATACAATTGCAAAACACTCTTATGCAGGCATACAACAACACATAGTGATCACTTGACTGAAAAATATCCAAAGTGAAACAACAATTATCAAGAAGTTCATACCTGGTAGTATGACAGGGTGTTGATCTTTCTCCAACCTCCCTCCATAGGCTTCAGTGCATCTTCGTCAAACAGGAGTAGTTTGCCACCTGGTCGATCATACCACTCTGTAATAGTAACATAAAATAGAATTATATTGGTTGAACCATCAGATTACAATCTATGATCACACAATTTGCTAACAGTAATCTTACAGTTTGCAATAGAGATAGTCTGGTATAATAGCTGAAGATACACAAACTTAAAAAAACAAACAACAAACAAACAAACAAAACCTGAAATTACCTAGATCAAGTTCTTCCTTCTTTGGTCTCTGTGAGTATGGTGAGGTCTTATAGATGGCATCTAAGATTTTAGCTTTGGTCTGTGAAATGGTATCACAATCAAGGACTTTGACTTCAACCATTGGAGTGTTCCGGTCTGGTCCCTGGGCCTTCAATGTCTATGGTGGATAAAAAAAGAAGCAAGAAATATCACAGTCATAACTTTTGATAATTCATTTGTGTACAAAGCATAGTACACATGTACACATTGTTTTACCTGATTATCCTATAGGGATAAAGGGAGGGGGTGGGCAGCTTTAGCCACAGCACTATACTCTTTAATAATATTGCTTCAATTATAATTTTTAATCAAAGTCTCTACTACAAAAAGGGACACCAATAGCTTACAAGAAAAGTATTATCAGTACAGTGTAATCTGAAAGTTACTGAAGAACTATATCTACAATTTCCTGATAACTATTATTTTGGATATGCTAGTGTTTATTTTGTAAATTTAAAATGGGTGTAATTGAAGAATTAATGTTGTTTCTCTTCTTACCAGCTGC
The DNA here is from genome assembly GCA_025617745.1 of Heliocidaris erythrogramma. Classification (NCBI taxonomy): domain Eukaryota; kingdom Metazoa; phylum Echinodermata; class Echinoidea; order Camarodonta; family Echinometridae; genus Heliocidaris; species Heliocidaris erythrogramma. The sequence goes on along the minus strand of CM046853.1, from coordinate 12,891,277 downwards.
TTGACTTCTACTTGCTGTCTGATGAGCTTTCCCTCTGTCAAGCTGTACCTGGCCTCCCCTGTCACAAAATCAACTGGTCCTTTATCTACTTGCTGTTTGATAGCGTAGAAAAGCTTGAAGAGAGGCTCACCAGCGGAGTCTTGAAGATGATTGTAGAGTAGGACTGCAAGCCAATGACCAACCATCTTCTCTACCACCGATACTCCTCTGTAATGAATCATGGTGGAAATTGTTAGTGTTATGTTCATCCTCATCATGAACAAAATGCACCCTCTTTTCTCCTGTTATCATGAGCATGTTCAGCATTACTTCATATGCCACTATTCTTTTTAATCACCTCAATCATCATCACAACACTTAACTTTATCATTTTCTTCCTTATTCTTGGAAGGGTCATACTTACCGAAATATTGTTATTAACTGTATGTACAATTACAATAAGTCTCTCTTCTTAGACATCAGGAATATCTCTTCATTCTCAATGCAAGCAAACTCATGAACATCCCTTGATCAGACTTGTTCTTCCACTTTGGCATGATATCTTTACATTCATAAAATCATATTAAGTGAAATTTGTATTTTCTGCAATCAGCATCATCTCTACCATCTATGGCATTGTTGTATAGCCAGAGCAAGAAAGACCATCATTTTCTCACCTCCTCATGAACACTCTAGCTGACTCTTCACCCTCCTGGACATGTTGTTTGATAGCCCTAGCCATGAGAGCCTTCAGGATGTCAGTGCAGTACTCCATCTTTCCTTGAAAGGCCACCACCAGGAGAGATGCCACGTTGCTGAGGTCCTTGGTGGAGAGGGTTCGCTGCTCCTCCAACACCCGTATGAAGATCAGCAGGAAAGATTTGTTAGAAAGGAGCTGTCCAAACTGCCACAGACCCTTTTGAACAAAGTCCTTCCTCACACCAGCAACCTAAACACATAATAATGGTATTTGGTTTGCTGTTAATTTAGGGACAAATTTATCAATGTCATCATAATACAAAACAAACATCACTTACTTTGTGTACAACATCTCCATATATCTTTCATATCAGACAATGTTTATTGCTGGTTGTATTTCATGCTTAGTAAAATCCCACAAAGCAATAACCATCTTCTCAATTGTCAGCCGGTGAGAGCAGCACAATTGCCTGTGAAGGTTACATTTTCTAATGCTTGCTTGACGAACACCTCCCATTCATCCCCCACTCATTCTTGATATTTTGATCATGAAGACACATGAATATGGTATTTTTAGAAGAAAACAAAACACTATGCTCAACAGTATTACAGTTAGTGGCTCCTGAAGCATGTTACTCACCGAGAGTTCTTTGAGTACTGCATGGTTGGGGTTTTCAGGGAAGAGAGACTTGACAACGTAAGATCGGTAATCAAGAATTGGGATACCATGTCCCTTGATGTCATGTGTGATGGATAAGACACCAGTCTGTAATTCGGCAAAAGCTGCAACATAAAAATTCAAATTATATATTATGAATAATTTCAAGACATTTATAAACAAGTGACTAAAGACCATTATAAAACAAGAAGTGATGTATTGTAGTAAGATTTTTCTTTTGCTTTTTAAATGATAATCTAATTTCAAATTCAAAGACTGGATATTGCGTAACTTTATGATCCAGTCCAATCCAATCCAATCTGGTAGTTTGTAGAGCACCAAGATCTAGTTGCCAAAATGTATAAAAATAATTCATGAATGCTTTGATATTCCTGAAATTCAATGATTTACAAACCAACAAAACAATTCTCAAGTCAAATGAGTCTATATAAACTAAGTATGAATTTGGATGATATCATTGTGTGTGAAAATGTCATCTGTTTGTAGAGAGCCTCACCTTCCTTGCACTCCTGAGCCACTGTGAGTTCTAGGGTTCCAATCTGTTCCTCCATCTGCTTGAAGATCTTCTCATTGTTGTTATTCTTCCGGTAGGAGGCAATACAGACACCCATGATGAGGATAACGAGGAGAAAGAGGACACCACCAGCTACCGATCCAACGATGAGGGCTAGCGGGATGGCTTGAGGTAGGTACTCGACCTGACCCACTAGGAAGCTTAGAGCACCATGGTATACCTAAGATAGTTAAATGATAACAATGTAAGTCACAATGTCGACAACCACAAAATCTAACATTAGATTCTGTTTGTAAACTCATTTGCAGTTTTCAGAGGTGACAAAAGATTTGTGTAGTTATGTTCATACTACACATTTTTTTATACAAATCTGGACGCTCTTTCATAAAATTTGTTATCAGTAAAAGTTGCAGTAATTGTTATAAGCTACTGAAATCCTTGCATCTGCTTGGCTGAGAGCAAATTTGTCATAGAAATGTGGCAATTATTACTGATAACAAGTTTTATGAAACAGGACCCAGACCACTGAATCATACATGACAATGAGCCAAACATAATGAACAAAGCTTTCATGATATTAAAAGGCTTGTCATATATCAATGGTATGAGAATCATAACAATAAAAGCAGTGTAAGTTGTAGAAACTTTATTGTGCTCACCGATTTATGCAAGTGAGCCTGCAGCACCAATTTTCTCAGTTTCAATACCTTTTCGACAGGCCGATTTTATCAATACTGTTATCATTATCGAGTCCTTGATATGTGACCGGCCTTTAATACCAAACATAGGAAATTCATATCCTAAATGTTTATAAATATAGGCTATATGTCAACCTACCACGACATCAAATGTGTTCCTTCCTTCTACTTCTGATGGTGGTGATTCAGGAGCATAGCAAGTTAATTCCTGCTGCTTGACAACAACATCAGTACAGGGAGCTCCTCCAATTGTTACTCTCACATCACCTTCTTTGTAGGCCAAGGTAAGGTTGTCACCCTGAATGATAAAGAATGGCAGATAGAGAGAGAGAGAGAGAGAGAGAGAGAGAGAAGATGATTATCAAGACTTATTCTGATAATTCTATAACCTATATTCACATTCAGGTATGCTCAGCTTTTCCTTCAAATCCTTCCAAAGCAATATTTAATTTTGGGTAGAATAGAAGACAACTTTCTCACAATGAATTCCTACAGTGAATTCTCTTGCTGAGATTCATGTATATGTAGTTAATATGAAAAATAGGCAAACAAACAGCAGAAATGACAGCTGCATTGAACTGAAAACGAAAAGGAAAGGAAATCCAAGAAGTAATGATTACTCACTAAGATCTTGATGAATTTACGCTGATCAAATTCCAGATCCAGCTTCTGATTTTCAAATGGATAGAACACAGGATCTGGCACAAAGATGAACGCTTCATCCAAGCCACTGATTAGCCCATTATTCTGCAGGGGTGCATACTTCGTCACACCATCCAATAAGAAGCTGACATTAGCAATAGGGACATCTAGGGGCAGTGTCAGATTGAGATCCCCCACGCTTGGGGTCAAACACACCATGGAGGTTGAGGTTGTCTCACTCTTAGAACAGTTCTATAGCGATGAGATGACAGAAGATATAGTCATCAAGTTTATTTAAATAACTTTTATTCCACATAATATATCAAGTAAAATTGTATCAAGAGGATGACCCAACAGATTTAGATTTTTTTTTGGACGAATAATGACTTAGATGCCTTTTTGTCTCCCTGAACATTAGAAAGCATTCAGATTACTGCAAAACAAAATCAAACAATCCTCATCATCCATAAGGAATAGTTACAATTCACATCACAGTATATTAATCTAAACTTATGACAATAGCTATCAAAATTAGCAGGAAATGATTATAAAATACTCACCGAGATAAGTTGCTGGTCCTCAATAAGGAAGCGGAGTTGAGGCCACTGAATGGTGTCAAAATTTCTTCCTTCCACATCTAGTTCCAGTGAACCACTAACAAGACATAAATATTGAATATAAACATTAAATACAGATTCAGATTTTTTTTTAAAATGTCAGGTAACCAATTCTTAAAATATTAATCAAAAGAAATATGCTTTTAACTATGACTTCTATGATTACCTTCAAATGATTTGTGTGGATTGCACATTGTACCATCTTCTTCACATTCCTACGTATTCAAATGCCTCATTTCTAATTTTTGTTATGGAATAATTTACAGGATATTCTTTATCTTTAAATAGAGCAAGAGGAAATACTTTTAAGCATCAAAGATATTTTGATTTTTTTGCACTCTTTGGATCTGCTGTTTGGACACAGGCCATAACATATGATAAATCTTCTAGACATTCAAATCCATTCATACAAAAAATTTGATCTTTACCTATATTCTTTATGTGTGTGTGACCTATATTGATAAATTACCTATTGATGCTGCTGAAACGGCTGACTCTGGTTATAACTGGATCTGACCGGTATTCGAACTCCGGTGACCCCTCTACATAGTGATCATCTACAGTCATGCTGACATAGTCCATAGTTCCAACTTCAGCTGCACCACTCCTGCACACAACCTCAGAAGGCAAAGCACTAAAAACAAGTACAGTATAAAGACATATTTAGTTTCCTTATAGCTCTCCAAGAAAAAGGAAGAAAATATTTATCTTTTCAAGAGTATCTCTACAAAATAAGGGGAATATTGAAACATTATATCAGTAGTTTTCTTGTAAACAAAGTGAATGATCGAGATTATATCGATTCCATAAGAGGAAACCTCATGACTATATCTCAAAGAGCTATAATTATTTTAATGATACGAATCAGCTAACATTTATCACAGTCTGAAAATGTAGATATTGAGGACTTTCGTTATCGTAACAGAACAGAACAGTGCTTTTCAATGCTGTTAACTAAACATGTCATATACCAATTAAAATGATATGCCAATGAAAGAGTCTCTTACCGAACAATCTGGCATGGGATGCTGCCTAGATTGGCTATACTGCTGCTACCAGCATCAAGATTATGACCAAAGATAGAGACTAAAGACCCACCAGAGGCTGGACCATATGCAGGTTCTACTCCTGTGATCTTAGGCAACTATGGAATAAAGTACAGACAAGAAAAGTATGATGATCAATTCTCAGAAGCTACAAACTGAAAACATTCCTTTTGATGAAAAATTATCCCTCTCAATATATTTTGCCTGGACACAAATGAAAGAAACAGTACAGTCAAACCAGTCTCAAGAGCCATTTCTCTTTCAAGGTCACCAACCTCTTGGAAAAATATATGTTGAAGAACTCGACTAGAAGGGCCATCTATCTATAGTGGCCACTTTTTTAGTTTTCTTTTGGTGGCTTGACTGTACATGTACAATCAAAGAAAAACTCACATTAGTAGAAGTAACTTACCACATAGCTGAACCTATTTTGAGAGGTAGCCACATACATCTGTCCTCCATTGTTACCAATTGTCACCTCCACATAACCAGAGTCAGGCCTTAAAGAAGAAGCCGTAGTGCAGCTTATCCTGTTGAGAAAAGAAAAATTATATGTTTAATAATACTTTAAAGCATGGATAAGAAGTCTTACACATTATCACTTATTCAAAGACACTGCAGTTAATATGGAGTTGGAATCCTTATCAAATGACATATGACTAATTAAACAATGGATATATGAGTGGAAAGGGAGAAATATGTGACTGATACTCACTGAAGTGCAGTGATGTAAGAGTCCTCGTCTTTGACACACTCAATACCAGCTACTCTAATACTGATGATGTCTGCAGCAGTCAAGCCAAGGTTGTAGCCTTTGATGGTAAGATAGGTGCCACCAGCAAAGTAACCAGACACTGGTGAAATCTAGATAACAGATGAAAGAATATGATTATTTTAATACCACCTGCTTCATAGAAACATGATCATGGGACTCAACATCATCATCTTCATAACCACGAAAATAATCATCTTCTTTATCAATATCATGACGTTTTTTCTTATCATTATCATCATCCTCATCATTGTCACAACTGTAGTCATCATCATCATCGTCATCTTCATCATCATTTCCACTGTCATCATAATCTTGGTCATCATCATCATCATTATCAGCAACACCACAATAACTTTACCGTTACCATTGTCGAATTTTTAACCATCATCATCATCATCACCATCATCATCATCACCATCACCATCATCAACATCATCATCATCATCATCATCATCATCACCATCATAAGGTTATGAGGTGGAGTAAATACCTCTCTGATTGTTGGGTCTGGGCAGACTGCATCCTCTCCAGTCAACCAATCATTATCCATACACTCTGATTCAATCCCGCATTCAAACTGACTGCTGCACCAGCCACATTGGAACTTAGGATCAGCGCTCAAACATAGTCCACAGTTGGCACGGTCTACGGCACACTTGTACAAAACAACTGAAAGTTGAATAAAAAGTGTGAATGAATAAAAGACGATAAGAAAAATTAAATGAAATTATCATAAAGAAGATTCTTTGGTTACCAAAAGGCATCAATTAACACTTGACAAACAATAATTCATTTCATAAACTTACTTTCTATTTAGGCAATAATGTATCCACAAATGTTTCATTTTCATTTTCTCATGACATTTAAGCACCTACAACTCATAAAAAATTAAAAGTAAAACCAACACAAATGAAACATTGATGAGAATTGGTAGGTACTAAAATAAGATCCTGCATCACATCTTATTGGGGAATATTTTCTCTTACCTGGTATCTCTCGATCTGTGATGACATAGACATCATTCCAGGTGACGATCATGGTTCCGATTACACTGTTTGTCTCTGCCTCATAATCATACTGCAAATAACAAACAAAAACATATATCACATCCTTCATCATTTAAAATCTAGCAATGTACCGCAAGGTTAAATATTTCGATCTTTGTTATGTTGAATATCACTACATGTACATAGATACACTTCTTACAAATATTGAAAAAAGATACTGTGGTAAGCACATAGTCATGAAATGTCTCCCCTTCTATCAATTTCTGTAGGTTCAACACAAAAAACAATGTAATTATCCACTTTAAAATCCTAGGAGTCTTCTTCTAAAATGACTCACAAACTTGGCTGGTCAGCAGGACACCAAGATCTAATTGAACTTTTTTGAATGGATTTCCAAAATTTAATTACTAAATGATACCCATGTTTTTGCAAAGGAGGACTGACATAGCAATTTCATTTCTTCTGGCTAAGAAACATTGCTAAATTTATTATTTCCTATTTTGTTGGAGCCATGCTATGAAAAAAATACACAAACATCCTTCTTTGCAATGGACGATGGAAAGAATAATTTGATTACGATGATAAGGCAGGAAACAGGAAGGTAATCCTAGAAGTGCACTTCAAAACCTTTTCAAAAATAATTACAGATCAAATATATTCACAAATAGTGTTTGCACTAGGGGATTGGGAGGGGGCAGATATTAGATAATATTCATTTATAATTCAAGTTAACTATGATCAGTCTGTGCTCTACTGGGGAATGAATTTGTTTTCTTCTGACACAGATGCTAGAGAAAAATATTATTATTCAGAAATTTCTGAACTTCAAATATGGGATTTCAAATGCATTATCAAGAAAAATCCATACATTTTTCATGGATGGAAGAAACAACAAAATTCATGGCCATATACTGTACATATTAGCAGGCAGTAAAGTTATTGCGTGATTAGGTTTATATTTTTTAATTGTATTTCCTTGACATTATGTTATTTTTTACAATTTCAGCAATAAAACTAGATATCAAGAATTTCTGTTTAAAGATGTCAACATGCTGTTTAATGATCTTAAGTAAGTATCTGGATATTGTGAAAGCAAATATTATTGCTTAGCTTGGCACATCTTTACAAAATAATGTGGCAATAGAAGTCATTGAACTTTTGGAGGAAATAAAGCTATATAAACCAGCATGACACAACCTTTATTAAAACACATAGTACTGGTACACTGTTTCATAGAATAAATGTTGTTCTTGTAAAATTCCAAAGGTACTATTGGGGATTGCTCATATAAAAGATTTGGAAATTGAATGTAAATGGTGACTGCCCATAACTCCAGTATGATATCAAAAATACTGACAAACTTCCTTTTGAAAGCCATGTTACTGACATTTAGTACATCGAGATAAATGTATTAATATCAATTCAGGATGCAAAATGTTTGAGAGATGATACTATATATATCCTTGTAAATAACACTTATAATCCCAACTTATTATGTCTTATACAAGATATACAACAACGTTCTTGCAGCTTGGATACGAAACAAGAACCATAGTACTGTGTCAAGTGCACAAGATGAAGTCCATTTCAAGAGGTACAATTGCTACGTGAGATGTCAGTCAAACTTACCATATGTTGTTGACAGACCAGAGAATCGTCTCCATCTAAATAAGCAGGGACAGAGACTTCCTTGCTCTCATACTGGAAGACACAGTGATAGCCACTGGTCTGGGCATCCTGAAGAAATTGAATAAAGAATATGATTGATTCATCCTTGGTCACAAGCATAAAATCATTTTTAAAATGAAGTATAACTGTTTCTCAGACAAATAGAGGTTAATATAGAAAAAAACCTACATAAATACATTTCACTGCATTTGTCAAGTATATAGGTTGGGCATTCAAGATGTAAAAGAGCATATTTCAATATGAGTCATATACAAAGTAGTTGTGAAGTACAAATGGGCGTTGCAAAAAAGCAATATCGATGACAAATGAAAAAGATGACATTTATGATCACGTCAAACATTCTTTAATAAATGGTTGAGATTATCATCCCTAATAAGGTTGTAAGTCCAATGATTAGTCACTACTCGAAAAATGACTTAGTTTTGAACTGACCAATTATACTTGATCTTCTCATCAATAATCTCTGCAAATTGTATAGATTACAAACTAAAAAGAATTGTCATAGCTATGCTATTCTTCATCACATTCCTCATTCTAAATGATCTGTGAATTTATTCTTGAAGATATAGCTTTCAGTTTCAACCTCATTGATTTTATGTAAACAGATCAATTCATCATTTGATGTAAAGAATCTCTGCTTCTCAACATGAATTGTTCTTTATAAAAAAAGAAGGAAAAAAAAAAGAAAGTGAGTGCACTTTCCACAATAGGTCAATTTTGTTGTTAATTGTACAATTTAATGTCCATTGTTCATTTAAATGAAAAAGAGGGAAAAAAGGAGAAGATTCTTATACTCAACGAGAGAAAGAAAAAAATCAACTTATGAGTGAGTACATGTACTTTTCACAATAGGTTGGAGGTCAATTTCTTTTGTTAATAGTACAATTCATTTGCAAAGCCAGGAGTACTGTGATCACTAAAGATTCTCACCAGGGGTGCTAGCAAATTGGCAACACTGAGCTCCACGTCCTTCTGAATCCCAGCTGGTATCAAGATCTCTGTACCATTGCCAAGGTCCACACGAGGGCAGTATTCTTGACCAACCAACTCAGTGGCAGATGGGGTGGCCATCTGAAAAAGAAAGAAATCGTTTTCTGTCAAATGAAAGTTCATTAATCAAAGAATCAGTCATTGAGATCATGATAAATTCACCATATCATTATCGATAAATACACCCATTGATCATTCTTACAACATAGAACTGCACGAATCATTCAGTAATGAAATTCCTTGTTCCTTAATTCAATTTATAATTGGCAGTGCTAACATAATTTGCATTAGAAAAGGCATACAAAGTCCTTGTAGGGTTACCACTAACCAGGCTACAACCAGACTGCTAATATTTAATTATTTAAGTATTCTCTCCAATGAGTTTTATAAGAAATGCACTCACAATCATGATTTCCACCTATTTAACAGCAGTTACTTACCCCTATCCCTAAAATGACCCCCTGTTCTTGACACAGGTCTCGATTGACTGTACATAAGTTCTCATAGCCACACCAGTTACATCCAAACGCCTGCGCTACACACTCAGAACATGTAGAGAATGTACTGCACTTGTAGAAAAAGAAGTCCGTGGAAACAACATTGACATTTGTCTTGGTGTGCCGAAGACTGAGTTCAACTTCCGTAAATCCTGTTAAGAACAAACGTACATCATTTAAAATTGAGCATGTAATGAACTAGGCAATGGATTATCCTTTATCTGAATATTTTGTGGAAATGACGATCTCAATATTTCAAGAAAATAACGTGCAAGATGAGACCACCAATACAGTTATTCCGTCATATAAAATTGATTTATTTGATATCATACACAACAATGAAAAATTCTAGATTTAATTCCATAGGTACTTGAAATGCTACTCAAGTTACTCTTAGGAAATGGTTTGGGACCTTGTTTTACCATGGTCTGTAATGAGAGTATTATTAGGCTTTCTTAGATTTAATCTTCCTTTATCTATTAATAAAAAAAATCAACAGTTTCTCACATAACGTTTTGTTGATATCTTCTAAATTTACCCTATGATACCCCAAATCTAGAGCTCAACGTCAAAGAGCTGAGTTCATACAGAGCTAAATGGATTACTGCATTTATTGTCCCCATGGAAACGGAGATGTCTAGCATTCATGTTAATTTCATCATCAGAAGGATTGCGCTAATGGACTTCAGATGCTCCCAAGTGGCAGATTTTGAAAGACAAGAACACTTGATTGTTTGTATCAAAGCACACTCTTACCTGAAGGATATGTTACAGTTTATTCCTATCGATATCAGACAGCATCACATAATGAAAGTATGAATTTATTGTGTAAAGATCCTCCAGATGCCGTATGCATGAAATTTTTAGCCGTTACAATAATGATTTGAAATACAGTGGAACCTGCTTCAGCGATTACCTGTCTCTAAAGATTGCAAATTTTGGTTCACCTCAAATCAGTAAAATCAGAATTGATTTTATTATTTGCTAGATAAATCTATGTACCTACCTATTTGCTAGTCTTCCGACTACGCAAGCCATTCGAGTAATTAAAGTCACGACAGTGCATATACCCCCCTAGGATCACGCCTTCCTCTGTGCACGTACGCATGACGCGCGCACACAATCCTCCTCTTTACGAGCAGCCTCAGACAAACTTTGACATGTTGCTAGGCAAGGAGTGGGGTAGGAGGGTGGGACATAGGTAGGTACATAGATTTATCTAGCAAATAATAAAATCAATTCTGATTTTACTGATTTACTACAATAAATCAATGTACCTACCTATTTGCTAGACCAGCACAGATTCAAATGGGGGGCATGTCCCAAGAGGAAGGTCAACAGGAACCCAAGGATGACGTTGCAGCTTGCAACGTCTTGTTAGAAAAAGACTCTTCAGACAGAACATCTTTTAAATAAAAAGATGTGAAGGACGTGGAGGAACGCCAGTAGGCTGCCCTCATAATGTCCACTAGGGGCACCCCTTGGAAAAGAGCCCAAGAGGCACTGATGCCCCTGGTATCGTGAGCACGGGGCTTCCCATCAGTCAATAGGGCCTCCGGCCCAGCTGCCTGGATCGCTTCGACTATCCATCTAGAAATGGATTCTCTGGAAGCGGCGGAAAAGGGCTCTCGAGTGATGACAAAAAGCTGATCACTCTTACGAAGAGTCTTAGTCCTATCTAAATACCATTTCAAGGCCCTCACCGGACACCAGACCTTATCCTCCTGCACTGAGGAATGGTCCGACAGCGGTCTAAGAAAAATCTCAACTGGTCCAGAGGAAGCAGTCTGATTTTTGGCAATAAAGGAGGGCTTGGGTATAAGTCGCACACCATGGTTTTCCCAACGGATGTGACCCGGTGTTATACACAGAGCATGAAGAGTACTCCTCCTCTGTGCCGAAGCAATAGCGACTAAAAATAGCGTCTTGACCGTTAAATGGTGAAAGGACGCTTTACCCAAAGGTTCAAAAGGTGGCTTCGCAAGCACGTCAAGGACCTTGGGTAGACTCCAAGAAGGAGTCAGGCTACGAGTTGATGGACGCTGCAAGAAGAAGGAGCGAGTCAACCTAGCCAAAAGAGGGGAGTTGGAGACTCCCGAACCATCAGCAAAACCAACGTGGACGGCGGCAATAGCCGAACGATAGCCACGTATGGTTGAAATCGATCTACCCTTATCGAAAAGGGAGATCAAAAAATCGGCAATAACACCGATAGGGGCTTCACGTGGCGAGACACCCTGATTCTCGCACCAAGAAAAGAAGGCCCCTAGACGAGAGTTGTAGAGATCTCTAGTGGAGTCTCTACGGCTTCTCATTACAAACTGGGAGACCCTATCGGAGAGCCCCGAGTTTCTGGCGTCTTCCCCAACAACGGCCAGGCAGTCAAGTGGAGGACCGCTGGGCGTTGATGAACAATCCCCGAGAGGGGTTGAATTATCAAATCCTCCCTGAGAGGAAGGGGAAACGGCTGGCCGGCCAGGAGACTCAGCAGGTCTGGAAACCAATGTCTCGCTGGCCAATGTGGAGCTATCAGCAAGAGCCAAGCCCTGTCCTCCTTGACCTTCCTCAAGACCTGAGGGATCAGAGGAATGGGGGGAAAAGCGTACCCCCGGATAGCTCCCCAATGGAGGGAAAAGGCATCCATCGCCCACGCCTCCTGATCCCGAACCCGCGAGCAATACCTCGGGAGTCGGTGACTGAGGGTGGAGGCGAACAGATCGATCTCCAGAGGACCCCACACCTCTTGGAGAAGAGCAAACACCTCCGGATGAAGAGTCCACTCTGACGGGAGGCATTTGCCCCGCGACAGAAAATCCGCGATCAGATTTTCCTGACCGGGAATGTAGGAGGCTACCGGAATAATGTTCATAGACCGGCACCACCTCCACAACTGGGCAGCTAAGGTGTTCAGAGAGGAAGACCGAGTGCCGCCTTGGCGATTGATATAGGCAGCTACTGTGACATTGTCCGTAAGAACGAGTACAGTGCGACCAACAAGACCGGGCCTGAAATGATGAAGAGACAGGCTGACCGCCATCATTTCCAAAACATTGATATGGGGCATAACTCTCAAGTGAGACCAGTCCCCTGAAATCATCTCGCCCCGGCAATGACCGCCCCAACCGAGAAGGGAGGCGTCTGTCGTCAGAGAAACTGACGGAAGAGGTGTACAGAGAGGCTTGCCTTGGGCAAGAAACGAACTGTTCGACCAGGGGGCGAGAAGGAGCTTGATATCTCTTGGGAGTGGAATCCACCCCAAAAGAGAATCTTTGCCCGGTCTGTAAAACTTGAGGAGGTGCCTCTGAAAGGGCCTCATCAACAGCCTGCAGTCTGGTAAGACGTCGACTAGACTGGCCAGATAGCCCAGGAATTGAAGCCATTGTCTGGCTCTGACCCTGCGGGCTACTCGCAATGACCGTGCGGTCATGGTGATAGTCCGAATTCTGTCCCGACTGGGGCGGGCAAGCTGATTCGGGATATCTATCTCCGCACCCAAGTACACCGGGGTACGTATGGGAGATAATTCCGATTTTTCCCAGTTTATCAGAAAGCCCAAGTCTTGCGTTAGTCGCAGTAAAAGGCATAACTGATCCAACAGGAGGGACTCTGAGTTTGCAACTAGGAGCCAATCGTCTAGATAGACGAATAATCGGAGGCCGCGATTCCGTAGAAACGCGGCCAGGGCCGACACTATTCGAGTAAAGACTCGAGGGGCCGGCCTCAGCCCAAAGGGCAGGGCACGAAATCGAAACGTTTCGCCCTGGAACGCGAATCCCAGCAAATTTCTCGACAGAGAGTGAATGGGAATGTGAAAGTACGCGTCTTTGAGATCGAGGGAGATCGCAAGGTCGTCCCGCTTGATCAAGGGCAGAATAGATGCCAAGGTCTCCATGCGAAAATGCACTGGAGGTATAAACCTGTTGATTCTTTTCATGTTTAGAATCATACGTAAACTTCCCGAGCGCTTGGGAATGACAAAAATTGGGGAGAGACAGAGATGAGGATGATCTCTCGCCCTTTCTACAGCGCCCTTTCCCAGCAGCGTGGTGATCTCTGAGGAGATGTGCTGCTGGAAAAGGGCTGACATTGGAGGCGGGCGGATTCTGATGGCGCCGTTTGGAATCGGCTTTATCAGATCTATGTAAAAGCCGTCGCGCACGACGGATAGTACGAAGGCGTCGCCGGAGATTGCCTCCCAAACTGGGAGGAATCTCTGGAGCCGCCCGCCTACACTGTCCACAAGCACTCGGGGTAAGGTATCAAAAGGCCGACTTGGGCCTGACCGTGCCCTTGGCGGCGGTCTTACGCCCCCCTCTTCCTCTCGCCGAGCCTCTACCACGGTTGCTCAGGGTAGGGGTCTCAACCCGAGGGATAGTCACAGTCACTCGACGATTTGAGCGGTTAGCGCCTGTCGAGACCGACTTAGACTTCGGAAAGGACCGAGCAGGCTGAGTGGGCAAGAATTGTCTGGCCATCTCTTTTGCCTGTTTGCGACCCTCTATCTCTTTGAGGAAGACCTCGTTAAACTGGCCCCCAAAGAGTTTGGGATGAGAGGAAGGGATACCCCGCAAGAGAGGCGGGATGTCTTTCTCTAGCACTCCCAGTGTGGAGAGCGCCAGCTTGCGGCGTTGATGCGTAATGTCAATCGCCGCTGATGAGAGCTGAGACCACTGAAGTCCAGCTAACAAAAGCAGGAGTTCATCCAACAAATTGGAGTCCCAATCGGTCACATTCAGTTCAACTGATCTGGCCCGAAGGCGTAACAGTGAACCCAGGTACGCCGAAAGCCTTAAGCCCGACCTGACTTTGGTTTCAAAGTTCACTAGGGGCTTCTCGGCGGATCTATAGGACTGAGACTTGAAATTGATATTCAAACGTTGTCCCATACCCATAATTTCCTGGGATAAACCCTTGGCTGAAAAGAAGCCCTGGGTATCATCCCGATAGAAAGGGAAGGCACTACCAAAGGGGCGTCGGGTAGCCCGACCCGCATCGGCGAGTGCCTCCCTATCCCCATACTCCTGTTTGAAGTCCTCTGTAAGAGGAATACCAGGAGACGCGCCATGCTGTCTGAATAACAGCGATGGCTGATCACTGTCCGACTGGACTTGGGGGAAAATTTCTGGCATATACTTCTCTAACAGGGCCTTGGCATCTGCCGCCATAGCCTGACAAGGCTGGGGGTCGTAGCCGGCCTGAGATTCTGAAACAGACGGGGTAGAAACCTGCGAGACAGAATCAATTTCGGGAGAAGTAGTCCGGTGGGGAAAATCCCATGGGGGTGGATATGCCCACTGACCAATGACAGACTCCTCCCCCGGCGGGGCTCCGAGAGCCGCAGGCACGGGAGGAGTAGGTCGAGAAACCGCATTCGGACAAAATTGTCCCAGGTTCTCATGAATATCGGAGACCGGGAAAACACCGGGGTCCGACTCGGGAACATCCTCCATCACAGTGACAACTGACTGGGGAGAACCCGTCTCAGTAGCCGGCAGCGTCGGGGGATTAGTATCCCAACCATGCTGCTCAGCAAAGAGTCTCATTAATCTGAGCAGCTCAGATTGAGAGTCGGGGGGAAGAGAGGGCTGAGCCTTCTTACCCGACTTGGGTTTATCCTTGGATTTACCCTTCTTGGCTTTAGGCTTCTTAGCGGGGGTGTGAGCCACCGTAATAGAAGGCCGTTTAGAAGCACGGGAAGTGTTAGGCTGCAGTATAAAAGCCTCACTACCGAAATTGTCCGGGCCGGGCTCCCCAGTGGGGAGAAGTAATTCGGCCGCAACTCTAGGGACTGTGCTTCCCCGACCAGAGCCCCGATTCGCATTGACTGCCGGGGAGTGGACGGGCTGCTGCATTGCAGCACTGCTGGAAATAGCACCCGGAGCACTGACGTTGGTCAGTGGCTGGCGGGAACCAGCAGTCTTCCGCTGCGAGAACCTGCTCGAGGAGGAGGTCTTCTTAGCGGGATGCGGATTTACGTTACCGGCTGTAATTCCCCCAGACACACCGACGGTGGTCGGATGTCGGGGGAAGCCAGTAACACTGGGTGAAATCTCGCTAGGCGCCCCGACGGTGGTCGGGGGTCGGCAAGACCCAGTAACATCATTAGCTGACCGCTTAGCGGTCTTACCAGTTAATGCCCCCTCCAGGCTCCCGACGGTGGTCGGGGGTCGAGAGGACCCGGTAATACTAGCTACCGCCCCCCCAACTGCAGACGCGGTGGTCGTGAGTTGGAGGGAGCTAGAATTGCTAATGACGGGTGTTCGGTCCGAAGACTTATGAACACCTAACTTACCTATACAGCCTGTCTTGCTCGACGCTCCCGGTACAAAAATACCAGAGCGAGCAGACAGACTGACGCCCTTACCTCCCCTAACCATCGTGTTTGACTCGCTGGTAGGCGAGCGAAACACAGAGGTCTCCAACACACTCACTGGGCTGACGCCCTTATAAGTGAGAGTAGTGGACGGGAGGGAAGAAGAATTGGAAGAGCCTGGAGGTAACCAAGACCTCGATTGCTCTTCCTCCGAAGAACTCATTATCACCTGTAAGGAGATATAAAAGAGTCAACAATAAACAATTATAAAGAAAAGGGCGTACAAAGCGAGAGTGAAACGGAATGGAATTTTCCCGCGCAATGTGTGGAAAATTCCATTCACGCACTACGAACAAAAGAACACTCTCGTAAGGGTATATGCACACAACAGCCACACACACGAAACACCAACGAAACGTTACAGGGCTGAGCGCCCGGCAAAACGCCAAAGCGAATGCCCTGGGCTACTATACGAAAGAGGTGAAAGTGAGGTATGAATATAAGCTCAAATATCACCAAAATAAATACGTGACAGACATAAACCGACACTAAACAGATAATAAACAAGTCTAGGACGGAAAAATTGGCAAAAGTCACCCAAAACCGCGCTAAAAGAGTAGCAAACTCTGAATTTTTGCGCAAGATAGTGACTTAGCTGCAACTCTTTAGGCTGCGAGAAGGAAAGAGGAGGATTGTGTGCGCGCGTCATGCGTACGTGCACAGAGGAAGGCGTGATCCTAGGGGGGTATATGCACTGTCGTGACTTTAATTACTCGAATGGCTTGCGTAGTCGGAAGACTAGCAAATAGGTAGGTACATTGATTTATTGTAGTTCACCTCAAATAATTAAATCTATATTTAAGCAACATGTACATCAACATGACTTACTTATAAAGAAAGCAATTTGTCTCACTGGAACAGCTTATACAACTGTAACTGTTATTACAATATTTTGTGAAGAGATGACTGCATTGTACACCTATTTTTGTGAAACTTCCCCTGAGAAAATACTGAAAAAAATACATCATCAGAGAAAACAAACCAAAGAATCCAGCAGAAGCAAAAAGGCATGAAGGAATAAAAGATTTCAACTATTTAAATCTAATCCCATTAATCTTAATCCTAATTCGACATACCATCAGCAGGTTCAGGAATGTTAGGAGGGGTGTAACATGTAACCACTGTACGATTGGGGAGTGCAGTGCTGACTGCTGCAGGTCTATCTCCCAGATCACCAAAGATGCATTGGTAGGCCTCCAGATCATCGAGAGCAGGTAGATTCAGTACTGTGATGTGAAGCTGAAAGGTGCAGACAAACACATAATAATAATAATAATAATAATATGGACATTTGTATTGCGCCGGTATCCATCATGAGAGATGCTCATGGCGCATTATTATTATCCCCGGTCATTGGATTCTGGCACGCCCGCACACAGTGTACGCACATTCTCCACTCCCTGGGGAGCATTCCAGCCAGGCGTCTGTTAAGCGCACACATGCTAAGCAAAGGACATTACCTTTCGCCATCCTACCGGGTACCCATTTAACACCTGCGTGGAGAGTGGGAAATGTAGATTAACGTCTTGCGAAAGGACGCTAGTGCTGCGGTGGGATTCGAACTCCGGACCTCGTGGTTCACAGTCCGGGGACTTATCCACTGATCCACAACACCTCTACATGGTGCTTTATATCTCAAAAAGATATTACATTTATAGATACAGAGAAAATCTGGGCTTAGTTTTGGTTTTATTATATTGTCTGCCGAGCGTCAAAAGGGCATTAACTGTATGTATGATGATAAGAATAAGACAATTTCTGATTAGTACATGGTGACCCCAATTTGTACGCGGACATGCATTTACTTTGGTGGACGCACTACTTGTTTAACAACTTAAATCATACTGGTACGCGTATCATGGTGCGCACACTGTGAAATTGTATAAAAGTCAATTTTACTCGTACAAACAAATGACCTTTAACTGCACATGCCCAAATCATAATTATGAACTGGCTTATTAATGCCCTTCTAGCTCTCAGTAGATGGTAACTGAGAAGAGAACACAATCAATTAATAAATTGCATCACTCCACTCTTTCACAGAGGATTCCAAAAAAGGACAGGTACTATTTATCCAAAAGAAAGAATTGACAAGAAAAATCCTTTCATATTCAAGGGCAGAAAACAATAATTAAGCAGAGTACTGCGAGTATGCGGAAATGAGTGCCCTATTAAAGAGCAATAGAGCAATTAAACATTAGAAGTAGCAAAGGGGAGGAACGAATGGAATTAATTAGAAAAACATTCGTGACAATGGTAATAAAGCCACTTGAGAGAAAGAATAGCTTTATTACAGACCACTTACCATAATGGTTGTTCCACTGTCAGTGTTTGGAGGAGTTATTTTCTCAATCCTTGTATTTTCTTCTCCTCTTGTCAACCAACGATAAGGAAGGTTAGGGTTTTCCACACCAGGGCATTCTAATTCAATACCACGTGTGCATCTGTAGGGTAAAGAGAAAATTAAGGATAACTGGTTAGTAGATAATGAAAGTATTGGAAATTATATTGATTTCATATTTTACTTTAAAAAAACACTTACGGTATATAACACAAACGCTTGAATAACCTCTGAAAAACTAGCCTCTTTCTATAATCAAATCAAGATATTGTAGGAAATGAATTGACAGGGGGAAAAGAAAGAGATAAGGTGGTATGGAACATGGACAATTGGAAACTAACGTCACTTCATGTCATCCCTGTTGTTCACAAAGTATCCATTACACACAAATGATCTGCTTTCAAACTCAGAAGCAAGTCACATTATAGCTACACTACAGTTGATTCACCAGCCTGGGTTTTCTAGTCATAACAACACCTGTAGCTATCTAAACACGCACCACTTCTTTCTCACATTTCAGACAAAACATTCTCTAAACTTGGACAAGCTCTTATCAAGGACTTTACTTCTCATGTATGCCTGTCCACCTAAAGTTACTCTATTTCCCCCCCCCCCTCTCTCTCTCTCTCTCTCAATCTTGCTCCTTATCTCTGTATATACATTTCTTTCTCTCTCTCTCTCTCTCTACAAAGATTCTCTTTTTTTCTGAGCCACATCTTTTCTCATGTTCTATACATGTCAATTTGCAGCATGTATCATGTATTGCCCTGCATCCCTCTTCATTTCATTGTGATCATAGCGACATGAAAGCTTGGCATGCTTTATCAAATGATCGCCATACAAATTCAATCACCTGGCGCTCAGTGTAAAAGTTCATACCGATTCCTCCCACTAGCATTAAAGTAGACTTAAGACATCCCACAAATATTCGTCTATTCAAAAATAAAATTAATGATCAAAATAATTTGCATTTGTAGGTTTTGTTCGAATGCGACAGGACAAGCTGCTATAATATAATTCCTTGTGAGAAGTGAAGATTCATAATTTTGTTATAGAAAGTACAAAGTGATAGTGAATTTTCACCGCCTTTAACATGTGTGCTTTCCACACCACCGGGCTAAATTGAATCAACGTTTGCAGTGCCCTGTGGGGGTTTTGTGAAACCAACACCACATTACATACATTAGGATATCCTGATTCTTATGATAAATATGGACTGCACTTCTAAATCCACTTTGCTTGAAGTACAAGCTGAGCAAACAGGCATCTTCTCCATTTTTTTATGCATCCATTTTACAAGGATTCGTCTATCCTTTACTTCTCTTCCACCACCTGTCTCACCTTAATCTTTTATTGATACAAGTAAAGCATTTTGTTTGACATTTTTTTGTTGAAAAATGCCTCCCCAATTTTGTTTGCACCAAATCAGTAACAAAATCAGTAATGATAAAAGCATTCTGATAGAAGTTGTATAAATCAATATTTCAAAGCTCTTAGTTTTCAGGAGACACAAATCCTCATGGTGACAAAATTTAAATTCTACACCCATCAAACTTTTTATATAGCTTATCTATATTTTTATCACCTTGCATTTCCAAATGATATCAAGTTCATTGCAGATTATGTCTTACTTTTTTCACGGTTAACAAATGTGATTTTCTTTCAGCAGCTCCAAAACCAATATTTGATGACCGACAATAGATTCATGTATATCCAAAGATCCAATGTTTGAAGAGAGGCACCAATTTATCATTTTCGATGGTTCACTGATATGTGAACTTCATGCCTGGTAGTCTGAGTTTAATTGCACAATTCAAAATAAAAGACTATGACCACAACAAGATGAATTCAAACCCCTACACACTAAACCTGTATGAATATAATATGTGAATGATTTATTTCATGCTATTCTATCAGGTGTTAGTTTATTCTATTTGTGATCCAAAAGGAAAGTCAAGCATGATTAGTTGGGAACACAGCCAATTCAAACACCTGACTGATCAGAGCTCTCAGGATAGTAGGAGTCCAATCGAATTCCCCCTAAATGAAAACACAGCCTAGTTTGTATGAAATCTAATCCTATGTCAAGATTTGTTAGGTCATTAACCTGGAAAAAAGTGATAGCTATTTTACAGCGATCATTAGTAAGGTTCACACTATCCAGAATTAATCTCTGATTAGATAATCCATCAAGAAATTGAATATCAGCTGACCCTCTGCCGATATCAGCACAAGTTATGAGATCATAACTGGACATAAATTTGTAATATTCTTCAGTTTGCTGGTTAAGGAATATGCTACTGTTCTGAATTTTCTCAAACTTTTGATGAGCACCAGCAGGATTTTTCTGTGGTGTACCTTCCAAGTCTCCGAACATGAAATTCTAAGAGATACAGAATGTGTAATGCAAATATGGTTCATGTTACATTTTGTGCCCTCCTCCCCCTAACAAGACCTCACCTCTGGTGAAGCGAACACCATCCACAGTAGGGATCTCCAACGTCATCCTGCCCTCCTCTTCCTCCTACGCACTCCTCAAAAGTGGTGTACAATTCACACTCCTCCACTGGGACCTTTGTAACCTGCACCCAAAAGAAAGGAAACAAAACATGAAAACTGAGAGAATAATATCTTTCATGTGCGAAGCGAGAAAATTGAGACATTCTATAGACATGGGACACTTCATTGGGGACTAATGTGCTCTGTTTAGCATGGACTAAGATGCCAATTAAGATTTAGTTTCTTGATGACAACATGTTGGGGACGTCTGGGGAACAGCATGGGGGAGATGTGAATTAAGATGCTTGAGTCTAGAAAGATGGAAAAATGCATTGTGAAGACTTCAACCAGATTACGATCTGGTCTTGCTGAAATAAAGAGGAAAAAATCAATCTTGTTTTTTCGCATAAATGATGCTCGACTTAACAGTTGTGGATGGATATGTTTGGCTTAAGTAAGGTATCATTGGACAATCTTTGGAATAAGGTTTCTGGCTAGCTATTTCCCTATGGAAGAGATAGTAATTCCAAAGGAAATCCCTCTACAGCTTTTCACAATCTAATCAATCAAGCATGTATCTTTAAAGGTTTAAGGTTTCTTTGGGAGTGGAACGTGTCATGTTTAACAACCATTCATTTTTCATTGGAATGCTGCAGAATTTGATTGTTTACTCTGATAATGTTTTTTAAGTTAACCTCCTGTTTGTAGGGGGTGAGGAGAGTTTGAAAGGTCAACACAAAGTGCACAGCGTCTTATTGTTTAGTGGAATATAGAGTTATCAATATTCACTGGACAGATGTCACATGATGCTTTAATTCCTTTCACAAAGAAAAACGTTTTAACCAAGACCAAAGAAAGAAAGGAAATTTTGAGACATAAGTGAACCAGTAAAGAATTAACACATTCCATCTCCAGCTCTATCTTTCAACAATCACTACTTCCTGGTTATATTAATAATCCTTTTCCATCCGTTTCCTCTTCCTTAAAAAAGATGAAACATTTGTGCATCCTAATCGAGATATCAAGCCGAGCTTTCCGAGGTATTACCCTAAAACACAATACCTATATTCTGGATATTTGTCATGTTAGTGACAGAGTATTTGCAGTTGGATTTCTTGTGGAGCTCAAATCTTATCCCTGGAGGGGAATTCATCCCTGTCAGTAACTAAGAAACTTTTCACACAACATGTACCACAACATTCCTTGAACCCCCAAACATTTGCTGTAAGAAGCCTTTCAAAATAAATCTCTCTTGGATCTATGCTCAGGACAAAAACATGTTCTGTTAGGAAAACCATCTATTCATCAGGTTATACAGCTAGTAAGCTCTGTTTTTGTATAAAGGTTCCCACTAATGCTTGAAACTAAAACCTCAAGTAAAGAAATTTAGTGATGTTTTGGTGTAACATGTACTTTTTAATCATTCTTGCAAATTTTCTTATAAAAAATCAAAGAACCCTTTACTACCTGACTACACAGTTCAGCAAGGACACATAGTGTAACATCCCCACTTAGACTACATAGAGACGTGGCTTTTTGATAGAATTATGTCTAATATTTCTATGCACATACCTGAGGTGTATTCTCTAAAATAAAGATAAATGCCTATGTATCTATACAATCATGCAAATAAATGTGATGGCACATTACGTTTAATTCATGGTCTTATAAATATCAAAAAAGATTGAAGCTGAATGTATAAGGTAACAAAGCTTGAATGTAGAAGAATGCTTTAAAGAGAACACTTCTGTTGGAATTTGTAAGGTTGTCAGTGATGAGGGTTTTTTCCCACTACTTCAAAGAAGGAAACCATACAGCAGACTCCCAGTTCTTATCTGTTAGTTTTGACAGGGTGTGTTACATAACTGAGTACTGCAATAGTACTTCAGAGACAAACCATTATGTTCCAAAAATAAATAATGAAAGTGATACGATACCAAAACTTAAAAAAGGGAAGTGGAAAACATACAATTCCATCTAGATTAAATAAACAAAACATGTAGGAAAGAATAATAAGATCTGATTGTAATAAGATCTGATTGTAACAACATGAAAAGTCAAGCATAGATGTGTTTAGCTGTGTTTATATAATCTAGTTTCAATTTTAAGTGACATAAAAAGAAATCTATGTGATTAATCATTCACACAAACAATACTTATATATATTGATTGAAGTATTGATAGAATTGATTGATAGAATAAGTATTGATTTATTTCCATGTAAGAAATTATTTCTGATCTTTGTGTAACCATGGACCTACTCTAGTACATCCATGGAATAACTTACTGATTGACTGTAACTCGTACATGGTTAAACAATTCACTTTTTTTCTTTCTGATTATAGTATACCACAGAATGACCAACAGGATTTTCACAATTCACTCTCCGGAATGACAAACCTTGCCTTTTCATCGAGCCCAGGCCAGTGACCAAATATATGGGTTCTTAAACAAGTTTAGGGACAACAACAAAACAAGTTCATAAGCCAGGTAGTGATAGACATCCATGGGAAAATCAGATGAGTACAGCTGCTCCGAGACAGCTGAGCAACCACCCCCATATCACATTCACCAATCACAAATCAATCTTGAAGATTCTTACAAGATTCGACCATCAGCCATGTTCACACTTGAGAAATACAGCATCTTGAAGAATGCTTTGTTCTCTTTGACATACGTCAATTCCTTCATTAATAGACATGCATATCAAAGAGAAAATTATTGCGCTTTAAGATATGTTATATGGAGCAGACATTAAAAATATGTTCTTATGACTGATAAGAATGCAGATACCAGCGATGATAAGCTAAGTATATATTTTATCTGAAGTGTTCATGTTACTTTCATTAAAAGAAATGTAGTTCAGTATGGTATTACACATTAATATTTTCAATATGATTATACTCACTACATGAAAATATATGCATGGGACTACTCTTACTCAATAAATGATGTGTACACCAGGTACTGATATCACAGTCTACCGATTTGATAGGAGCGAACGCCCAGGTTTACTCTTTCCTGTCAGCTGGTTCTAGATGATGGGAAGACACCATCATGATGGAGGGCGTGAATCAGGAAATTAATAATGGTGTGGTATCAGGAAACAATAATTGCTTTAACACAGGTAGTAGGTGCACTTGAGGAGAGTAGCTGTTTATTAAATCTCTGCGTGAAGGACAGAAACAAGCTTCTCATACATGTTCATGTTTACAGAGTACCGTTAGTGTTTGCTACTCCAATAAATTAGACTTGAACTTCTACTACTTTTCAGCATGAAGATATGTCCATACGCATAAAATAATTAAGTCACCAATAGCATAGAATGAGTACGGTAAGTGCATGATATGATACTACATTATACTATTACCGAAAGTACAAATCTTTATCGATTGCATATTCTTTCATTTAAAAATAACTAAAATATCTATGTATATCATTATTCAACTACCGGTAACCGACTCTTTTGATTTTTTTTTTCTTATCCTATCACCTACCCAGACAGTTAATCCAGACAGCAAAGTTTATACTGGACATAAAACATCACCTGTAATCAATTCCATATCCTCTAAAAGGAAAAGCATTTTCATTTAATTACCAAAATTGAGCCAACTTCTTTCCTACCATGTACAGCCATCCTAAACAATGGAAGGAAACAAAAATGTAATAGCATGAACCAGGAAACGATATAAGAGCTAGCCAAAAAACATAATGCAATGTTCCATCAAATGGAAGTAAAATGCCCAAGTTTTCACCAGGTATGCAAGGAAATGTTTTCACTTTGTCTCGGGCATGAATGTGGTTGATTAACAGTGATGTCATCAAACGAAACCTTCAATGTCATAACATCCTTATATTGATAAGGTAAACAGAGACTTCTCAGCATTATTTCACTTCATTTCTCTAACTTTCTTTACAAAACATATTCAGGGCTAAAAAATAAAGAGGGAAAGGGGAAATGACTTTCATATTTCTTTGTATGGGAATCAGAATTTGCTGTTGTTTTGCTCTAAATATATAGTATATACAGCTAAAAGGGAGCAAACTCCACATATTTTTTAACTACTTTATTCCATCTAAATTCTTTCAAAAGGACTGTACAGATGGACAAACAAAATGAATTTCAATGATTTTCTATTTTGTTCTCCTTCCCTTTAAATTCCTCATAAACCTAATACAGACTTTATATTCCATGATTAGACTTGTCAATTTACTCCGAACTTCTTAATTTCAAACTGAGTGTAACTTGATTCTAATAAGACTTCCTTGCAGACTCAGGAACCAATATTCACCAGGGTCTGGTATTTTCATAAACTTGTTTTCTTCCCAGTAACTATGATGCTTTAACCACTGACAAAATGTGTTATTACATCTACAACTCCAATTTTCTCACGAGCCAAAATATACATTGGCTGTCACAAAAAGGGTAAAAATAGATTATCTAATTTCAGTTTTCCCAAGATGTTTATTCTATTTTCTTCATAACACTTTATGGCATCTGCCAATTCAATCTGAAATATCTAGAGAACAAGATTAATACACCGAGTGCAAACTTTGGGTTCCTTTTACATGTGACAGAGAATTGAGAAAGAAGGACTTAACATATACACTGTACCTGTAACACAGGTTAATGCCCTTCTGCCTCTCAACTGACAAAGTTAAGGAAATTTAATAACTGCCTTTGACCCTTTTATTTAAAGGGAAATCCAACCTTAATAGCAAGTTGCTTTGAAAGAAAGAGGAAAAATCAGAGAAGCAGTTTGGTGAAAGTTTAAACGAAATCGGACAAGCAATAAGAAAGTTGTGAATTTTTGAAAGTTGTAATCACTATACATATGGGAATTTCAAATTGGCCGAATAGGTAATGTCACTGTGATGTAGCTGTGGACAACTCCTCCATTCGCTCCAACACATAAAATGATTAAAATGTCACTTTTTTTCAAAATGTTTTAATTAGTAGGATCTTTTTCTTTCATGAGGACCTATAACAATATGCTATCTCCAATATATTTTGAGTACTGCCCCGAGGTTAAAGGCGCTTCGGAGAAAACCGCAAATTAATGATAAATTTGTGTACGACAAATGGGAGAGTTGTCCACAAGTATGTCACAATCGACTCCCCAAATTGCCGATTTGAGATTCGCATAGATGTAGTGATCTCATTTTTCAAACATCCATAACTTTCTTATTCCTTGTCCGATTTCTTTCAAACTTTCACCATCCTGTTTTTCTTATTTTTCTGCTTTCACACAAATCAACTTATTACCAAGGTTGGATTGCCCTTTAACATGATTGTTGTAACATAACAAGATGAGTTAAAACGTTTGAAGCAATACTATCATGCTTGTATTTCATTGTTACCAAGCAATAACACTGACAGTACTATGATCCCTTCTATGTTCACCTATAATTATGTTAACAATTTCAATAAGTAAAATTAAGAAAAATATCCATATATAAAACTGTTAATGAATCATTGGTTATTTGAATCCAATATTTCCAAAATGGAATATACTGTTCAAACAGCTTTAAGAGAAATTATCATCTAACGCTTCATATTTTCCTTGTCTACTATCCCTACGCAAGATTAACAATGCATAATATTGAGCGGGAAAATGTCTTAAGCCTCATGTGGGATATTCATTTTCTTGCGGAGAGCTAATTTGAATGATACAAGATTCACACACTAATTCATCATATCCGCCAATCTCTAGAACTACCAAACTTCTTCCAGGAGTAGATTGATTAAAACCCGCACAAAGATGAGCTCGTATGTCAACAGTGATGAGTTTACAAGATGATGTAATATCACTGGGTCCTGTCTGGTCTCATACTTGGTCTCAGATGAGTGAAGATAGGCGAAGATTGGAGATACATGTCAGAGAGAGAGAGAGAGAGATAGCGACAGACAGACAGACAAACAGACATAAAGACAGACATACTGAGACAGATAGAGATATGGGTGATTCTTCACTAAGTGTCTCCTTTTGTGTCCCGCTACTTTCATAGTCTATAGATGGAAAATTCACTATTTTTATTTTCTAATTTTCACCCCTTTAATTTGAGAAGGTATAATTCTGATCACCTAAGGTACAAAAATTGTTTTATAAATTCTCTTTTTTTTTCCCGCTACAATAATAGGTTGAGACCCCCCTCAAATCTCCATGTCCCGATGGGTATGCATGGAATGGTATAATTGCCATATTTTTTCTTGATGACAACGGTTTTTCATGAAAACACTCTTAAATGCTTAGTTTTCAATCATGCATTACTTTGGAATTCAAAAACTTCCACTATTAGCAAGCAAAATTAATATTTTTACTTTTTTGGGTACCAATTTTTCTGTCCCTCCATTTGCGTCAGATACCGTCACGCACTTTTTATAACGCCATCTATTGACAAAGCAAGTCTCTAGGAACACCCGGTTCCGGTACATGAACGCCCGGTCATACCGACGATCATTTCTACAAACGTGAATCTTGAAGTTTGCAGTGGAAAATTGCTCCAAAAGCACGAATTTGCGGAATGATAGGTACGTACCTTTATTCATCGTCATATCCGAACGGCTTGGATTACACTGAATCTGTGTAATTATTCTTTGTTTTTCATGTTTGTAAGATAAAGGCTAATTCAATGTACACTACATAAAAACGATCATGCCAGGGGTAGCCGCAGGGCGAGACCACCTTGAATAAAAAATTTATGCTATCATATCCGTCACCGTCATTTCCATCACATAATGGAGGACCTCCTACGTGACGGATATGACTACATGCGACCCAAAGTGTGACGGACATGACTTTCTGTCATATTTTGCTGATGTAATAAGTTTTTAAACAATATTTAGACCTCATATTCCAATAATAAGTTTACATCTAATGTAGATCACAGAGACTAGGACCAGAAAAAAAAAATCTTAATCAGTAACGTGCAATAAACAATTTATTTCAGCCTGGAATGTTACAACGTTCCCATATATGCCAATTTGTGTCATGTTCTCTGTCAACAAAAAATGTTGGGTGTCAAGAAGATCTTTGACACTGATTTTAAAGGAATGTCTTGTAGATCTAGGTTAATGGTTTTTTTAAAAACTGTTAGAGTTAAAATATAAAATATACGGCCTAGGCCCTAGGGCTAGGGCCTATTTCTTTAACCTAATAAAAAACTTTCATTATAAAACTATGCTTTGCTAAATCATATAATAAATTTTCTGCTTTTATGATGTAATAATTACCAAATAATACAAATACAGTAGGCCTATGCTATGAAATTCCATGAAATCAGTTCTTTTTTTTCTTATCCCTAAATTTTAGGATGGCCCTTACACCCGCAGAACGTGCGAAGCGATACCGTGATCGTCAGAAAAGTGACCCAACATTAAAAGAAAGATATCTAAAGAAAGAACAAGAGCGTAAGAAAGCAAGCTATGTTCCTGTCTCCAATAGAAGTCAACGGGCACAGAGGAAAATCAGAAGAAGTTGGCGGAGAAGTAGCAAGGAATACAGGGATTTAATTAAAAGGAAGCATATAAAAATTGTTATTTCTTCATTTGACCACATATTACTACATTAATCTTCAAGCTGCATCGATATTAAAAACTAAAGATGTTTAATAGAGGTGGAAGAAACATTGAGATGCAAATTTAGTATTTATGGTTTTGTACTGAACACCATGTACATTGAATTTCCTTTTATACAGGCAGTCGCCTAGTATACTAGTATACGGTACATTCTATCACCAAAACAAAGCCTAACAAAGGGAATGGAAAAGGAATTTTATTCCTTTCGATAAACTTGTCTAACTCACATAACATGAACTTGCTAAATCATACTAAAGACACTTCTGGAGATTGGGTTTACTTTTTAATCACTAACAGAAAGCCACCTCTCGAAATACAAGGTGTACGACCATGAATACTTGTATGGAAGCATTTGTCATGTCTTGCCAATGCTTGGGCAACTGGTCATTGCCGTATATTGTTGCTTTTGTATATACTTAAAAACATTTTAACACGCTTTATGAAATTGAATAAAATAGTTTAGAGCACTGAACTACTTGTGTATGGAGATCGATGTTGTGTATCTATTCATTTTGATAAATATAAAGTCACATCCATTGCGTGCATGAAATGAGTGATCATCTCCGTCACGGCTTGTCATATCCGTCCGATGTAAATTTATTCTTTGATATTCCTAAACTATTGCAATAATAACCATGAAATTTGAAGAAAAGTGACAAATGAAAACTATTCTACTATCTATAAATGCATGATTAAAACAGCTTTAAGGCAAATTTAAAGTCACATCCATCCTCGTGCATGAAATGAGTGATCATCTCCGTCACGGCTTGTCATATCCGTCCGATGTAAATTTATTCTTTGATATTCCTAAACTATTGCAATAATAACCATGAAATTTGAAGAAAAGTGACAAATGAAAACTATTCTACTATCTATAAATGCATGATTAAAACAGCTTTAAGGCAAATTTAAAGTCACATCCATCCTCGTGCATGAAATGAGTGATCATCTCCGTCACGGCTTGTCATATCCGTCACATGTAAATTTATTCTTTGATATTCCTAAACTATTGCAATAATAACCATGAAATTTGAAGAAAAGTGACAAATGAAAACTATTCTACTATCTATAAATGCATGATTAAAACAGCTTTAAGGCAAATTTAAAGTCACATCCATCCTCGTGCATGAAATGAGTGATCATCTCCGTCACGGCTTGTCATATCCGTCACGGCTTGTCATATCCGTCACATGTAAATTTATTCTTTGATATTCCTAAACTATTGCAATAATAACCATGAAATTTGAAGAAAAGTGACTAATGAAAACTACTCTACCATCTATAAATGCATGATTAAAACAGCTTTAAGGCAAATGGGTAAAAAGTATTGTGACAAGTGTCACTTTTGCGAAAATGCGAGATTTTTCTTCGGCGGTGGGTTATAAAGTAAATTAAAATAGCTTTATGTTCACCAAAAATAAAAAATCTTGAAGTATCTTGACGAATTATATCTATAGATCCGTTTAATGCAGCATAAGAAAGAAAAAAAATCTATCAATGACGAATTTCTAATGTTCAGTACTCATTACTCTCAAATGTGACGGATATGACGCAATGCAGTGAACAATGCCGAAAAAATGGGCAGGATAAGTAAAATAAACCTTGTAAAGATCGTGCCAAACCTATTTTCCCGGTAGTAGAGATGTTTGTGCATATAAAAAGTGAATGAGCATGTCAAAAAGCAAATATTTTTTTTCTGTTTTCCAGAAACTCGAAAGTAGACACTTAGCGAAGAATCACCTATATACATAAAATGAACAGAAAGAAAGAAAAGCATGAAAGGAACAGGGAAATGTAAAGTCTTACACTTCCCTGAAAGGAACATGTATGATATGACCACTTCATTTTTTAAAATATTATTTGTGATTTATGGCATGTCAAGAATATTGTATTCTTGACACTAGCTGTTTATGTTTATAGTGATTCCAATATTCTTTTCAATCAATTATATCCCACCACTTTCTTGACAACTTTTTTTGACATCCTTGCCATTCCAACTTGCATGTTAGCATGTAGGGTATGCGTGCATGATTTTTGTCATTTCACATGCATGGAGAAAGCTGAGCTGACTGATATGACATAAGAAGAGAAACATGTTGACATCTATTCCATCAGTACATTGCCTTGGGATTTGAAAATGAAATAGCATAGAGTTTTCTTGGGTTCCGCATGATATGACAAGTAAACCTTTACATGATAAATCATCACCATCTTGAGAAAACTCAAAACTGACATTCCTATACTTTATTAAGTGACATCGCCATGGCAACAGACCTTTCAACATGATGCTTGTCCACCTGTATATAGCTGGAGGGTTTTTTTTACACCCACCCTCAATGCAAGAAGAATGCCAACAGGTGTACTGGGAATGACTTTACTGTATGAACTTGAGCAGAACATTCCCAGAATAAGCCTCCCAGGGATCATGAACTTATTACCTCTCCTTGTCATCTGACTTTTGAAAACTTTCTGCCACTTTGGAAGGAAAGTCTGTCCAACATTTTTAGTGAAAACATTGACTGGAAAATATTCATTTTTACTGATATTTGAAAGATTCTTATGCTGTTCTGACTGTCATTTTCTCATTCCATGATATTCCATGATCCATACAAGCACATATTGCACGAAAAAAAAGTTGTTCATATTGTTTTCATTTACATTCTTTTTAAGAACGTAGTGAATGATTGTTTAAAAATCACTGAATTTGTAACAGCAATTTGCTTCTCAAAAAGAAGTTTACTTTTGGAAAAACTGTTATTGTCATATTACATTGACGACGAAACCTATTGAAACATTGTTTCTTTTCAGTTATGACACTTCCATACTGGCCTAATTGGTAAAAATTGAGATTTGGTTAAAAAATGGCAACACACTTAGATCTTGCTAATGGGTGCAGTGATTAAACATTCTTTAAATGTGAAGAAGCTATCTAAATTGGGAGCTTCCTCTTAAATACACAAACTTTTATAGCACCTTAAACTGAAGGCTAGAGACAGCAAACAAGGTTCAAAGATAATAGCTATGTTCATACAGGATTTATGGTTCCAAAACTTTACATTAGGGAAACTTTAGGTTAACGGAATAATGACTTAATAACCACGACGAGGGTTCACACGGGCCCAGAACAACGATGCTCGTTGTTCTGAAACTACAAGCCGAGCGATCGTCATTGTGAACACCGGAAGTAGATACCAATTGTGTGTTCAGTACACATATAGATCCTGTGTTCATAATTCGTGGGAAGGGTATAACCTGGAAGTTTAACATGAAGAGAGAGGTCATCGTTAACCACGAGCTTGCGAAACTTAGTTAATTCTGTCCACACAGTCCAAAACTGCGATGGAGGACCCCTCCCCCTCGTGGTTTCAGCGTTAACCACGAGCTCGCTTGTGGTACTAGAACTGCAAGGAAACTTAAAGTTTTGAAACTACAAGCGAAACTTAAAATATAGCTCCCTCCGTGTGAACCCGACTACTGATAGAAAAATTAAGCCATTTCGAGATCAACCCCACAATTCCAATTACTTTTTTTTTAATGTGAGAATGAAAGATTAATAAATGACCTTGTTGCATGTGCTTTTGAATAATAGGTACTTAAATGACAACATAAAATTATGTTAATCAAACAATATAGATGTACACATAAGTGTTTGATTTACAATCGGGTGAATGTTTTGTCTACAACATGCACCAAACATCTAGAGCTGAGCTGGCAAGCGGAAAAATTCCTAAATATGACCCCTATAAAAATGAAATAACAAGCTCTTTTGTTTACCCTTTTAATCAGCACATCTATAACGGAAGTTGACTGTATAGGCACCCATTTAAGAACATGCAGTTTGCCCCAAATCTCTTTTCTTTATTTGCTGTCTACAATCTGTGTTTTATCAAAAACCAAGTACCCTTTGCTTGCACTTGAGAAAGAATGAGAGGTTGATCAATAAATTCTCTCCACTTAAATGATGGCTAGATCATGGTTAGATGGCTAATGGTGGTGTCCAATGCTCATATTGACAATGGGTGCTGAGGTACAGTGACTAGTCCCAGCATGTTATTGAGCTACCTATATATTTGAAATTTAGGTTTCAAGAAGAGCGTGGTGTAAGAGATGTACTTGACAAGATGCAAGAGGAGGGAAAGAGGGAAACAGGAAGGAGAAAGAGAGTGAAGAGAAAGAGAGTGAAGAGAAAGGATGAGAAGGGGTATGGAAAGAGACGATGATCAAAGAACCAGAAGAGAAGTAAGGAGATTTATTAGAGACAAGATACGAAAAGAAATAAATTCATCAAAAAGAAGTAGGGCAAGGATAAGATTTTTAAATTAAGATTACTTTTCAGAATTCACACAATTACTTTCAACTTTAAAAATATATTATCATTTACCCCTTTACTAATTCAAACGGTAGCTAGAATACTAAACAGCAAGCAATCTACAATATATGTTCAGGAAA
Organism: Heliocidaris erythrogramma; assembly: GCA_025617745.1. Classification (NCBI taxonomy): domain Eukaryota; kingdom Metazoa; phylum Echinodermata; class Echinoidea; order Camarodonta; family Echinometridae; genus Heliocidaris; species Heliocidaris erythrogramma. The sequence continues at coordinate 12,858,204 of CM046853.1, read as the reverse complement.
GCATATTATTATCAACACTGGGGAAGTAATTACCGGTAGTTGTTTTTTATAAGCTTTATAATTACATGCAAAAATAGTGAAAATAATCTATGAATTTGAATGATGGAAAAGCTACAGAAATTTTATATCAGCCAGTCTGGCTTACATAGTTTGGGGTTAGTAGGTTTATAACACTGTGTACATTGTATATCCAACAGTTAGCTTGTTTTAACAAAATTCCCAGCCAAATGTTAATCATGGATTAAATCCTTAAGAACAACATACTCCCATTCCTTTTCCCCACAGTATAGACCTAATCTTTATATCATGATTCATCCAATCTATGGGTGCTGTAAACCTTATAGCAGGATGATAATATTGCATGTATATTCTTTCATCTTCTAAAATAAGCTAGATGAGAAAGACAGAAGCACTGATTTTCACATGTTTTGGTTAACCTTTCAAATTTCAAGTTAAAACCAACTGAATATTCTGAACTGCTATTGAAAGTGACTATCTAAGGCAATAATCATATTACTAAACCATACTGTCATCACAATGTCTCAAGAATCAATTTTTTTAGTCTTCCATAACCAAGAAAAGGAAAAGATCAGTATATTTCCAAAGAGAACTCATATATGAACACGTGACTGAATGAATAGCAAACTGCTCACTGTCAAACATTGAATGAACATATTTGATAATCTAATTTAAGTTTTCTATTCACATTGGTGTGAAATATCAATATTTAAAGGGCAATCCAACCTTGGTAATAACATGATTTGTGTGAAAGCAGGAAAATAAGAAAAACAGGATGGTGAAAGTTTGAAAGAAATCGGACAAGGACTAAGAAAGTTATGGATGCTTGAAAAATGAGATCACTACATCTATGCGAATCTCAAATTGGCAATTTGGTGAGTCGATTGTGACATTTTTGTGGACAACTCTCCCGTTTGTCGTACACAAAAATATCATTAATTTGCGGTTTTCTTCGAGGCGCTTTTACCCTCGGGGCAGTACTCAAAATATATTGGAGATAGCATATTGTTATAGGTCCTCATGAAAGAAAAAGATCCTACTGAGTAATACATTTTGAAAAAAGTGTCATTTTAGTCATTTTGTGCGATAGAACGAATGGGGGGGGGGGGGTAGTCCACAGCTACATCACAGTGACATTACCTATTCGGCCAATTTGAAATTCCCATATGTATAGTGATTACAACTTTCAAAAATTCATAACTTTCTTATTGCTTGTCCGATTTCGTTCAAACTTTCACCAATCGGCTTCTCTAATTTTTCCTCTTTCTTTCAAAGCAACTTGCTATTAAGGTTGGTGTGAGAGTTCCCTTTAAGAACATAGAACAATTGCCAGGAAGATGTGAAGAGGACAGGAATGCCCCTTTTCTGAATTTCTGAACACTTTGCAGAGAAAATCACTGCTTTCTCCTCTCACATCAAAACCAGCCGCACTCATCATCCATAGTCCCATGAGGAGTGTGGAGGAAAAGGGCTTTTATTGATCTCTTCCTTCCTACATTCTTGGCCTTGTTCCTCTCCTTATCAAGGTCATGTTCTCAAACTTGCTTTACAGATAGAGTTGAGTTCTGGTCATGGAATTACATTATGAAAGAAACTGTCTCAAAGCAATTGGGAAAGGTTGATCATGTCTACATGAGAATTTGTGTTATCCTGTAAGGATCAGAATCATCAAAATGATATGAAATTGACACAATCTCGCTGAAAAGCACATGTACTGCACACAGCATTGGGTATATGGGACGGCACACCAGTGTTGTATTTGAGGCCGGCCTCAAGACCATAATTTAGTGGCCTTGGCCTTGGCCTCGGACTGAGTCACATGTACAAAACCTATGGAAGATATCATTTGTCAGCAGCCAGGGTGACTCGGAAGTGCCAGCCTTGAATACAACACTGCTGCACACACTAGTGGCATGAGTGTTCGTCCCGAACATTTCAGCTATTTCTCGTCATATTTCAAATATGAGAGCATATGAAGAGCAATCCTACTTCAGAAGACTTTTCTGGTATGATGTTCTTCCAAACTGACATAAAAGGAATGAGAAAGCTTACAAATTATTTTTCACCTCTCCCAGAACTCAACTTTCTCTTTAACTGAATGTTGTATACCAAGCCATTTCCTGGCTACCAGTATAATCTTATTCTAGGGGAAAAACATGTTTTATTACTAATATCAATTGAAATGAATCTGTCTATAAAATCCAGTCCTCCCACTGTAAAGTACTATTAGTACTTTCCTTAGCAGATACTAATTTGAATACTTTACGGGTATTTTGATGCTACGGCGTTTGAAACTTTGAGACTATACTACTTCATAATTTGGCCCTTTAAACACAATGGCTTTTTGTTGAAGTGATGTTGTTATACTACCATCATTACATGATATTTCATATTCCTCATTCCTCTCTATTTTTCTCAGAAACATAGATCTATTCATAATCATTAGAAAGTTGAATGTCTTTTATCATTATAACTAAAAGATTGAATCCCCCTCTCATTTTATATTAGCAGTGCAGCCATCTGTTTCCCGAGCAAGATAGTATTCACTTGACATGCAACATTGTCATTAGTAGCTGGCCATTCCTGTTATGTCTTGTATTGAACCCTAGCTAGGATAGATCGCATCAGTCAACATATCTTACCATCGTCACAGACTGTGATTCCTACTACATACTTATAAGTACTCCAAACGCACATGAATGCAGTCTCTAATTCATCTTCTATCATTCAATTTCATGATGACGGAATCAAAAAGAAAACCTATGCAACTAATCATGCGAATATCCCATGCACTGGTGTTTAAACTTTAAAACCAAGCAAGAAATATCAATATCAAAATACGCAAATTTTTATCTTTAACCATGTAAAGCAACCTTCTATTATTTTGTCTGGTTTGTGTTTTTTTTTACTTTTCAAAGATCAATTGGCTGTCAGTTTGTGGAGGATGGAAACCCATAGTCTTGATATTAAAATATACATACTGCGTAGACTCTTTATTTTCCTTCTTATCCTTTGTCTTCAAGTATATTATTATCCTTATTATCCCCTTGTCTTCAAGTATGGGGGTAGACCATGGGGTCTAATCAATCAGACTGAGCGTTGTTTAATCTCAAGGAAGAGGCTGTGATTATCAGCTTCCTGTGTACCATATAAAGCACTTGGTACCTACACAAACTTGAAGGTAACTATCAACATACCAAAATACTTTGACTTCCATATCCCTACATTATGTTCCTTCTTCACTCTTTATATAATTAACTTTGATAGTATCTTCTTAAAAATAAAGTCTGATATTTTTCCTGCACCAAGACTTAAACAAAACTAATCAAGAGTACATAATTGATTTTATAAGATTAAAGCAAATGGATATCAAATCTTGATGGATGCAGATATGCTTTTACAGTCTCTTGATTACTCTACATTGCTAGTTTTCAAGGTGTAAAATCATACTCATTCGACATGATTCATCCATTTCATCCACGGTATTCAACATATCACTCCACAGCTGTAACGACTGCTCAATTCGCATTCACGGTCGTTCAACACACACATTGGATTGATGCACCCCGTTTTACAATGGCACAGTCCAAATCGAGCCTATAATACGCAGCATTACATACTGTACGTGCTTTATATACATGACATCTTTTTTGCTATGTTTCTTTTGAATTATGCAAAATAGACGGCGGTTTTTTTCGACCAATCAGGACGAACCTGATATCACAAGAAAGAGTAGCATCCTGGCTATTTGCTAGTCTTTGCCCCCATACATTTTGACACGTAAGTCAGAAGCTATAGGAGGAATACGAGAGCAATGAGTGCAAAAAGTGCTTCTCCTCACACAAAAAGCATGAAACCATGCATTTTCAGTCGAAAATAGACGGCGGTTTTTTTCATTCAATTAAAAAATAACTGATATCATGAGATGTAGAATTAATCAAAGTTTTATAAACCGTTTGCCCCCATGAAAAATCTTGCGCGGTTCTCGAGATATGATTTAAAATGTGCCGAAAAGGACGTGTTTTCGCCAAATTTCTGTCGAAAGATCGGGGATCACGACCGGTTCGCGTTAAGTGAACATGACAAATTCATATGTTTGTGCTATATGCCTCAACCATAAAATTCTGAAAATATTTTAGAAAAACTAATTCAAAGACAAATGACCTAAGTAGCCACCATGCTGTGCTAACTACTGCAATTGCACTGAGCTTATTAATCAATTGCACTGAGCTTATTAATCAATTGCAAACCAAATTCCTCAACAATTTTGATTAATCAAAGCAAGGAGTTATCACAGAACTCCTTGATTAAAGCATGTAGAAAATAGCTTTGTGAAGCGAGTTAAGGTGACTGAGGTCAAGGTACATAAATGATCATGTGAATCTAACAAAATTTTCTTGGCAATGACTCACAATAATCCCACATAATGTCATTGGATGTGGTAGGCTCAGATTAATGCAAAGACACTGACAAATTTGCCCCAATTTAGGTAAAATTTTAAGATGCCTTCACAAAATCTGAAGATGGTTTGTTTTTCAGAATAAATGTGGAATGATAAAAGCAATCATCACAATCAATAAAAGGTAATAAGAAGCTGAATTACTAAAATTACTGATCAAAATGCAGAACATATTTTCACTAACAACATTGCAAGGGTGTTGATAAGTATCTTTTATCCTGCAGGCAAAAAGAATGTACCAGCTATTTTCAAAGATAAATGCTCAATGCTTAATGCTCACTGATTGTGTTTATAATCAAGCATCATGCTACACATGAAATGATTTTATGAAGCTACTGGATAGAGGCGATATGATGCAGAGACTGACTGAGAGACTAGTAATATGTCACCTTGATAAATGACTGGGATATGTCATGGCTAGCTCAACGATGTTCTTGATCTCAAATTAATCCCATAACTAATCTAGATGAATAGATGGGAAATCTACTAAGATTGAGCAAGTTATTATTGTATGATCAAACGTACATCGTCTGCCTGATTGATTGCTTAATAATGCAAGACAGATCACTGTTTACTATTAGTCTCTTCAAAACCAAGGACCACTCACAATCCTCCATAAAACCTATGACCTAAGCATCCTTTTGATACTAAACTAAACTATCATGAAATGAGCAAAACAGACAAGGCTCTTCCTAGACACAGAGAGTGCAAAACAAATTCTAACTGATTGAAGTGTATCTGATAATGTCTGACAGTATCATTGACATCCATGATCCATGTCTGATTGTAATCATCATTTTCAGTCATAAAGATTAGTTATGCAGATGATCCATAATGCAGATCAATTTTCTCAATGATAGGGGAGATCATTTCCAAGGTCAGGATCTCCGTTTTGGAGATGCTCAAATTTCCTAACAGTAAGCTTTACCCTTGAAATTCACTTTACAGGATAAAATAAATCTATGGTTTAAGGGTTTCTAACTGAACACAATAGCTTTATTTATGAAAGTATCCCATAAAAAATAAATAAAAGAAACTAGTTAAACAAAGTCAAAAGAAAAGCAAGACATATACCACGTCACACTGTCTATAATTGTAACTAAATGTACAAACAACTGACCTAATAATAATAGAACACCATAGACTAATTAGAAACCAGCAACTGAGTGCAGTCAATCACAAGACGAGTTGGGGAATCAAAGAATAAAGAGAGAAAAGGCACTTTCATGCTTTGCTTTCTGGCTTGGGTTCAAGTGTTCAAATACTGAGTGACTTCTGTCAAGAACTTTTCATTTACTGTTACCCCATCAGGAGGCAAACTTCTTATTTGCCCTCATCAAATTGAATCTAGAATTTCTGTTAAGCAATCCCGCTTATCCAATCATAAATCACCATTCTGCAACAAAATGAACCAAACAGGGAAGAAAAAACAAACAACGGTCTAACCTCGGTAACTAAGGAAACCTCACATTTGGGTTTAGAATAACCAGTTTTAGGGTGTTAAATCTTGGCTGGGGCCGCTGGACCAGTAAAAGTAAAGAAGTATTTCTGTTTGATAGCATTTTTTCAAGTCTGGGAGAGGATTGCGTGCAGGAATGTTAGAGACCAAACCCAAAGTTTGCAAGAGACCAGAAAAGAATGTGGGATGAAAATGTCAAGAGGACACATTTAATTTCTTTATTTGATGTAGACTTGAATAGTGGTGGTAAATCTATTTTCTGAACAAGCTTTGGTAAATGATTCACATTCCAACCTGGTCTCAACTTTCCATGATGAGGTATCATGTTTTAAATCTTTCATAAAAATAAATTAATGCAAATAACTTTCCAGAAGTCACATTATGAGTTCAAAGGGAAAATAAGCAACAATATCTGAAGAAATGCTCAGAAATATATTCAAGAATGCTACTAACTACTTAACACCTTCTAAAGAAAAAGCAAATATTGGTAAACTTAGTTTCCTTTTCAGATATCAAACAAGAAATAATGGTTAAATGCTAAAACCTCATATTCAATCAAAATTCAAACTTCAGAAAGCAGGTAAATTGATAGACAACTTAGGTTTTGATTTGGGAGTTCCGATTAACCTAAAGAGATATTTTCTAATTTAGTATTGACTCATGAGATGTCATTGCAAAGAGAGGATGGTCACAAATGCTTTAATTATATTTTGTTGTTTCAGGAAAATATTAAGTCAAGTCATCAAAATAATGCACAAAGAGCCAAAATACACATCCACCTTCGAGGAGAAGGGCAGTGAATAAAACAACATTCTTGATGAAATATTGTATGAATGGGTTGTCCTTGGTTGCAGTTCACAGACCATGAACATTATTTTCTTTGCATTTTTTTCCTCTATCATTCTCTGATTGATGAGACGTGCTGCCGTGGCAACCATTGGCTAGGATTCCCACGCTCATGTCTGGTGCCTGCCGCCCGCCTGCCCCAATTTCACTGAGAGAAGTGAAGGAACCGATTATAACCCCTTCTATCTCTCTTTGTCTGTTGAATTATAACACTTCAATGTTCACATGAAAACAATTAGGAAGCCTATATCTGCCAACATGTAACATGAGTAAGTGCTTCATGAAGCATGCTGAATTATTACATGTACCCTTGGTATTAATCACAACTTGAGTAGTGAAGGATTTACATAGGGAGAAATCTGGCCAGTGCCCCCTCTCTTGAAACCTAACTGGCATACCTAAGTACCCCCCCCCCCCCCCCCCCATGCCCCCTTGATTGGGTACTTTTTTTGGCATTATGCTCCCTCTTTTACAAAATCCTGGATCCACCCAAGGACATTTATATTTGTTCTAATGCATTAAAGTAAAACCAAACTTGAAGGGGTGAACTTTTTCCTGGATACCCCCCTCCTAAAAAGGAAATGAGGGATAAGTGCATTTATTCTTACTACTATTCCCAAATCAATTTGTACAGAGACCACAATGACAGCTCATTAAATTTAGATGATAGCAAAGATTAGGCAGGCTCCATGGGATAACATTGAAGAAATATATCGGGTGCATATTTGATAATTTTATAATAGTTGAATATGGATGATTAAAGGAAACATTTCTGTCAAAGGAAACATTTCTAAGCATAAACCTGAAGCATAAAGCAAATTTTGATCTAAATCAGTTAATGGCAGGTGCATAGATGGGTTTCTCATAAAATTATCATGATCAGAAAATGATGATTCTATTGATTTTCCCTAAAAAGGTAGGAAGAAGACACAATAGAATCACCTGTCACTTCCTGTGGTGTTGGTAGAAGATGGTAGATTTCATTGTATTTCATGACACCATGAGCAAAATCTTAATTTCCATCGCAGGAAATAATTTCCAAATTTCCCAAGTAGATATATTTCTCGGCTCATTGCTTGAACAAACTTCTGTCATATCATAATTTCTCTTCAAATAACATCCAATTTCTCTTTCACTAACTCTCAGAGAGAACATAAATATGTGATTTTGTGATTCAGTTATCTTCTGAGGGATTATTAATCATATAGTCTCTCCTGAATGCAAGGTTAACAACCCATGAAATAACATACAGACTCCACTCAAGGTCTAAAACTTTAGATCATGTGAATGAACTTGAAGGTTGCAGTAATGACTCAACAATGATTCAAGCAATTTGGGAAGTGCACATAATTTGTTTCAATAAATCAGCAAGAGGATATCCCTTTCATGAACAGATTAGCTCAATCCATTTTATTTGTTGAATAAAACTGTTTGATTTACTTAGAGCGCATGTGCATCTCAATGGGGCATAACGTTCACTGGGTCTTTCATTAGAAATGAGAAAAACTGAATCAATCAGCAATCCGTGCTAGAATATCGATTCCCATAAATGATTCATTTTGCATCTGAGGAACGTAAGAAACACATGAAGATTGTACACTAAGTACTCTCCCAGGAGTAATTACACAGCTACAAATTCAGGGGACAAGCAACTACTCCTTCAAGAGACCATGCATAACATATTGAAACATCAGCACATGACCTGTAACCAGTAATACCTTGACGGCGGCCCGAGAAGAAAAAAATCAATTTCCCCAAAGATGTAAAAGCTCAATTACAGATTTGCTCAGCGGACAACATGTAAGCGAGAAGAATTTCGAGGAGGGCTTCAAGTACAGCACCATACTCTGAGGGCCTTCCAGTCTCTCTGAAAGCCTTGCTGTCAATATTTATCCCTAATGTGTAAAATGTTTTGGCTATGTGAAGAGTGGGATAGCAATAGGATGTCAGAGGGTAAGAAAGGCAATTGACATGTTAAGTTTGCAATCAATGAGAACTACCGGTACGCATAAAGAGGTAAAAACTAAAAAGGTTCCGTTTGCGATTGGAAAGAAAAGTATGCAAGGACATTGTGGAGTGTATGAGCAGACCTTTTAGGGGATACATGGACTCCTGAAAGGGGCACGACCAATACAGAAAGGGGTAAACACCTTGATGAAACAGAAACACCAACAACCACCGTGTTGGATTATGAAAGCAATTGTGTAATTCTTTTGTGGAAAAAAAGTTTGTTCCTGAACCGCTGATGGAAGGTGATGGATTAGTGAACAAATACATGTTCTTTGGTTAAGACTAGTTGAAGGCATGCAAGAAGTCATGACAGACTCTGAGGCTGTACCAGGGATGGGTTGAAAAAAGAAGGAAAAAAGACAGATGAAGAAAAAATAAATGTCTCCAGTCACAAACTGCTACAATATATTGATGCTGATGATGATTCCCATCTTAATCGACAACACATATATTTTATCTCCAAAATAGCATGTATACTGAATTATTTCCTTATTGAAACCATTTTTCTATTCAGCTATTGAAAGAAAAAAAAATTGGGTGAAAATTTCCAATGAACGTTTTAAGATAAATTCATTTTCAAGAATCATCATTTAAACATTGAATGCTATGACCATTCATTCCTTCAGATGCCGCCTTTAATAAAATGTGCCAAAAATTTTGAGGGAAAGCCTTGGCTTTTATTTAGGAAAACCAGACATTCTCATTTGTCCAAATTATTGGAACCTCACTCAGACACAGAGAGTGGCTGGCAGTATCGAGACAAGAAGTCTGTGAGTGGGTCTGTAAGCGTGAGAGCAGTAGGAGGGTTGTTCCACAAGAACCATGATGAGAGTTGGAAGCACTTTTGATTCATGGGAGGGATGACTGTTTTTCACATAATACTGTTGAATGAGTTAGGTTAGAGGGTAGAGACCTCTATGCAGTAAAAGGATGTGGATTGTGGAAAGAAGATTTTTTTTTCTCCATTAAATCTTGACCAAGGTTACAAGCACTTTTTAAACTACAGATGATCTTATTTTAATCACCAGTAATTGATAACTGTTTGAGGAAAGCTTTTGGGCTCCTTTGATAGCAACAGTTTGACTTTAAAGAAGGTTCCCAAATTTCAATGATGTATAATGTCATCCTTACATGAAAGATGTCCTATGACATATCATGGTATTGACATGCTGCCTGATATATTTGCCTTTCTTGTAAATTTATGAAACCAGTCAAGAAAATACAAGTGTTTATATTGGGCCTGTTGGTATAATTCAAAAAGCAACACAGAATGGTCTAACCAAGAAGACTAACAATGGCAATATAATTGCAACATCAATATCAATAATTGGGGTTAGGCGTGGCCCAGAGTTTTGTAGAAACAGCATAGCATAGAAGGGTGGAGGGCTACATGGGCCAAGGCAAAGGGGTAAAAGGGAGGAGTTCAATAACAGAGGGGTAATTGGGAGGAGTTCAATAATAGAGGGGTAATAACTTAAGGAGCAAGAGGTGAATGTGGAGGGCAAGGGAATAGAGGGTGGAGACCACAAAATGGATAATAATAATAATAATAATAATAATATTAAAGTACTTATATAGCGCATTTTCCATATATTATGTTCAAATGCACTTTACAATGTTATTAATGGAATAAGTGAGTTCTGAGAAGCTTTTTGAAGGCATCCAGACACTGTTGGTTATGGAGAATTCGGGTAGTTGATTCCACAGTTTGGGAGCAGTAGTTGAAAATGCTCTGTCACCAAGTGTGGGCAGCATCTTGGGAGATGTACTGACATTAGGAGAGACACAGGGTCAATTCTATTGACCATTCTCAAGGCAAGATGTCAGAACGTTTCTTGAATGTTCAATCAAACTAAATAGCTGCAGTGGTTGTATATTTACATGAAAACCATCGCTTGGGAAGAAAATAAACTGACTGATTCTTGCTGAAGCGCTTAATTTTCCTATACAGTCAACAATTACCCTGCTGTAAGAACGTCTCTGGACACATTAATATTCACAAAGCCCTGCTTAAAATTCTTCCCAACCTCTCACACCTGACAGAGGGCATCTCCCCTTCCTAACTTTGAGACATCAGATGATTCCTTTACCTTCTCACTTCATCATGGATACCACAAGGCTTAAGATCAACGTCGTCCGTTAAGTAGGCTGTCATTATGGGCAGCCATCTTGATGTCTCAATTTCATGTTCAGCGATTGTTGCTCCAGGACCAGAAATAAAACATGAGCACTATCCACCTGTTTGCTATTGAGCCTAATCCTACTTGCCGACTGGAAATGGATCCAGACTGACATGAATGCTCTAAAATTGGAAATTAAAGTTGCAGTTATAGAGACTACTTGATCAGTGTTATAGCTAGGAACTTTTAGTGGTGTTTAAATTTCACTGACTGACAAGCAACAAGTAATTCTAGCGAACGGAGCCTCGCAATTAGCAGCTTCCGGTATACGCTACGTAAAACATGATATCTATTTGTACGTGCAAATTACGAACAGTAGTACAGTATAGTGCGTAACAAAAGACAACGAAACTCGGCAAATCTATAAGAAATAATCATTTATTGTTAAATAGAAAGCATGATTCTTGTACGATTGCAAATAAAACAAGAATAAAGATGGAAATATGAATGTAAGTACCACGTTTCTTCACAAACAGTTACGTTTAATGCTGTTTCTTATGTGAAATTAGTGCCGGTCGGAAGCAGTGTTTTTCACCCCGAGTGGTGGACGGAAATCCCCCGTGCTGGTCGGGCCCGTCCACCGCCGACCACCGTAGCTATAACACTGTACTTGATATAGAACTGATTTTCTGATCTTTTCTGAATACCTTCCTACTCCCCCCCCCCCCCCCCTCCAAGTGCATATATTATGGATGATCTCCATGTTCTGATGTAGTTGTAACCTGGAGAGCATTTTCTTGAACCCTACCCCACCCCCCCCCTGAAAAAGAAAAAAAAAATCCTTCATTTCATTTTTAGTACTTCAATTAAAGCACATAGCTGTACATGGTGATTATTATTTCTGTCCATGTCATCTTGACGGATCACAGAATATCACTCTAAAATCCTACATAAACATTCCATCATGTGTCTATTGTCTGTGTCTGATACATTCTTGCTACAGAAATTAACAATTTTTGTCCGTAAGTTCCTGCATGTTTAAGGTTTCTAAACATCTGTACCAACAAGCCTTGTAATCTTAGAGCAAAGACTACTAGCTTCTTTTTGTCAAACTTAAAGAAAGAAAAAATATAAAGAAGTCATGAAAAGTTAACAATACATCCTCGGAATCATCCAGGCCAGCCCATTCAATCACAGGAACATTCATGGCCTGGCATTCTCCTTTCTACTCCCTTTTCTTCCATCTGTGTGGTCTCCAGGGCAAATTCAATTACGCTTTGCAGCAAATGTGCATACAGAAGTGATCATGAATGCCAAATGGCGGGCTGAGAATGGGGATTTTTCTGAAGAGTTTTCCTACTTTTTTCCCTACTTTTTTTCCTACTTTTTTCCCCCCACCTGCATTTGAAATTGTGTTTGCAGACTGCTTTGTTGGCGAGAGTCCCGGCCGTCTCCCTTTCCCCGGTCAGACTTTGTTCCATGAAGAATGTGAAGGAGCCATGCCCATACATTAAATTAGGAAAGGATGTAAATAACACCTCAGAATCAACTTAAGATTAAACTAAAGAAGTATTGGCGAGCAATGGTCTCTGGGAATTTAATGCCCTAAACTTATAGCCTCAGGCTTATCACTTCATTTCAGGATTCCTATGATTGTGGACATGGTGAATTGCAATTTGAATAATGGTCCATTAAATCTATTAATCTTTGGCAGCAAATATTTGAAAACTCTTGTATTACCCAAGGAGTAAATAAATAATGCCATATGTACATGTGGCTTTCAATAAACACGAATGATGAAAAGGATTACATTTATTTACATTTTTACAATGTAAGCAAGGCTACTCCTTAATCAAATCTTCAACTCATCTACATTGTATTGTAGTATTGCATTCAATCATTTAAGTTGGTGACAATAACATACAGTCACATCTGCATCTGCCAAATATAGGCTCATGGTAAATACAAATTGTAAAGGGAAAAATCCTAATTCCCCTACAATGAAAGTTCAAGTCCTCAGGATATACCTATTCAACAAAAATGGGTAATTGTTTAGTCGGTTTTCCGGTCCTGTCTGCTCAATCAGTTCAAGTGTACCCATCACAGAAGTCGGAAGTGTCACAATTTCATAAAATTATCTAATGACCTCAAACGCAACAAGTTGGACTACCAGAGTGTAACGGGTCAAATTTCCTCTACTTTATCTTGACTAATTAAAAGCTCTGTAAAACATGATTCATCTCTGACCAGCCTACCTGCTGATCACAGCTCAGGAAAGTAGCAATGTTTCTTTTTAAATTCAATGAAAAAATAGTCTTCCCAGCATGCAGTCTGTGTCTTGCTGCAATACAAACAAGAATTCAATCATAATCAACATGATCAGGTAAAAGTTCCATCATCACAAACCCCTTTAAATTTCTCTTTCCTTTCTCTTAAACATTCAAATGATGAATTTAGACCTATGGAACGACCATGTTTCCTTTTTGTCTTTACATGGATTTTCAACATTTCAAATAGTGGGTGTGTCATTGGAACAATCAGTGCATATTGCTGTCTGCACCCAATTTATCATTGTAGACAAGACAGAATCATACAGCAGTGGTGTCAAGGGAAACCAGGTCACAGGTCAGACCCAAAGCTAACCTAGCTCCCAAATCAAACCACACCTCTCTTATGATAGGTCAAAGGTCAATGGCAAACATGCAGGTGTGTCTGTCATATCAATTCAGTTGATCCTACTTGTGGCCAGGTGAGACAGTCTTTGCACTCGCAGGGTCATTTTGGGTTCTATCCTAGAGGTTCTCCTTATAAGTATTCCTTCTTATCATTTTTCTGTCCTATGTATTGTTAATGTTTCTCAATACAATTCTGATTTCAAATTATCTCCTTCACATTAAAATACAGAAATATGACGAACATAACTTTAGATTTTACACATCTCAATTTCCCAAATGCAATCTGAAGTCAAACACCTATGCTGTCTTTTTGCTCTATTCTATTTTTTATCTTTCACCATCTCATTTGTTCTTTCATCTTTGATCCTCACTGCCTTTGACTACCCTTTTCCACATCACATTTTCATCTTCTTTTTTTTTTAACCTCAAGGTCTACAATTCCAACAAGTCACAAGCTATCATTGCACTTTCCAAACCCTCTACCCATTAAATGTATTAGAATGCCCTGAATGGCAAGAGGATTACAGGTGGCACTGCCCTGTTGATTTCATTAAGTTGACCAAAGATACAAAAGACATCATGTAATTGAGGAAGATGATTTGGATGGATTACCAAATGTCAAAAACTCCTTTCAAAAAACGTGATAATCCCACCACTAAATCAGGAAGCCAGGTAAATGCAGCTTTTTGGAGAAAATCATCTTCAGGACCTGACACCATTTTCTTCATCTATAAAGAAGTCAAGAGGATTTCAAGGTTCACCTAAGATCACAGACAAGACATAAACTTTTATCCAGTCTACATCTTATTTAAAGATTCATCTTCCCAAATCAATTTCCCAAATTATGTATTTATAATAAGGAGACAGGATTCTCAAGATTTTACTTGACTTCTAAGGAAGAAAAGACCAGACAGGAAATAAAAGATTTGCATTGGTATCATTAGAAATATGCCAGGACAAAGAACCTAAAAGGGAGAAGAGTTTGTACTGAAGACCACACTGAAATAAATATTTAGATGTTGATTGGGCAACCACTATAGTCCACTAATGTGAAGTAGCCGGTGGCTAAACTTTTGTCTTCAGGATTTGCCATCATTACCTGCGAGTGCACTATACTTGTTGCATCACTCAATTCCGTCCTCAGCAATATGTACAATAATCTCAATCTAGAGGCCTATTCTAAGTATCTGATAACTTAAGACTATTTGTTGTAATCCAGTCAGAAATCACTGTATCCTCCTTTTCTCACTATACTTTTGAAAAGGAAGCTATTTTTTTTTACAATGTACAGATGGAAATCACTTGCAATGGGAGAGTTATCACAATTCACAATTCATCCTTCGGAAAAAGTGATCTGATTTAAATGGTAGCTTGAAGATAGCTAAGTAATTGTTGAAGATGAAGCTTACGGTGAGCTCAAGTAATTATGGTTTCGAAGTACATAATCTGAGAAAGAAACCTTATATGTTTTGTAATTGTAAAGTCTCTTTTGATTCCAGGCTTGCATTCAACACAAGACCAAACTACAGAGACATACTCTTTGCTCGGAGGCTGGAACCCTATATTATTCTTTTAATCTTCTCTCCTTTACTCCTCAAGAAGAAATCTCAAATCCTCAAGCTTTCTTGGGCATTGGTAAAATAGTTTTGATATGCATATAAAACATGCAACATTAAAAAACTAAAAGCAATCATCGATTCTGAAATAATGTCAACTTTAAGAAGTTTAATCTTTATATTAACTTTTAATATTACAAAGGGAAATGTAACATTCCCAAAGAAGTGAACAAAAGCAGCACAAAATTATGGGCTGTGCTTTAACAAGGAGTTGAAATCGTGTAATAAAATGACTAGCCATGCTTACTACTCAACTTTCTATGAGGAAAAAACAGTTAGGAATGGAAAAGCTACAATTAAAACTTAGAGTGGATTTACAATTCTTTTGGGAATATGATGGCATTCAAATGCGGCACATCAAAGAGCTGGGAAATTTTCTACAAACAAAAAATATTATCCTGTTTTGTTGACACACATTCCATAAAAGCCATTTCATCATCTATGGGCCTATCTATATGTATATATAAATTGCACCTGCAACGGAAATACATAGGGATTTGAAAAACTATCAAGGCTTTTTCCATGGAACTAATGCAAGGGACTCCATCCAAAGAATACAAGGGAATGCTATCCCGATTCCTATGAAGTGGGCGGATCAAATAGACTCTAATTTTAATAAAGAGCAAGGGTTTCATGTAGTCAAAACGGTGATGCATACTTCAGGTTTTTGCCACATACAGTACATGTAATACAATGAATAAATCATGTGTGGGAATTTTCATCAGTTTGAATAGTAATTGGAAATAATATAAGCTTTGGAGCTTGTAAATATTTACTTGTGAGTTGCTGATTATATGTTCAATCCTATGTTTTTCAGTGAATATAAAAATACATATCATTCCTTAACAATATAACCACTACAGAATTCAAATTGTAGGTCTTCTGATAGTGTGGCTTTCTTATTGAACAACGTAATTGCAAGGTTTGCTTAAATGTCATCACTCGAAATGCAAACAACATATATTCCAGTTCCTGCTTGTGTTTGTTGAAATGCTAACCACAAAAATGAAAGGCCATATGTATTTTCTTCTTTTTTTTAAACCTTCATATTTTTGTCCTTATTTCGCAACTCTATTCCGGACCTCCCCTTTTCGCATCTTTACTCAGACTTACTTCAGAACTTCCAAACTTGGCTGAAAATTGGGGCCCATCCTACTTTCTCACAATACTCCAGCCTTATCACATTCATCAAATATCTCCATGAAGGTACAATGATAGCCATATTTTCAGTATTTGAATAAGCGCAAACCCCATGACTCATAATTCTTTACGTTTATATTGTATGGGAAAGCAGGTCCTTTTGATGAAGAGTAGAATAGATCAGGAGGTGGGCTCTTAACCAATCACGGTGAAATCATACTGATCAAACAAAGTTCTAAATGCCTGAAGTGAAGCAGTCCGTGGCGATGGAGCTATGTCTCCTAAATCAAACAATCAAAACCTTCCTAAATTTACTTTTCGGGCAGACAGGAAAGAATAAAGACCCCTTTTGCGATTCTTTAGAAATCTTATTCATGCGCGACCCATTGTTAGGCACGTTTGGGAACTTGGCAGTTGCACGCTGTGCTTCAAAAGACCGATTTTCAGTTAGGAGTGCGAATTTCCCTCACTTTTTTTTAGTGTTCCGTTCTACATTAGTCACATTCCATTGATTGTCCATTACGCTTCACACAGACATAAAGAGATTCATTTTATTCAATTCTCTAGGTGGCCTTTCAAATACCACATCCGTCATAATCAGCACTATATATCTTCTATTGTAATCCCCGTCAGTCTCCCATTATCACCTTTATTACTATACTCTGCTTCTATCCTCCCATATTCATGATGGGAAATTGACAAAAAAGAGAGGATAAATATAATTTTCTAAAAAGAGAATTATAGACATGAAATACGAACAAAAAGTAATTTGGTATTTTACATTCTAACCCAAAAAGATGTTATCGCTGATACAAATTTTCTGATTCAGTGATATGTTTGTCATGAAAATAAATGATGAAGTTATAATCCCACTATGCTAAAATTATACAAACTTGGTATAGTTTGGTGGATCTTGTTCAGTATATTATTGCAGGATGTTCTCAAATTCTGGATTTAACCGATTATAATTTCCCCCCAAGGCACAAAATTGTTTAATCTACCTGGTCCTCTTTCAACTCCTTACCCAGTTACTACTTTCCATTGTCAGAAAAGTTGATCATACTACCTTCATCTTTCATCATTTATTTTAAAGTACAATCTCACAAATGTAGAAGCGAAGAACTCGTTGTTTATGCAGGGAGGGTGGGATTCGAATATCCTATCTGAAAACATCCCAAAGAGGATTGTTATTTCATCGTACATGTCATACGCATTCCAATATCAAAATAAGAAGACAAACAAATTCTCTTGCGTAGTGTCTCGATAGTGATAATTCACAAAATTTCACAAAATTTTGAAATAACTGACTGAAAGGAAGAGTCAAGAGCACATATGCTGAGTGAATTCACAAACCTTTCTACCATCTTTATTCATTCAAGACAAGATTCAGGGACTCTGACGAATGACTTCTCGCCATTAAAGGAACGTGCCAAGACTGGAAAAACGGTAAATACCCGGAAGACATTCTTCACCTCTCGCATCGATGAGATGTGCGATTTGTTCAAATTTCATTGAGTGACCCAATGATTATAGCAGCTCTAGAAGTACATTTCTCAATGAAATCTCACCACTTGCTAATGTGAATACCAGATTATCTTCTCTGATCCAGTTTCTACCCCTGCCCCTGTCCCTATAGACTTGACTCTGACAACTTCTGGTATGTGCATAATTTTGATATTTGGGGCCTATTTTGGAATGTAAAATTCATTATGATCATTTAATTATCCAAGAAAGAAATTGCCGCAGTGAGCGTGAAAGATATTTCAATTTCAATTCTGCTTTGGTAATCATCGGCAGTGGACATGTACTAACCATGCTGGCCTTTCTTATGACCGGTAGCATAATTTCATTAGCCCAAAATCTGATAAGGTATCACCCAAAAGAACCTGCAAAATCAATTAACCCATTCAAGTTCATTTCAATTTCGAATATGGGAAGTGGGGCTATTTATTCACATCTAGCAACTTAATTGTAATTCCAAATGCATTTCATCCAGGAAAAAAATATTACTGGTCAACCAGACATATTTCAGAAGAGACAACAGAGGCATCTTTCCCTCTCTCCTTACTCCTCCATCTCTCTGTATCGCTCCTTCTCTCCCCCCCCCCCCCCCCCCCCTCCTCTCTCTCTCTCTCTCTGACCCTCTCTTTCAAATTCTTCAATTTCTTGTCATTCTTCTCTCTAACAACTATTATATGTAGATTCAAATTGATTTCAAAGGGATGTGACACCCCAAATATCTTCTTTTTTCCCTCCAATATCTTATTTGAATTCTGTATATTATTTTTCTCATTTGGAAGTGCAAGAATAGTAAAGCTACATGTTATGGAGTCATGTCTAACAATTTAAAGATTTTTTTCAAAAAAACAAATCTCATTGTAGCCAGTTTAAGGAAAAACTTAAGCTTGATATCAACATTGATCTCCAAGAAACCTTAAAAGATTCCGCTTTAATTATCCACCCTTTTAAAGAATTAAGGAAAAGACAGTGTGCAATCACATCCTGACACCTCCTGCTTTTAAGCTCCAGGCAATATATTTCATCTCTAAGAATGAGAAAAGACTTTCTGCCAAGCCATTTTCATCTCAAATGTAAATTATTCCCCGTTTTTAAAAGCATCAACTGTCCAGGGGTCGTTTGTCAGACAGAGCTACAGAGCAATGAAGTGAAAGTCTGTTGGCCATTTTGACATTCTCCTGGACAATCTTAAGAAATACATGTACCTTTTTCCAGCAGATAATACTATGAGATGTATGATGCTTTCTGAGCTATGAAGCAGTGACACACAATTACCCCAAATGAAATAAAACTAAAAAATAACATAAGCACTCTGTAACAAATTGGAAACAGAAATTCAACGTTCCAAAATTCAGTGATATCTGGTAATTATATGAGCTCTTAAATCTGTAAATAGACCCACTGACAAAATTGTCAACTGGGAGAGTTTCATGTGAATTCATAATTCTATTTGAGGTTTAACATTTGCACACACACACAACTTTGACAGAGGTGCAACATTTTGAGGAATCACATACTGCTGGCTCCAGGCATTTCATTGATTTTCATATGATGGTTCACCGATGATGCATTACATGGGCTAAAAGAGGAGAAGGTGCTTCAAAAGATGAATTACCTTGTGGATTGAGAATAATAACACTTCATCTCTTGTAATATTTTTGGAAATCATGTTTATCAATGTATCTCAGGTAATGTTTACCATCATGGAAGTGGATATGGCACGCTCTCTCTCTCTCTCTCTCTTTCTCTCTCCCCCTCATCTCCCGAAATTCTTCAATCATAATTGTTCCACAGGACAAGCTGACAAGTGCTACATGAAAAAATCTACCTACATGCAACTGAAATTACTTGCTAAAACAACCAGTATTCCAAGGCTTTGATTAATTTCAACATTGAAGTGAGGAAGACCATGAAAACATTTCAAACCAATTCTCCACAAACATCAATCTCAGCGAGTATTGGAATCACAATCTTGAGAGGTTAGCACTTTTTAAGATGGATTGTTTGCCAAGCACTCCTGTGAATTGCTAGTTGTCTGGATGAGGAATAATATGACAAATTGAAAGCAGGAGTTAGTTTGCTATCAATTAACACCTGAGTAATTTGTCACATGCATCAAAATATCTTTGTCAAATTCCATTTTAGATGAAACGAAGATACAAAATAAAAAGGAAAAATCAATTGCCTATAGACAGATTGAAAACAATCTAAGATATTTTCACTTAATAACCAGAGAAAAAAAGATCCGTCCAATTACATTCTAGAATAGAAATTTTCATTGATTGCCAATTCTAATTATATTTGGCTAAATCAGTGCTATCATTAATACAAAAATATCAAATTATTAGCAAGTGTGGATCATTACCATGAAATCAACTTGAATTTATTACTGATTAATGCAAACAGAAATCAATCAGTAAATAATGACCCAATATTGCTACAAATTAAGGCTACAGACTGATAAGAGAGTGGTGATTAATTAATTAGACTGGTCCCCTACCATCCATTAGAAATATGAGCGTAACATACATACTTGATGAAATGCAACACTGTAGTGCTACATGCTTAGAATTTGAAATGAATTCTAATTGCAGGAGCCCCAATCAAGTGTGTTGTAAAGCATGTGACTAATTCTACAAGTGGTACTTTTGTGTTATGCCAAGATTACGAGCAATACACATTAATTCTCTTCACCATTTGAACAAATGAGTTTTGAAGCGATGTATTTGTAGCTTCCTCATTACCCATTAGTCATTTCAAATTGTGCCTGAAGCTACTGATCTATCATGAGGTTACTCAGTCAATGTTCTGCTGTCTTCCCGCTCCGAATAATTCAGCATTTAACAACTTGAAGGATGTGTTTCTTCAATCGTTTCTAGAGATGAGGATAAGACTTGTGTTGAGTCAGGTTGGGGTCTCATCAAGGGTATACATGTATGTTTGAAGTACTCCCTGCTTCACTGATTCATCCTTAAAACAACTTCACAGATTTGATGAACTTAAAATGGGTCAAAATATTGTGGTTGAATTTTTCCTTGTATCAATTTTCAAGTAACCATCTTGAATAAATCATTACTGACTTAGTTGTAAATTTATTGCAGCAATAACAATCTACAAGAATTACAAATATTCAATCCTTTCATTAAAAAACAAAACATTATTAACCTTCTTGAACAGATAATTTGTCCACACAGATAATACTTGAAGATGAAATTGAGTTCTGGTCTTGCAATTACATTGTGAAAGGAACTATTTCAAAGCATTTGGGGAAAGGTTGATAATTTGTACATAAGAATTGGTGTATACTGTGATGTTTTGGAATCGTCAAAATGATAAGAAATTGACCCAATCTCACAGAAATGCACACACATGTGGCATGAATGTTCGGCCCAAACACTTCAGCTATTTCTCGTCATAATTTTGAATATGAGGGCATTTGAAGAGCAATCCTTTTCAGGAGACATTTCTACAGTGGTGTTTTTCCAAACTGACCGAACACGAATGGGAAAGCTCACAAATTATTTTTCATCTTTCCCACAACTTGACCTTCTCTTTAACAAGGCAGCAATCAAACAAAAATGCATACAAGTTTGACTTATACAAAAAGTGGACATCCTTCTTTCCAAATCTTCTCAACTGACAGTACAGACACGGTGTTAAGAAACAAAACAAATCCAATGTTCTTACCTTTGTTTCTGTCATCACATAGACATGGTCTTCATCTGGCGTTAACACCAAACCATTCTTGACCATGCCACCATCAGCATCAATAGTCATCTCCTCATACAGTTTAGCAGTAGATGAATCTACCAACCAAAGCTATGCAAAATGAATAGAGAGAAAAACGAGAAAATTATAAACTTGATGAAAGAAAAAAAAAACATCCTCACACGTGTTATGTATAAACATGTTTGAATTTAAGTTTTAAAATGTGGTATAAATAACCGTCTATTGGGTGGATTCAATCTAAATTATTTCAACACATGACAAAAGAATTCATCCATTTTATATAAAAAAATAAACAAAACAAAGTTTTAAAAATGAAAGAATAAAGCTGTCAATTATTAACTAGTCATACAAAGGCTAAATATAGAAAGAAAAAAAATTGACAAAGTATTTGAACTTGGGCAAATGGAAAAAAAAAGACCCCAAAAATTTACATTGGGAATACATGCTTCTTTTCATAACAGAGATATGAGCAATTTATCAATGGAGCATCCTCTGTAATAAAAATCTTCATTTCATATCATAAATGTTATCAAGATTGTCAACATATCTGGAGTCTGGTGTTTGGACACCAAACAGACAATAAACACTGTCTTCTTGAACATTTTCCCATCATATCTTATATCAACTAACTTTATACTATAAATCAAAAGGGGCCTTAACTAAAATGAAATCTTGTCACCCTCATCTTAATGGTATAAGCAAATACCCCATATAAAGATTTCAAGTATTAATACAAACAGAAATGAATGAGTTTGTCAAAGTTCAGTTCCCATGATAAGAGTGACTCATTCACAAGACTTGACTTCATGAAGTTAGTAATTGTGAAATATATTTGAATTTTGCAACAACCTCCTACATCCTATGTGAATTCTTTTTTCTTTCATCATTATTAACGAAATGTTGTTATTTTTGAACAAAAATAACATTTCAGTCGTTTTGTGACCGTGACTGTACTGATTCAGCCAATTTGAAATTCCCATATATGTGTAATGATTACAACTTTTTAAAAATCACAACTTTCTTATTGCTTGTCCAATTTTGTTCAACTTTTACCAATCTGGTTTCATACAAATCAAATTATTACAAAGGCTGGATTGCCCTTGAACAGATAATTAATCCACTTCAGACCTAATAATGCTCTCATTTATCACCATTCAAAGCAAAATTCCATGGATGTTGAAATCTCTTTCTTACACATTTTGTTCTCCAAATGTTCATCAAATATTTTACCATGGAACATAAACATAATATGTTACCATATACAGATAACCTTTCCCGACATACCTATTCAACTAATCTCACAAAGCAATTCACAGATAACAAGTCTAATCTTTTATAACCTTTGAACATTCAATCCCATAGTGATAATGAATGTGGAAGTAGAAACTCCTTGTTTGAAGAGCCATTAAAGTACACATCCCCCGCAGAAAATGGTTTAACGTGCAAATAGAGAAAACACACATTTTGTGTACATTTCTCATGGTTTCCCACTCATGCACTCTTCGCTTTGCCCAATCTTAGAATTAAACTTGTAAAAGGTCCATTTCAAATTCAGCCAAGAGGATAGAAAGAACTGCATGAGAATATGAGTCAAATAGCTTAGCATTCAAAATCAGCATTGGCAATAAAATACTCATTTACTTACAACTGACTGTACATAGTTGATACTACTTTAAATCAAATTACGATCATTTTGACTCTCAAAACCTGAAAGTAATATTTGAAAGAGTTAATATTTACGGTAAAAAGAAATCAATCAAATGAAAAGTTTCTTCTACATGTATATACAAGGATTCTATAAATATATATATAATGTCCATTTTGTTTCTCATAATTGTAATGCTATTAGGTTATTGATTAAAGATAAATAACCTGCATTGATATCCCTCATGGACAATGAGACCATCAATCAATCAACACGGTACCTAAATTACAATGAGAAATCCAAGTGAATCAATTCTTGGGTTTCAGTGTTCCGAACCAATAAGATTTCAATCAAGCCTTCTTTATTGTCTTCATCCCATAAAGATGCAATTAATTTTCTCTAAAGTTGGTTAACTTGAGGATTAATTTTGTCCAGTAAGATGATAATTAGACAGACAGAGGTCAATCCACTTTACCACAAACACTGAAGTGCTCAATATAGCATCTCATTATACAGTAATCTAGATAGAGAGGATGGAGGATATGTGAAGGAAAAAAGCCAGAGCAGAGAGCACTTTAGCACTGGAAAGCTCATTAAAAGCTCATATAAAGCTCATAAACACTATTAAAAGAGCTATGGAAATAAAATATGAAAAACAGTGCTTCTCAGGAAATTTAACTCTTTCTATAGAAAATCGGAAAAGCATTCTTGGCAAAAAGTAATTATTTTTTAAAAATTGGTACATATACATTGAGCTTCAGCTATAAACTTTTTGGAGAATTTTAGAACTGGGTTAAATAACTGAATGTTTGGTCTATTAACTCTATAATTACCTATCTCCATGAATCATTGAACTTATGAAGTCATTATTTCTTAAATGGTACATACAGGGTCAAGAAGAATTAATTATAAATCAATACTGAGTATTCAAGTTCCGTTCTATTTTTCAACTGAGTTTTAACAACAATAAAGTTCTGATTCTACTCAAAGACAAGTACATGAAACTCTCGCTTATGGTAAGATTTTAGGAAATGCACGACAGGATTGTATTGGCTGTCAAATTTGTGAATGTTGATTTGTCTATTTTGGAAGAGGTCATGACCCTACAAACACTTGGGAGTGGGCGTCTGGGGTTGCCTGCTGGGGCGCAGATGGTGGGCAAGACATAACCCTACAGAGGGTTAGAGACATGCAGAAGGGGGTGCATCAGCAGGACATGGCTGGCTCCAAACACATTCTCACTTGAACAGAAGAAAGAATGTTTTTCAAATAAGAAAGAAAGAAAATGTCCATAAGGGGGTGGAGGTTTTTGTTAAATGACTTCAGAATTTGTTTGATCTAAAATGATTCTAATGATAATAACACTTGGAGACCGGTCTAGACATCATAAATCATTATTCATTGATTTTTCATTAAGATATGGAGCCATCTCTGCACCCACACCAGATTATAACAGGTCCATTTCCTCCTTATTTACTAAAACCAACAACAGAACCTGATAAAATAATTTCACGCTTCAAAGACCTCGAAATCTTGTCACCTTTTTAAAACTCAGAGATAAATTGTTCTTACCGAAGCAGAATGTCTTTCATGATTTCAGTTTTCAGAGCATTTTATACAAATGGGATTGGGGAACATAAAGCTTATAGTAAGATGTCAATGATCCCTGTTACACACGCGTCGGCCCCAGAGCCAGCTTCACGTCCTGCAATTTGAAGCCACCTCAAGACCATTAAAACCCGTTACACATACCTCGGGCCGCAATTTTGTGTCGACACATAGGCCGGCTTCACATCCCCTTTTCACAGCTTTTTTTAAAAAGTTGATGTTACACATACGTCGAGCTGCCTGCGGAGGCGGCCTCAGTCCACTTTCAGATGTATGTGTAACAGGGGTCCATGATGGTAGACAGTGGTGTCTCATCCTGTAAATATTGTGGACAGGATTGAAGCACACAGTGTTTGTTGGCAGGGGATAACTTAGACTAATCTCTGGAAGAGTTCGAGAATGGGTCAGAATTGGGGGGCACGCACATATGTTTGTGTTTAGAGAGGATGAAATATGTAATAAATAATATGTGAGAGCCAAGCACTGGATCCATTGGAACAACGATGAGAAAAAAATATATTGAAAATGACAGATGTCCAAAATATTTTCAAATATTTTGAAGAATATGGAAGGTTGGTTGAGTGAGAAAGCGTGATTGGCAATGCCTATCAGAGTATTCATTACTACACTTAACAGCAATATGGAAATAGCTTTCTGACTTGCTGTTGTTGAAATATGTTGTATTCATTCTTCACGTTCGTTCATGTCCCTACTGCACTACTCATGCATGTTTTATAGGTAAAAGGCGTACAATACATTCCTGTATAGTACAAATCTCTCTTTTATGTTTCCCACGAATGTTGCAAAACACTTCCAAGGTTCTTTGATACGCACTAAGGCGGATAACGGGAAAATGACAAGAGTATGAAATGAAAACAATACAGAAAAACAAAATACCATGCTATTCATTCAAATAATCAGGATTTAAGCTGTAGAAACAAGATACAATAAAAAACTGCCAGAGGGGTGGATTACAGTAAAAATGTTATTTGAACTTGAACCAGGCAACACTATCTATTTTATCAACAACTTTGTGAAACTGGGTGTTTTGATGTTCCTTAGCATTCTTTAGCAATTGCATTTTGAGTACAAGCTATTTATATGGCTTCCAGAGGAAAAAAAAACACCAAGGGGATGTTCTAGTCACAAATTGAAAAAAACTTGTTACAAAACAAGTTTGGGGACAAAACCTGTGAAGAATAAAATCTAAGAAATCCAGACATACAAAATGTGATAAAGGATCTAAAACTTAATATATAATTCAAACTTCCCCTGATCCCTTTTTATCAGCACCACAAACACAAGATATTATTCATCATTTCTTAAAAACCTGAAACCACCACCCCCTCTCTACTTCATAATTCAACTTCCGTCTTTTCTAGCATAAGGCCTATTATGAGAAAATTACCAACTTTTCCTACGCCTGAAAAACCTCTTCTCTCTCATCCCAGTGGAATTGCATCCCTGGATGTGGTTGGCGTGACTACCAGAAGAGAAGGTAAAAGAACCCTGGTCAACATGTGTTATGCAGGGATCAAAACTACAAGATTCTGACAAGAGAGAGAGAGATAGAGAGAGGTGGGAACTCAAAGTTCAATATCAACACCAGTTCTGCTGGGAAAAGGATCTTCAAATATGATTGGCATGTCAAATTGGCAATGTCATATTTTGGGTTGCCGTTCTCAGGACCACAAGAATGCCTACATGACCAACTCTGGTGTCATGTGTGGTTACCGTGGTAGCGAGAGGCTTAGAGAAACTGACCATGGAAACCAACAAGTAGGTGTTGGAGAGTAGTCTGACTTACAAGGACAAAGGGTACAGAATTCAACAGCATTTTAACTGAACTTGAATACTATCTTTGAAAAAAACACTCCCTCAACAACAAGCTCTATTTATCCAATAAAAATGTCTAAACATGACATTTATTTGGCTAGTTCTTTCCATTTAATAAATAAACATACAATCCGGTATGATCCAATTAGAAGTTAATTACCCTGAAAATACTCTTGGAATGTTCATGGGAACTTCAACACACCAGGTATCCATGAGAAATATGTTCACTTTTATTTTTCTCTCTGTGGGAATGGGAATTTTATTTTCAGCTTATGGTACAATCATTCCATTTCATTCATTAAAATTATGGAATGTATGTATTGTTATGGTGGTAATATATTTTCCCATCATTATTGATTCTTGCACAATGCCCAACCCAAATATTAACAAGCTGAACCCCCATACCTTAATCATAATCTGAAGAAATCTTGCAATTAAATAAGATAACACCTTGAAATAAAAATAGCAACAAGCAGCTCAATAAGGGGACTATATCTCTAGATTTTTCAAAGAATAAAGGGAATTTTGCCAGAGCTAGAATAAATAACATATCATCTGTTCAGAGTCGGAAGGGTGTTAACTCTGTGTAAATGAATTAACACCCTTCTGGCTCCAAAGAGACGATATGAAGGTAAATGGCAATAAGCATATAAGTAAATGTATATTTAATTGCAAGTTTAAAAGAACTTTAGTTTCTTGAAACTAGCTCAGAAACTTGTGGGTTTGTTCAAGAAGAGGTTGCAAAACTTGACATAACCACAAATAGAGACAGCTTCTCTGTTAACCAAAACAGAACACCTACACCACAGCCTGTTCTCTTGGAATTCCTATCTTCCATGACAGAAACTGTTCCTTGTTGATGTTATTGAAACCAGAGTAAACCAATGAGAGATCTCCTTTAATACCAGCCAAAAGAGAAAGTGATCTAGATAGATGTACTGGCCCGTCTTGTCTTTACTCCATCGAAGAACCAAATTTTCTTAGAATACCTAATGGCTTAGGTCATGACTTTACAAGTTACTGGGAAAAATATGTGATGTCAATGTCTGGTGAAATACTTTCTCTTTACAAATTTTTTTATATACATGTAGATACATGTTGTTTTCCTCCTCTCCTAGCTTCAGTGCCTTCCTAATCTTTTTCTTCCAATTTTATTACCTCTGTAATGTCCTTCTTCTGCTGCCACTTCTAAATTACTCCTCCTTTTCCCCCCCGAATCCCTTATTTCCCAAGCGACAAACCTCTTTTAATTAGTTGTATTTTTACTTTCTATGTTGTTTATACAAGATGATGTACAGAGATGAACTTTTCCCACTCTCTATCACTTGATGAGGAAGTGTAAACCACAATGTGGTTTAGAATTGTCTCATATCAAATAAATAGTAACTACACAATCCTGGAAACCATAACTGACCACCTTCACCTATGCAAGGTGCAATATCATCTGTCTCTTGCTCATTCATATCCATGGATGTTGTACAACAAGTACCCGGATTTCAAAAAACGAAAGCAGTATTCGTGCCAAATAGGAAGTAACACATGAGTACGGGTCACCAAAAGCTATGTAAAGACAGAAATATTTTGCCAAAATAGCACATTAAATATTTGAGACCAGGATAAGTCAAGATATAATATTACTTTCACCCAAAGAATTTTCAAAATCTAACAGGTAACTATGACCAGCA
This sequence comes from Heliocidaris erythrogramma, assembly GCA_025617745.1. Lineage (NCBI taxonomy): Eukaryota > Metazoa > Echinodermata > Echinoidea > Camarodonta > Echinometridae > Heliocidaris > Heliocidaris erythrogramma. The sequence goes on along the minus strand of CM046853.1, from coordinate 12,829,840 downwards.
TAAGTCAAGAGACACTATGATGATATGAAAATCAAGTGGGTTAAGTAGGCTCAAAATGACCTATGAATATAGAGATTCAAAATGGTTCAAATGGTATCAAACATATTAGAAAATTAGAAGAGTCAACCAAGCAAACCTAAGGATATCAAGTTCATTATAGAGCAAAAAGGACGAAATTACTAATAGAATAAACCCTTAGAATTAAGGGAATCAAGTCCCTGAATATCTATTTGAAAATGTACCTTCTTTAACTGTCCATCTTGGTCTCCTAGAAAGATGACCGTCTGCTCACGATGAACTGTAGCTGCAATGGACGTCAGGATAGACGAGTGGGTGTAGACCGCCCTCGCCTCAATGGGGAAATTCCCACCGAGAGGTACATTGTTTTCGTTTGTATGGCAATAGCTTGGTCCAGCAGAGTTGATCTCAGCGATCTAATGATGAAAATGAAGATAATATTTCAGGTAGGAGAAGGAAGAGCCAAGGTGCAATTTAAAATGTCACAATGATCATTTTACATTCCAGACTAAGAAATACTAGAAAAAAGATTAAGAATGAAATAGTATTATCAAGAAAGTATTATTTCAAAGTTTGTTGAAATTTGTTGAAAATGATTAGAAGATATATTGTATTTCAAACAGCATCCTCAAATGTTTACTAGTACCTTAATACAAGATTATCTCAAAAGCTATTTCTTTCTATCTGTAACTTTAAAAAGAACTATCAAAATTACTTAAATATTTGTTGCATGACAACATGATCAAATACTCAAGAAAATATGAATATGGTCAAATGGTTATTTTAAAGGCTTTACTTCTGTTATTTAGAGAAAATTCATTGCTCAAAGCTTGCCAGTATTACTTCTTTAACCAAGCTTAATTTTTAAATTAATGTTGATATGATTTGATATCTCAATTAATGGTAAGAAGTTATAGAAAGAGATGATGAAAGAAGAGTCAACTTACCATGCCTGGTGATGTCCCGCAACTCACAGATCCTAACCAATCGATATCTGTTCTGTCTGTTGATAGCTGAGCACAACCAAGCCTCCTCTCCCAAAATGCTCTATCTATAATGGAAAGAGGATACATACAGACAGCTGACCTGGCTGAAGGTGTTTTGGTCATCTCATCTGCCTCTGCAAACACCACATACAGAACTTCAGATCCAGGTTGCAAGTCATCAGATCCAAAGTCTGACCCAACGGTGCCAACATAAGCTGACTGCGCAAGGTTGTACAGGGTTCTTTCACCCTGTCCATAGCCATAGCAACGAAGAGGAAGCTCAATGTAGGAGTAGAAGTGGTCGTCTTGTTGACACACTCGAGCCAGCTTGGTGTAGTAGTTGCTTGGGCTATCATAGACTTTTGGCTGGATAGCGACAAAGTAGCTGAAGCCATTTGCTGCAAACCCTGATATGTAGGTGATGTTGAATTGCTGGCTGATTGGAGAGCTATCGATGGTACCTGCCGGTATTTGAATCAATGATGGATTGTTTGTCTGAGGTCCTCCTCCATTGTAGACTTCAAAAAGAGATGAACTTGACAGGTCAGATGGCAACTGCCTACTGGACAATGTCCACCTATTACCTCTGAGCCATTCTGATGTTGATGATCCAACATACAATGTCTTCATGTCACCTGGTCCATTTCCTACAAATGCCACAGTGGTGCCATAGTCTGTGTTAACAGATACCTCTGTCATGGAAGAGTTTGACAACACACCCAACGTGTCCACAGACAATATATCACAGACTCCTTGATAAACCGTTCCACATACGATGAGACGATTATCCTCCACTAGTAAGACTTTATTATAATTGTCTGTTGATACTGCGCTGTCACAGTTTGTGGATCTTGGGATGCATCCTGGGCTGTCCTGGACAGGACCAGTAACAGTCTCCCCTTCTAGACCCAGGCTGTTGTTCAGTTTATATACTCTGTTCACTGAGCCTACGAACACAGTGTCTCTTTGTGCATCTACAGCTATCGTCTGCAACGAAAACGCAGTGTTCTGCTCACTAAACTGAGGATACGCTAAACAAGGACTGAGAAGTAATGACAACACATGGAAGAGAAGCATCATTTGTAAAGTCCCGCTTCTTGATGGTCTGAAAATCTTGCATATATGCCTCATTGTCACTGATTCTGTCTCAGTGGTCGCACTTAGTCTAGAGTCTCCTGTTTCTTCTTCCGTTCTAGCCATTTTCTTGTAATTACGTTGTCACTGGCAGTAGTAAGGAACACACTTTATCTAACCTAGGAAAATAAAAAAAGAAATGAACAACAAAATTAGTGTGAAATGAAAATGATCTACAATCCACTACATGAAAATGATTTGAATTTTTATAATTCATAACTATGCTGTAATTATAACAACACTAAACAATATCTGCTCTATCAAAGTCAATAAAGCTCTTTTGCCAGATTCCAAACTCTACCATCTTATAACAAAATATTTCTTCTTTCTGTTCACTGGTAAGACACTCATTTTCCATAGAGTGATCTGGCCATGCAAGCTGACTGGAAGTGGTTAGAGCTCTGTTACATGTAATCACGTTTCCTACCCTCCAGCTGTAGCAGTCACAGGTAATTAGAAACTAGCTTCCTCATAGGGCGAGCATAACCATTGGTCCTTCTAAGGTCTTCATTGCAATAATTACGTCCTGTCCCTCAAACTGTTGTCATTTTATTTCGCGGGGTGATTGAAGCATCTGTTTGTCCAAGATAATTGCATGAACTAATAACCTTCATTTTTTCTTCCCTTATAATACTTCCATGCAGAACTAAAAGGATATTAGCATGTGACACATCAGACACATACATGTACCAGCCCCATGGGATGATACTACACTGTACAGGAAACTTGGAAAATAAACAAAATTCCTGGAAATTACCTTTTAATTATAAAACTAACAATATAAAGTGAATTGTTATACTTGTACACATATTATGATACCCAAGTACATATATATTCTGAACTCTCATAGTAGTAGGCCTACATATTACTGAGAAATTGCTTTGTTCCAGCGAGATTTAATATTTAAATCCATACACGTAGCACTTTCAAGATAAAGGAGAGTTCTGGTCATACAATTACATTGTGAAAGAAACTGTCTCAAAGGAATTGGGAAAGGTTAACCATATCTACATAAGAATTGTTTTATACTGTGTTGTTTTGGAATCATCAAAATAGGTAAGAAATTATCCAATCTCACTGAAAAGCACATATACTGCACACAGAATTGGGTATATGGGACTACACACACAAGTGGCATGAATGTTCGGCCCCAACATTTCAGTTATTTCTAGTCATATTTCGAATATAAGAGCATTTGAAGAGCAATCATTTTCAGGGGATGTTTTTACTATGATGTTATTTCGAACTGACATAACAGGAATGAAAAAGTTCACAAATTATTTTTCACCTTGCCCAGAACTCAAGATTCCCTTTAAAACAAACCTCTTCCTTCAGAAATGATCAAAAATACACATTTCCTTATACCGGTATATAATAAGCGACAATCCAGTCAAAAAGAGTTTTGATTCGGTAGAAAGATGCAATGGAGTAGCTTTCATTACACTAACATATTGACCGAAAAGCTATCTAAAATACATATACAAAAGTTGAAAACTATAAATATTGTATTAAAAATTTGATAAACATATTCCAATCACAGAATTAAGGTACTGTTCCATGAATGATTGAAACAAAATTAAATTATAATCAAACATGACAGCAATCAAAAGTATATTATAAACCTTTACTTAGCAGTATTCATTTATAAGCCAGGAGGCAAAGAATGTCCTTTTCAAGGTTAATGACCTCAATGGGATTTTGATTGAGAAACAGTGATCATAATGAGGTATCATGGGTCATTTATTTGCAAATTGGCAATCATCACACGCGGCTTGAAAACAAATCATCCTATGCTACAATCCCAAGTGATTAATAAAGGATCTTTCAACAATTCTAACAAAATCACACTCAAGCATCAATTAGTAACAGGTCAGTTCCATTTATACAGCTTGTTTCCTTGTTATACATCACATGACCAAACTATCCACACAAGAAGAGATTTCATTTTCTAATTCTTGATAAAATAAAACTCTTCGTGAATGGTACATATTCTATGTATTTCTAAATAAAGATACAACATATGGTTTTCAAACTGGGAGTATGCAGATATTGCAGAAAATAGCAAGTGCTTCTTCCCCCACCCCTCAACTAAATCTTTTGAAATAAGAATTTGCACCATCCACTGAAGTATATGTAATAGAGAAAAACCATGTGCAGGTTTTTTCAAGGATAATATTAGTTCGAAGTTTGGTAATAAGATTTCAAATGAAACACATAATACCTTCAGAACTTCAAGACAAATCTAAAGCAGCAACTGGAAGTAACACTCCAATGCACAATGATGGCCCACAAAAAGCCGCTAACATAATATGATTTAATAGATAATGTAAAACATAAACCATTTTTCTGCAGCGTTCCTGACCCGCCCACTCCTTTATACAGTGAAACCTGTCTATAAAGACCGCTCAAGGGAGACAAGAAAAGCGGTCTTTATGAGCAGGTGGTCTTTATGTACATGTTCCTTTAGCATGTGTTTCAATGAGAAACACTTTTCAAGGGAAACAGAAATTGTGGTCTTTGTAGACAGGTGGTCACTAAAGCAGGTTTGACTGTACCTACAGACATGAGCACTTGACAGCATCTAAAAGGGACTGGTGTAAGCCTATGAATTATCACATCAGATTATTGCAAAAAGGGTCCCTAATCTTTCACCTTCCTGCCATTGCAATATAATCAGGAAACAGTCCAGTGATTAAACTACATGTATGTTTCTTATCAGACTATAAATCTGAGGTGATGATGAAAATCAAATGTTCAACATATACAATACCAGGTCCACTAATTATGTAATCAGGAAACAGCATGCAGGTATATCTTGATGCACTGATAGTGACCCACAGTACAAGTACAAGGTAAACAAACCTCAACTCTATTGCTTCCTGAGCTTCCTCTATATTGTTTTACTGAGATTACCTGATAAGACCCTATTAAAGTACAGACCTGAGCATGTATATAGTATACAGTGTTGATAGGTTTGGTTTAATAACAGAGCTAATAATTTGTAGTTTCATAGTTTTGCAATGAGGAAAGATTGTAACAATATATATCCTGTCATTAGTTGCAGGAATGAAGCTAAGACATGTTAAAGCTGGAATGCAATAAACTAGATCTCTTTCTAGGCCTGTCTCCAAAAATAAGCAATCATGAAGATTAATTCAAAGGTTATTCAATTATACTCTGAAGCCATACCATTATTTAAAGTGATTTGGTAACTTTGTAGAGGCTTGATAAAATCTGAGCTGCCTGGCCTTACATGCTATCAGTATATGTAATATGGTGTAAAAATGAAGCCCAGGGAGAAAAAAAGCACTTCAAAATCATCATGTGCTTCACAAAAGTAAACATATATGCAAGTGACCGGAAATGCCAGACTCATTTCCCCCCATAGATTCAGTGTTAGACTAAAGCGTATGGCCATACGCTTGCGTAAATGGGAGTATTCATTCAGTCATAGATATCGTAATAATAGCATTATATATTTGAAAACCTTTCTATGCCTGGCTATTTATTTATCCTTCTGAACATCATTATACAAGACAGATATCGAAATTCAACAATTTATTAAATCAAGCCTCCACAAAGTTACCGAATACCTTTAAGTGTAGAGAAAGGTTAAACATAAATTGGAAATCCAAAAGTTGTAAGCAGAATACTTTTGAAGGATGCAATATGACATGTTCATTCCAGTTATGATGATATTCACAATTACAAGGCTTTCAGATGAATACAGCTATCAAGAACACTTCTCTGATCATAAAATTACAACTCATTCAATCCAAAATGATTTCTAATATGAATGAATATGATTTCCAATGCCTTCAACAAATGGTTGCAATAAATTGGCCTTCCGAATCATCTTTGCGTCACAACATTTTACAATTTTTTTTAATGAAAACTTTCAAAAAGTAATCAGCTTTGTGAATAGTGCTTTTGAACATACAAACTACTGACTTACCAGTGTTCTTATCTACAGCTCTGTCACCGGAAATAATCACAAATTCTATTCAATGCACCACCATGACAACCTTCGCACTTTACTGTTAATGCTACAATAACAAGTTTCCACCTGTAGACTACAACATAATTTTGATAATACTTGCTATCAATTCAAATTCTTGATACGATGAAATGAGGGGAACGTGGTTGTGACCCCCTACCAATACCCCTATCAATCATTACCACAGCGCTAAGTGAGTAGTCCATTATATCTATTCATCTCACTTTTCATTGAAGGGGGCAAATATTGTAACAGCATCTTTTTAAAGAGAGAATGAAAAAAAAAAAGGAAAAATCATTCTATGTACAATAATATAATAACTATCACTGCAAATTTGTTGAGTGAAAATGAAGGCCAACGTGGGTCTGGAATAATCTGAAAGTGGTTTGCTTCTATTCTCTAGATAATAGCCTTACAATTTAGACTTTATGGACCATACTTCCTACACTGGATTCCCCTTTTGCTGTTCTACCAATAGCCCCGAGGACCCTCACCTTTTTCAAAGAACGAAAAATGATAAAAACCCTATCTTTTCATAGATCACGGAAATTTCGAGAACAATATCAGACTCCAAGTGAATTGCGACATACACCATTTCAAGCATGCCTCTGGGTGGGTTTTTGCGGTCATCACCTTTCATGCATTAGGATCTCTCTCTTTCTCTCTCTCTTGGTAGGTCATTTGCTTTTTAGTCATGATGAAGTCAAATATTTACGAGGTCCTATCCAAGCTATTAATATATTATGATCCATCAAACATTTTGAATCATACACTCTGTATCCAATCTCCAATAAAAAAAGCAGTTTCAACTTCACAATTGCCTATAATGTGTTTCCCAGTGTAGTAAACTTCTCCCTCCTTGACAAGGCTATTACAAAGCAGAACAAATTTAATGTTTCAATAATGAGTTTAGAATCAATCCTTTTGATGTATTTTGCATTTCATCATATTACAGCGAAATAACATTAGCCTTATTGCAATAAACATAAGTTAAGTTTCTTTTGTTAAACCTTAAGAGTTCTTAAGAGTTGGAAAAAAGAGAAGAGAATAAGCACTGATGTAAAGCAGACTACCTTATACCTATTTCATGTATCAAGTCCTTGCAGCACTAGAATAGACCTGCCTGTCATTAAATTTCTTAACTTGCTTTCATTCTGTTATCTTTTCCCTTCATATCTGATGGCTACAAAGACATAAAATTTAATGATTTTCTGTCAAACTTTTTGTGCTTTTGGATTGCATTGTCCTAGATGCACCTGTGTCCTAAAGTTCATTCAAATGTTTTGGGTTGTTTTTTTTGTCATTGTATCTTATTCATTGCCTTGCCTGCAGTTAAATTCATCCATACGATCAAAGATTGTTCAAATCATTGTTCATCTTTACAATTCTGGCACCATCCCCAAATGACAGACCCCTGCTTGAACCCAAGTATTAAATGTCTCCTGACGAGTGTACAGTGAATTATGAATGGAAATTCAATTCTTCTGGCCAATTTTCAGATCTTTCTGAGACAGACAATTTTTTCATAAGGACTGTCTGGCAATCGACTTCAAGTTGTCATAATTTTCTCTCTTGCAATATTTCTATCACTACCTCTCCCCATCCCAGTCTCTCTCTCTCTCTCTCTCTCATTCTTTTTCTCTCAATTTTTATTCAAAGTTATTTTCAGTTTCCCAGCAGGACCTCTCTTCTTTCAACCCAATCTTGCATCATCACATCATGTATTGTGGGTAGGGGGATAACTCCTCCAATGTACACTTCCCCCATACCCTCTTTTTCCCTTCTTTATCTATTAACATGTATCTCTGTTAACACAAAACATGCAGTGTACAAATCTTTGCTTTTCAGTATCTACATTTGAAGGAATTTATTCTCTTTACCTTTCTTCCCCCTCTCTCTCTCTCTCTTCCATTCTCTCTGATTCATTCTCCGAAATCAGTAGGCCGTTTCTTTTCACAAACTGTGGTTTGAATGGAGGGCGGAGATGGCCCATTGGAGCTGGCATTGGCTTGAGCCCAAATGCAAACTGGACACTATTGTACCCTGGCGTCAGACAGCGAAGACAGCGAACTCTAAATCGAGGTTATACACAACCCCATTTAGAATCATTATAAAATTTACTGGAATTTCCCTCTTATGATTTCCCATTTTTTTTCTACTTTTGCTGATAATCCCATTCCATAGGGAGGGACTTCTATGAATAAAAACATTTCTGCATTCATGGCACATGAAGAATGCTGACTTTTCCTTCTAAAGTGTTTCTGTACAGTGGAATTCATTTTCCTCTTGTGCATAAAAAGACTGATCAATGTTTAACAGTTTAGTTTTACCCTTAAAACACTTTTTTCTCCATTTTAAACTAAAAATGAGTATTCATGTATGCTGTGCAAATTCTTATGCCATAGCCTGTCAATCTAGAATATTCTTTTAATTTTTATCAACCAAAGTAAACATGTTTCAATAACTGTTTGCACTGTGTGTTCATTTCAAACGTTCTTGTGATATACTCATACTACATATCGTGTGTTGAGAGCCAGAAGGGCGTTAACTCTGTGTTAAAACATACAAGTTAACGCCCTTCTGGCTCTCAACACACGATATCTATATTTCCTCCAAATGACCAGTTGAGAATTTTGCCTAATTACGGCAATTTGAATATCTATACCGTTAGATAAAAATGGACATTTGTATATTCTAGGTGACCTACATATAAATGTCCAATAAAACTAAAATTTGAACAAAACTGTTTCGTGCATGAAGATAAAAGATGTCCTCAAACCCCAAAATAGGATACTGACTGACAAATCATTTGAGTATTTGGATAACCTTGATTGAAGTTTGTTTATGAAACTGATTTACACTTACTAGTCCAAGTTCACAATTCAGTTTGGTCTGCTTACAATATCTATTTATCTTGCACTCAATCATGAAAACCACGAAGTTCAGCCATCTTAGTTATAGCTTGAATAACAAATTAAAGACCAATCAGTCACTCAAACCAATAATGAAAGATTGAAGGCTGCCCAGTACTTCATTAGAGATATCAGCGTCGAAAAAATGTCAATACAGTTTATCTGCATGAATAGTTGAAGTATATGGCCTGTAGGATAAAGAGTTAAGCGTTCCATTAGAAAGATGAAACAATATTGGTATCCAAAACCTTAAATGGACATTTGAACTAATAACACTTATGAGAAAGAATGAAAGGAAACAATATAAATCATACTCACTTAAATGACCTGCATTTCATATAGGCCAATGCATAATTCAGAAAACAAAATTCAAAGAAATATCCAAAGAAATGTATGTACATGTTGCTGCAAGTGCCCTGATCAAATGAAGCACTGAAAAAGTTGCCACCTAACTGTCCAGCTTACTTAACACTAGCTGACAACAACATGCTCTCTATCATCCAAATTTCCTTCCTAGTCAATCAGGCGCGGATCCGGGGGGGGGGGGGGGGGGGGGGGGGGGGGGGGGGGGGGGCCCCCACCCCCCGTTTTGTCTGATAAAGTATGCCCCCAGACCCCCTAGATGGCCGTTTGGCTTCGTCAAACGGAGGGTTCCTCAGTGTGCGCCCCCCCTTTCAGAAATGCGCCCCGCCTTTCAGAAAATCCTGTATCCGCCCCTGTCAATCAAATCAATCGACTCTAACCTAATGGTCCTGATTACTATAAAGACAAGTACAACAATTCCATTTGACAGAAAGTCACAGAGTATTCATTAGGACTTGCAACAAAACCACTGCTCTTTTAGAAAGACCAAATATGTCTTTCATAAGAGAAGGATTTTATTTATTTATCAATCTGTTCGGTTCCTGTAACACGCTTCAGATAATATTGATGAAAAGATAAACTCGTGTCATTAAAGAGGAGACATATGGATTATGTAATCCATAATGGAAAGATTAGCTTTTATTGGGGTAGGATTATCAATACTCGTTTGCAAACATTACTATTGTTCTCTATTCATCAAGTGGGTAAACATGCTCAGAGGCGTGACCGCCACTGCTGGGCAGCTTGGCGCGGGACATGTGTCACGGTCTGCAAGCGGTGAATTTTGCGGCACGTTTCGTTTCCTTTCCCCACTGGTTGCCTTTGGAATACTTAAGTCGACCGGAGATCTTAGACATCACTGGTGATTTTATGTTTTTAAGCATTGATAATGACACACCAATGTTTCACAAGCTTGTAAATGTGATATGAAAATCATAATGCAATCACTCCTATTTCATCAGATTTACTGGTAGAAGCTAATGTTTTAACAGATAAATAAGATAATTAGGCTTATCTTCAAGCTATTTATTGCTAGTGAATCATTAGACATAGTTGTGACAACATGCCTTCAAGAGTTATTTGTGGATACTCCAAGGTACTTAAAGTAAGATAGCTGCCAACAGTTTCACACCCTATTCCGAGACCACCTATAGTCAGCCCCATGCCGCCATATCCCTTTCAGCATGAAATCATGAAGAGAAAGGGAAATAGCAGATTAATTGATTACTATTGATCGTCAATACCTCTTTGTTGCTCCAAATTCCAGTAAAGTGGGGGATCCTTGAAGGAATTAAAGGATAGACTGTCTCGGATCAAACCTGTCTGTCATAAAGTCTCATCCAAATCTTCTTACGCACTAAGTAAAGTGGATTGTCGGACGATTGTTTGAAAATATTTGGATCTACAATCCACACTCCCTATTTGCGACATTGTAATCATTAAATTCTCTAGAAGTAACTTAGAACCATGGCACTTTTTGTATGAAAAATATAAAAACATTCCGCTTCATATAGCAACAGTGCAACTTAAGAAACTATACAATTTCAGAAAGTCAGACTATACACGAAGGAGATGTATGCTACATCAATGGAAATGGTTTTATCACTATAAGTTTCCATTCTGTTCTGGGCAAAGGAGTTAATATACCTGCACTATTAATTCAAACTTAAATTGAATTTCAGGGCAGGTTAAATATTTGAAATGTAATTTGAAATGTATGAATACTTCTTATACTTGAAAAGGTGGATTTCTAGACATGGAGATGCTTGGTACTCATTCTTGGAAGAAACATCCATTTTATGACATAGTAAAATAGACTATTTTAAAATAGTCTACCACTTCCTGTAAATGATCCCTCCTGTTTTCAGAAATCTGTCTGTAATATGTAACTGTACTAAACATTAAAAACTTACTGACAGAGACATTCTGACCACAATGGTAGTTAAAATTGGGGACTTACAAGGGCACATGCACTATTATCACAAATTACATATTTAAATCATCAACTGCAGCAATGGATTGATTTCTGTGTGAGGATATTTTCTACAATAAACCTCAAATGTTTGAGATATAATTGCAGAAAAAAATGGGAGGATTGGACTTTGGTCAAGAACCCAGCAGGGAAGACAATCCATCCAAGGTTTCCTCATGACCTCAGGTCAGGTCAGCTGAGGTCAAACAGGTCAGGTGACTACCTGTAGACTTCAGGAGCCACAAAGTCTGGCCATAAATCTCAACCACTTGCTCTTGTCACTCACACCATGGACAGGGTGTTCAGGAACTTTTGACAGAACCAGAAAATACAGTACATGTATGTACATCATACATGTAGGCCTACATGTACACACTGGCCTATGCCATATATAGTACAGTAGGCCTTTAGTTTCAGACAAGAATCTCTGTGCGGTAATTTGGCTTGGATTTTGTCTGTTTTACTTGTAGAATTAGTAATTTGTAGTCCAACTAACAAGATAAAATATTGCTAGAAACAGCCATATTAGAATACCACCAAAGTACAGCCCCTTTTCCTAACTTCAAAAAATTTAATTTTGCACTTGATGTATATATATCTGGTAAGGCAGTACATCTACAATTCCATCTCACTGATGTATACCTTTCAAAGTTTTCACTCACAATATTGAGTAAAATTTTCTTCTTTCTGTCATATTCACAATGGATGTATACAAAACTGTGACTGAAATATACACTGCTGAGGCCTTCTCTCTTGATAAAATGGCCTGTTAAAAAAGTACTCCCAAAACAAAATATCTTCAGACCACATAGCCCTGGAGTGCAATTTCCCATCAAAATATCACAAATCTTCACATGTTCACAAATACCTTTGCCACTTGCCTTCAGGAGCAACAGCCTGTGTGTTTTCAATCCAAAATGTGGCCACCAAGATCTATCCCATACTGACAAAAAAATTCCAGAGATGAGTTACCATGGTGATGGAATCTTCGGGAGGGTCACTCATGGTCAACCAGTACCAATATTTTTCTTTTGGCAGAGGCCGCCTAGAAGTGCAAGGATATAGATGTCCAATTCAAGCCTCATATTACATCCGAACTTGCTAAGACCCTCTAAACCTGGGACCTCAATACAAGGCCAAAAGGCAAATTAAAGTCCAGCTTGGACTTTAAGGGTATATAACCACACAAAAAGTGACCCCTGACTTAAAGGGAAAGTCCACCCTGATTATAAGCCTTGGGAGAATGGATGGTAATGGGGATAAGCTTGTCTGGACTTGTTTTATCAGTTTAGCTAAGGTTGGAGCTGAGGAAATGGGAGTCTTGATAATCTTGGCACTTAAATGGATAGTTCACCTTGATTACAGATTGATATTAAAAGAAGCAGAAAAATTAAAGGAACAGATCATTGAAAGTTTGAGAAAAATCTAAAGAAACAAGAAAGTTATGAATTTTTGAAGTTGTAATCAATCAAACACAAATTGGCAACTCTGTGACGTATCTTGTGAGCTCCTCTCCCATATGCTTAGTACAGGAAATTTCATAAATTTTCATTTTTTTAGTTTTTAATGAAGGAATGAATTTGTTTCATACAAGTTTTGTGTAAAAACATAAGCAATGACTATATCTAAGCTGCATGTATGATTGAATATTTTCTTCAGAGAAACAGAAATTCATTATTTTTGGGGTACAGGGCAAATGGGAGAGGAGCTCGCAAGAGAGTCACAGAGTTGCCAATTTGTGTTTGATTGATTACAACTTCAAAAATTCATAACTTTATTTCTCATTGGATTTTGCTCAAACCTTCACTGATCTGTTTCTTTAATTTTTTCTGCTTCATTTAAAACCAACTTATAATCAGGGTGGACTTTCCCTTTAAAGCATGGATAAATGATAGTTGGAGCTGAAAAGAGGGTGGAAGAGAGGAAGTCATGGTGATACAGAAATGCATGGTGAGAGAGAGAGAGAGAGGGAGAAGTTCAGAGAATGGAAAAAAGGGAACACAGGAGAAGCCTTGCAGCAAGAGTTGCATGTGGGGCTTTATAAGAAAAGTGAAATAGTTCAACTCAAATATCCTCAGGGAATGGGGGCCAAACGAAAAAGAAATCTGACTCCTCTTGCATTGTAGTTTACTGATTATTTTATAGCAACAAATGACCCTTGAGATATGGGTAGTTTGCTAATAGAGATATTCAAAATCTTTCAAAGAGAACAATGAACTTTATTTAGAAATGGCTGATGAAAATCCATCTTAACAGTCTGGTATATTACTCGAAGTCAGAAGTATGGCTTGATTAAGAGTACTAGTATGGCTTGATAGTAAAACATTTACATTATTTCTTGGTTTCTTTGGTTCTTTCTGTTCCTTACCAAGAAAATCTTGATTTCACGAAAAATTATACACTAAAGGAAAAAAGAAACTTATAAAAGTTCAAGAGATCACCAAATTAAATTCTCTGCATGGAAATGTACCAAATTTGGATATAATGTTGATTCAATGCATGGCTTTAAATGACAGTCAATAACAAAAAGTTTTCTTCAATGCCACAAAAGAAATGTGCACTGAAACAAAGGACTCTCTAATCCCAAAGTCACAAAGACAAACTGCAGCCTTGTACACCATATGCATGTCAATGAATGAAACAAAAGAATTTCAAAAGGGATTTGCAAGTTCATATCCAAACAGATTAATAGCCAGTATGTCCACCTCTAGCTTGCTGGCAAGCTGTACACCGTCTTCGCATGCTTCCGATCAGATTCGCGATGGTAGCCTGGGGAACATTGTTCCATTCCTCTTGCAGTGCTGCAATGAGCGTCTCCCTATTGATGGGTTGATTGTCACGCCTTGACACACGTCGACCAAGCTCTTCCCAGAGATGTTCAATTGGGGAAAGGTCTGGTGAACGGGCGAACCATGGCAGAACATCAATATCCTCTTGCTCGAGGGGTGCAAATCCCTTTTGAAATTCTTTTGTTTCATTCATTGACATGCATATGGTGTACAAGACTGCAGTTTATCTTTGTGACTTTGGGATTAGAGAGTCCTTTGTTTCAGTGCACATTTCTTTTGTGGCATTGAAGAAAACTTTTTGTTATTGACTGTCATTTAAAGCCATGCATTGAATCAACATTATATCCAAATTTGGTACATTTCCATGCAGAGAATTTAATTTGGTGATCTCTTGAACTTTTATAAGTTTCTTTTTTCCTTTAGTGTAGTTACAATACAACTGTATGCAAGATGCGAACAAATTAAACAAAATGATAAAATAATAGAAGCAACTACACATTTCACATGAAGAGAAGAAATTTTGAATAAGTCATTTTAAAACCATTGATTTGAATCGTTTTCAGATATTATCCTTCTAAAACCCATTTCCAGATCTAATGGTATGGCGGTAAACCACACCATAAAATTAGACAAATAATATAAATGGTTGGCTATTCTCACGTGGCGTCACCCTCTTTCTGCTCTTTCCGGTTCATTTTTTTTCTGTGGTTAATTTGATTCCCCTCAACTCGCAAGTTCTTTACAAATTTAGATACTGATGCTATCTATATCAATTTGATCACAAGGTTTTTTTTATGCAAGGACGAGTGGTGGTCTATAAGGAAAGGTGCTCCTGCATTTGGGAATTAGATGGGTAGATTGGTAATTGAATTGCTTTTAAAATAACATTTACTCTGCAACAAAAGTTGTTTTGTCCCTCCACCCCCCCCCCCCCAAAAAAAAAAAAAAAATCTAAACCCCTTTGGCAGAAACCTATATTAATTAAACTACACAATCATATAAAAGAGAACAAGAGATGTAGACAGGGATAGGAAGACACAATAATTTCATATTCATAATCTTTGTGGCTACGCCCTCTTCCTTTTCCTGTTCTTTGTGTTTGAAAATTTTTGGAACAGATCTTTTGCATTGGTTTGCATCCTACAGTTCATTCAGATCAATAAAAAGTATTGCCCAAAGAATTTATCTTGAAGACATGTTTGTCATACTTTCCTTCAAGTAATCATCAATTACAGTAGCCATGTATTTAGCAAGTTTCTAGCATTCGGTGATGCAAAGGAATTGCACTCAAATAACAGTTTCACTTAAATGACCATTTATTCTGCGAAAATTATCATGTTACTGGTACTTATATTCCCACAATTATCATGGACTTGCAAGAAGTTTCCATAGAACATGCATATATGTAGCATTAAAGAGGCATCAAACTATATCAACAACAAAAATAACAGCAGTGTTATCTTGTCCCATAATGTAATTCTGTGAAAATAAATCAATAAAGAAACACAATAACTAACAGTTGAGGCTTTTTTTGTCCACTGAAATGAACATTTTATCAGTCATATAAAAATAATTGATTTTAGAAGGAATGGTAGGAGGTAGATATCCAATTGTAAGGTCACATGACTTTTACTTTTAAAGAAATTCTGATAAAAAAAGTTTTTGCTTTGAGATTAAATTGGTCTTTCATGGGTACAAATATACCCTTGCACAAGTAGTTTATATAACTGATTTGATAGACTAAGACTCAATTAAACATTAAGTAATACTAAATTAGAGCCAGACTTTAAGATGCTAACATGTTCAATTGTTCATTAAGTTCTATTAATACTCATAGTCTACAACTAATGAAAAACATGTCAATATGGCAGACAACATCTTGTCACAAAACAGGTGGGCTCATCCCCATTCTTATATGTATTTTGATGACTGGATAGATGAGCTACATACAAGCTAATTATTAATATGTTCATCAGTCAAAAGAGATGATTACATGACACAGCTCCAAACAGAGCTCAACAACTGCCAAGAGAGACATTAGGTATCATCAACTCCAAAGTTGGCACCAATTTGGAGTTATTTTAAAATAAATCCATCGACACCTGCTATACAGGAATAATTTAATTTGCACCAGTTGGGATCCGATCTAACCGACTTTCTTTCGGTCAAATCGCAGAAAATCCAGGGTTGTATATATTGAAAGACTAAACAGACAGCATTCTGCAGCCGAGTCAAGAGTATTCTGAACAATACCAGCTTTTGTGAATATTTCAATTTCTTTTTCTAATCTCCAAACCTTCCAACTAATAATGATGATCTCATGACCTACATTTGAAAGTTTCCTATTTCTCTTTTTTTTCTACTTTAGACTTTTCTTTTCAATTAACCTCATATTCTGATTCTCTTAAACATTCTCTTTCTATACCTTTGTAAACAATGACCTACATGTACAACTTCCTTTCCCGTGTTTATTTATTCATACACTGTATATATTTCCTTCCTATCTGTCTGTCTGTCTGTCTGTCTACTGTCTCATATTAGTTCTTGCATTCTTTGTCTATAAAACCTACATGTACGTGGAATTTCCCCTAATCTACCCTACACCTGCTCTAGCCTTTCTTCCATGTGGAGAGCTGTCACTATTTCGACCTTATCTGACTTCAGACATCAAAGAACATTCAATACGGACATATAAATGGGCAAAATACTTAACAAATCTTGTGCACACAACAGGAGCACACAACAAAGTATCAGGAGTTTTGCAAAACAACACAATTAAATCAAGCATTACTTTAGAAATCCAAATCACAATGCACATCCAAACATGACATTTCAGAGGCCTTCTAAAAGCTGGGTGGTTATCAAAACAGACTCTGTACTTTTTGAAGGATGGAGTCTACATTTATCAAACAAATACCATGACAAAAACCATAACAAGAGAGCAAAATTTTGAGACTGAACTCAGCATAGCTTAAAAAATGATATCATTATATTTGATGTTTAGTCAGATGTCATGCTGTGACGGATTTGCTTTCAAAGTTTCACTTGATTAGATGCATTGTTGATTTGATGAAATAATGTCAGAACATTGGCTTCTATGTGCAGCTGACTAGACCAGGGGAGCGTTTCATGAAAGGAAGTTGTCGGATATTGTATCCGACAACTGTTATAAGCTACTGAAATCCTTGCATTTGATTGGCTGAGAGCAAATTTGTTGGATAAAATATCTGACAAGTCCTTTCATGAAATGCCTCCCAGGTCACATGAACTAATATTAGCATACCCATGTAATTCTTACTGGTACCGGTACTTGGAAAGATAATGCAGGTTCAGCATCATTATACATCCTTTCATAATGTTACTCTACATCCCAGATACGATTTTAGAAACATCTGAGAAGAGCTTTCATTTAATAAACAGTTACTAATGTAGCCTAGATGGAAGTCAAAATATACACAAAAGGTTTGTGAAAAGGTCCTTCATGTAGCTGCATATTCAAAGATTAACAAAATTACTCCTGAAATACTTCATTGGTTTTAAGATTCAAATTAGTTTAAAAACTTACATTTCAGTTCTGATTTCTGAGAATCGGTCTTCTGACTAGATCTAAATCCTGCAGAACAAAATAAAAGAAGATATAAATGACTTTATGAGATGAGAATCTTTTCACATACTTCATTCATATCTACTACAGTCAACATAATAATAAAATGGGAACACTATATTCAGTCCTATCAAAATAAGAATATATCAAGTTAATCTTAACTTATTAAATATTGGTAAATATTGGTAAATACCCATCTATGTGTACATGTTCTTAGGTGGACATCATAACTTTAATATTTATCTCTTTTTTTTTTTAGACTTGTTTGATTTTTTTGGATAATTAAAGAAATCTTCTTTCCTGTTACAACTGTTTTTAAGAATGAGTGAAGTCCATTTAACATACAATGATTTACAGCAAAACACAACACCCATTGTGTTCATTCACAATATATTATTTCCCCCAATGTCTTAACTTTTCTCATCTCTTTACCAATATACAAAGAGAAGGGGAAAAAAATCACTGCTACAATATACAGAGACAAGTGAGGGTTTATCTGCCTTTATTTTATGACTAAAAGGACGCAGCTATTCAATTGTATTTTCCTGCTTTGTCCCTTACTCTTTATCTTTTATTCTATTTCTTTCCCTATTCTTTGCTCTGTTTTGCTTTCATGGTAGTTTTGCAATACTGTGAATCACCACAAGAAGCTCTGGAATGTCAGCAATGCCACTTGTTGCATGCATGGTGTGATCTCTGTGCGTATGGGTTGTGAGTGCAAATAGTGTATTTGAAGAGGTTTTAGGGGGGGGGGTGTTGGATTCTGACAATTTGTGAGGTTTGGAGAAGCCATGGGAACACATCCGGATCAATAGCACAAGTCATCTTTTGCACAATTACACAAATACAATGACACTAATTATACTCAATTGAGGAAATAAAGTAACAATATGTTGGTGTAACAATATGTTGGTGTAAAATATGAGTCTCTATTTCAAACAATGAAATGTATGCATAAGCCTAGCTAACATGAAAACCTATACACTTTCTTCTTCTTTAATTTAAAAAAAATCATCAATTTTGCAAAGTGGTACTGATTCATTCATACATGTAGTTTCATGCCACAGACTGGACTGCATGTAGGCTATATGTACAACACTGAATTTTTGTAAATCACAGTGTTTCCAGCTGCAGAAATGGACATCTTTAACAATTTGTAAAAGTTTCTGGTCTTTCAGCACCATAATTCACACTCAAATGTAGAGCACTTCTACATGTACATGAAGTGCAATGGGAAAAACATGTTCTTGCATTTATCAGGGAGAAACCGCAGAATCAAACCGTTACTATGTACAGGTGTATTTGCCTATAATATTTAACGCAAATTCTTCTCCATTAATTCATCTAGCCAATTTCGCTTTTTGCAGTTGAAGTACCAACTACACCCATTTGTGCATTAACAAAGCCATACAACAAGCATACGCCCAGAAGGGTTCCAATGGGGTCATGAACCAATTCAAGTTGAAGCTCTGGACAAAAGAGAAATGTCAGCCTAGGTCAGAATCAGAGAGCTTTCTCCTACCTCGTGACCCAATAATAAGGAGGGATCGCTTTCAAAGCTTTCAAATACAAAATCTTTGTTGGTATAGTTACAGCAGGCATTCACAAGCACTTAGCGTAATACACCTTGAAAGAACTTGTTCAATATAGGCCATGGAAATAGGAAAGAACCATCTTGGCACTTGAAAATAATGCAGCCTTACTTTATTTTTTTTTCTTGTTTTCAAGATTTCTTTCTTCCACGAATCTTGTCCTTTGAACATGTTTACTTTAAACAAATCTACATTTCTTTACTGGCCTTTTTTCTCTTTCCCCACACCATCTCTGTTTATCTCTCTCTCTCTCTCTTAAGATCCTGCTTTTCTTCTGTACGTATTTCCCTACAAAACATTAAACAATAGACAGGTACATGTTTGTATAGTTTTAGCTTTGCTAGATCATTTTCTCATATCAAATCCCATTTTAGACTCTTTACTACATGTTTGTCTTCATTATACTTATTATTTAATTAATAGATCTTTCTTCCCCAAAGATATTTACTTTGTAAGCATGAAATACTATTGCTCCTACCGTTTACACCATACAGATCCTTACACTATCTACAGTGAAGTGAGTGTACATATTGTGTTTGGAAAAAAAGGACCAGCACACACATCAAATGAAAGAATGAACCTCACTTACTGCTGGAAAATGTTGCTTTCTCAACAAATATTGATCAGTAGGCCTACATCGTGCATCCAAATAAGCTACATTGTACATGTTATCAAGGAATTGTCACATACAACATTTGGAGGCCCATGCAATTTGCATCAGACTGCATCATGACCCACTTAGTCTGAGTGAATAAAGAGACAAAAATAACCTGCTTTGCAAGCTCCTTGAACATGGAACATGATAGGGGTAGCATTGTACCACCTTGAGGCACAAACAGTAGCCATGGAAGAGGCTGACAACATGGTCAATTACCATCTATATTTCAACACTTTAGAACATTAGCCTGTTGAGATACACAGCACTGACTAAACCATGACCACAAAGCCAAACTTGTTACTTAATACAATTGTAACAGGTTTTCCTTAGCTCTAATGACTTTCCATTATCACAAGCTCTGGGGGACTGACAAACAGTTCACTAAACATCTTGTTTTCTCTGTTTTGTTTTCCCAATGATGCATTGTTGAGACATTAACTTTTTTAAATAGTGTTTATTATCAATCATGAGGAAGACTTTAAATTTCATTTCCAAATTACCTTGCACAAAAAGTGTGCATGTTTAATGAAGAAAAAGAAGCTGATTTTTTTAAGGACAAGACTTGACAAAGGAAACAAGACAGATGGACAACCTGTCCGGGAGAAAAAGATGCCATGTCAACAACACAAGCACACAACTACAGCTGGTTCATGACTATAACAGGCTGAACATGACATGTATTCCACTGCCAGTTATCTTAGCAACAATTTTTTTTACTCCAATCTATCCATAGACATGGAGTCAGCGACTTCATCATTCAGTCTGCAGACAGGTTGGCCTGAGCTAACTGAAAACTTCCTCCGCACTCATCCTGCATTTCTTCTCTCTCATTCAAGAAAGCTTTCTAATTCCCATCTGACTTGCAGAGGAGGGAGGAAAAACATTCTCTGCTTCTCACTACGTGCCCACACTCCGTGAGAACTAAAGACGATGGAATAGGGATGTCTTTTTGACTTTTTGAGAACCCTTCTGCAAACATTCGCACACCTGCATCGCAAGGCTACTGAGTATGGTTGAATGTTCAAACAGAAATGCCTTTCCATGACTTATATTCTATTGTCATCAGGTAAACTTAAAGGTCTATGGCACACTTCTCTGCATTGTATCTTTTACTTCTGTACCTGATTATTTTTCAAATTCACATCATGGTTAACATAATTTACTTTCAAATGTGAACTTCAAGACAGAAAATGACAATAGCAGTTAACCACATATTGATTCTAACTCAAATTCAGCATTAATATTTTCAACAGATATCATAAAAATCGAAAAATCTGTTTTAAATGACATCTTCAATGAAGTGATACCAAGTTTTCTGAATTGAATTAAAATAGAAAGATCATGAGTGGTGGCTCCCTTTTATCTTCTCATGACCCTTCAAAGGGCTTTACAGGCTCATTACATGTTCATGTTCAAAGCAATGCATTGGAAGCCCAGTAAACACATCCACTCAATTTTGAGATCATGATAGGCATGGCATGTTCACTCCAAGGTTGCCCACTTTATCAAGTTGCAATAGGAAGTGAATGAACTGGTATGATTAAATGTCCATCATTATTCATTATCCCCATAATGGCAAGAAACATCCATGAAGTAGCAAGTATAATGCATACAAACAATGTTCAAATAAACCTCACTTCCAATCAATTCTAATTAAAGTAGGTTCTACAACAAGTTATGAACAAGGCTTTCCTTGATTATAGCATTATTGTGGACAACAACTGTGGACTAATTGGCCAATCTGGTGGTCCATTCCCCATGGCATGGTATCAGTGACAATAGCTGACCACTCCTGGACTAGAGGTATCATTCAAAAAAGAAGACCATTAGAATTATTGGTGGGCAATGACTCTGTTGGACAATGGGGGTGGAATAAGCAAATGAGAAAAGTACAAGGGAGTACCTGTATAGCTTCACCAATGTCCACAAAGGAGAGGTGATGCTGGGATTATTTTCTTTGATAATTGGAAAAGAGGCGGAACTCATGCTTGAACTTACAGCATTGTTACATAAACTTGGTGTGATTCATGGACTATTTTCTCTTGTACTTGTGGGGAAAAATAAAGAGTTACAGAGTTTTCTTTGACAAGTTTGGAATGAAAGGCATTCTGTTTGAGTAAAGGATTGTCCTTTCAAACACTGGCAAGAACAAATGTGCAGAGTTTGGTCCATACTGATGAAGCCATGGGAAAGGTAATGGAAGTATAGATATAAGGCTACCTGTCTAATGATGGTAAAATCTTCCATATTTTTTTCAGATTGACACACATACAACATACATGTCCATGTAGATGTACAAGTAAGCTGATGCTCTATTATAACATGTAGACCATGCTATGCACTACTTATTGTTGTAGTTTCACATAGCCTAAGTGTTTGTACAACCTGAAACATTATCACTACATGCTTCTCCAAACAAGTTTACAGGAAGGATTGCAGTTTCTTATAATCCTTCCTCATGGAAAGGATGAAGATAATCCTACAGATTTAGCCATTGTCTACAGATTCAACTGTAACAGGAATTATTGATTTAGGTCTCCAGTCTGTTCCAGTATCTCCAAGGGCTCTTCTTTGGTCCTCCTTTCTTTCATGCCCAAAGTCCCCCCCCCCCCTCTCTCTCTTACTTTCTCCCCCTCTTAAAACTATTTTTAAAGGTGAAAGAGTGTAACTGAATCTTAACAAATGTTTTCAACAGAGGTTTACATTTCATTTTTAGTCCACAGTAGTCTGTGCCGTTAGCATTTGGTAGCAATTGAAAAATTACAGTTCATTTCCAATTTTCCATGCACATCTTCACTATACATACTGTACCTACAAGTAATATTATGAGCCTTCTTAAAAGGAAATCCAACCTTAATAGCAAGTTGCTTTGAAAGAGGAAAAATCAGAGAAGCAGATTGGTGAAAGTTTGAACGAAATCGGACAAGCAATAAGAAAATTATGAATTTTTGAAAGTTGTCATCACTATACATATGGGAATTTCAAATTGGCCGAATAGGTTATGCCGTTGTGATGTACATGTAGTTGCGGACAACTCCACTGTTCGCTACAACACACAAAAGTACTAAAATGTTATTTTTCTAAAAATTGTATTTCTCAGTAGGATCTTTCTCTTTCATGAGGACTTTATGTATATTTTGAGTACTGCCCTGAGGGTAAAGGTGCTTCGGAGAAAATCGCAAATTAATGATATTTTTTGTGTTCGACAAACTGGCGAGTTGTCCACAAGTTTGTCACAATCGACTCATAAAATTGCCAATTTGAGATTCGCATAGATGTAGAGATCTCATTTTTCAAACATCCATAACCATCTTATTCCTTGTCCGATTTCTTTCAAACTTTCACCATCCTGTTTTTCATTTTATTCTGCTTTCACACAAATCACCTTATTACCAAGGTTGGATTGCCCTTTAATCTTACACAAAATGTAACTACCCTACTTTTCCTCTCTATACATCCGATTTTCAAGCCAGACCAAATATGCATCCAGTGCATACCACATCCTCCAAGCATGGGAAAAGACCTTGAATAATTGGGTGACCCTAGACGACCTCTGAAATTAGAGGGCAAGACAGAACTATCCTCTGTTCCCTGCACTTGATTGGAGAGCCATCCCTACTTGTCTGGCCCGAAGGCCACGGTTCTGTCATCGCATTGGTCATGTTCATTCCACCAGGTAACCAGGATTCATCACAAAAACATTTCTCATGGACACAAGCTTTCCTGAACCTCAAGGAAAATGCAATACTGCACAAGGCTACATTGCACATGTACGCCTACATTATTATGTACATAGATATGGTCAGTAGCTAAATTTAATCCTTTCCCACTATTATTCTAGCAAAATTATATTTTGACATCAGGGATATGAAGATTCTACTTTATATCATTTACATGCTCTGTCAGCAAGTACATCTCTGGTTTTATATTCCATGTTTCCTCCTATATATCCTACTAATTCTCCTCTTACATTTCCTTCCTCTTTCACAGCACAGATGTCACTTTCCCCTTTCGCTTTCATGTCATAATAATAATAATAATAATATTCCATTTTTATATAGCGCCTAATACATCAATGATGTCTCTAAGCGCTTTACAGATATATTCAAGCTTCACCATTAATATCTTTCTTCCACATTAATGGGAACACTTGATTATCTCCCTAATTCATTTGTTCAAAGTTTTTAATACTTTACAGACATACATGTGTATTTTGTTGCTTGATTCTCCACCAGCAAGCACTGACAGTAATTTGCATTGTAAAACACTCAATTTCTCAAATGAGTCCTGTAAATGAAAAAGGTCAACGTTTAAAAATTCTGTCAATCCAAATTGTTGTGTCTAATCCTCTTAACTCTCCAGGAATCCCATTAACTCAGCCATATTGCATTTATTCTGCATAGGACTTTCTGAAAGATCAGAGAACACAACCACATGCATTAGAGAAAAGTTGTCCTTCACAAAATAATGAATATCTAAACCTGAAAATGTGTTTCCTTTTTTTTGGGGGGGGGGGTGGCAGTTTTGGAAAGTTTTCTCCTCTTTTGATGTGCCGCTCAGTTGCAATATCACACTAACCAGCACCTGGAAAGTTAATGTCTCAGGTTTCTTCAGATTTTTTTTTTGGCCGCACCAAACCATTCCGATTTTAAAAGTACTGTACATGCAAATGTACAATGTAAAAGGAAATGGGAAATACATCTGAAAGATACACTGCTCACAAATCTTCTGTATTTGAAAAATATGATACATGTACCTGACTACATGTTGATCATCTTTGTTGACTCATTTCCAGAATACAGAATTACAGATATTATATTTGAATTGAGGGCAATATTAACAATCGCATATGATACACAAGTTTTAATTTAATAAGAGAATCATTTCTTCAACATTCGTTTCTTTGATAAGCCACAAGAAAAGCAAAGTTTGGCAGAATATTGTTGAATTTGCCATAAATACAAAATCGAAATTGCACTACTCTTCTGGAAATACATTTCTACCAAGAAAATGTCTTCTTATCGATTGCATTCTCATTTTGTTCAGAAACATTTCTTCTCTTGCTTTCTATTTCTGAATAAATGCTACATGTAGGCTAGGCCTTGTACATCCTGTCACAAAAATTACAGCTTTTAAACCAACCTGCTGGTCCCTTGATGACGGCTAAATTTGAAATCAAGACTTCTTGTTTCCGCTCCTTACGATTGCGTTACCAGACATGATCTGAAAGACAGTACTGGTACCCAAAAAATTTTCAAAATATCCACCACTTTCTCACCCTCTCTTCTTTTCAATATAAAGCTGTGTTCCCATTATGCCAACATAGGCAGTAACAAAACAGAACCATTAAAAAAAATATATATTATTTAATGTATTCAAATCAGCAGGTCATTGCATATTTCTCTGAGTTACAAATATATGTTACTATAATTTTTGGCTTTAAAAGTTAATAGAGAAATAGGAATACAAAACCACAAATAAAAATCAAGTAATGTTACTTATTGTATATAGCTGAGCAAGTGATTAAAATGTGCTCTCCAAAATCTACAAGGATTATAGCTACATGTACAGGGTTTTGTCAAAGTTACAGGAAAACTTGTCAAAAAACTGTTACACTGTTAAAGGCCAAGTCCACCCTAACAAAAAGTTGATTTGAATAAATGGAGAAAAATCCAACAAGCGTAACACTGAAAATTTCATGAAAATAGGATGCTCAGTATGCAAATGAGGGAACCAGTGACGTCACCCACTCACTATTTCTTTTGTATTTTATTACATGAAATATGATATATTTTAATTTTTCCTTGTTATAATGTGAAACAAGGTTTGATTCCTCGATGAACATGTGTAATTGCCATTGTTGCAACCTATACACAATTCAATGAGAGCTTCCTTATTGTGAAATCTGCAGAAATTAAAATATTCTATATTTCACATAATAAAATACAAAAGAAATAGTGAGTGGGTGACGTCACTGGTTCCCTCAATTGCATACTGAGCAGGATGTACATATAACTGTTTTGCGAAATTAAGCGAAACTTTAAAATACCATAACTTTCTTATTTTACATCCTATTTTGATGAAATTTTCAGTGTTATGCTTGTTGGATTTTTCTCTATTTATTCAAATCAACTTTTTGTTAGGGTGGACTTGGCCTTTAATGAAAATTTAGGCTGAAAAGTTAGGCTGTTAATGAAAATGCTATTTCTACTCCTCCCCCTCTCTCTCTTTCTCCCAATCTTTATTTCTCTCCCTCTTTATTTCTCCACTCATTCTCTCAATTTCCTCATCTGAGTCGCGATTCTGTGTGATTGTGATTATATTGCACATGGCTAGGTAATAGAATCTGCCGATCATGAATGGGAGTTATTCACAGAATGTTGATTCGATTACCAACCTGTAGCCTAGAACTTCCCACCATAGAGCAGTACCGATGAGCTAAGATTTCATTTCACATATTTCAGAATTGTCTTACTTTTGGTATAAAATTCTTATTTCACCACTGTTATGCATACTGTACATGTACAAAACAATCTTTTTTTTTTCAAAGCAAGGTGCAGTTTGTTGCCCTGAAATGGTGAGTACCGTAAAACCTGATCTTTCACTTGTTTCCCTTTTGTAACAAAGGATAACTTTTGTCACGTTTTGTTTTATTCTTGGCCTGTATCTTGGAATCATGACATCATGTGATACATATATGTGTACACTTTCTTTCAGTTCAGATCAGTCAATACTGCAGATCTAAGTGTACATATAAATGTTTTATTTCCTTTTTAATCACATCACATCAAGGTCAACATGCAGTTGATACAAAAGACCAATAGACCTGTTCACAAATATATTCAAATTTTATGCATACTTTTAAAACCGATGTTGTTCTTGACAACCAGAAAGCTTGTCAGAGGCTTGTCAGACATAGCAACAAGTAATGTATGCAACTGGATTCCAAGTATTGTAGTTCATTCATTAATACCCGGTTAATGGAATACCTTGTTACTACTTACTAGGTCCCAGGAAACATCCCATCAATTTGAACAACTTTGTAAACAGGTCTATTAAAAGAAATCTAATGTAGAATTTAAGGCTCCAGTTTGTTTTGTTTCAGAACATGATACATTTGAAACCAACCCGAGCCAAATAAAGCTTTTACCAGAAGACAAAGTAGAACCCCAGTATTTGAAAGACATTCTTATTTCATGTACAGTTTGTTGCGCTTCTATCCACATGTTATTTTTTGTACACCTGTGTGTATGGTACTTTGTAACAAATAGGCCTACATTTGTATATGTAGGCTTACATGTAATTCTTAATTAGCAAAATACATTTAGACTAAATAGTAAAAGGGGAAAAAATGTGAATAATCTAAACACCTGCACAAGATATTTCATGGTTTGAAATTCTATTTAGCAAGTTATAGATTAATTGACATAATAAACTGTAGGCCCAAATTATAATTTGAAAGCAAATTCCTATTCATGTAATCATATATATATATATATATCCATCAAGTTGATGCCTGGCCTGAGCTTGGTACCCCAACCAAGAACAAAATTATCATAACTTTCAAACGAAATTTGAAATCTGGTAATGGTTTTCAATTTCACAATTTCCATAAAGCACTAAATACACACCACAGGCTCTTTTAAAGATCATAAGGTCCAAAGGTCACAAATCCAGCCTTTCTCAAGCCTTTTATTTTGGTGCCGTGGGAAAATGACCTAGTCAAACTTATTTCATTGTAAGAGTTCTCAAGACTTTGGGGGTGGGCAGTGGTATACACTCTGTACCTCCTGCGTGAAGCTATAGAGACACATACACACACACACACACAAACACACACACACACATTCAAACAGAAACCAGTAGGGTAAGTCAACAGTTGAATCATGGTGAGCAAGACTTGCTCCAGACAATAATCTAACAGTAGATATATACCATACATGTAACTTGCCATTACTGGTCACCCCTGAATCTGATTTTTTCACATAAAATATTCCAGCATTATCTTGAGCGACTGAACGCATGTTTACATGTGTATGCTAATTATGCACTGTATGATCCAGAATATATGCACAAGGGCACATGAAAAAGAAAAGTAGGGCAGCCGTTTGCAGACTCAACTCACTCAAGGAATCTGGAAAGAGTATTTTCAAACCCTCATATCAATACTTTGTTATATTCCCATACAAAGCACCAAGTATTACAAAAAATTAAAATAATTTTAAATCTTGAAATTTGAAGGGGAAAAAAGTAACAAGTAGGTGTCTGTAAGTTGTTATAAAACTGAACATATTCTTCATATTCAGACCCTCTGAATGTCTCATGTACTGTAACATCTGATTTTGAATACCCCAACGCAGCACACCATCTTAGTACCTTTAACAAATCCTACACCTTGAATGATGCAATAAATATAACATTGAAATCATCACAACTGTAACGTGGTGATGCTTGAGATAAAGTTGAACACATCTAGCTTAAACACATTCTTCGATAGCAGACTACTGCATTCAGCAATTAACGGTCACAAATTTAGAGAGCACAAGAGTTTTGATGAGAAAATAAGCTGGTGAATTGTGAGGAATTCTTGAGGTGAAATGGTCCGTCACTTCCACACCCTATTGTAGAAGTGAATAGCACTGAGAAACTTGGCATGAACTGGTTGAACTTCAATTCTCACTAGTATCAGTTCTTATCTAAAGGTGTTCATTTGGAAAAGAAGAAGCACAAATCAAACTTATTGTGTGCTCAGATTTTAATCAGACATCACCTAATTATTTCTAGCTAGAAAAAAACTATATGATAACAGGAAAACTTATTCAGGCCAATGTATTCAACTACATGAAAACAATAAGTTAGGACTTGTTTTGTCTCTTGTGTTTTTTTTTTCAACTCTAATTTGCTACCTGCTGATTCTTAAACTTGACACATAAGTTACCATTACCGGAGATTCATAGACATCATGTTCATTATAACATCTATGGAAATTCTACAACTGCATACATTGTAAGCCCTATACAGTGTATATGCCTACATGTACTGATGTACATACTGTACATCATTTGAATACAAACCAAGGAGGTACAAGGCATTGTCTGATGAGAGCCAAAAGGGCATTAACTCTGTGTAAAAGGATATCAATCAACCCCCTTATAGCTCTCAGCAGACCATGTACTATATAAGTTGTAACCACACGGACTTGCCCGTTAGCCCACCACCTTTCAGCAAACAAATTTATCCAACTCGCGATCTCTCTTCAAACTGATAAAAAGATATAAAAGTTAAGTCCAAGTACAAAATGAAATATTTGATTGGTAAGTTTCATAGTTTGCCTAGAGCTAACATGTGACAAGTTCCGGTAGAGTTGGCGACCTTGCTCAGCTGGAGTGGGCTGGGCTTTGGTTTCATGGTTTGATTTCTTCTCAATCTCAGCATGTCTGCCCTCAGCGAACTTGGACCAAATTTTCACCCAAGTTTAGGATTTCTCAGCATTAGCGTGACTGGCGACAACGTACTCAGAGGCACAAGTCATGGTAGACACATTTCATGCTATCAAAATTAAAGCATGAGAAAATTCTTTATGGATTGTCTTCAAGACTTCAATGCTACAATGACAAAATATGACAACACATGTATCATATAGGATTATAGGCCTATAAAGGCCACATGTTTATCCAAAATGTTAATGAAAGCACTATGCACCTGTATGTAAAAATATGATTACTACACAGCAGTCCACACATCAATATACTTTGGATTTTTTTATAACTAAGTTACACTGACAAAACATGCTAATTTGACATTAAAAAAAAAACATTAAAAAACTTTCTTTTAGATGAAGAAGAGTATATTTCCTACAGTTATAAACAAGTCTATCTACGTGTAAGCAAACTAGATGTAACAGTCTGTACGAAATAATATTTGACACACCTATTGGCCCAAAATAGAAGGATTTTCACAGAAATATATGTTCCTACGAATATCATCTCCTCTACTAGTAATTAATGACGGCATGTACTGTAACATAAACCTTGTAAATAGAATACATAAGCACTGTTATTGACCAGGGTAACTACAATGACAGTGTAACTGTTAGTTCATTATTCACAGAAATGGTAATATGAAACTAACCAATTATCATAGTTTAAATCTTAATTTCTGCACCAGACAGTTTTCCGCATATGTTCATATTTTATAGTACCGGTACCATTTTATATTGATTAACACAGACATGTCTCTGCTATCCTCACCTTTTTATCCCATTTTCACACAATATGCAACCATGTGTGTCATATTTAGAAAACCCTACCCTAGTCAGTACCAAAATACCACAATGTTTCATTGCTTTATTGTTGAGCGAAGTTCAGCAGACCTAAACAACAAATAATTGATTTTTACAAAATACGCAAATAGAGCTTGCATTTTTGTAATAATTATTTCCCAACCATCGATTTCAGTTTGAATAGTCCAAGATATACACATGTCGGCATGGCCTTACATGTTCAGTCATTTCCCCCACATGTATTTAAGAATACTCACAATTATCAAGTCACTGTCAAATGACCATAAGAAAGCAACAGTCATTCAAAGTTTTGTTCTTTTTTCACATTTTGTCTTAAAGATTTTTTGTTACGATGCCTCTTTTCCTGAATTACCTCAAATTACATGTAGGCCTACTTGCAATATGGAGATCTAAGGTAGTCTTTTTCTCCTTTAATTATTACATGTACAAATCTTGTTAGAATACTGTACTCTTATGTATTTAGCATAAAACTAAAAAATTAAAACTATCTAGAAATAATTTACATTGGATTTATTAGAAGTCACCACTGTAAGTTCTATGGAGTCGCTAACAATAAAAGGCAAAGTAATGTCATTTGATACTTTTTTCATCATTCAAGAGATGGGAGATTAATATTCCTTTCACTTTTAATCAGAACTACAAAGTGCCAAGATTATCAAGACTCCCATTTCCTCAGCTCCAACCTGAGCTAAACTGATAAAACAAGTCCAGACAAGCTTATCCCCATTATACCATCCATTCTCCCAAGGCCATCCAATGCCCCCTACCCCTTATCAATCAGCCTACCCCTTATTAATCCCCCTTCCTGAATCCCAATTAAGGCTGTAAAATGAGCTTTGCAATTAAACTGTTTGCTCCCATAATCCCCAAATTGGACTACTCATAACACCATGTGCTTACACACCTGTAAGCTATCCAGATTTATGGGAGGCCCAATGACCACATTGGGTCTATTCACTGACCATTGCCACACCACAAGTTTAAAAAGGGAGGGTATACAATCAAGGAGTTATCACTGACCTGTGATAACTCCTTGATACAATACACCATAATTTATGTAGCCAAATGCAAATGCACTTATTTGACCAGGTCAACAGACCAGGGGAAATTCCAGACTCAATTGACAGCCACATTTATCTCAAAGACAGTGCAAACCTAAAATATTTTTACTCATTAACAAAATATCAGTACAACTATTTAAATAAGGCATTTACAATGCCCTAATATATATTTCTGCTAAAAATATCTATATAGACCCTACACAGTTATTAACAATCATGCATATTCACTGAAATGTCTTCCTAGTTAGTGGTCTATGGAAATTGATATCATCATTAAGCTTCTTTTACTGTTGGAGAAATAATTTTATAATCAAATCAACAAAACACACAATCCTCAAGACCTTTTTTTTTTAAAGGATTATTCCTCTTATTTAAAAAATGGGCTAAAAATGACAATAATGAAAAGGGGAAAAATAACATACATCACAACTTCACAATCCAAAATATACAAGTGACAGAACAAGAACATACAAATTTTAAGTGACAATGAACAGGATGAAAATAATGAAATTGTAATTTGTACCGTGAACATATTGACAAAAAGCCTACACTAACTTCTTGATATTTCAAAGACATGTCAATTTTCCCCAATTTGAAATCAGAAAACTCAGTAGGCATATAACAAAGTTTGATCAGTTACAAATAACGTCAAGTTCTGAGAAAATAATATGCGATGAAGAAAGCAAGCGTGGGAGTCCGAATGATCAGAGACAGAGTCAGAGGGGTACATGCATTACTCATAAGCGGGTAAGTGTCCGTAACTCAGACCCGTTTACGCTCCCCTCGCGAAACAAGTAACAAAGGTGTATTTTACTGGGGGAAAATAGAATTAAAAGTAATCTTAAGCTTACCCTGAACTTAAAATATATCCAACTATTCTCCTCAAAGGTGTTTGGATGTAAGCTGTCCACGGTAACAATTTAATAAAGTACTATTAAAAGTTCCATTCGCTTGCTCGCAAAGAGTCGCGATTGATCTAAACGGCGTGGAAAGTCAATGTGAGTCGAGTCGGTCGAAGATTCCAGCAGCGGGATTGGGTGTGTATGTATGCAGCGCGCGGTCGACGGCACCTGATGATGATAGGCGGTGTTGCGCAATCACGGTACCGCATAGAGAAAATTGTTTTATAGCGTACAGACCCCAATTTATCATTTCAGTTAAGGAAATTACTATATGTTCATTAATTCATACTTATACAACTTGGACACATATTATGTTATTGAAATCGAATGGAATAGTAAAATTCAAAACTTAGTTTTTTTTTTTACTTCGAAACAAAAGAGCGAAAATGTAACAATCTTCTCATACGGAGATAGAAAAATACGAGCATAGACTATGCATCATCAAACTTTGAACGAATACAACCACTCAGCTGGCTTCTGTGTGTGATCGTCTTTCCTCTGCTCAGCGAGCTCGGTGGTGTGTCTGGCTATAGCGCCATCTACAAAGGTATACAAGATAACTTTTTATCGGTTTGGCAAAAATATAGTGCATTTTTTAATATAAAAACTCAATTTCTTTTCAAAGATAGTCTGTCCGAAGATTGCCCAGCGGGGCAACGGCATGATCAGGTAACGATCACGGTGTCCTCTTGCGGCATAAAAACGTCCACAATCTGCGGTTGAGTATAGTGAAAATATTTTCAAAGGAAAATTTGGTTGGGGGGGGGGGCTCCTTCTTTACACCCCACCCCCAAGAGGACCGGCGTGATAACCTTTTTTTTTGGGGGGGGGGGGGTTGTTTGTTTGCTTGTCAGAGAATTTTGGAGGAAAAGTAGACCCCCAAAATGTGATAACTTTCTTTTTTTTTTTCTTCTTTCTTTTTTTGCTTGTCAGAAAATTTTCAGACCCCCCGCCCACCGTATTTCAAAATGGATTTGCACCACTTTAAATTAAATTGAAATAAAGAGTCTTTAATATGAAGTGGCCAAACCCCCTTTTTTTACATCTAACAGTTACATGCTCCTCCCCCTCATCCTGTCTCATCTAACATCAACCCCCCCCCACAAAAAAATTCTAACACAGAAAGAAGTAATTTCAATTTAGAAACAGTCCCCCCCCCAAAAAAAAAAAATAAATAAATAAATAAATAAATAAATAAATACAAACAAAAAATAATTAATAAATAAATAAATAAATACATACATAAAAATGGAATGGAATGCTTACATAAATCAAACTTCAAAAGAAGCCGAAGCTTCACAAATAAAAGGCAGAAAAGTTTATGGGCACCTATCGATCCGAATTGATTGCGACCCCCCCCCCCCCCCCCCCCCCCCCCCCAATGTACATCATCCGCGTAAATCACTTGCTGAAAAGCAGATTGCAGTAGGAGCAGATTTTAATACCCTAAACAGGGAAACCCGTCTAACATCTCTGATTTGTATACCCTTAACGTTGATCATATATCTTGCGTGGTATTTTACATCCTATCTGAGAATCCCATTGTTGTTGTTGTTGAGCCGTATACATAGTATACACAGTACAGCATGCGGCCACGTCACGATGTTATTTGCCAGTATCCCAATAAACTTCCTCCCCTTCATAGCTAATCGGTATAGGTTGCGTGCATAACAAAAGGAATTCGTTCGTGCGTACGACAGTCACAGAACTCCTAAGTTCTGTGACGACAGCGGAAGTTCAAAAATGAATTTATAAAATATGGAAGGCACTGCAGCACTTAAAAAGTGCCTCCCAACCATATATATATATATATATATATATATATATATATATATATATAATTGGCTTCTATGACCTATTCAAACAATGTGGTTTTCTCGCATTGGAGGCGAACAAAACAATATAGACTGTACAAAATTGCATCAATTGCCACACTTTGCGAGCAAGCGAATGGAGACGGGAATGGAACTTGTAATACTTTCTTCAATTCAATTTTCAATTTCAAAACATTTATTTCCAACTTTTCAATATAAGTGTACAAAATAATAATGTTTTTAACCAAAAATACGACATAATACACATTCATATGGTACATACTGTTGGAGGACACACCTCTAAAAGCAAAAGCTTGAGGCGAGGGTGCCCTTAGTAACATAATACATAATATTACATAATAAATATAAAAAGACAATAACTACATACAAAAAAAAGAAAAAAAGATAACATTCCATAACCGCTGAGCTTAATTGGAGGGAAAAAAGAAAAAAAGGAAAGAGAGAAAGAGAAGAAAGAAAAAGAGGGAGAACGAGGGGAAAAGGGGGAAGGATGGAGGTGCAACATACAATGAGTATGGATAAGAGATGTATTCACAAAGGAGCAGAGAGAAGAGAGGGATATAATAGACCCAATGGAGGGTTAGGAAGAATCTTAAACCATATTATTTGTAAGATGAAGTGAAATGTTTTTATCCTTCTTGAGAAGCTGGCAAGAGATGCGGAGTATTTTATTGTGTCAGGGATAACGTTCCACAGCTTAGGACCCGAGTACCGGATGTTCTTAAAATATGACTGACAATTTCGATACACCTACTCAGTTTATTTTTCAAGTACATTTGTATTTGTCCTAAATTTGACCTACTAGTTTTTAAGTGCAAATTATCTTCCGCAAATAAAAACAAGAAATTATAAAAAGTGAAATTGAAAAGGCCACTGTATGGTTTGAGTGAGTAAGTGCCGCTGAAATCGCGAGTTTCCCAATCCGTTTCATATAAGTATCCTATTTCAGATTTATCAACTGATAAGATGATAATTCTCTGTTTCATGGCCAGGGATACTATACCACTTTGATATTGCTTTTGGTTTTTACTTTTGCTCGAAAACTAATTAATGTAATTTAAGATGTATCAACTAATTGGATCCTATTTGTTTAATGGGATTGACAATGCACTTTGATATTGTTTTTGGTTTTGATTTATGCTATTAATAAGTTTCATCTCATGTGAAATGTATAATGAATAATCATAAACATGCTTAATACAGGAAATGGGTACATGGCAGGATTTATTCCTTTAAATGCACTGTGCGCTGATTACGGCCGCCGCAGCTTAAGCCTGGGTAATAATATCCAAACACCTTCAAATATATATTTTTGGTAGCGGTTCCGTGACATTTACTGCGACAATTGCTCCGGTCTAACTTTGTCATGTTAATCCTTAACTTATAAACCTAACCCTAACCCGAACCCTAATCTTCACATTGTCCTTAACAAAAAAAAAATCATGACCTTTCGAGATATGGACGGAGGAGCAAATGTCGCAGGAACAAAATGTCACCCGTTATATCACAGTGTGATATGCGATACAAGAACGATTTATTATTATTATTATTATTATTATTATTATTATTATTATTATTATTATTATTATTATTATTATAAAAGCGTTTTTAATGAATAATTGAATGTGTAGCTATGCATGATCAAGTATAGGTATAACTCTACAGCTTTCTTCATTTAAGTTCCTACAGACTATAACCTTTCTTCAATGAAAAATAACGCTTTTTTATAATTTACCTTAAGCACCAATACGGTATAAAATGTACTTAGTTTCATTAATTTCCCACATTATCACTCATTGTTTATAACATGGAACTGAATGATCTAATTTTTCACTTTCACGTATATGAAGTCATTCAATTTAAAATCTGAATTTGTCTTTCAATCTGACAACAAGAACAAAAAAAAAGAGTGTAAAGAAATATCTTAACTTAATTTCAATTC
Source organism: Heliocidaris erythrogramma (assembly GCA_025617745.1). Lineage (NCBI taxonomy): Eukaryota > Metazoa > Echinodermata > Echinoidea > Camarodonta > Echinometridae > Heliocidaris > Heliocidaris erythrogramma. The sequence continues at coordinate 12,793,772 of CM046853.1, read as the reverse complement.
TTGGTTATAAAATGCTTAATTCTTATATCGCATAACAGTTCATTAGTTAATAAATTTCAGTGCACAATAATACCCAAATCGTATATGGAATTAGGCCACATAACTCGAGAAAGTGCCAGAAAATTATGCTAAATTTAATGTGTAAACGTGCACTCTGCTAATATAGGCTTGGACAGAGGCTGCTCTCCCCTTGATTTTTATTTGAGGAGGATCTACAGTATATAGCAATAAAAGCTGCAACACAGTGTTTGAGTCTGATTGCTCTATGAACTGCAACGTTTTACTGTTCAAAATGTTAAAATAATATTATTGGAGAAGATGAGCTGTTAAGGGAAGGTACAGGTATCGCATAAAGTAAGAGATTATATATAAGTGTATAATTATTTACAAGAACTACGGTAGAGTATTAAATACAAATTTCCATAATGGCAACGAAATGCAAGGTGCGATTGAAAGAGGACAGGGTTCTAATTATATCTTTAAAATGTTCGGGATTGCCTCTCTCCGAAATTGAAGTATTGCTGAAAAACTTGTATAAAAATCAATTAACACTGCATGCCTATATAAGCCCCATCAAAAACAGAAGGAAGTGTTTTTAAAAATATGTTCGAAAATGCACAGTTCCAAACAACGAATGCTATTTTTTGGTTAACGAATGAATGCAATTTACTACTTCAGGACGTCACTAGAATGCATATACAGTATAGGTTTTGTTCTGAAAAATACAAAATCTTCTAATGCAAGTGTGTGTGTGTGGGGGGGGGGGGGGGAGGGGGGTTACGATCATACACAATTCCACACTCGGTTGCTAAAGCTTCCTTGAAAGTAGCATCCTCCGGTCATGACAAGAAATCGCCACCACTGGTCTGGGTGATTATACCCTTTGCCGGCACACTGTACCAAAAAACATACAAAAAACAACCCCCCCAAAAAAAAAAAAAAAAAAAAACCAAAAAAAAAACCAAAAAAAAACACAAAACACAAAACACCAACAACAAAAATAAATAATCCACCGCTTTTTCATTACTCCTGTTATTCAGTGCATGTTGTCAAGTATGTTTATCATGTACCAACGTGTAGTTTGAGGACAATTATTTAGGTTAAAGAACGACCTATAGAATTTCAAGAGCAATCTGATGATCAATGAATATAAAATGATTATTGTGAAACTGTCAGAGTGTATAACATAATTATTATGTTATTGATTTTGTTGTGTAATATGTCGGGAGCGGATTGGTTGTAACGCTGCCTCTTGAATTATTCAAATACATCAATTGGAACCTGGTTATAACAAAGTCATTAGGACTGTACACTCATGTTATTTGACCCATGCAGTGTGATGTTCTTGTAATCAAGCTCTGGTAGATTTCGGACAGGAGCAATTAAGATATGAGAATCAGCATTTAATTCACGATGGTGCCAGATGTTTATTTTGTCCATACCTTCCATCTATTTTATTTTCAATTTAGAAAGAAAGAATTCACAATTATTTATTGCGACTCGTTGATTTTGGAAACAATAATTCGATATTAGTAAATTGAGGGTTGATAAGACCTGATCTTGTAATTTTGTCGTTATTTAATTTCTACTAAATGACATTTGCTTTAGCATAATGTATTCTCATACATTTGCATTAACACAAATACTAAAAAAAAAACACAATTGAAACAGAATCCATATACAACATGTATTTTACAACTCGTTTTCTTAATTTTTTTTTATAGGGGATAGATGAATGCATCTCCGCGAAGTTTCCCATGGTAACATTTTGCTCAAATGTAAACAGTCATCAAAATACGTTTCAATTCCCAGGAATCAGTGGAACCCATGGGGTGATTCCATCAACCAAACAATGTTTACAGGACAAAAAAATATATCCTAGATTTCCATGACTAGACCAACGTTGGTTATAGACAGGTTATATATACATGGGGTCAGATGTCAACTTGGGCCAAACGTTCCAATTTTAAAAATAAGATGTGTTTATTTGAAACCGCCGCTACTGTATATATATGCATCTGTAATACACATTCAAATATTAAAGGTGAAACGAGCCGTATGAATGTAAATGTTTTATAACGTATGATGGCACATGAAGGGGTGCCACTTGTCGTTATATTATTTCCTCTTTGATATTCACATTCATACATGAATTCAGGGATATGTTTTGATTCGACACAAATCACACAATGTATCATCATTAGCATTTTTTGGGGAGGGGTTGGGTTAGGGTGAAGTTAAATTTGAAGATACGTTTGGTAAAAACACGATAAAAACTACTTTCGAAAAATAAACTCAAGACAATTTCATTAGCCCTGTCTATCACCTTTAGAAATGTGCGAACATTACAATGGTGTATTACTTAATCCGAACACGATTTCTATGGGCAGTACAATAGGCCTCTGAATTTGCCCTTGATTTTATTTTTCGAAAGTAGTTTTTATCGTGTTTAAAGTAGAAAAGAACAAAACGACATAAACAAAAGCCATTATATAAAACTCCAGAGATCATAAAATTTAGCGTCACGTTTATTAAAAGAAAGATCTTAAAACTAAAAAAAAAAAAAAAAAAATCCGACTGTAATTATGAATTCGTAGACAGAGTTTTAAGTAGCCTACACGGCGGAAGCCCCCAGAACTTTTTTGTGGCTATAAAATTAAAAAGGAAAATATATTCTTGAACAAGTACAAATAAGGGAGAACCAGCAGATGAATTTTTAACTTCCTTCGCTTTTCTTTGAAATGTATTTTTGAAACAGATGTTTGAAGGAATAGATATTGGAACAGACAATGTCAAATTAACAGAGAAGTAATGATTAATTAAGATGAAATTATGAAGGATAGAAAGAAATGGATACCAGGACCCCGGTTTTCTAAAAAATTGTACAAGTTACAATAAATGTTATAAGCCAGTGGCGTAGACAGGTCCTCAGACCTGGGGATGATTTGCGGTCCATATAGCCATTGGCGTAGACAGGTCCTCATAAGTGGGGGTATGATTTAAGGGCCATATATATATATAGCATCATGCTTTGCAGTTTTATAGTATGAATTGAATATTGAGCGAGCGAGCGAATCGAACGAGCAACTTCCAATATTCAAAATTTGTGAGGTCGCAATTACATTGTAATATAAAAACGGGGAAACACAATTCTGATGGGGTTTCATTTGCAAAATTTCACAATGAAAATTTATTTAATAAGCTATACTTTTAATACGAGCGAGCCTAGCGAGTGAGCATTTGGGAATATTGGCTCTGAATCACTTTGGATTAGGGGCACATGTTATGGAAAAGGGAAACGTGGTACTTATCATGGGGAAAAGGACACTTAATACAAAATAAATGAATGTTTAGAAAAGGTAGATCAGGCAGTTATCAGAGGTGAAAAGGGGCATTTGTAAGAACGGAAAAATGTTCTTATAAAGTAGAAAAATTAAATCAGTGCCTATGTATTACAAAGAAGAAAATGACTTGTTACATTAAAAGGGACAAAAGGGATAAATGCTCTTGTTGAAATAGGAGCATTTATGAAAGGTGAGGTGAGGGATGAAGTGTAATTATCAAAATGGGCACTTATAAGAATATGGAACGGTCATGGATGGCTGAGTAATCATTCTTTTTGGACAATGGGTCAAATTGGACTTGGGACCAAGTTTAGACACTGCAAGAATCAATGCACCTTATCAGAAATTAACTTAACAAATGGAATAATGAAATTAATAATCGCAACTTATCATTGTCTTCTTTCGGATATCTCTTTTTAACATTACATCCCATGCCCCTCAACATGGCCCCAATCCTTTCCACACAGAGATTAGCTCTTTTCTCCATCTCACGCACAGCCCTGCGAATCATTGGCGTAGAACTTCAAACTCATCAGTGATTCTTTGTCTCAGAGTTGCAGTTGGCCACCACGATCTCCGGATCTGACTTGTTATGACTTTTTTCTTTGGGGTTATCTCAAGAGCAAAGTGTTCATTACCCCTCCACCTGACATTGCAACTCTGAGACAAAGAATCACTGATGAGTTTGAAGCTCTACGCCACCAAGCCCCAATGATTCGCAGGGCTGTGCGTGAGATGGAGAAAAGAGCTAATCTCTGTGTGGAAAGGATTGGGGCCATGTTGAGGGGCATGGGATGTAATGTTAAAAAGAGATATCCGAAAGAAGACAATGGTAAGTTGCGATTATTAATTTCATTATTCCATTTGTTAAGTTAATTTCTGATAAGGTGCATTGTTTCTTGCAGTGTCTAAACTTGGTCCCAAGTCCAATTTGACCCATTGTCCAAAAAGAATGATTACTCAGCCATCCATGACCGTGTATGAATAAATAAGATATCATTGGAAAGAGGAGATATGTGGTTTTAAGATGTTGCTACTCACTTTGGTGTAAAGTTAACACAATCTTCACAAATTTGAAATCAAATCTTGTTGCGTTTTTTTGATACGCACTGTATAATCAGATAATTTGAAGTAGATGGTTTTCACTTTCTATAGTAGTGTAAAAATATATCGGGAAAAATCAGAGTCAACGACAGAATTGTAGATAAATATTAATAACTGCATATAAATCTACAATATTGTACATAAACAAATAACATCTATATTGAAATAAAGAATATAGAAATTTGAATAATATTAATAAATATAATATATAAAGTTATATTTAGTAAATGAAGAAGCTTAATGGGAGGAATTTTAATTTGTAAACAATTTTTTTTAGGCGTTACTCCCAGTGTTAAAGATCGTATGCTCGATCTGTAATGAAAATCACAAGTCAGAAAAAATTGGAACCAGCGGGATTCGAACCTGTCATCTACTGCTTGCCGGGCAGCGACTTAACCACCAGGCTATTCTGGTTCACGGCCAAGTCACGATGAACTGGAATCAAATACCCAAGATCTTCTTCTTTCTGACTCATTAATATTCAACGGTCCGCCGTGGACAATAGTTAGTAAATGAAGAAGCTTAATGGGAGGAATTTTAATTTGTAAACAAATTTTTTTTTAGGCGTTACTCCCAGTGTTAAAGATCGTATGCTCGATCTGTAATGAAAATCACAAGTCAGAAAAAATCTTTAACACTGGGAGTAACGCCAAAAAAAAAAAATTTCTTTACAAATTAAAATTCCTCCCATTAAGCTTCTTCATTTAAAAACTATTGTCCACGGCGGACCGTTGAATATTAATGAGTCAGTAAGAAGAATATCTTGGGTATTTGATTCCAGTTCATCGTGACTTGGCCGTGAACCAGAATAGCCTGGTGGTTAAGTCGCTGCCCGGCAAGCAGTAGATGACAGGTTCGAATCCCGCTGGTTCCAATTTTTTCTGACTTGTGATTTTCATTACAGATCGAGCATACGATCTTTAACACTGGGAGTAACGCCTAAAAAAAATTTGTTTACCAAAAAAAAAAAAAAAGTTATATTTATCTACAACATATAATAGAAATGTATTTCCACCATTTTTTTTGTGGGGGTGAAACCTGGGGGGGGGGGGGGGGATATTTGTACACACCATCCCCCACCTGAAAAGTTGGGGGATGCATACCCCCATCCCCCTATCTAACGCCCCTGTTTACAAGAAACAGTCATTGTGTTTAATATTATTAAAGTCCTGTTTATTATACTTTCCAATGACATAATGATGTTAAAATGTTATCCTGAATGGCCTATAAAGAAAGAATATAATTATATAGGAGACTAATTAACTGAATTATAATATTGGATCTTATATTTTCAAAACCACAACAATAATGATAATAGTAATAAGAATCATCATCATCATCACCATAATCATAATCATGAATACATATTCATATTTATGTACAATATATCATTAAAACAATTTATTTTTCTATCGTAAAACCTGGGGGATGATTGTACACACCATCCCCCACCTGAAATTCTGGGGGGGGGGGTGCATCCCCCCATCCCCCCGCTATCTACGCCCCTGTTATAAGCGACTTTGTCATCGAAATGAGGCAGTTGTCATTGATAACAAATTTTATGAAACAGGGTAGGTGAAAAATATAGGACATGATGAAGAAGAATAGAATGGGACTAGCAAAGGCCAAAAATTAAGGAATCTGGCTTTATACTTCGACATGAAATGTACTACCTGAGATAGACTACCGAAAGGGAGATGGAGAGGGAAGGGTATGACAGTGAGTGTGTGTGTGAGAGAGAGAGAGAAGGGGGAGGATGGGAGAGGGAGAAGGGAGGAAGAGAAAAGAGAAGGGGAGAAAGACAGAGAATAGAGGGGAGTGGGAAAAAGATAAGTGAGAGAGATCCGGGGGGGGGGGGGGGGGGGTGTACTGACAGAAAAACAAAACTACCCACTGTTGGATACTCTGACAAATATAAGGTATATACCCAAAATGATAAAAACAACATATTAAGACAGGAGTCTAAAGATGTTTGCATTTACAGTTTGAGAATTTAATTTGCAAAATCAAAGTCAACCATGACAAAATACTTGCATTAAAAACTTTACAATGTCTATTATCCACTCTTCCTTAAAGAGCGATAAAACTAATTGCTGACATAGTAGTCATACAAAAGAAGGCCATTCCTTTAATTCTCGTAGTTTAATTTACATTGTATACATGATGACACAAATAAAATGAACAAGTAAATGAATTTCATATGGAAAAAATTTCTTGGTGTCCTACAAAACATTAACAGAATCTGTACAGAGCAAATAAATTGTTTTATTATAGTAATATAGCAATATTTTACACACACTGCTCATAAACCTATACATCTGTCAAATACTATCAATACGTCTTTATCTTTTCAGTTCATACAATACAATTTCCATGTTAATTTTCATTTGTAATATGCACATACACAAATTTGATGTTAGTTTGTATCATTATTACAGCATTATTAAATAGTAATAGTTTTCTTTTTTTCTCCTTAGACAGTAAGATTTACATTCGGTCTCAATAGTGCATGTATTCATTGTAAGTACAAATATATATAGATATATATTTTATTTATCTCTGTCAAGCCCCCAAAACACATATCTGATTTGGGTAGTGCAAAACTGTAGACATTGAAATTTTGAAAAATAACATAATCACATAAAAATCAAAAACATACTATTAAAGTAATGATTAAATAATACAAATATTGATAATTAAGAAAAATAACATCTGTTATTAAATACTCCTCTATCTAAAGCATACTTTAAATTTATCTTCATTCTTTGACGATCATTATCGACATTTTGTATCTGCTTTCCCACCATTTGTCCAATTTAATTTTTTTTTACAATTGTCCATTAATTGCAAACGCATAATCCAAACACATTCATTCACTGTGTAGCATTATTTTCATCTGAATTCTTAAATGAAAAGAAAAAAAGAGAAAATAAAATCATGCTACCATCCTTACGAAATGAGTTGCTCTTTTTCAGGAATTTAATGTCACATGGTAACTCCACAACTGGTGTGTTATTATTTCACATATTTAGAAGACAAAGCTTTTTGGTTCAGTAAAGTTAGTGGCAAAGAGTGCTATGTTTTTAATACTCAAGAGAGATAAACATTTTAAAATATCAACTCATTCTTATTGCATTGTAGAGTCTCTTTTTTGTTTTCCAGGATATAGCTTTATCAAGTCAACTTATTGATCTGAAATCAACATCACCTGTAGCCTATTTTAACCTCTTGAACATGATTAGATTTTGGTAAGGCAAGCATTTTCAATAGCCCCAGCCCGAGTTATCTTGGCCTTAGTATTCTACACATTAAGAAATATCAGGGGAGCGTTTCATCAAGCGTTTTGTCAGTGATGTTTACCGACAACTGTTATAAGCTACTGAAATCCTTGCATCTGATTGGCTGAGAGCAAATTTGTCAGTAAAAAATCACTGTCAAAACGCTTGATGAAACGCTCCCCAGTTTACAAAATAGAAATAAATGACTAGACTTGCGTATATGGGTATTCTTCAAGACACATAGAATTACAGGGGAGCACTAGCGGCTATTTTACCTCCACAAATATGAGAGTTGTTACAATTTGCATCCATGTTCTGTTGGAACTGCTTACAAATATACTTGTGCACCCTTTTTTTCAAATAAAGAGCAATGGATGCAGTGTCTCAGCAATGTTTGCAGTGATCTGAAATATGTGTCCTTAGTGATTTGCTTGAATTATACATGGATTTTATACTAGCACAAATCAGAGTGATGAGCCGTTTCTCTCTTGACACCAATTTCTCTTTCAGTTAATACAAAACAAATGCATGCATGTACAAAATCTGTTGAATGCATTTAAAGGTAGTGGCACTGATGTCTATACTCCAATCATGTTAAAATTACACAAGTGCTGTCTTCAACAGGTCTCTTGTTAACTTTTATGTTGGAGCCATGTCGACATGATTTTCCTTTGTCGGCAGAAGATCAAGCAAAGGAGAATAATAACTCATACATCATTTTACCAACAGGTCTTTGAATATTGCTGATGAGAGAGGATAGTAAATAATCATATGCATATTTAATTAAAAAAAAACCTATCTTGCAATAAATATGGAATAAATAAATAAATGCAACAGTGCATCAAGAACCTACTAGGTGGTGTCTTTCCATGACCACAGAGAATCTTAATTAATGAAAAAAAAAAAATCTAAATCTGCTTTTCAATGATTTCATTCTTGTTCTTGAATCACAATACAAATCCCTTTTCATAAACTGGTCATTCATTAAATACTAAAGGAAAATTTGATATTTTTACAATTCTGCTGCTGACAATTTTTGAACTATTAGGAATACGTTTTGAATAATTAGCTTTTTATTTGCTCTGTCCAACTGAATTCCATCAATACCTACAGGAAGATTTGATGCTTTTACAAATCTTTTAACTAAGAGGAATATCGATACCGATCTCTACATTAGTAAGAAATTATTGACACTACCTCAGGTAAAATCTTTTCCAAAGTGACATGTCATGGGGGTAATAATGATGTATGGCAGCGTGTCCAAACTTCGCGGATGTCCATACTTCGCGTATCAGTACTAAATACGCGATAAAAAGTACATTATACGCGCTACTGTATGTGGGACTGCGGAAAATCGTTCTACAAAGTACAATACGGAAAGAACCAAGAGGCAAAATGCGACGAAAAAATGTAAGTAAATGTATAATGTAGTTATATTGATGAGAATCTTGTCAATTTTAGTAAAATCAAGCTTAAAATTATAATTTTGTATTTAAAATTCCCCTAAATTATCAAATTCTTAGGCCTAGCCTACCCCAAATTAGCGTCGGCTCTACGCTGTCGGGTTCCGTAGACGAATGTATTCTGACGTCTTATTTATTATTTATCGTATTTAATCTGCACAAATAGGGCCAAAAGAGGGCACCAAACATAATCCGCGAAGTATGGACTCGTCTGTGGTGAGCGAAAGCTGATGGTTAGCGATTGGATTTGGCCTTAAAATGAGAGTTTATAAGATAAAATTTTCAAACATTTTTGTATGACATTATTTTACGGTATATTCTGCTTCATTTGATATTACATTTTTAATGTATATCTATCAAATTGTGTTGTAACGTCATAAAAGGCGAAAATGTCCGCGAAGTTTGGACACCCCATCATATAAAAGAGATATAAAATACTGCACAGACAGACAATAGATTTCATGCAGTGAGTAGATGGTTTACAACACACAGTAAAAAATATATGCTTTTCTTCGCTCTCCAAAACCCCTCTTCCTCTCTCTCTCTCTCCCTCTGTCAACTATTTTCAAAATCCACACAATATCGGGACCAGCCCAACTCTATAATATATCAGATGACAGACAAACTTCTGTTCATGCCAGAATGCTGCTTCAAGAAATTTACACAGGTTTTGATCTACGATTCTACATATAATATTTGTAATAGACAATACACGCATTAGAAAGTTTATTCTCTGTCATTCTTCTGCACAGGCAAAGGTCTTAACGGCACAATATTTTGTAAGAAAATTATTTTAAGGGTTGAGGGCTAATGATTATATTTAGAATTTGGAAAGACTTCTCCTGTAGAAGATTTGTGAGTTAATGCTATGAACATTCTAAAATATTGGAAAAAATAAATTGATAATGTATTTTAAAGCCAAATGAAAATCATTTGGTGTTAAGAATATTGTGTCCCACCTCTTTGAAAACATTTGTTAAAAAAGGCTCACAGAAAAAGTGAGATTTGCTGTTATTATCTGAGAGAACTATCTTATGGAAAATGTTTTATTTAGGGTTACTTTTTTTGTTTTCCTGCTGCCAACAATATTTTGGGATCGACTTTGAGACGAGTCATTGGTAATGTTAGGTAGAGCCTTTAAACCTCAAATCAAATGCAGATAAAACATGCTTCCATTAAACACTTAGACCCATTATTCAGTGTGCTGAACTATGCATGTATGAATGATGTAAAAGGAGCTAATAATAAAATGCAACTTGAAATGATGGTGTGCTTGTGAGTAATATGTAAAAAAAAAAAAAGTTTGACTGATGCTAAACAATTGTACACATGCAAGCAGGTCTGGGAAAGATTTGGGTTTAACAATAATTTAAATTCATGACCCTAATCCCAATTTACATGTGTATTCAACTTAGCATGAACAACTCATAACCCTGGAGTCGTACTGAAAACAAATGGAGAAATGAATCAATTACTCAGTATAAAAATGATGTTTTTTTTTACAGGATTTAAGGCTTGGTGTGATAAACTGCAGATATGTTGCTTTTGATGGGTGGAGTGTTTAAAACAGGCAATGAGATGTGCTTATTAGAAGATCATGGAATATAAATCTTGTTGATACACAGAAATTCTACTTTCGGTGTTGCAAGGGAAGGGTGTAGAGAAATTTTCTGCTATGACTGTGATCTGCGTTTTTGAATGCATATGCCATTTCTTTAAAGCCTTATTTGAGGAGCATTTTCAGTGGCATCTGAATGAGAATACCCTTGTCTTTAAAACAATGATTCAAATGAAAGTTAAAGAAAGAAAGCCAATCTCTACCTAGTCACTAGTGACTACTTATCCTTTTAACCTAACTTAACCTTATGCCATTTCTTTAAAGCCTTATTTGAGGAGCATTTTCAAAGGCATCTGAATGAGACTAACCCTTGTCTTTAAAACAATGATTCAAATGAAAGTTAAAGAAAGAAAGCCAATCTCTACCTAGTCACTAGTGACTACTTATCCTTTTAACCTAACTTAACTTTATGCCATTTCTTTAAAGCCTTATTTGAAGAGCATTTTCAAAGGCATCTGAATGAGAATAACCCTTGTCTTTAAAACAATGATGTGATTCAAATGAAAGTTAAAGAAAGAAAGCCAATCTCTACCTAGTCACTAGTGACTACTTATCCTTTTAACCTAACTTAACCTTATGCCATTTCTTTAAAGCCTTATTTGAAGAGCATTTTCAAAGGCATCTGAATGAGAATAACCCTTGTCTTTAAAACAATGATGTGATTCAAATGAAAGTTAAAGAACGAAAGCCAATCTCTACCTAGTCACTAGTGACTACTTATCCTTTTAACCTAACTTAACCTTATGCCATTTCTTTAAAGCCTTATTTGAAGAGCATTTTCAAAGGCATCTGAATGAGAATAACCCTTGTCTTTAAAACAATGATGTGATTCAAATGAAAGTTAAAGAAAGAAAGCCAATCTCTACCTAGTCACTAGTGACTACTTATCCTTTTCGAACTGCAATGAGGACACCAAAAATCAAATCATTCACCTCTCTCCTCAGAGATAAAGTGAATATTTGGAAACCTGTGTCAAATGAGGGTAGAATTCCTAGTGACCTTTGTAATGTTTACATAATTGTGATAAACACATAACTTTGACCTCGTACAAAACCTAAAAATTGACCAAGGCATATTTAACATAAATTCATATCAAACAATGTGTCATGGGTGCCAAATACTTACACATTTAAGAAACCCACCAGTGTTCACTTGTTTGTTGCACTTTCATAACTTTCTAACTGATCAATATACATCTCAATACACAAGCATACAACATATTTTGCGTACTAGTGAGCCCTGACCTTCCTAATTTACATATATCCATGTTCAGTATTTTGTATATGATTTTCATATGGAACATTTTTATTCAATCACATGCGTAGTGTGTCTGTGTTCCTTTAAAGCCTGAATATTTGTAATTCCATGATTAAAATCTACAAACGAGCCCCATTTGATAATTTCTTTCATGTCACATGGCATATCATAACAATTAAATGTTTTTCATATTAGAAGATTAGAATAGTTGTTGTGTTTCTTTCATATTGACACAGTTCTCTCTCCTTGCCTTCATCTTGCCCGATTGTAGATTGCCCGTTAAGTCATGAGGCATTTGCTGTAGTATTTGATTTCCATTTCTGCTTCATGATTCATGCACCATTATTTCAATAAAATCTCTTACACAAAGACTTCCAGAAGTTCGAAAAGTGATTCATCCATAATGTGCGCCATCTTTCATTCATTCTCAAAATATGCTACACGATAGCGTAGTGCTTTCAGCACTCCACAAGTTGTATTTCACATTCTTCCTCATGACTGCCACTTTCCTTTGTTATGTAGATATCAATTTAGTGGCTGACATGTCTGCAAAAACTGTTGGCTGCACTCCTGTCATCACAGATCAAGGACATGTTTCATCTTCTTTTCAAGGCTTTATTTCTACCATCTAAGAGCTAGCCACCACTAGATTATATGATCTGTTCCATCTTCATGTTCCAATGTCTTATTAGTCATCACATTATCCCCAAAGGTCCACTTCATTGCAAATTAAGAAGCTATGTTGCTTCGTCCGTTCATTGTGAAAGCTGTCATCATCCGCGCATGTCAAAAGGGAAGACTGCAAATTGGCTTTGAATGGGGGTCTTGGGGGAAGGGCAGTACATGAAATCGTCTGAATGTAACCTCGCCCGATTGAGAGACGAGGGTTCTGACGCACTGCGGTGGATCTTCGGTAGCTGCCTGGCCAAGCTCTCCAATGATGCCAAAATCTGTAGAGAGGTAAAAGTGGGTGAGAAAACTTCTTCAGAAGTCTAAAGAAGAGCAGTCGGTGGAACTAATACTCATTTGTATAACAATTCACACTCAAGACATAATCTAACTAACACAAATCATCATTTTCCAAAGGGAGAACTGTTATGCCTCTCATCAGTGGGTTGGTTTATGTTTGTTGGTTGACGTTGACGAGTGATCTCGTGTTCTTTTAGTTCTGCTCACATTTTGAACCTGTTGAAGATGACTATATTTTCCTGTAACGAGCACTTCCCTTGAGTTTAATTCCCAGTTTTCCCATGCTTAAAATTCTGTAAGTTAATGCGGGAAACTATTATTGGCAGATAATGATAATAGTTGGCTTTAGAAGCTGTGCCTTTTTACAATGCACTTACTATCACCATTCTAAATACATGTGTAATTTACCTAAAAGCTCAGTGAAACAATTACACACTAAAATTACATTGTCAATCTAAATAGCCAAGTATGCTAACACCTTATCATAAAGGCATATTTCAGAGTAAATACATACAACTGGGAAACTGAGAAATCATTTGTTTTCCAATAATCTTTATGTATAATCTAATACGGTCAGTTATGGAATGAAATTTAATTTCATTGAATTAAGCTTTATATGGACGTATTCCTTACCACAGGGAATAAAGGTCTCTCATCTCTATTGAGAGCATAGCAATCTGTGATGAGTCTCTTGAGTGCCTTAGGAGTGTCATTCCGCACCTTACTCAAGTCTGGCTGTAAGTAACCACGCCCTACCATCCAGATGATCTGTACGTAACATAGAGAGGATAGAGAACGGTGGATAATTCCTGGTATTCCAAATGATAAGTCAACAGCTTTTAAAAAAAAATAAGATAAGGTTTCCTAAAAATTGTCAACAGAGGTGTCACTGCAAAATAGCAGATAATCTGATAATGACAATTGTTTTCTCCTGGATCACTTTTGTATGCATCCTTATGTAACAGGCGTTCATTTCAGTGACTCTAAAGCACATCCAGGACTGTGTAAACAATGCAAAAAAAATTTAGATGAATCTTCGACCTTGCGCGGTCGGAATTTATGCCTCCGCAATCACCAGACTGGAAATGTATGGCATACATGTACACTCTAAAAAGGATTGGTCCAACAAAATTACAAATCTCTTCACTTAAAAAGCACAGGAGACAGAAAATTTATTTCATTTCATTTTCATCCCGTACAAATAAAATCTTACCATTGATGACTTACAATCATCAAATATACCATTGAAATAAATATTTTATAGCAAATAGACCACTGTCCCCTTGAAATTTCTAAAATAGGTAGGCCTAGACTCCATACATCATGAACCATTTTTATGTATATAATGACCTCTATGACCTTTGAACTTTGACCTTGAGACCCTAAAATCTAATCAGTTCATCGTCCCTCACATATGCATACATGGGCCAAGTTAGAGGTTGGTCCGTCAAACAATTCTGAAGTTATTGCGAGAACGAACCATTTTTATGTACATAACGACGCCTCTGACCTTTGACCTTGAGACCCTAAAATTTAATCAGTTCATCGTCCCTCCCATATGCAAACATGGGCCAGGATAGAAGCTGATCTGTCAAACAGTTCTTCAGTTATTGCGAGAACCAACCATTTTTATATCCATAATTACCTCTGTGACCTTTGACCTTGAGACCCCAAAATCTAATCAGTTCATCGTCCCTCCCATATGAATACATGGGCCAACTTAGAAGCAGATCCGCCAAACGGTTCCTAAGTTATCACAAGAACGAACCATTTTTATGTATATAATGACCTCTATGACCTTTGACCTTTGACCTTGAGACCCCAAAATCTAATCAGTTCATCGTCCCTCCCATAGGCATACATGGGCCAAGTTACAAACTGATCCAACAAAACGGTTTTGAAGTTATCGCGAGAACGATAAGGGGACGGACGGACGGACGGACGGACGGACGTGCGTACGGACAGACGGACGACCCGAAAACATAATGACTCCGGCTACCACCTACGGTGGGCGGAGGCATAAAAAAATGGGGTTGCATTGTGAATTCAGGGAAACACTTCCAAGTCTCAATTTTTACATTTATGTTTACAAATCTTGAGATATGTACATAACTTGAGATACACAAATAAAGAATGGTTTATATAGATTTGACTCTCACCTGATCTTTGTGTTTGATGTTCTGGTATGGTAAAGATTGTGTGACCAACTCAAAAAGAACCACTCCAAATGCATAGACATCAGACTGGAATGAGTATGGGTTAGGATCTCTCATCCTAATTACTTCAGGTGCCTACAAGGTTATAGAAGAGAACATATAGAATCAAATGAATTATACCCCACAACCTGAAACGTACAAAGCAATCTTCAAGATGAATAAATGGTAAAATACAAGATGTACATGCATTTATCGTTGGTGGGGTGATAAATCCTTGTATCTCAAACTTTGGTGAAAATTATGTTTTTTGTATTAATCTTCAGATAATCAGCCAAGTGATATCCTGTCCAAATCCCAGCGCTCTTACTCCAAAATGAAAACACTGTGGCATGTCAAAGGGAAGACAATCCCATCACTCTCCTGAACATTCAACTTTTTTGAGATAACAAGGTTTTGTCGCCCCAACATCGTTATATACATGTAGATTACAAAAGGGAAACTTGAGAGGAAGTGAGATTGCAAGCCAGTAGAATAACATAAATGCGGGTAAGTGAAAGCAAATAGTCACAAACAAAACTGATCGCTCACCATCCAGAGTATTGAACCTGAAGGCTGCTCAAACTGCTGTGAACCACTCCACCTTGATTTGACAGTAGCTAGACCAAAGTCACCTATCTTCACTGTTAAATCATCATGCAGGAAGATATCTTTAATAGTGGAAGGATATTGGTTAAGGAAACTAGGATGGAAATAGAATTATCAGAAGCCTCAGGTTTTATCCTGACATGACCTACCCATGTATTGCTAATTTCTAAGGCATGGGCAAAACAATGCCACAAAATTATTCTACTTTGCACAAAATACTTCATTATTTATAAAAAATAACACAAAGTCAGATTGGTACTGCAACAGTGTTACTTGTATAACTGTCTCTATATTGTATTGTGATTATCAAATGGGTAAAATTGGAAGAAGAGATATCAAAAAAGTTGATCCTCTTTGACAATTCTTGGCATTTATTAATCACTTTCATTATTTGTGTTGAATACATTCGAGAACTGTATCTACATCAATAATGACAGAGAAGAGTAATGAATTTCTCATGTTTATATACATGATTTCTCTTTTAAGACATATGTGGAATTTTAGTTCACTTCATGACAATGTCAATGCATTATCTTGAAGTTTACAGACAGATTATCTTACATTCATATAAAAACAAAATTGTGAAATTTACATGAAATTGTCAACGGTAATGTCACCAGAAAACTTGACACAGACGCAGATTATCTAAGCAAATATTAATGGTAAAAGGATACTATTTGATTTCAAGTCTCTATGGATGATGTTCTTTGCATGGAGATAGCTGTGAAAAAAAAAACACAGAAAGAAAATTGATTTGCAATGTGTAAAAAACATAAGCATGATATTTGCATAAAGAACGTGGATGGTCTAACAGTGTTACAAGCCACAGACCAGGTAGTAAAATCTATATAGAAAAGGGAGTCTGAAAGATAATGGCTTAGCCAGTCACCACAGTTCTCATCACATATTTCAGAATAAAGGCCTTTAAAATAAAAGTGTCTTACCCAGAGAATAATCGAACCAAACAAGTTTTGATATTATTAGGTGTACATTACACAGTTTCATAAATATGCCAATGATTTGTCAATGGAAGTTACATCTTGGAGGTATTAGGGATTTCCATCAGAATGAACCCTTATGATTAAATTGCTCCAACAGAATAAAACCCCCCTAAAACATACTGTAAAAGTAGACATTGTGAACTAGATAATCATATAGGAGTTGTGATACTTACTCCATACCCTGCGCTGTCTGCCGTGATATGTCGATAAGTTGATGCATGACAAATTTGGAGTCTAGAACATGGAGATGTTTATAAAGTGAGGAACCTTCACACCACTGTGTAACGATCGCTAGTTGGGGTTTGGATGTACAGCCCATGAAAAGCAGGATATTGGCATGCCTTGTTTTTCTGTCAACAAAAGTTTTGGGAAATTCAAAGGTTTCAAATCACATCCTTATCCATGTTTTAAGAGAAACATTAAATTGCAGTATCTTAACAACAACAAAATGATATAGCTCCAGAATTTTTTTTTCTGTTAGAAAGGAATACATACACAAAGAGGTATGAAAGCACTTATAATCAAACAGTTTGATTAAAGACTAGGAATGTAAAGGTGTTGTGGTCGAGTGGTTTAATCACCCAATTGGGGATGCAAAGGTTGTGGGTTTGGACCCAGGCATGGTACTTATGTCCTTGATCAAGGCATTTCATCTACATTGCTCCTCTCCACTCTTTTTGCCAACTGACATACATTCTCAGTATAAATTGCGGTTAATTGCTGTCGAATTAAATTCTCAGTTTCATTTAATGACCAAAATTTAATGACCAAATTTAATGACCAAATTGAAAGCCAGACCATCTGAAATTTCATTATCCATGTGATCTTGTGGTCAAAATCCGAGACACTTTTATGACGATGAAACCCCGAAGTCATCCACAAGGTACGAGAAAAGAGTGTTTCACAACATCATCATAACACATTGATGTTAATCTACATGTTCACTGACGCATCTTACCTAAGTACAGCGACCTCATTCTTGAATGCTTGCAGTTGTGATGGAGTTGGATCCTTCACATTCAACCTCTTCACTGCTACAGAACCTGTTACACAAAACAGAGAAAACAGCTCAATATTTGCAATCTTATTACATATTTTCAAACAGAAGAAACAACCTCAACATACACCTTGCTGGTGAATTTTGGTCACTTTATTTAATCCACCAGTAAATAAAGATCACTTATCTACGAAGGCAGTGTGTTTAGTTTTCACCTGAACAGTATTTCTCACTGAAGAGTGTACTTAAATGAACCTGTATATACAGGACAAAATATCTGTCCTTGTTGACAATGCATTATGGTTTCAAAACAACCTCTTTTTGTGAGACACTTGCATTGTATAGCAAGCATCCTGATGCACTCGCTCCACATGTCAAAATTTGTTAAGCCTTAATTAGTTTCAAGCCGGGCTATTTAAACACAGACCTCGGCCAACTCAGTCCAAGATGGATGTAATATGGTGCATGTTGCTTTGTTGGCCATGTGCACAACACAATAATATGCACCATGTTGTGTCCAGCTAAACATGAGTTTGCCAAACTCTGCATATAGACGACTCCAGGTTCAGTCACTCAACAATTTCTTCAAGAATTTTCTTCATAGTTATGGACCTACTTACAACTTAAATTGTAACTTGTAACTTACCATGCCACTGTCCACTGAACACAGTTCCAAATGATCCTGCTCCTATCCTTGACCCTAACCTAATCTCATCGGCTGGTATCTCCCAGTCATCATTGGAATCTCTTCTAGTCCTCTGAAATGAGAAAGATCCATTTTATCATTAGTATACATCTAAATGAACTGGAAAATCATTCTGAAGAGCCATCTAAAGAAAGTATGTTGGCGACAAAAAATACGAACCATATTGTTTGGTGAGAGCCAGTAAGGCATTAACTCTATAAAATATTATGAGTAAGGTAACTTAGTGAAATATGATGGTACGTAAAAACGCGGGAAAGACGCATACAACAAAATTATTCAAAATCAAAAACTAATTCTACAGAGGTAGAACCAAAATATTAGGATGTAGAATTAATATTTAACTCTATGAACTATTTTAAGCATAAAAGTATGAAAACTTTTATTCAGATAAGTCGGATTGTAATTTTAGATGCACAGAAAAACCTAGCAATTTTGCACTTTGCGTCTTTCCCCGAGTCTTTACGCGCCATTGTCTGTCGCTGAGCTATCTAAACGCCCTCCTCTCACTCAGCAGACAATATCCTGTACTCTAGGTTATAAGGTCTTGATGCTGGTAACTCTATTCTACTATTAGAGGTTGACAAATCAAGCTCAAGAGAGAATGCTGAACACTTTGAGACTAATATGTCAAATCATATGCTACAATATTATAATTCTAGTCAATGGGATATTTCTGCAACACTTATATAGATTGTATACTTGCCCCCTGTTGACAATATTTAGTTTGTAATCACCCTATGACCTGTCACTACTTAACTTTGTCTGTGGGATGGGAGAGGCCTAAACACCTCTCATCATATTCTGCATTCCGGCATGACGTCACTTTAATAACAACGACCCTAGTAACGCCTCAGCGGGTGAAAGCACGGCCCGCTTGAGCGTCGCACTTTATAGTTGACTTCGGTCCCACACGTAGCATTTGCATGCAGTAAATCCATTGAATTTTATTTGTATGCACATAGAACAAAATTCACTCCTGGCAGGATAAGCTCATACTTGTAGGAGTGGTTGATGTCATATCCAGGGAATTAAAAAATATATTAAAAAACTTTCACAAAACTGAGTAGGTGGGACTGTACAAAGTCCCATACCATAACGATACGATACTGTGAACAGCTGCATGGAGCGAGTTTTTGTTTTTGGTTCCCTATCTTTGAAATCCATATAGATCTATTGGTAAATATATATATATATATATATATATATGTTTATATATAACACTGAAGCTAAATATCAGCAAGATATGTAGGCCTACCTATTATGAAATAATCCAAACAAATGATCCAAATGTATTTTGTCGGTTCCCAGTGTTCGTTGTTATCTGGATTTTTCCTGCTGATTTTGATCGCGTTTACCCATTTTCCCCATTTTTTGCGGTATTTAACGTGATCAGGAAAAATATAACATGAAAGAGATTATCCCTGTTTCACATTGTGGTTGTGACAACCTATGGCATAGCAAATTTTCAGCATTTTGATGAAGAAAAGAAAAAAACATTATTGTCACAAATCCAAATTGAGTGGAAAGTCAATGCGTTGCTATGCGTTGCCAAGCTATTGTTTTCACCCAGCGGCTGCAATCACGACAAAAGTTTGCGGATGTCCGGAACGCAGAATACAACACTGGATACTAACCTGGGCACGGTGCACCTGGGCCATGAATTTCAACTCTGCAGCCCCAAAATTGAAATTTAAACAAGGGGACTGCCCGAAGACCCTAGAGTTTCAAACCAAACCCGTTATGAAAAATTAGGGTGGTGCCCCGTCATACATCTACTGTCTACACTCACCTTATGACCTGGCAATGTAGCAGGTTTAATCTTGTTATCCTTAACATCTGCACCAGACAGGGCATTCTTCCACCTAGGCTGATGGGTGGGGGAGGGATGTGAACTATGTGATCCAGACTCTCTCTTCGGACTGTGTACTATCATGTTGGTGGGGTTCGGTAAACTAGATGCTAAACCTATGGGTCAATCATAATGAACAAAAAAAAAGGAAACAGAAAAGCAAGAAGATTGAGAACAAAGAGAAAAGAAAGAGGAAGACATGCAACAAGGCAGCAATGCATTCACTTGCAAACTGGATCTCAATATGCTGACAGTGAAATGCTTCTTGGTTGGGCATCCCATTCTCTACTCTCTCTCTACAAACATACCTAGGATACACATTCAACACAACGTATTGTTGTGTAACAAGTGATAGAACTCTGCTTGATACAATCCTACTGTGGTATTCTGATAACTATCTTATCTTGATTTTCGTGATGCTTTAATTTGTCATAACATATTAAAACTTCTGATGCATCGTTGGTCAATAATAGTGGATACGTGGCTGTTTAATGATAGATGTAAAATTACCACAAAAAAAATCTCAATTCAAAATTTGTTTCAACAATTAAAATAATTTCACTGATATCGAGATCAAATAATTTTCAGAATACCACCCCAAGGAGAAGAATGTGACCTGCAAAAAGGTTAAATTCAAAGAGGTATTAAACCAAACATACTTTTGTATTTACTGTCACTAGAGGTTCTATTATGTCAATATTTTAAGCAACAGTTATCATACTAGTTATACACTCTCACCGGTTGGTAAATGTACTAATACTGTGCAAAATAGTTGTCCAACACGTCATTTTGAACACATAACTTTTTTCTCATAATATTTTTTAATGATTTGGCAAGCACTATCACTAGTCTATGCACAGCTGCTATTCCTCTTGAGTATCACATCATTGTAAGTGATAAGCTTCTTGTTAACATACTTCTCTCTTCAATTCAATGCATGTATATATACACGAATATATCAGAGAAGTTTCTATTGTTTTATCCTGTAACTCTGAAACCAACATAAAGATAAACAGGAAATATGTACTCTGGTACAAGTGGAAATACTCAAAATGATTAAGAACTTTTGAGGAATATTGTGAGGACATTGGCTGATAAAATGTTAATGCTGATGAGCAATGAATGAACATGATAGTTTGTTTGATTGCTATTACAATTTTCATAAGACCAGGCCGATTTTGAAGAAACATATGGTAATAGGCATTGATTTATTAGAGAACAAAGCAGAGTTTGGATGTGATCCATAAAACCTGAGTGTGCATGGATGTTAAGTTACCATTGAGGGTAGGCAAAATCAATTTAATCAAGATGATATTTACAAAAATGAAACTAAATGTACAGGAACCTGGATCTTGATTGGCTAATGCTAAGAAGCTCCCTTAATTACATATTGAATGTAACATGGCACAGATGTGGGTGCAGAACATTACCATTGTAGAAACAGCTGGAAATGAATCCTCATAAGTAAGACAACACAAGATAAAGATGAATAAACATCAGGGGACCATAAGCTTTATGTTCTCACCAAAGGACAAGGATTTGCTAATGAATACCTTAGATAAGTGTATTGGCACATTGACTTGGTTTTGTACCGACCGGGTCATTTTGATTCCAAGACCATCACTCTATTCGCTGAGCCATAAAATCTTACAAGATGGCGATTCCTTGCAAGGTGTTCCATATGACATTTATCCATATATTCCATCCACAAAAGAAATATCTCTGGATATTACCCTGATAATTGGTAGCAATACCAGAAAGAGCCACTCTTCACTCAGTGGTCATATCAAGAAATTCTTCGCATTCTGATGAAATATACAAATAAATGTCATATGTCTTACAGGGCACATTGTACAGAATTGCACATAAGGAGTACTCCTGAGGGAATATGCCTTGTGCATACCAGTTGCGCACAGATCGTGAATTGTTACACCACCACTCAGTGAAGGAAGGGGAAGCCCCCCCCCCCCAGGAGATGACCCTCCTACCAATGTTACGACTGTTGATAAGTAGCGTTAGTAAGAATGAGAGTGAAGCGTTAGGACACCAAGGCACTCACCATTGGCGATGTTAGTGGGGTCATAATCAAAGACGCCATCCTGAACGGCACTGTTCGGGGTTAGCACTTTGCCATGTCCACCGTGAGCCCCATGGATGTTAACAGCAGCGCTAGCGGTATGTCCATCTGACAGACAGACAGACACCATGGCAAGGAGAAGCAGGAGATGAGAGGAGAAAGCAATGGGTAAGTAGAGAGAGAGAAGGGATAGACAAAGGTTACAGGTGATGGGGAAGAAGATGGAAGGTGGATGAATTAGACGGTGATAAAGAAAAGGAGAGAGGAACAGAAACAATTGGGAGGGAGGCAGAGTGAGGGGGGGGGGGAGGGGAAGAAGAGGAGAAGGCGAGAAAGAGAGGGAAGAGGGAGACAGAGAGATGGAGCATGATATAAATTTATGAGGTAATTGAAAATGAAGAAGATAGAGATCGTATACATGGATAGCATATGATGAAGTAAATAATAACAAGAATATTCAAAATAAAGAAAATGCAGGTATTAACAAAGATTAATTTATGACAGAGGAATGCAAAAAGAGCACAGTAGGTGCAGCATATTTGTATTTTTAATTTTTTTTTTTTTTTTTTTTTTTGGGGGGGTTATTTATTGCATAGATGAAAAAAAGATAAGGTGAATGATTTGGAAGGAGCAAAATATGACATCCGTAATACACGAGGCCAGAAGGAGGATAGTTTAATGAACATATAAGAGGTAGTGCAGGAGAGGGTTATGTTAGGAACAGGTTTAGTATGAGACACCATTTATCACAGAAACATTAAAGGGACATATTGTGTGTACATAACAGGAAGATGGAAGATGGATAGCAAAAATACGGAGAAAAGAAAAAATATGGATATTTAATTAGAAGACCTGGATTAATAATGGAAAGAACAGAAATTAAAAACTAAAAACTAAAAACTAAACAAAAGAAGAAAAGAAGAATGAATTGAATAAAAACATAATAATGACGAAGTATTTAAAATGACAGCAGCAAGAATGAAGCTATTAGTTAGAAATATATGTGTATGAGTGATTACCGTAACACCCTGGTGAGTTGATTATATAGGAATATGAAAGTGATAACCAGGCAATTTCCTGAAATCATCCCTGTGATACTGTCATCACCAATCGCAGTAGCAGTTAAAAAAGCTTTCAAAGGTTTCAGTTCTTCCGACGAAAAAATTAAAAAATGACGTACACCGAAAACGATTTAGATATTCCTCAACCAACGGTTGGAAAATGTTTGATTAATGTTAGTGTATGGTCATCCCAGTCGGTTGTCATGAAAGTGAAATATGTGTTCTTATCACTGTGAGAGTGATGATGTCTGAGCAAGAAATGGCAAGATGACAAATTCCCACACCCTTCCTAACATATATTCATAACAATTATAATTGTAACGTTGCATATTCAAAACACACAATATTTATTATATCTAAACCATATTATTGTTTAGCTTCAATTGCTTCAATGTGCTTGAATTGACTACAGGCCAAAGTATCACTATTTACAGTATGCATCATACAACTGATATATCTACAACAAAGCTCAACACTGATGAGATGTTTCTGCTTTGAAAGTCTATCAGTGATGACATGTGAATATTCAAAAGCCTCATCTTAGTAAAATAACACATGCCAAAATAACAGAAACATGCAACCTGGGGCCGTATTCTGAAAACAATGTTATCTTTTATGTTAGTGTGGAGAACTATTTTGTACATGTTATTAGATTCTGCTGTGATCAAGGTTAATGATCTTTACTCTGTTTATTTTTTTTTTAAAGCCAATGTTCACCTCATGTAAGTTCCACTTGTACCATACATACTTGTAGCCTCTCAGAATTGCTCATATTAGCATTCCACCCTCTTGCTTTTGTTATCATCATTCCTCCTTCATTGCTTTACATTCTCAAGTTGTTCCCTTTCTTTGTTATAGAATTCCTTTCAATGTGTGATGACTTAAATGTTTATACATGTGTAGGATCGATAACATAATTTTACAAAATGTGAAATTAATTTTATCGATCCTACACATAAACATAAAAATAAACAGAGTAAAGATCATTAACCTTGATCACAGCAGAATCTAATAACATGTACAAAATAGTTCTCCACATAATATTCTTTCTCCCAGGATGAAGGATTTCTCCCAGGATGAAGGTTGAAGGATGTCCTTCAACGCTTCAGAGAAGCCGGTCTCAAACTCAAGCCATCCAAATGCCAGTTCTTTCATAAGGAAGTTACCTACCTGGGCTATGTCATCAATGCCGATGGCGTACTTCCTGATCCCAACAACATCAACAAAGTAGCATCCTGGCCGAGACCACAAAACCCAACCAATGTCAGATCCTTCCTTGGACTTGCATCCTTCTATCGTCGTTTCATCAAAGACTTCTCAAAGACTGCATCTCCATTGACCAATCTCACCCACAAGGGAATGAAGTTCAACTGGACAGAAAAGTGTGAAGCCTCCTTCAACACACTAAAAAGGGCACTTACCCATCCACCCTTACTGGCCTACCCAGATTTCTCAGTCAACTTCAACCTATCAACAGACGCCTCTCTTACTGCCATAGGTGCCGTCCTCTCACAAGTACAGAAAGGGAAAGAAAGAGTAGTCGCCTACTTCAGTCAAATGCTCAGCACCACCCAACAGAAATGGTCAACATACGACAGAGAGTTATGGGCTATTATTGCATCTGTTCGCCACTTCAGACACTACATACGAGGTCAAGAGGTTACCATCTTCACTGACCACCAACCAATCCTTGGTTACAACAAATTACCAATTCAGGACGATGTTTCTGGGAGACGAGCTCGATGGATCATCGAACTCAGTGCTCACACGTTCCACATTAGACATCGGAAAGGCCATCAGAACAGACATGCAGATGCTCTATCTCGCCTACCTTCAAGCCCTGAACAGACTGTTAATCAGATAGATATACGAGGAAACAGCCCAGCACCCACTGAAGCTATCTACCCAAGAGAGTGCAATATGGTGCAAACTCGTTCTTCATCCAGTCGAGCCACGAGAGAAAACCATACCATAGACCAGTCCAAGCCGGTACCACCAAGATATCAAGTGCCAGATCCACCCGACAACTTCAGTCTTTCAGGACAAGATGTTGACTTACGCAGACATCAACAACAAGATGAAGATATACAGACAGTAGTCAAATACTTGACTGATGTGTATCGACCAACAGTAAGAGAAATCCGCCGAGAATCTCCTCACCTAAGACGCTACCTATGGGACTACCATCGTCTGACCATCTCCAATGGCATCCTCTACCGACGGGTACAAAATAACCTTGGCGAAGTCATGTTACAAGCTGTAGTACCTCAGTCCATGGTCCCAACAGTCCTGAACCAACTACATGGAGACCCAGCTGCAGGACACTTCGGTACCAGGAGAACGCTTCAGAGAGCCAAATCTACTTGTTTTTGGCCATTCATGCACAGAGACATTCTGAACTATTGCCAAACTTGTGCAGCATGTGAGGCGATTCGATTGCCAAATCCCAAGTACCAGGCCCCACTACACAACATCATCACGGATCATCCTCTTCAAAAGGTATTTGCAGATATAGCAGAGCTACCTACTTCTAGAAAAGGCTTCCACTATATCCTAGTTGTCATTGATCATTTCAGCAAGTACACCAACATCTACGCAATGAAAGATCAAACAGC
The DNA here is from genome assembly GCA_025617745.1 of Heliocidaris erythrogramma. NCBI lineage: Eukaryota > Metazoa > Echinodermata > Echinoidea > Camarodonta > Echinometridae > Heliocidaris > Heliocidaris erythrogramma. The sequence goes on along the minus strand of CM046853.1, from coordinate 12,767,632 downwards.
GCAGACCATAGCCAAACACCTCTTTGAGGACTACATTAAAGAACACGGAGTACCTGAAACCCTCCATACTGACCAAGGAAGACAGTTTGAGTCCAGATTGGTACAAGACGTATGCAGAAAACTTGGCATTAGAAAGACAAGATCATCTCCCTACCACCCCCAAGGAGCCGGCTTAGTCGAAAGAGCCAACCGAGTAATCAAGGACCAGCTAGCTAAATATCTTGCTGACAAAGGCGGTGAATGGGATTCCCATATATCCCAAGTTCAACTTGCGTACAACACTAGCGTGCATTCAAGTACTGGACTGACACCATATTACATTCTACATGGAAGAGAAGCCAGAGTACCACTGAATGTAACCTGTCCTGTTCCCCCTCCATCTTACTCATCACCACAAGAGTATGTAACCAGTCTGCAGAGCCGCTTGAAGAGAGCATTTACACATGCCCAACAACAAACGTCACAAGCTCAACAAATACAGAAAGATGACTACAACCGGAAAATGCGACTCACCACGTACAGTATAGGAGATCTGGTATGGCTCCATGATCCTGTTAATCTCCGAAACAAGCTAGAACCAAACTGGAGAGGACCTTTTGAAGTAATATCTTCCTCACATGATGGACTCAACTACAAGATATCTGATATCCATGATGAGAAGACTACAAAAGTTGTGCACCACAACAGATTGAAAATCTTTCGATCGAGGAGTTCTCTCCGACGAAGACAGTCTTCCACCCAACCTACATCAGATGAGACTCCATCTTCTCCACTACCAGTGGCGAAACCACAAACGTTCAGTATAGAATGGTCACTTCCCGAGGAAGAAGCAACTACACCTCATCTTGTGTCTGACCAATCTCCCACACGTCAGAGACCAGATCAAGTACAACTAGACCAACAGCCGAGTCCAGGCCAATCCTCTCTTCATCCTGGACCTGATGAAACCCTCCTACGTCAGAGGCAAGGTGAATTTGACCTACCATCAAGGTCAAACCAACCGAGCCAACTGCAGAGACCAAACACCAACACTCTTCATCACCAGCCAGACCAACCCAGGCCACATCATGACGAAATCGACCAATCTTCGTCAAACCAGTCTGACCCGCTGCAAAGACCAGGCCAATCTAATAGAGGTGAACCTGATTATCAGATGTCAGAACAGTCCTTGCCTGACAACTTTGAGCAACCCTCAAGCTCAAAGCACGATGTTCCACAACGAGGCTCAGATGAAACTATGCCACAGATGCCTACACCATCTGAACACCAACCAATGTCTAGGGATACATCACGCCCGGTGATGCCAGACCTGTCCAACACACGCCAGGTTCCTCCTCCACCATTTCGAGCATCATCCCAGACTAGAGCAGAACAACCCAATAATCCAGTCGTTTCGCAAAAGTCAGCAGGCTACAAAACTCGTTCTGGACGTGCTATTTTCAAACCACAAAGATTTGATGAATTTCAGATGTGAATAAAGTTTATTCTAATTATGATTCTTGCAATATTTGAAAACTACATGGACAAATTAGTGCGAGGATCACTAATGGAAAGGCTTATCAGAATTATTAGTGTAGTGCAAGAGAATCAACATGATGGACAGCTCTAACAGTTAATTTTCATTTGTCTGGGAACCAGAGCCGAGAAATAATGGAATTATGTGAAACGACATATTCATGTGTGAAGAATGGAACATTTAGCGACATGGACGCCAGAGACAGAATTTAATTATGATCACTGTTATAAGCAGGATTAGCGAAAAGGACATGGATTCGAAAGCGAAACTATCATATGGACGCTGTATTATGAGTGAAATGGACACTTTAAATGCATTATGTATTACATGTTTGTAGAAATTTTGTGAAATATTATTGGTACATGTATTTTTGGTATAATTGATATTTGATATTTACAGATACCACCAAATTACAACCACAATTAAAAAGAGAAATTCATTTTCACATTGGATAATTTATATCTTGATAGTGATTTGATAGTGATTCATTTCTAAACTTGGATATCCCGACAAGTATGAGAAATTTATTCTAGTCGTTGAATACAAATGTGTACCTATTTTTGTTACAGAACTTGTTACATCATAAAATATAGTTCATTGCAATGATCTTATAGTACCAGGAACATGATTATGACAAACTGATTAGGATTGAATTGATCACTCAAATGTTGCTTATATTGCGTAGAATACAAATATTGGAAGTATATTTTCTGAGGATATTCAATTTACACTTACCATATATGTATGATGATAGAACTGTTGAGGAATACCGTATTTAGTCATGACATATACATGTACATGTAGTTGCCAAGTAGAGAAAAAAGAAGAAGTCAATTTTGATATTATTTGAATGTGAGATACAAATAGCAGTGTCAGTTAGCACACCTTGAAGTTAATTACTTGTACATAATCAGTATATGTGGGATATTTTGAGATATTTCAATGGATATGTTTTTTATAGATACTTTGAGATATCTTGATTGACATGATTGACATAACAACAACCAAAAATTATTTATTTCAGATTTCTTTGAATTCAAATTCATATATTTTTTTGAATATTTGCTCATTGAAAAACATAAATTGATAATTGATGCAATATTGATGTTATATGGAATTTCTTTCAATGTGTGATGACTTAAATGTTTATACATGTGTAGGATCGATAACATAATTTTACAAAATGTGAAATTAATTTTTTTTTTTTTTTTGAAAGGCTAATTAAGTCTGTACATGTATGCACCTTAGAAATGTTTTGCAAGTGTAAATCTTTCATGAAATCTGAACTTTATAGTGAAGTACAAAATCAATTTTATTGTTTACATGTATATTGTCCAATAGTCCTGATGAACATTTCTTTTTGTTGAAAAGTTTGTTGTACTCTAAAATAGTACAATGTAGTATCTCACATTTATGGGAACAAGGAATGTATTCTGAAAAAATGAAGTGATTAGTAAAAATAGCTGTTTCTTATAAAGCGCCTTACCAGTTACAATGTAACCGACCAAAGTGCTTACAGTATTAGATGTTCAACAAACAGATTGTTAAAAAAAATGTCATATCAAGTAAAAAAAAAAAATAGTTTATTTACCAAACATTCTATTAGAATGCTACTTGTATGAAAGTGATATATACATGTAGATTTGAAAAAGCTATATAGTTAAGATTTATTTTTGTTCTTCACATGAAGAGTTCTTGTTAATTATGTCTAGAGATTTTAAAATGAGGACATTTTTATTTGGGAGAAAGAATATTATGTGGAGAACTATTTTGTACATGTTATTAGATTCTGCTGTGATCAAGGTTAATGATCTTTACTCTGTTTATTTTTTTTAAAAAGCCAATGTTCACCTCATGTAAGTTCCACTTGTACCATACATACTTGTAGCCTCTCAGAATTGCTCATATTAGCATTCCACCCTCTTGCTTTTGTTATCATCATTCCTCCTTCATTGCTTTACATTCTCAAGTTGTTCCCTTTCTTTGTTATAGAATTCCTTTCAAACTCTGCTTCACCTCACTTGTTGATTGGTTGATTTAGTAATGAATAGTAAGTAACCTCACTTGTTGATTGGTTTATTGAGGAATGAATAATGAATAATAAATCAGGGCTGGGCCACACCCAGTGCAGAGGAGAACAAGACTTCAACTGAGTAAGACCTGTTTTTGTACTTGTGCTGTCTTGGAGAAATTACCCACATGTAGCGATAGTGAGCCCTACATTAGTAAAACAATGTTAATTATCCTAATAAATCAAAATCAGGACAAGCCATTGGTTAATGATTGCGCAAAGATGGCTGTACTCGCGCAAAGTTAATAGAGACATCTGCGCAAGCACCAATGATTAGTGTTTATTGGGCGCAATTTAAGTTTGTTATGACTATTAACATACTAGTTTTCCTTAACATAAAAGATAACATAGTTTTCAGAATACCGCCCCAACACTCATACATTTGTCATTTCCATAAAAATATTCAATATTCTTCATCTTCAGAGTCGTGTTGATTGATGCTGTTGTAGAGAATATCTCCAGTGTTTATGGATTTAAGCAATTTATGATACTTAAACCTCATTATAAAAGACATAGCAAACTGCCTCAAAAATAACAACTTTATGTGTAAATAAATGTCAAGTATCAGCATACACCAAAAGCTCTTAAGCATATCCCTGTGTTAAAACATACAGAAAAAAATAAGCACACTAGGTCATATCATTTCGCAGTGTTTGTCTGCTTGTTTTTTTTTAAGGCAGTTTCCCGCTTCATATGTGAGCAAGACTTAAAAGAGTTTCTCCATGCACAACATTTTCATGATTTGAACCGAGAAAGCAAGAAAGAAGAGAAAAAAGATCCGGCAGGATTTTAATAAGGCATGCATGCATGCATGCATACAACATGCAATTCACATCATGAAGATAAGGTCAACTAATGTTTTTCAACAAGCTCAAATGGGTTATATTTAGTAATAAACTGATTGATAATTGTGTTATTGTCTAACAATGAAAAAATGCTCAACTAATTTAGGAATATCTGGGTTTGATTGAAAGGTTGTAAGTTCTTAGAACTAATCTTTTATTTTCAACAGAAAGGACTTAACACGAAACAACTCTACATCTTAGTAACAAAATACAGAGGAACATATCTCAACTAAATTCATCACTTTCAATTACATGATGAATGCTATGGTATCCAGCATCAGTCATTTCTTCTTTACATTGCTGCAAACATGACTAATTGAAACTTTGTCCTGTCAAAGTTCTTTGTAGGAACAGAATGAAAAAAAAAAACTTACCTGGATTTAGAGAACTTTTTGCTGGAAAAGCGAATCTTGAAAATGCTTCACTCTAGAAAAGAAAAAAAGAAAGAGAAATGAGAAAGAGGGGATGTGGCAAAGAAGAGAGAAATGTTCACAGTGAAATAGTGATAGAGAAGTATCAGAGTACGCAATAAGAGGGGGGAAAAAGAGGACAGAAAGAGGGGGGGGGGGGGAGAGAGAGAGAGAGAGAGAGAGATTTCAAATATTACACCAATAATTCACCTAATATACTAAGTCAACAAATACTGACAGTGAAAGGAGCACTAAACAGATACTACTGAAACTGTCTTGATGAAGCACAATAAACCTTCCCAGTTGCTATGTTCATTTGAATTTTATCTTTCACCAATCGCTACCTGATTTCACATCTTTCATGATTTGCCTTTCTCTCTTTTATTCATAAACAAAGGATATGTAAGAGCAAAAAAAAAAATGAAAGAAAAGAAAATCATAAATGACTATCCTGAAAACAGTATTCCAGTAACAATTCAAGTAGGAAAAGCAGAAAAGTGAGGGTTATCATTTCCAAAGAGTTCAAAAGCAAATCACTATAGGAATCTTACACCAATTTATTCACTAATTTAAAGGGGAATGAAAGGCAACAAACATTAGCCTATAATCACGTAGATAATTGTCAGCCTATTACAAATATCTTGAAATTACTCTTATTTGTATTATCTAAGAAGGAGAGCAGTGTCTCAAAGAGTTGCAATTTCCTTGCTAGACATTATCCCAAGGGGGCTGCCATTTTCTTTACACAGTAATGTCAGAGCAGTTCTATTTGTGAGATACCCACTGACCTGTACACTAGCTACAAGACACTCATGATCACCTGTGGAATGCATGACACTGGATTTTCTTTTAATAAACCATTTTTGTAGTTATGTACATTCAAACGAAGATACTTTTATCCTGTCATATAACCTATTTGTATCAAGATATTTGGTTCAGCTGTTTCTTTTTTAAGCAAGATTTGGCATGCACAAGTTGTTAATTGGTTAGGCAAAGGTTTGTCAATTCTTCAAAGAAGTGACAAAGACCTACAACTGCTTTTAGATATCACCTGAGCGAGACAATGGGGGTACCAAGATGGCTGCCGTTTTGCATTGGTGGCTTTAGTTGTATAATAGCTATTCATTATGCAACATCATATCCATCGTGTACAGGTAAATGGACATGTACGACTATGACATCACAGTTTTTCAAAATGGCAGCCCCCATGGGATAATATCTAAAATGGAATCTGCATACTTTACAGAGATTGTTCTCCTTACTGAGTGACCAAATAGAAGTATTCTCAAGACATTTTGATCAGGCTGACAATTTTCCACATGATTATCAGCTAATGTTTTTTGAGTTTCATTCTCCTTGCTCTGCAGAATAAGGCCTTCTCTTTTTGCTTACATCAAACTGTTGACCAGGTACATTAACTGCATTTTGACAGATGTTAGGTGCAGATGTTGAGCGTTCCCGTGGCAATGGATTCCTAGGAAAGTCTTGGTCATCTGATGATGGCGACTCAGGCTCCTCAGGAAAGGTTTCGGGATAGTCATTGTAGTCATCTTCTTTCCGTAATGCCAATAATCTAAATGATAATAATAATACCAGTTTTAAAATTTTTTGTTAGTTATACATGCGAAAACTTTGACATAATGCAAAGTACATTACTTCTGTATTTCATGCCCATCCTGGCTGTTTTGCACGTTACTTGAAATATACTGCCAATAATCTAAATGATAATAATACCAGTTTTAAAATTTTTTGTTAGTTATACATGCGAAAACTTCGACATAATGCAAAGTACATTACTTCTGTATTTCATGCCCATTCTGGCAGTTTTGCTCGTAACTTGAAATATATTGTTCTGAAGCAGCTTTGCAAATTGTGAGAATTCACTCAAGGATTACACTGTAATCTCCAGTAAAAAAGAAGTTTTATCCAGAGTTAGGCAAATTGGTACTCATCAATAAATTCCTTACTTTCAAAGAGTTAGGCATTTTTCATTTTCCATTTCATTTCCAGTTCATTACTTTTAAAATACTAATCTACTAAAATATAGCTTTATTGTAACGATCTTTGAAACATCCCACGTCAACACACAAAATAAGACCACTTTTTGGCTCGATGGAAAATGATCATGTCATCCCCATCCATCTTAGTGGATAATTCAAGCCTGCCATAAAGTAACTTACAGTTTGTAGAGGTTATCTCCTGTGGTGGATGTGCATATTGTGGGCACTTTGTTAGCACACCGTTGATGGAATTTGTAGCTGCATGTCTGGCACCGGAAGCCATGAAATAGCAGCTTCTGACAGCTGTCACAAAAGGCTATTGTGAAGAAGGTTTTTCTGACCTGCAAGACAAGAACAACTGAAAAATCATTCTGGATCAACCATCACAACAGACACGTTGAGACTGACAGACTAAATTCTAACATATTTTATTGACCTGCAGTTGCAATAGTCAATTCTTCTACTCTTACAGTACAAATATTAGTGTTCTACAAGAAAGCACGAAACGACTTTATAATCATATGTTGCCAGTTTAGCTTCTTCATTCAAACCAGAAATTTCAGATTAATTAAAATGTACATGGCAGTTGACTGAAATTTTGAAAGTGTACTTGAAATAATCATTAAGAAAATAAATACTGGATTGAGTAAACAACAATACTTACAAAATTATGTGATATGCTACTTGGTGCTGGAAAATTTTGCGCTTTCAATTCAACTGATATCTAGGAGAAAAACAATAAACATGAAATTAGATTTTCACAATATATTACATATCAATCTTTCATTATTTCAGTCAAATATTTATTTTTAAAAATGGGGGGAAAAAGGAAAGGACCTCTTGCAAATATGTATAGGTTCTCTACAGCATTCATGTATAAATTCTCTCTCAACAATGTAGAGATTATAGTTATAAGTCTGAAATGCCAGAGGTTACATTACTATCATGAATTATTGGTGCATATGCTTATTCTGCAATGTAATACCTAAACCCATATAATAAGATTATAATTATCATACCAACCATCTAATCTGCCACCATCAAACCTACAATCTCTAGAAAGGTGTATCTTTAATGACCACATCTCAAACTTGCAATATTGCTCCTAAATAACACCACTATGACCAAAACTACCCTACCCAACCCTATCACAACCACCAGCACCATCATTATCATCACCATTGTTGCAATGACCAATAATAATACCATATCAACTACCACCATCGCTGCGATTACTATTACCAATACTGCCACAATCACCACCTCCGATAAAAATTAATATGATCACCTTCACCACCACCGCAACCGCAACCACAACCACCGCAACCATCATCACCACCACCACAATAACCATCACTATCAACTTTAAACCAACCGCACACTATACGCTCCGACTGCGATACGATTTATGAAGAATTTGCAATAAAATTTGATATAAATATGAACAATCTTTGTGAGGTACTGAATATTCATATGAGGAATAAGATTGAAGTTTTGAGATAGTGCAAGCCCCTTGTAGGAGTAAAAGCCAAATCCGCTCCAAATCATAGTGACATTGTGTGATCGTCTAAGATTTGAAGCTGATTTGGCCTTTTCTCAGACTAGAAGGCTTGTAATGCCCTCAATTATTTATTTCTAGCATTCATATCATTATTTAGAACCCCAAACTGGAAGATTATATTCATATAAATTTCAATATCAAATGCAATTTCGATTTCTTTGAAAAAAGTATCGTAGTTGGATTGTATAGAGTGTGATGGGCTTTACTTATTGAGTTTCTACACATCCGAAAGAACTACTAACTTCTTCTCCAGCCAGGTACATCATATCTGTATCCCAGCTCAGAGCCATCCTGGGGTTGACTCTATAAACTATGCACATCTCTGGTGTTAACTCCCTCATCTTCATGGCTTTTGAGAGAGAATGTTTGAGGGTGGTCCCAGACTTGGCTAGTACCTGAATTGGAAAGAAAATATCAGAAAAATTTAAGATAGTAGCATGTTCATTCAAATGTTGTGACTGCAGCATTTGGTTGCAGAATGGCAGCATGAAGAGATAGAAAGAATAGACGACAGAGCAAATATTAAAATAAAATTGTAAATGATAAGGAGCATACAAAAGCAAGAAGGTAGAATGGAAAGAATAAATAATAATAAAAGATAAGCCAATTTAGTAATCTCTTTTCATTGCCTATCTTATAGTTTTGAAATACTATAAAAGTAAACTGTACTAAATTCTACACAGATGTAAAATACACTTAGATAAATCAATTTTTAGTTATTTCATTTTCACTCTTGGTGGGCTTTTAAACAGAATTCTTCACTAGACACACATATGTGTATCATTTCCCTCCTTTTGTTTCAAAGACATATCATCACAACTATGTTCATCATTTAAAGAGTATATATACATGTATATACGTGTATATATATATATAAACGACTAATGGGTACATTAGGAGAACAGTTTTTGTTCTTTTTCTTTGTTCAACTGTCGACCTACTGTACCAACTGTAGGGGTCGCTATTATGACGGAATAAACTGCATTGTTAGGTGTCGACTTAATGTACCCGTTAGTCAAATATAAGAAACAGCTATTATTATAATTATATGTATGCATAAATGATGAGGGGCACTGTAGATTCCTTCAGCTCATACTTGCTACATGTACATAAGTTTTAGTGTGACAGACCAAGTATCATGAATTGACATCACAGCTGAAATGAGCCCTAGATTTGAATGTCACTCAGTGTTTAAGCTTGATGGCTCCCCTAGATAGAACTCACAGCTGTAGGTCACACACACTTGCCCAGTTTACACACAAAATCTATTCTTAAACTATGCCCTTGGGTACATACTACATTCCTTTGAGAAAACTTATAGATAAGGTCAACCACTGAGCTTAATCTATGAGCTCAGAACCACATTTAGATAAAATCTCCTTGGAGTCATCCACAGCGTATCCATGATTTTCAATTAAAATACACTTAACTCTGAGTATTCTACACATTAAAAAATAAATTATTTGAAAAGAATAGAGTTGCCTTATAACATATAAAATACAATATGAAATAAGATTGCTACTGAAAGCAGTGCATTTCATGAAAAGCACAGTTGGGCTATATGCTGTATATGTTCTGTATATCACAGGTTCTCCAAAATATAACACAATTTTGGTCTTTTCCAAATTAATACTTTACGGTATGAGGGTGAAAACCACAATTCAGATAATAGGAACTTCTCACATGTTATTGGGATCAATGAGTTCTTAACTGAAATAATAAGATTGCAGGACATTATCTTTAAAATGTGAAATGACCTCTGCAACATACAGCGGACAATCCACGACAGTTCTGTGCATATAACCCCTGCAGTGGATCAAACTGAAAAGGTGTCAACTAAATGTAGGTCATCCAATAGAAGATTCATATCAGAGAGTTAAGCCTTCATTGCTTAAATGTAGTATCAATTAATTTAAAAGATGGCTGATTTTTAGATATGTAACATAACATCAGAGTTGCCAACTGTTCCGGAATATGTATGAGGTGGATTTCAAGGCTTTCATGACAAGTGAATAGCGGAGAGCATGGTTATTGTTGTCATGTTTTCTCTCACAAGCATTCAACCGTTGCGTAATTCACATTTTAATTTTGACCTCATGCATATTCCGGAACGGTTGGCATCTCTGTAACATAATGAGCCCCCCCCCCTTAAAAAGAAGATGAAAATGTTGAATATTTAAAGTGTTTTCAAAACAATGCATATTACAGTCTAAACACATAACAACTGAAATGTACGTATGAGTTTTGAATCTGATATAGTATAATGTCATAAATATTAAAGTGCTGTAAAAGAAATGCACGCCTAACTATTTGACAAAAGATTTTTTCTTCAGGTTCTTTAAAAAAATCATATCACCCTGCATCACAGAGCTACCATGATGCTCTGTTGGTAGCTTAATAGTGCAACATAGAGAAATTTGATGGTGAGGGATGCAGAGAAATTTGATGGTGAGGGATGCACACAAAAAATCCTTTGCTGGAAACATGGAAAGCACGAATACTGATTGTCTTTTGATTGTCTTTCAATAAATCCAAGCAACCTAGTTCTCCAGACTACCAGGTCTTTCTAGGAACCCTGTCACCAAGAAACTCAACCCAAATAATCAAAGAATGATGAACACAATTTGATCTTCACAACTAACACCAATAAAGTCACAACTCTGATGATAAATTGCAGAAGGGGCATTATACAAGGTATTGAGTTACTATCCTGCGGTATTAAAGTCTGGCATATTCAGGATCAATTTGCTTATCTTCCACAGTGTTTCGGTTTCAGATTCGAGTAGAGATAAGAGAGGTAGAAGATAGGTTGATTCCCTACCAAATGTTGTTTTCAGCTGTAGCAAGTGTTCTGACAGTATGAAATGGGCTTTACACTATATTTGAACCCAACAGATTTTTGGCATAATTTGCATTACTTTCCTACATTAAGTTCTAATCAATTGAACAAACTTTATTTCATCCCTTCTTTTGAAATACAATGTATGGCAAGCTTTCCATATTCAAAGCCCTGGGCAACAAATCTATACTAAAACTGTCCATACACAGTAATTTGGCAAACTACTACATATATACAGACTGTTTCAAGTTTCACGCCCATCATTTTATCAAATGACCTGTATTGTCTCCTCTAGGGTTTTGAAATTGTCTAATCTAAACCTTGGAGAACTTTAAAGTATTGACTGATCCAAGATATTTCTAGCTGAACTCATCCAAATAAAATGAAACAGATCCTAATACATGTATATATGCAGGCGCATGTTCCTTGAATTTCAACTCTTAACTGCACCAGCCACAACAAGAATCTGATGCGAGTATCTGGTAATCCCAGGTCAGTGCCATAACACAATGTAGTTGTAAAGTGCTACGCAGTAGATCTACACGGATGCAATATTTATGTAGCGTCACTGATTGTAAAGAGATGCACATCATTTATAAAAAGCATCCCAGTAAACAAAAGAAAATTTCTTCTGTACAGATGTGAAAGAGAAATAAGCAAATTACACTAGACCTCCAAGCACTGCAAATAAATGTATTAATGTTACATCCCCAAAAAAGCTTCTGCATCATCTGCTTGAATGCATGAAATCCAAAAATATTTAATGCTTTTCTTTTGTTTTCCCTCTAAAGTGTTCATCTTTACAATTAAATAGAATATATCTATAGACAGAGTAGTTCAGTTGAATAGGATCATCGATCCACCCTGAAACAATGACTACAAAAAAATGTAGTAAAGTCTTGAACCAAGCAAGTGTATAGTTAAAGCAGCGTGTAGTGGGTTAACATACATGTACTTCATGAATTATTCATGAGAGCATCCCTGGGCAGGAATACAATCCTCACTCTCTGCCCTGGGATATCAGATGCAGAGTAGTCTGGTAACTGAGCCACCTTCTATTCATTACTATGTGACTCAGCACATTCCTCTTCAATTAGATTATATATGTCATCGGTTTTCTACCATCATCTATATGTAGGCACATTAACAAAGAAATGGTTCAAAATTATACAAGTAAGTTAATTTCACTAAATATTGATTAAAAAAAAGGAGGAAGGAAACTTCACTTTAGTATTATGATTACAAAGTTTATCTTATCTTATCTATTCAACTCACTGTTTGGAGTCGAGGCCTTTTCAAAGGCATGTAATTTTCATCCAATATTCCAATCATATGTCAGTTTCACCTTTAACATTTTTAGATAATCTAATTCAATTAATTATTATTTCTTTATACCCTCTGAAGTATAAAAATACATCATACATGCAATGGTAGCACAAAAAAATATATAAGTAATGTTAGATTGACTCCATACAGTTTGTGTATATCTATGATAATACTTTTGTTGTACAGGACCCCCCCCAAAAAAAAACAACAAACAAACAAAAAAAAACAACAACAACAACAACAACAACAAAAACCAAAAAAACAACAAAACAAAACAAAAGCAAAAGCAAACCCTCCAAAAAACAACAACAAACAAACACCCCAAACAACAAAAAACACACATATACAAAGAAGGCCTACAAAAATACAAAAACCTCTTTTCTGTTCTCTTTGCTTTAACTTAGTATCATGACCTACAAAAATACAAAAACCTCTTTTCTGTTCTCTTTGCTTTAAACTTAGTATCATGACCTGAATGTGATGAGCCATCATCATGAAATAATGAGAGAGCTACTATGGAGACTGAAATAGTGTGATACCTAGTAAAAGAATCAACTATTAGCAAATGTCTAGTTAGATATTGCCCAATTTATCTTTTTCACAACAGCAGAGCAGTTCCCACAGCCCCAACTATCTACTTGTACATGTAGTCTGTTTCTATCAGCACAATGTAACTATGGCATCACATTGTGTGCATGGTGCCTTCATTGAGAGTGCATTTCAAGAACTTTAGTAGCAGATTGTAACTGCTAACAGCTATCTAATAAGTTGTGCACCACAGGCAATTTGCAGCAAACCCTAAGGAGATGGGGGTGGGAATGTCTGGTTCTCTGTCATATATGCACTCTCACCACCTCTCTCCCGCAGTCCTGTATTATGACAACTTAACAAATTGCTTCAGCAATACACAAAGGAATAATCAAATCTCAGACATGCCTGGGACAGACCTGGTACAAAGGGAAAAAAAAAGAAAGAAGAGCAACCAAGAGACAATCAAAAGAGAGTGAAGCATAGCCATCTCGTCTTAGGCTGCACATTAGCACATGAGGAGGTTCTGAAGCGTGATAAGTTTTCTAATAGAAGTATTGTAATGATCCCTGGTTTCTACAATATCACACTAAACTTTGAAAATTAAAATATCCAGGGTTGGTAGATGTAGGGCTGTATGGTGCTCCTTACTTCAAGAAATTACACAACCATGGAGAACTTCATAAAATGTGAATTTGTATAGAATTCACTGATGATGTACTTGACAATTAAAAACCTTGACGTAGGTCTCTCAATGACATAAAACGACAGGTGAACTGAGCCATGTTTACTAAAATTAGAATCTGACCCTTCCCCCTCTCCATCCCCACCAAAAATGTCCGTCTGGAAACTTTTTTTTTTTTTTTTAAATGTTTTTGTCCGTCTGGAAACTTACCGATGTCCTTTGCTGATTTGGCAAGAAAGCCCTGACTGACTGGCTAAGTGGTGACTTTGGATGTTGCTGATTGGTGATTTCCTTCTTGAGGGGTGGAACTAGGCTCTGTTTGTTGTAGGGTAGATCTGCTTGTTCTAAAGGGGGTGTGGTCTGAAGGTTTGGGGAGGTGTGTCCATTACTCATCTCATTATTAATCCTCTGTTCTTCAACCTGTAACTCACTTAATTGATCTGTCAAATCTTGATATTCCTAGGATTAGGGTAGTAAACAGAGAACAACAAAATCAGTCATATTAATGATTTTATTACAAAAGAGACCAGCAATTGCATAATTTGTATTATCGCTATTCAAATTCATATACATGTATTTTAAATACTGTACAACATAGTCACATACCTGGGTATAACATATTAAAATAACTTTGATATAATACACCCAAATCTACTGAACCCTGTATACACTGTTAAGCACAAACAATAATACAAAATTTCCTTTGTGAGTTTTGTGATAAGTAAAAGTGTATCAAAGTGACATGTATAGACGGCTTGATTTTTCTTGAAACACACTAACACAGCTAATATCACAAAAACTAAACAAAATACATTTTTAATATGAACACTGTCATTCAATAACCCTCATTCTAAAAGACATCATTGGGGACATCTATTTTTGGATAATTTCTTCATGTATTTAAGATGCTATATAATATGTACACTGAATGAACCCTTGAGTTAAACTTTCAAAATGTACATGCAAAATTTTGATATTTTCATCACGCTGACCAGTACATTTAATCTCAGACTTAACAACAAAGTGGACACTGAGTAGCAAGAAGACATCTTTTTAGTCCCTCCTTCTCCTCCCTTACTGCGTCATAGGATGCTACGCATGACGCAATGGGATCAGCCCCCTTGCCCTCGTGACACTGCCTGGCATGCCAGACAAGCGCCAGAGAGACCACATGACTTAATAACGCATGGTACCACATATAGGATATCGTGGGTGAACATATCCATTTTAGACTCTCTTTCTCGTGGGATGGCTCAGTCAGGGCCAGTGTCATTCTTTGAAATATGTTGACTAATAAAATTATACATCTATATTTGTATAAAAGCATAGCTAAAAATAAACAAAATTGAATAAGCAGGTATGATATCCTCTTCTCGTTACATTTTCTGATACAGCATCATACATGCATTTCTATTATTAACAGCAAGATATACTTTCACTTACTTCAAAACTTGTTTTCACATAATCTCTACAATATGAGCAAACCAGCCGCTAAAAGAAGCAAGTGATAGTTTGGATTTTAGTAAATGATAGATTGAAATATTATTCAATAGTGCCTTCAGCTCATATTGCGTAAAAGTATAAAATATATGATTTGAGACTTGAAACAAAGCAAGTCAATTCAGAGAACCACTGATATGGCTGGCAATTACGGTAAATTGAGCCCTAGGAAGACTGCTCATAAATCTCTATGCTGGACTCTGTCTTTCTCTGTTTACAAGGGAATGAAAGGTTCAGGTTGCAAGCTTGATTTCTCTGAAATTGAACACTCACATGAATTTATAATAGGCATGATAATACCAGTAGAGGGCCAAGTATGATTAACAGAGCATACAATATATAAGGAAAGAGTTATTACTTCAAAACCTCCTACATGTAATGTTTTCACCCTATAAATGCGCTTTTGATAAAGTAATACCTACTCACAACATATGATTCTTCTACCTATAATTTCATTGAAATACATTTGTAACACAAGTTATGATATATTCATTGCCAAGGTCGCAAGCTCCCTACAGGGCAATGTGACCTCTTGGTGACCTGGGATCTCTTGCACAAAGCGTTGCGCGAAGAGTTGTGTTTAAACACAACCCAAAAAATTAAAAGCAACTCGATTTTCAACCAATCAAAATCATTAATTTGTAAACAAATCTTTCGGCATATTACTCCCAGTGTTAAAGATCGTATGCTCGATCTGTAATGAAAAACACAAGTCAGAAAAAATTGGAACCAGCGGGATTCGAACCTGTCATCTACTGCTTGCCGGGCAGCGACTTAACCACCAGGCTATTCTGGTTCACGGCCAATAATATGCCGAAAGATTTGTTTACAAATTAAAAATTCCTCCCCAGTCAAGCTTCTTCGCTTACTAACCATTGTTCCACGGCGGACCGTTTGAATATTAATGAGTCAGAAAGAAGAGGATCTTGGGTATTTGATTCTAGTTCGTCGTGACTTGGCCGTGAACCAGAATAGCCTGGTGGTTAAGTCGCTGCCCGGCAAGCAGTAGATGACAGGTTCGAATCCCGCTGGTTCCAATTTTTTCTGACTTGTGTTTTTCATTACAGATCGAGCATACGATCTTTAACACTGGGAGTAATATGCCGAAAGATTTGTTTACAAATTAAAAATTCCTCCCCAGTCAAGCTTCTTCGCTTACTAATCAAAATCATGTAATTTGGACTTGAGTTTAATTGCAACTTTTTATGCGAGAGGGCCCTGGTTTAATGGAGGGATCGGAGCGAACCATTAGAGAACACTAAGAATATTCACTTGCATTACATATTATTCAAGAGGATGAAACCATGTAGAGATATTGCCAGGCTTGCATTGCACTTCTTTAGGCCACTGACTTTTGGGGTGATGGGAGCAAACTTGTGACAAAAGTTTGCAGGCATTAAGAGAAACAGTGGGTGAGATGAAGATTAAAAACCCAAGCTGCAATGGTTCTTATCTGATCATATCTTCTTACTCTACAATACATCTTTTATGGTTAGAAACCATACAAGCTGTTTGTGATGCTGGATAGCTTTCGAAGGCAATACACAAACAAGATTGTGAGATGAGGTGATGTACATTTCTGGCAAGAATTTTCAGAAATTACTGCAATACCTTTATCTTTTATACAAGAATGCATTTGTAATTGATTGAATCAATTAATAAACTACATGTATGCATAATTTAGAGAGGTAACATGAAAAGACAACACATAGTCCACAGAGGTATTTTATTTGGATTTTACCTTTACCATATCTGTTGCTGACCGCAAAGCTTGCCAGAGATTTGCCCAACATAAGGCCCACTACAACGACACTATCACGATGGTCTAAACATTGTGTCATGACAACTGGATCACAGTAAAAGTGGGCATAGAGCAAAAATTAAATACTCCCTGTACTCTTGAGTCTTGACTATAATTGTACCAGGTGAATGTAATCACAAGGCAAACTTTGGAAAAATAGGCTTTTGATATAATATGCATACTTTTGCAAAATAGACATAGCCATGTCATAAATGAATACATTAAAGTTTTCATGAAATCAAACCTCCATAAATGTAGGCCTACATGTATGTACTCCACGTTCACAAGTATTTCCTTCTCTACATATTAAATACTCCATGACAGAACTGGGGAGCGTTTCATCAAGCGTTTTGTCAGTGATTTTTACTGACAAATTTGCTCTCAGCCAATCAGAGCAAGGACTTCAGGAGCTTATAACAGTTGTCGGTAAAAATCACTGACAAAACGCTTGATGAAACACTCCCCAGAATCTCTGTCAACAGTTTGTTTCAGAGTAAACAACATGTCTTTCTAACATTGTTACATCAGACATCAACTGCATTATAAGTACACTGGTTGTGCTACAGACCATAACCGCAAATCTATCTCTCTCTCTCTTGTGAGAACTGGTCTAAATCTGACTCTCAAAATGAACCCCTGGCATTGTTAGCATACCAGGAGCCACTCGTTGTACAATGCACCTAACATACCTGAGTTAAACATTTCTTAGTATCCTATTTAATACTGCTAGATTAGATTCAGTACAGACTGAACCAATAGCTACGTTCATACGGTACTTGTGGTTTTGAGACTTTAAGTTAACGAAACGACGATTCACTAACAGCGACGAGGATTCACATGAGCCCGAAACAACTTAAAGAGATCACAAGTCGAGCGATTATAGTTTAACATGAAAAGAGCGGTCATCGTTAACAATGAGTTTGCTAAACTTAAAGTTTATTCTGTCCACACGGTCCATAATTACGAGAGAGGACCCCCATGGTTTCGGCGTTAACTACAAGCTCGCTTGTCCTGCTGGAACTACAAGTAAACCTAAAGTTTTGAAACGAGTCCGTTCATACAGTCTGAAACGAGAAGATAACTTAACGTTTTGAAACTACAGGCGAAACCTAAAATTTAGCTCCCTCCGAGTGAACCTGACTAATATAAGGTAGTCTAAAGTTATTGTCAAATTATTTAATGCCCAACACTTATAAACAATTACAACCTATAGGTCTTTGTGCATGCTTTAGCCCTCCTGAAATGTATACAATAAAATTTGCAAAACAAAAATACAAACAATAGGTACCTTTACAAGATGAAGTTAGAATACACATTACTTTCTATAATACACATTATTTTCTATAATGTGAGAGCTATCTCGTCTCAAACCCATGAATGCCAAACTATTAAAGTTGAATACAACTGGTGCAAGATTGATCATTTGAAAAAAAAATGATTTAAAACAAGAATCTTACCTCAAGAAATATTGGAGGTGGCGGTTGCTCATTTCCAAATCTTTCCATCAGTTCCTCAATATTCTTCTTTTTTAATTCCATATGCATGTGGATGACATTCAACTGTGATAAGGAAAAGGAAAGAGTAGTTTTGAATTCTTCAAAAATATTTTTAAAAAATCACAATTCATATATTGTACATGAATACATATAAAAGAGAATTGGTAACAATGTTGCCAAATACTAATTTGTGTCACAGATCAGTCAAAAAGGTTCAAGCACTCAATCATGATGATCACTATTTTACAAATATATATTTCACAGAATCATTGAAACTGAATTGAAGGGTTCTGATTTTAATTTCCAACAAAGGCTGGATTTTGCAATTTATTATAATCAAATATTAAGAAAGTGCCAACACAATATAAAACACACCAGGTTATTCAATATGTTCTATTCGTCAGAATTCACAGAACTTTTAGCAATTGATAAATATCAATTGGAAGGTTATTTGCATCAATCTGATTCCCTGCATAATAGTAGTAATGTACTGTTTCTGATCTTCTGATTAGTAAATGGCTCCAGTGCAGTGAAGGTGACCTGTGGGTGCTACAGGGTTAATATGGGGGGGGGGGGGGGGGGTTTACTTTCGATGTAGAAATTCATATATAATGCATTAAAGGGATTCTGTAACTTTGTGGAGGCTTGATTTAATAAACTGTTGAATTTTGATATCTGTCTTGTATAATAAATGAATAGTAAGGCATAGAAAGGTTTTCAAATATATAATGCTATTATTAAGATATCTATGACTGAATACTCCCATTTACGAAAGCGTATGGCCATACGCTGAGACTATGGGGGTCTGGCATTTCCGGTCACTTGCGTATGTTTTATTTGTGAAGGATATGATGATTTTGAAATGCTTTTTTTCCCCCTGGGCTTCATTTTTACACCATATTACATACAATGATTGCATGTAAGGCCAGGCAGCTCAGATTTTATCAAGCCTCTACAAAGTTACCAAATCACTTTACGTGTAATAATTCTGCAGATTTTCACAAATGGAGGAAATACAACTTTTCCCTGTAAGCTAAACAAAATACACATGGTTGATAACATAATGTGTCATGTGTACATTGCGAGTATCCTGGTAGTACCAATATATTGCTTTGCTGTCTTACCAGGGTACGGCTATCCTGCTTGCAGCATTGTTTCGGCTTCGATCTCTTATTGCAAGGAAGTGACATCTCTTCCTGGTTGTACAACACAGGTTATGACCTCTCAAATAAATACCATGAAATCCCAGATAGGTATCCTTTAAACCTTCCAGCACGAGGTTAAATCGACACAAAATATGCAATTTGGTACTATTCCATTCCAGGTTCAAGGGTAAAAAAGAATCACAGAATGAGGTCGTAGAACTTTGAAGCAGACCTGGCAGATCATACGCTTGCTTGCTTGCTGCGATAGAATTAACTCAAGGTACATCTGGTCTCTGGTAAATGACTGTGCATGACCAGTGAGCTAATGATTCAGATTTGTGCTATGCTCTCATACTACTGATGGTATCCATTAATAGCACACATATCAAGGTATAATGTTTCACAACTCATTCTTCCCCTCATCAGGTTCATACAGTTCTCTCTTTCTCTCCTCTATCCCCCTATCTTCCCCCTCCCCCTCTCTCTCTCTATGTCATTTCTCTCATCTTTACAATGTTTACAAAGCCCAATAAGAGACTGCTCCCTTTCCCTTTCATTGAAAAATGTAGGTCTACATGTACATCATCACTATCCTTCTCCATCTCCAATCTCTCTCTTTCTCTCTCTTACAATTCTCTTTATCTATCTCTCTCGTCTGCCCCTACCTCAGATGCCCCCTCCACATTCCTCTACATAGCTTTGTCCTCACTACCATTTGGCATCACTCCAACGCTGCAAACGTGGATACAAATGTTTGGCATGGCACGATGGCTTCAGCGAAGTCATTGTCGCCAAAACATTCAACCTCTCCTACTCCATAGCGGTTATGCAATAGTAATGATCATTAATCGTTCAGACAGCCAGTCGCCCTCTGTAGGGGAACTGGCCATTAATTTTGTCTACAAAAATAACTTCCAAACATCTGCAACACCCCTACATGTATGTTTACATTGAATATCTGATGCCATATGCTTCTAGTAATTCAATCAAATGTTTACGATAAGTATTTCCTTCAGGATTATTGAATATAGGACATAAACATGCTTATGGTTTCAAATATCTTTCTTATCTATTTTCAAATATGGGTTCACAGTCATCAAATTGGGCCCATGGGTTCTATGGAACTACATGTAGAACAACAGCAAAATTTCCACCAATTTATGGTGATAATGAAATCCTAGACTACAGAATTACTGTAAGAGCCTTTTTTGCTTGAAGTTGAACAAATTAATAATACTAATCCCTGAAGAGGTAACCCTTTCATCTTGTTCTAAATCTCTACAAAGAGAAAAATAGAATATCTATGTATGTTTAGATTTTTATGACGGTGGTATCCTAGATACATCTCATGTATAGATTTCATGCATAGATTTATTGTCCATATGTGACAGGGGGCGGGGGGAACACACTCATGCTTTGAAGGGAAAGACCACTCTGGTATTTAGTTGATTTGAATGAAAGCAGAAAATTGAGAGAAACAGACTTGTGAAAGTTTGAGCAAAATCCGAAAAGAAATAAGAAAGTTATGACTTTTTGAAGTTGTAATTAATCAAACACAAATTGGCAACTCCATGACGTATCTTGCTTAGTACAGAAAATTTCATAAATTTTAATTTCCTTTTAATAGTTTCTGATGAAGGAATAGATTTGTTTCATACAGGTTGTGTGTAAAAACATATGAGCAATGATTATAAGGTACCTGTTGTTTGAATATTTAAAATGGAAATTAATGATTTTGGGGTACAGGGCAAATGGGACACGAGCTCGCAAGTAGGCTACTCGCAAGATAACTCACAGAGTTGAACCAATTTGTGTTTGATTGATTACAACTTGAAAAATGCATAACTTTCTTATTTCTTATCGTATTTTGCTCAAACCTTCACTGGCTTGCTTCTCTAATTTTTCTGCTTCTTTTAAAAGGAACTTGTAAATGTAATCAGGGTGCATTTTCTGTTTTAATAGTCAAACTTAAAATTACAGATTACTTAACATTCAATGCACCATAGGTATTACAAGGGCATTTCATAGAATGATCTAGTCATAATACATTTGCAGTTACTTTCTTGTCTGATCATTCAAGCTGTACTATGCTTTGAGTGGATGGAGCTTAGCTACCATGACCTTTTATTCTGGGGATTCACATGCCAATCAAACTTCTGCTGTGCCAAGGTAGTCAAACATTGTATCGTGAAAAGATCATGGTGGGAGATTTCTATTTTGGGAAAATAGCTATAAAATTTTTACAATGCAATATCTTTTCACAATATCAAAGATGTTGCACTATAGGTACAATATTTAATGATGCTTTTACTGTCTGTAGGTCACATAGTCTGCACCCCGCAGGTTACTTTTACCACATATTCTATCTTTAACAGGATGAACAATTTCTTGAGTTAATGCATCTCTGTATGAATATTGTATCAACAGCAGATTCACTGTCAAAAAGGGTTACTGGAAGCTGTCATTTATCTATAATCAATTTTCAGAATATAAGATCTACATATAAATAACAACCCCAAACTAGGTACACACTTACAAAATGATTGAGGCATATGTACCAATTTTATCTTATCCACTCCCCCTCCCCTCCCACCTCTAAATTTCTGGCCCCGTTAAAATCATTTATTGCGTAGAAATATTCAGAATATATTGAGACCTAAAGTAATGATATGCGGTTGCCTTGGATGAAGACTTATGACGTCTTTCAATCTTAAAAGGCTACATTCCATATTGTACCTATTCTATTCTTAAACAAAATCATTAGTTGAGCTACAAAAATATTTTTAACTATCAAATGAGCAAGAAAGCTCTAAAACATCTGCACACATACAATATAAAAAGTACATCTTTGTATCATCTACAGAAAATAATGAGATTCCTCTCTATAGGTATCAACCCTCTTCATTAAGAGTTTTCCTTTAATGTTGGGTTAAGCCTTGTAAAAGGTCCAAAGTGTGATCTCCTGTTACTTTTTTCCAAACATTAATCATTGTTTTGGAAATATTCTTTTCAAAAAGATAAATAATAAAGCATATAATGTACATAGAGCACTTTGCCACAATATTTCAAATGTACGCCTCAATTTACAAAAAGTAAACAATTGGGATTTTTAAAAATTACATGTAATTTTCTGTCTTAAACCATAACCCTTCAGGCGCAGTTATAAAGGTCTTCCAATAAATCAAATATTTGGGATTGTACTCAATAAAAGCAAACGGCAATCCTTTTCAACATTCTTCTAAAACCTAGACAGTACAACATACCAGAGTATCAGGCCTATGTATGTATGTTTAGAATATCCCCACTCCATCTTAGTTTCAAAAGTGTTTGGGAGTTGTGATGTCTGATTTTTGAGCAATCTAATATTCTGATTGCAAATAATGGCAGGCATAAGTTTGAATACCCAGGGTAGCTAGTACCATGGCAATATGTAGATTCACGACTCCCCTGGATGCAAATAGTGGAAACTAGGCTACCTTATAGTCTGCTGTATTCAGACTTCTTTCAATATTTCGGCAGTAGTCGTACGTGGGAGTACTGTGTTGTTAAATACGGGAGGCTATACGTAACTACATGTAATAAGCCAGTTCGGAGATGCAATCTGAGCATGAGCAGATGAAGCTCATCTATGACAAATTCTAAAACCCTCTGACATGAATACTTGATATGCACTCATGAATGTCATGTAACAATTATTCACTAATGCCTCAATGGTGCATTCCATGATATCCAAGTGGAAGTATTCTTTTTAAAGAAGGAAACATAAGTTATTCATGAGGCATCTCTATCACTCCCAGGGTGATTTTTCTAAAGTGCACAAAAAGGGAACCCTCCATGTTTAAAATATCTGAGGATATTTGGGGTCATTTGGGACATGTGCTAACTACGAACTGGTCTATATTTTATATGTATACAGGATAAAAGTGGCATAACGGTATATATATGTGTGTCAATGTCCAGAACACAGTATACATGTAGAAAGCAGGAATATTGAGGGAGTGGCTAATTTGCGAATATTCTCACACTTCTTCATCTTCATTAGTATTTCACTAGTTGTCTGAAATACAGACTATCTCCAGGTAGAAGTACATCTACACACAGGTCTTCTCTATTACATTCCACACTTTTCATCACATACATTTTACTGAATCACCTCATAATCACCTACACACCCAAACTTCACATTATGTCATCCTGCCCAGGTCACCTAATTATGTCTAGAACAAAGAGATTGTTTGTATGAATAGATATCATGCGTCCCGGTTTGTTGCTACAGCTCCCTGTAAACAAGCATGAATTGCAAATTCAAGGTAAAAAGAATGAAAACATTTAATTCAGAATAGCAATTCTTTGTTCAGAGATATTCAGTGGTCAATGTGTCAGAGTGTGCTTCATACATGTACTATTGTAGTTTTACTTTCGCCACTCTTTATCACAATTGGGGTAGAAATTCTGTCTGTAATTTAGGCATACTTTGGAATGAGCTTTTTAAATTTGTTTTGCTGTACATACATGTACATTCACACAAATTTTTCTTTGACAAATACAATTATGCAACAGAAATTCATGGTGAGTTTAAGAGAATAATTTGGAACTTAAAGACATTTCTTTCTTAATAGCCCCATATGCTCCTGTGTATAACTGCCATACATGTACAGAGGATACTGCTCAAATGATACAACATTCAAACAAATGTGATTTGTACAGTTGGTTTACACAGTGATCTTGTTGTTTTGACCCTAATGATAGCATGAAACAAGAAAGGCATCTGTGATTAAAAGTACTTAGTCTACACAGCATATTGAACTTGTGTTTATTTTAAGACAATTTTCTACACATGCTCCATGTACCCTGGACAAAAGCAGACTAAAAACAGCTCAAGCAATGACGTCAGTGCTTCACAAGCACATCAGTTAATATTGTCAACAACCGAAAAGAAAAAAAATATCCTGAAAATGTGAAAAACAAGTTGGATTGTCAATGCCTGTGTTTTTGTCTACATGTGTAGCTACACAATGTTCTGCTAATTGGTTGAGGATTGGGAGTACCGGTAACCTGCAAAGGCTGAAATTCCTTCTTATCATAGCCCCATTGGGGTGCATACCAGGGTATGGTGGAGTATCTGTGACCCAAATCAAAGCAGTTCATGGTTAGACATTAAAGTTTGAATTTGAGTTTGAATTTGAGTTTTTGCACATTATTTAAATGCAGCATTGGTCATCTATAATTTTGTTAAAAGGAATATCACTATTCCACATTTCCTAGCTGTGAGCCTGTAAACCAGGATGGTCCACAAGGGTTTTTAACATGTACATTAACAGATGCAGGTTTGGATTTTGAAACTACATGTACATGTACTGTATGTAGAGGTCTGAAAATCAGCGACAGGTTTAAACTTGATAAATCATTATTTTCAACCAACATTATTTATGAAATACATGTATACCTTATCAGTCATAAAATTTGTTTGAAAATACTTGAATATGGCTGATATTGGACCAGAGAGCCTCAGAGATCCACAGAGATCCACAGAGCTTTCATGGCCCTCAAGCAGGCATTGGACCCTGGCTGCAATGGACTTTGCGCTTCACACGTATCAGTTTATACTCCTTCCCATATATGCAATTTTACATGTTTGAATATTTGTTTGTGGACTATTATTATTAAAATTAGGAGGGCTGTGGTGAAATATCCATCGAAATAGTTTGAAAAAAGCTACATGTACATGTACATGTAACTATTGAATAAACACCTCATACAGTAATACATTTCTATAAAAAAAAAAGACTTTCGTGTGTGATTTTAATATTTTCCTTCAAGTATCTCTACTCAACTGACTGTAAAAACAGAGGCAAGTTTATTAGTAAACAGACTATGATCTTCTCAATATTTTTCACACAGCTTATGATTTATCTTATGACAATATACAAAACAAAACAATTTAAAAAAAAACTATAACCTGTTATTTTACATACCGGAACTTGTATGCTTGAAGAGAATGCACATATATGTATATCATACAAGTACAGCGTTAGCCAAAAATACTGTACATGTAGTTGCAATTCTTTTTACATCTGACAATACATACTTATGCAGATAATTTGTGCATTGGCGTGTAGAACTTATTACGTTCCAAGCAAATTTACATGAAGCTACATCTACATACACATGTACATTACAAACCAGAATACATGTTGTCTATCATAGACATAATGTACTTAAAGGCAAGGACTGCACACTATGGAGTACATGTGCGTACACACAGGAAAACCAGTGTGATTTGGGGGAGTTTAATAGTGACTGCTCATCATAGAGCAATGACAGTCTGGGGTAGCATGCTAAATTGGATATCAGAGGCTGTCAATTTTAGGACTGTCTCGCACTATAAATAGTATATCTACAATTTTTTCAGGTCACTGCATTAGTGCAGCAATGAAGCTTGGAGTCTAAGATACAAGGTCATCTTGCAAAACAGGAATGTTACGCAGAGTCTTGGCTTCATCTACAAAAAAGGCAATCCAAGAAACAGTAAAAACTGTTTTTAAGGGGGCCAGTGGGGTATTAAATGAAAAAGATATTAAAATTGAGTTTTCAGACTTAAATTGCTACAACTTGAAAACTATTCATTCAATTTTGTTCATATTGGGAGGAAATATTTGTTTCCAAGTGACAAACATTTTAATGATGATTTTTAGGGGTACCTATATGGTGAACAAAACTATTGCAGTTTTTCAAGAAGTTTTCTGAGTTTTCAATTCACTTTTATCTCACTGTGAAAACAGCAGAATATTAAAAAAAGCCATCACTCAATTGAAGTTATATCATCATACTATTTACCTTTAAATTTAACAAGTGATATACCTGTACACTTCTGAGTAATAGGTTTTGATTTCTGAAAGTCTGTAATTTCTTGTTTTGTTTGGAAATCATCTTATTTTACTTTTATTACAAGTTGAATGGCTTTGTGGTTGTTATTTTTAGATTCATCAGAATCTAAGCTTTCCAATACTATATGGTTTGTAGGGGGTAGCTTCTATGGTTTACAATATATTCTTAACTAATGTAGGGTGCGTGAAAACACAATAATTTACATCACTGCCCCCCTTAAATTCTACATCTACATGTAGGCTCTGCTGCATACATCTGGTGTTTTATAATTAATTTTTCTGTTCAGAAATTGTATCTTGCCCAGTATTCTTTATGAAAGACAGACTCTACCAGCAACTTTGCTTTTGATATTTTCAAAACAAAAGACAAAATTATTATTGAATCTGAATTCCTGAAATTAACATGCACTGTAGGCCTACATGTACATGTATTCTCTACGAACTGAAAAAGTGATTTTGCATAAATTGACCATGTTTTGTTAACTGACAGATGTGTTACTGCTATTTTCTTTAAAAATTAAGACCGATGGCATTATGCACAGTAAAATAGATTCAAATTGTGCATTGACTTTAGTCTTCATGCTCCTGTATCTTTGTGTAATTTGTAGTATTTCAAATAAAAGATAAAATAACAATAATACATTTGGGGCTCTACAAGCAGGATGAATAGAAATTTTCTCAAGAAGCAGCCATCACCTGAGCCAAATGGAAGTGACCTTGTGAGTTCATCCAGGTCAGTAGGATGGAAACATTAACCTCAATTGAGGTGAAGGTCAAGCCTCAGAGGATAGCCCACTGAGCCCTACTACATGACATGTAGCTTACCAACACACATGTGGTATGTGTGGTATGCCATCAACTACCATGACCTCTCTACATCATAGAGGCTACTGAGTGTCCCTACACCAATCTAGTCTGCCCTCGAAGAAAGTGTAAATTATTATCTGTTTACTTAGATTTTAAAGATTTTTAAAAATAAAAACATACACCATACAAAAATACAGTATCACTTCCTAAACTGAACACAAGGAAGGATTATCAGCATCACTTCACTCTGTAGGGATGAATATCATGCTACTTGAATATTTGGGCAACTTATGCTCTAGTAATAGTAAATTAAATTGATGTCATCGGTATCAATTTCATAAAAAACCTGTCCACTACATGTGTGTGAGAAATTAGATATTTCAATATTTTGTAAGGGAAAATAAACCAATGTAGAACCCAACCCCCCCCCCCTACCTCCAACACACAAACACATGTACATGTACCATAACTTTAGTTTGTTCAACAAAATAATGGCCTACAGGAACATAAAGTACTGTACATATATACATGTAGGCCAAGCCCAATAAATAACAAAACATCACGTACATGTACATGGAGCCTACATGTACATTACATTAGTTACCGTTCATACAATGGGAACTTAATAAGTTTCGCTTGTAGTTTCCAAACTTTAAGTTAACTTGTAGTTATCTTGTACAATGTAGTTTCAGAACGTAGGAACGCACTCATAGTTTTGAAATTTTATTATTATTATTATTAAGTATTCGGCGTCACCTGTGCCTGGGAGGGGAAAAGCGAACTGAATCACTGTAACCCTTAGGTCTCTCCTCCCGATATAACTGATTGGGATATACAGGTGTACCACTACACCGGGGTTTCCCTACTCTTATTCGAATAGTGCAGTGGGTTCTTAACGTGCAAAGGTGGTGACTTTCCTCTACACGGGACCTCCAGTTAACGTCCTATCCGAGGGACGGAGTGTTTTCCACTGTAACATAGCCTGTGTCTATGAAACAAGGGAGGGGCACGTTAACACACAACGCAGGCCTCAGTCATCCGCCCGGGGTGGATTCGAACCCACGATCTTTGGTTCAACAGGCAGAAACGTTACCGACTGAGCCAACTCGCCTCCTTTTAAGTTTACTTGTAGTTCTAGAACCACAAGCGAGCTCGTGGTTAAGGCCGAAACCACGAGAGGGGGGGGGGGGGTACAGCCCATGTGAACTGAATAAGTTTCGCAAGCTGGTGGTTAGGATGACCTCGCTGTTCATGTTAAACCCTTCGCGCGAATTATGAACACAGGATCTGTACATGTATGTGTACTGTACACATAATCGGTAGTATATATTTCCGAGGTTAAAGGCAAATCCAACCTTAATAGCAAGTTGCTTTGAAAGAAAGAGGAAAAATCAGAGAAGCAGATTGGTGAAAGTTTAAATGAAATCGGACAAGCAATAAGAAAGTTATGAATTTTTGAAAGTTGTAATCACTATACATATAGGAATTTCAAATTGGTCAAATAGGTAATGTCACTGTGATACATGTAGTTGCGGACAACTCCCCCATTCGCTCCAACACATAAAATGACTAAAATGTCATATTTTTTCAAAATGTATTACTCAGTAGGATTTTTTTTCTTTCATGAGGACCTATAGTCCAGGCTAGGCCCCATAGAAAGAGGACCTAACCTTGTTTTTGGATATATACAATGTTTTTTGATGGTTTCTTGCTAATTCGAGGGTGCTGATTCCAAATCTGAATGATGCCACTCGCGTAACCTTGAGCGTTTTCCGCAAATTGGCAAAATCCAAGATGGCCGCCAAAAATGGGAATTTGACCCTGATAATCACAATTACTTGCATTTTATGACGAATTATTATATTTAACTTCATACATTTTTGTTCCTTGAGTTATTTAATATGCAAATACAGGTCAATTTTCATTTTTAGTAGATATATATGGTAATTAGGGCGCAATTTCAATTCAAAATGGCCGCCGTTCATATAATACTGTACAATATGAAAGCAATCAATATGCATAGAAATATGAAATTATTTTACTGTTTTTCTTACCTCACACCGACACTCTTATCAAGTTTCCCAAGCTGATTACAATTATCAAGGCTCCACTTACATAAGGCTGTTCTTTTTAAATGCGAAAATCCAAAATGGCCGCCAAAATTATATTTACCACAAAGAACCTCCAAATAGACATATTTGACCATTTGTTGCGTTTTCG
The DNA here is from genome assembly GCA_025617745.1 of Heliocidaris erythrogramma. Classification (NCBI taxonomy): domain Eukaryota; kingdom Metazoa; phylum Echinodermata; class Echinoidea; order Camarodonta; family Echinometridae; genus Heliocidaris; species Heliocidaris erythrogramma. The sequence goes on along the minus strand of CM046853.1, from coordinate 12,737,995 downwards.
AACATCCTAACCTTCATTTGCTTTATAATAAATCTAATCAAATAAAATGTCCTTTGGACTTAAATCAAATATACCTGTGATAAGGGCAAAAAGGGGTCCTTTTTTCAGGTGGAACGCGTAACGCGCGTTACGCGTTAAGGGGTCCAAAAACGCTGATTTTCAACAAAAAGGGGTGCTTTTGACTAATCTGGCCGAACGCGTTTAGGGGGTATATTTTTCACTTTGGCACCAATATGTAAATGGGACATTTTCTGATATTTTCAGGGATTTTCACGGGGATTTACAGCCCGATTTCAGTTCAGGGAGTGGCGCGCGGCAGTGCATGCAGATGGATGCAAAAAAGAGAGGAGAATCGGGAGCGGAGAGTTCTACCGACGCAGCCATAGTGCACTGAAATGGTTCCCCCTCTGATATGTGTTGCTGCTTATTATAGCGCGCGCTAGCTTGCACTAAGTCAAACCTGTTGGATGATGAAAAACCGCGCAAAAATCCTTGTTTAGGGGTCTTTTTTCATCCAATTATAAAACCTGTTTAGGGGGTATTTTGAAAACCCATGAACACGCATGTGTACACCCATATATCTGAGTGGCCCCCCGGGGTACCCGGTAGGATGCGAAAGTTAATGTCATTTGTTTAGCAATTTGAGCGTCACTGTACTGCCCATTGCTGGAATACTCCCCAGGGAGCAGAGAATGTGCATACATTGTGTGCGGGCATGCCAGTATCCGATGACCGGGGTAATAATATCTCCTTTGTAGGCGCCTTGAGCATCCTCTGGGATGGATACGTGCGCAATATAAATGTAGCTATTATTATTATTATTAAATCAAAGTGAAAGGCACGTCTTTCAGTTATCTCACCGATTCTGTCACTAGATGCGCTTTGGCAACATGAGTTTTATTCAGTCTCGTCTTCAGAGCTTGCACTTTCATCGTCTTCTGAAGGTTTTTTCATTGGGTTTTGGCAGCGGACATCAGCCCCACATCGACAGAATTCAGTGCAGGCTACAGATGATTTGGTGCAGCCACACAGTGCAGACCTGCAATCTCCCTTGCAACCACACTTGATGATGTTCAGAACTTCCTCAGGAGCCACTGGATGATCATTTGCCAGGTAGATAGGTTGAAGAGATGATGACTTCATTGACCAACCGTTCTGCCGAGGATCCAAAGTTGGAGGTTCGGCCTTACCAGCAGCCATCCACAAAGCTGTCTGATAACTGGCGCGCTGACAATGTGGTCGAAATGCAGCCATGGTAGGTGGAAGGCTGCACAGTTTTGGTGGTAGGTGACGCTTTCCACCAGTCTTCTTGGTGAAAATGTTCTTGCGCATGGTGTCAAGGGAGCCTTGGAAATCTCCTCCGTAAAGTGCATACTTCAAACAAGATTCCACTGCCTCATCCAGTGCCACTGCTGGATCTCCCAGGAGGAGAGTGTCCGAATATGACTCCAGGGCTTTCAGTGCTGAAGCCTTTCCCACACCTGAGAAGCACGACACTGTATCACATCCGGTCAGAGCATGCGCGGCAAGAAGATTGGGCATGATTTTCTGATGTTTCTTGATTACCTCATTGACGTCGATGACTGTTCGTTTCCGAGAACATGATTCCATCACCACCTTCACTGTGCGTGGCAGACCATTCGTTTGGAAGTGTAGATGGTGTGCCAGGATAACAAGCACATCGGTGTCATCACACACAACTTTCACACTTGAGTGCCCATTCTTGGCCTCCTGTATCATGTGGTAAGCCATTAGAACATCAGCTTCTTCATGCGTCACTGCTTCCGGTAGTACTCCAATGCCAACATCTATTGGATGTGGTTCTGGTCCTGTCACAACTACCTTCTTGCCCTCTGGTATTCTCTTGGTGCACAACTGGTCAACGATCAACTTTATAACTTGTTTGTTCTCAGAGATGTTCAGGACGATGTTCTGTTTTGGCAGAGGGGACTCGCTGAAGAGCCTGTAGACACGGGTGAATCCCTTTGCACGTGTTGTCCGACAACATGACTTGATGCTGTTCTCGTAGTATCTGTCAAACACCACATGAGGAACTGATGGACTTTCAGCGTATTTCATGACTGTACCTACTGCAGCATCAACGAAGGTGGATACTTTTGCTGGAGAGCTAGGCCATGGAACATTCCAGAGAAGAGCACAACCATCCAAAATTACGACTTCAGGAACTGGTTCGTTACGTTGACTACTTTCCACTTTGATCCTTTCCTTCAGAACGGACTTGCTTGTGGAACGTACATCACCATTCTCATCAAATAGAGCGGGTGGGTAGCGGGCCAATTCATACGAGAAAAATGTCTTGGTTGAGATTGCCTGTTTTGATGATGCCAAGACCCCAATTACTCGTGCATAGATCATTTCTGTATTCACAACTTGTGATGCGCCGCCTCTTTGTGTCAGTGAAGCTTTTGACATCACCTTAACCTTTTTCTTTATGGTTTCGTGAAACCCCTTTTGCCACTTTCTTTCATACTGCACCATCTGATCCAGTCCGATTCTGATTGCATCATCAGCGTTTACCTCACTATCGTCAACAACCTGACCGGTGAAGATGTTGACCAGACCCGAGGATGGGTGTTTCTCGTCGTCCAAGACATCGATGCACGAATCTTCATTCTGTCAAGTGCATCAGATCTTATTCTTGTGAGAAGTAGGGCATCATTCTTTCAAATGCTTGCCACTTCACTGACATCTACGAATTGACTGATACCATCGTTAGACAAAGCAGGACAACCAGATTGTTTGTCGATTGTCTGGTAAAGCCAATAATCATCTGCATGGCTTTTGTTAGAGCTGAGAGGTGATTGGTCTCTCCATCAGCAAGCAGATGAAAGAATGATGCCCTAATTCTTTGCATCAGGACACACAAATTACGCTCGATATTGATTGTATTATCTTCGCTCCATGCAGCGTCTTCCCCCGGCAATCTTCAAGCAGTTCATGGATGGAGAACATGTCATGCGCCATCAGGATGGTCTGTGGAATGGCATCTGGTCTGATATGTTCATTGAGACAACATACATGCGACATGGAAATGAACCTGCCGGTATCATTGGATCGACTTTGAATGAGACCACTCTTGCAATCTGGGCTTTGTCTCTGAGTGTGGTCGGACAACTGAAGAATAAGATCTGATGCACTTGACAGAATGAAGATTCGTGAAGCCTTATCAACTTGCATCAATGTCTTGGACGACGAGAAACACCCATCCTCGGGTCTGGTCAACATCTTCACTGGTCAGGTTGTTGACGATAGAGAGGTAAACGCTGATGATGCAATCAGAATCGGAACGGATCAGATGGTGCAGTATGAAAGAAAGTGGCCAAAGGGGTTTCACGAAACCATAAAGAAAAAGGTTAAGGTGATGTCAAAAGCTTCACTGACACAAAGAGGCGGCGCATCACAAGTTGTCAATACAGAAATGATCTATGCACGAGTAATAGGGATCTTGGCATCATCAAAAGAGGCAATCTCAACCAAGACATTGTTCTCGTATGAATTGGCCCGCTACCCACCCGCTCTATTTGATGAGAATGGTGATGTACGTTCCACAAGCAAGTCCGTTCTGAAGGAAAGGATCAAAGTGGAAAGTAGTCAACGTGACGAACCAGTTCCTGAAGTCGTAATTTTGGATGGTTGTGCTCTTCTCTGGACTGTTCCATGGCCTAGCTCTCCGGCAAAAGTATCCACCTTCGTTGATGCTGCAGTAGGTACAATCATGAAATACGCTGAAAGTCCATCAGTTCCTCGTGTGGTGTTTGACAGATACTACTAAAACAGCATCAAGTCATGTTGTAGGACAACACGTGCAAAGGGATTCACCCGTGTCTCCAGGCTCTTCAGCGAGTCCCCTCTGCCAAAACAGAACATCGTCCTGAACATCTCTGCAAACAAACAACAAGTTATAAAGTTGATCGTTGACCAGTTGTGCACCAAGAGAATACCAGAGGGCAAGAAGTTAGTTGTGACAGGACCAGAACCACATCCAATAGATGATGGCATTGGAGTACTACCGGAAGCAGTGACGCATGAAGAAGCTGATGTTCTAATGGCTTACCATATGATACAGGAGGCCAAGAATGGGCACTCATGTGTGAAAGTTGTGTGTGATGACACCGATGTGCTTGTTATCCTGGCACACCATCTACACTTCCAAATGAATGGCGAGTTATCAGACAGCTTTGTGGATGGCTGCTGGTAGGCCTGAACCTCCAACTTTGGATCCTCGGCAGAACGGTTGGTCAATGAAGTCATCATCTCTTCAACCTATCTACCTGGCAAATGATCATCCAGTGGCTCCTGAGGAAGTTCTGAACATCATCAAGTGTGGTTGCAAGGGAGATTGCAGGTCTGCACTGTGTGGCTGCACCAAATCATCTTTAGCCTGCACTGAATTCTGTCGATGTGGGGCTGATGTCCGCTGCCAAAACCCAATGAAAAACCTTCAGAAGACGATGAAAGTGCAAGCTCTGAAGACGAGACTGAATAAAACTCATGTTGCCAAAGTGCATCTAGTGACAGAATTGGTGAGATAACTGAAAGACGTGCCTTTCACTTTGATTTGTTAGTGATGTGTAACATATTTTACACTGTTTCCATTTAGGTGCTCAATTTATGCCCAAAGGACATTTTATTTGATTAGATTCATTATAAGGCAAATGAAGCTTAGGATGTTCGAAAACGCAACAAATGGTCAAATGTGTCTATTTGGAGGTTCTTTGTGGTAATCATAATTTGGGCGGCCATTTTGGATTTTCGCATTTAAAAAGAACAGCCTTATGTAAGTGGAGCCTTGATAATTGTAATCAGCTTGGGAAACTCGATAAGAGTGTCGGTGTGAGGTAAGAAAAACAGTAAAATAATTTCATATTTCTATGCATATTGATTGCTTTCATATTGTACAGTATTATATGAACGGCGGCCATTTTGAATTGAAATTGCGCCCTAATTACCATACATATCTACTAAAAATGAAAATTGACCTGTATTTGCATATTAAATAACTCAAGGAACAAAAATGTATGAAGTTAAATATAATAATTCGTCATAAAATGCAAGTAATTGTGATTATCAGGGTCAAATTCCCATTTTTGGCGGCCATCTTGGATTTTGCCAATTTGCGGAAAACGCTCAAGGTTACGCGAGTGGCATCATTCAGATTTGGAATCAGCACCCTCGAATTGACAAGAAACCACCAAAAAACATTGTATATATAAAAAAACAAGGTCATGTGACCTCTAGCCTGGACTATATAACAATATGCTATGTCCAATATATTTTGAGTACTGCCCCGAGGGTAAAAGCGCCTCGAAGATAACCGCAAATTAATGATATTTTTATGCACGACAAATGGGAGAGTTGTCCACAAAAATGTCACAATGGACTCACCAAATTGCCAATTTGAGATTCGCATAGATGTAGTGATCTCATTTTTCGAACATCCATAACTTTCTTAGTTCTTGTCCGATTTCTTTCAAACTTTCACCTTTCACACAAATCATCTTATTACCAAGGTTGGATTGCCCTTTAACCATGATTGCTCTACTTGTAGTTTCAGCTTGTTGTTTAGGGCTCGTGTGAACCCTCGTTGCGGTAGGGAGTCATGGTTTCGTTAACTTAAAGTTTCGAAACCACAAGTCCCGTATGAACGTAGCTATACTTAAATACAGGGAAAAGGTCATGAAAGGACACTTGCATAGATGTATTGTACTCTGAAAGGGCTTGGTATTTCAGCTTCAAAGATCTCATAAAACCTCTTGGACATTGTTCCCCAGGGGTGTGTTGCATTGACCTTAAAAATGGGGTAAAGGTGCTAATCTGGAGTATGCATACTGTACATGTTGGTGACACATAAAATAGGGTGTTACACATAACTGTACCAAGGAATGTGTGGTATGCATCATCTATACAAGGTATACTGTATCAATGCACTAGCTCATTGTGTACATGTACTTGGACATGCACGCAAATTGTAGATTTAATAAAATTACGTTATCAACTGTATAGTATGCCCCATTTTGCAAGGGTTCAAGATCGCCATATTTGCATTAATTTTATGATTGACTTGCAAATGTGTACCACTTTTCATAATCTGAAATGACAGTTTGCGATGAAGCTAATTTTTCAAAAGGAAATTTTGTGTAATAACATTGTACACATAAACAACCAAAGATCTAAATAGGGCCTACATGCATGCAATAGCCTAAGCTGTATACTTAACCTGATGATCAAAAATAATGATTTTTTGTAAATATGCTCACCATCATCAAAAACAGACTTTTTTTTCGGTGAAGTGATGACATGAATTTTGCAAATTATGAAAAACAGCAAAATTATATAAAAACACATAGAAAGTACACATTATGACACTTATTTAAAATTTGTTATAATATTATGTCAACCTCCATGTATGAGCTTGGAATAGTTTACCATGTGCAACTTTACATGTACAGTAGGCCTACATGTTTGTACATGTACATGTACTGTTTAAAGGCCAAGTCCACCCTAACAAAAAGTTGATTTGAATAAAAAGGGAAAAATCCAACAAGCATAACACTGAAAATTTCATCAAAATAGGATGTAAAATAAGAAAGTTATGGTATTTTAAAGTTTCACTTAATTTCGCAAAACAGTTATATGCACATCCTGCTCAGTATGCAAATAAGGGAACCAGGGACATCACCCACTCACTAGTTCTTTTGTATTTTATTATGTGAAATATAGAATATTTTAATTTCTGCAGATTTCACGCTCTCTCATTGAATTGTGTATAGGTTGCAACAATGGCAATTACACATGTTCAGCAAAGGAATCAAACCTTGTTTCACATTATAACAGGGAAAAATTAAAATATTTCGTATTTCATGTAATAAAATACAAAAAAAATAGTGAGTGGGTGACGTCACTGGTTCCCTCATTTGCATACTGAGCAGGATGTGCATATAACTGTTTTGCGAAATTAAGCGAAACTTTAAAATACCAAAACTTTCTTATTTTAAATCCTATTTTGATGAAATTTTCAGTGTTATGCTTAAGCCTGAGTCATATCGAATATTTCATAAACCGGGATTCGACGGCTTTGATTCGATCGAATACCGGTTAATCGATAAATGATGTGCGGTGAAAACAGAGTTGCACACAGTTGCACGCAGTGCATGCACCATGCACCGGTGACCGGTCCGCTGGCATCGCGGGCATATGTATGGGCTCTCGCTGCTCGAAATTAACGATAGCCCGCTAGCCAATGGCTAGTAAAAATCACAGCGGACGAGCCAAAATCTTAAGTTTCTAGTCCGTATGGCTAGCCAAAATATCACTAATGTCGCACGAAGCGATGCTCATTGTCGACACACCCGACAATGATTCAAATTCAAAGAATTAATAATCTTACTTTGTCTTTGGAGAGCTGAATGGAACACGTTTGTTCGATGCCAAAAAAAAAAAACAATACGAAATAAACTTTTCGTCGCTCAATATAGACTCGACTTCATTCAGCTTCAGAGATCATTCAGAAGTAATTGCCAATTTGATGAGAGTGTGATATTAGTTATTGCGAATTAAGTAGGAACACTCGTACTCATGCCCGTATTTATCATGTTCAATTATACAATTGTCAAATTGACAATGCAGAGAGAGTGCAAGAAAATTATCGTAAACTTCAGTTCGTAACGACAAAACGATTTTTCCATAGAGAAAGCACAGGTAAAGCGCGACGTCCTCCGCGAGCGAATTAGCGAAAGTTAGCCAACAGTTTGAACTTTGAAGTCGCCTTCACGTTCTCTGCTAGTATATATGCTGTACGTTACGGAGTTTCTTTTTTTATTTGATTTTTTCATGGTGGCTACGGTAGTCAAAAATCTGGCGGACTACAAATCGATGCACCGAATTTGCCAAAACGTATTCGGGATTCGATGTCTTCGATCGAACACCGGCTAACCAATCGATTCGACTCAGGCTTAGTTATGCTTGTTGGATTTTTCTCTATTTATTCAAATCAACTTTTTGTTAGGGTGGACTTGGCCTTTAATGTTTACATGTACATTATACATAAGTGTTCGTAAAAAACAGTATCCTAAATAAATATTGAAATGCAAAAAGGAAACTATGTAATACAGTTTAAGGCATGCAAAGAGGAAACAAGCTACATTATTTATATACTGAATTAATGACATTGCCTACAAATCTACATGCACATGTAGGTGACTACATGCAGGTGTATACTGCACCAGGCACAAAAGAACTGGAAAGAAATGGAAACCCACATAATTTGAGATATTGTTTATGCTAGCATATTACTTTACACAGAACTCTTGAACTTCATTTGACCTGTCATGGTCCCTGGTCATTGACACTTCCCCAAGTCAGATACATACACGGGAATCATGGGCCTACTAGTAAGTCCATGCTGGAATGGACTCTTTCCAGGTTTTACAGTTAGGCAATATGAGATGGTAAAGTTAGGCATTAAGTGTGTCAATCATACACCAGTCTGTTTCCTGCAGGCCAATACATGTATGTACATGTACCAAGTAGCTTCATGCATCATATGATAGTGAATTCTTATGACAACATTTGCTACACTCTTTCCCCTTCCTCTACAACACTGGAATAAAATCATTCTATATAAGAAATTATAATTTTAAGAATTCAATTAAAAAATAGCATATTCGCAAGTATTTCAAGGTAAATAGTGTAGGCCTACACAAATAAATATGATCTTTAATTGACAACTGATAGGATATAAAAAGTGGGCTAAATGTACACATACATGCATGTACATTGTATGCAATATATTCACTCCTGCTACAGTATTCTGGCATTTCGTGTAGTCACAGTAGCCTGGCCTGAAACATGTTTCAAATATTATTTCTCCACATCGTTTGGCATAAACACGATGAGAGTCGACTGAGTAGACAGTTATATGACTGAGCCTACAGCTGGGAAGGGGCAAGTGGACCTCGGCAGACTAACAGAGATTTGCTGCTGGCTTAACATGTCGCCAGCCTGCTCCATCTAGGGGTGTTAAAAGGGGGTCACTGATCAGGGATGATCTGTCTTAATGAGAGCACACAGGATCAGGGGAGGGGAGAATTGTAAGTGACTTCCCGAGTGTTTTTTAATGATTTTTTAAACTCTTCATCCAGTTACTTAATGCAAGTCATACAGTGATACACATGGCATATAAACTCATGCTTAATACGTCTTGTCTGTAAACCACACCCATTGCTACGTAACTCTTATAGATTTTATAATGGTTTTAAGCATGTAAAAAACAATTCAAACATTCATTGCATGTAAAACTGACATTTACAATGACAATGACATATTCTCATGTCACCCATGTCCAAATATTCATTATTGTATTCAATCAAATAATTCATATAGCATTTGTTTACAAATACATGAACAACCCCCCCCCCACAAAAAAAAAAAAACCCAAATAAACAAACAATATTCAATTGATCAAGTACTTGAATGAATAAAATTAATACATCTGTGAAAATTAATACATATTCCATGAATAACATGAATAATTCTACAATTCCAAAGAAGGATAATAATAATGGCATCAGCATATCTTTCGCTGTGATGCCGCTAATAAACTTTACTGATTAAGATTCATTTCTACGGTATTTGGTTGCTCAATATTTTTGAAGATGGAGTTTTCTTTCTTTAGAGAAAAAAAGGACAAATGAATAGATAATAAAATCCATCACTAATTCATTGCAGGTTGCAAAGTGTACAAAGCCTCATGTTTCCTTGACGTTTTTCATATCTTCCTGAGACAACTGGAGGTCGATGATACATGTATCTACAAAAAGTAACTCAATGTTTTTTATTCAAATCGGTGAGTAACTTTCTAGGCAAAGATTATTTTTAAAAATCCTGTAGTTTATACCTTCTGAGTTTTCGTTTATTAATGGAAACCAATTTTGAATGTGAGAATCTTTTGTTTGTTGATCAACAGCTTGTTTTAATCATCTCTGCTTGAAGGTTCACAAATTTCAAATAAATTTGTCATGTCCAATCTATCAAGAATTTGCTTTATTTTCTTTAACCAACTTGTCAAGTACATGTACCTTGATTAAAAAGTATCTTCACAATGTCATAAATCATACCAGATATTTTTGCCCAACTACTGTGTACTAATTCATACCAGAAGTTTATCATTCTGTTTTAAAAGTATTTCTTGATTTTGAATCTTACAAGTACACCTGGAACCATACAAATGACTGTCGATTTATTAATTCTCAAAATTTGTTTGCAAAATTTCATATATGAAAGACTTCCAAATTTTTAATAACATCAAAACCCCATACTTCAAACCCATAGAGGAGTATCGGTAAGATTAGTTGATTGAATAATTCAATTTGAATATTAACAGGTAAATCAAGGTAACAAATCTTATAACATACTATACACTGCCGTTCTGGCTTGATTTAGTTGTTTCATCTGAGCTTTTTGAAATATAGTGTTATAATTAAAGGTAAATTTATCCAAGATAATGACATAGTAGTCAACTACTTCAATAACCTGGTTATCAAAAGTAAAAGTAGGAACTTTCCTTACTTTACCGCATGAGAATAAGACAATTTTTGTCTTGTCTATATTCATGTAGAAACTACCTTTTGCAATGATCTGATACTGCATTAAAGTGATACTCAGCCGCGGATTGTGGACGATTTTATGCCGCGAGAGGGCACCGTGATCATTACCTGATCACGCCGTTTCCCCGCAGGGCGCAAACTTTGGACAGACTGGTCGCCGTGCAACATGAACGCTCTGCCGAAGCTCGAGTTCTGGTGCGAGATTCGGTCGGCTTCGTGCAGTCCGAAATGTAATCCCAGCAGTCCGTGTACGAGTGAATAGGGCTTACGCAATCCTGACTTTCCCCACGGCCGCCTGGTGGCGTATCCCTTTAAGAGCAAGTTGAAGTTCTTGCTCAGATTTGGCAAAGTACAGTAGGGCGGGCCTTCATTTTTGTCAGTGTACATGTACTGTATGTTTACATGTATATGATTTGCTTCAAATGAATTGCCTTATTGATCATGTTGTCCCGTACAACAGTTTATGAGATAGATCTAGTAAATATTCTTCCCATTTTGTTTTTATGATTTGTACGTAATTGTAAATAATATGCAGCTTTACTATTATAGTAACCTACTATGTTGGCTTACATGCATACAAGAGTTTTTTTTTCTTCAGACCTTATACTAGCTCTTTTAAAATATAATCCCCCTTGATCCAGCAGTGTTAGTGCAAACCAATCCTGATAATCACATGGAGACAATCATTAGGAATGTCAGGGTAGACCATGTAAGTATCATGAGGATTTCCACCCACTTCCCTTACAAAATCATTATCTATAATGCAAATAAAACAAAGGCATAGCACAGGTGTTGCAGGACAAAAATTATGTACATATACATATACATTTACATGGAGGCCTCCATTGGACATGTACATTGTACATATACATGCTAAATGGGTGTGGTAACTTGTAACCTAAACTAAAACTGTTTTAAATAGATCAAGAAAAGTCGTATAAACTACAGGTGTACATGTAATTGTTTTGTTGTTAATTGTATCCCCCGGCAGTATGCCGGAGGATACTTTGGATTCAGCAGCGTTTCGCCGCCGCCGCCGCCGCCGCCGCCGCGTCACATTCTTGTGTGCGCTCTAGCGGTCACATTTCTCGACGAATTTCTTTCAGACTTCCTATGGACGTGTATCTTGGTAAAATCTGGACCCCTATAGTTTCTGGTGATGCTGCCCCCAGTGTTCCGTCTTTTATAGGGTAAAAGGCCATATTTTTGGGGAAAGTTTGTGTGCGCTCTAGCGGTCACATTTCTCAACGGATTTTGTTCAAATTTTGTATGAAGGTGTCTCTTGGTAAAATCTGGAACCCTATAGATTTTCGTGATGCTGCCCCCAGTGTTCCGTCTTTTATAGGGTCAAAGGTCATATTTTGATAGATGTCTTGTGTGTACTCTTGTGTGCGCTCTGGCGGTCACATTTCTCAACGGATTTTGTTCAAATTTTACATGAAGGTGTCTCTTGGTGTAATTTAAAAACCTCTAGTGTTTGGTGATGCTGCCACCAGTGTCCCGTCTTTTATAGGGTCAAAGGTCATACTTCAGGACATGTCGTGAGTGCACTCTGCAGGCCACATTTCTCAATGGATTTTGTTCAAATTTTGTATGGAGATGTATCTTGGTATAGTCTACACATGTTTAATTTTTCGTGATGCTGCCCTCATTGTTCCGTCCTTTATAGGGTCAAAGGTCATTTTTCCATTTCTTGCACTCTTACTTCTGCATTTCTTGACGGATTTCGTTCAAATTTTGCATGAAGGTGTCCCTTGGTGTAATCTAAAAACCTGTAGTTTTTGGTGATGCTGCCACCAGTATCCCGTCTTTTATAGGGTCAAAGGTCATACTTCAAGGGATGGCGTGAGTTCACTCTGCAGGCCACATTTCTTGATGGATTTCTTTCAAATTTTGTATGGAGATGTATCTTGGTATAATCTACACATCTTTACTGTTTGGTGATGCTGCCCTCATTGTTCCGTCCTTTATAGGGTCAAAGCTCATTTGTCCCTTTTGTGCACTCTTACTTCTGCATTTCTTGACGGATTTCATTCAAATTTTGTATGGAGATGTATCTTGGTATAATCTACACATATTTAATTTTTGGTGATGCTGCCCTCATTGTTCCGTCCTTTATAGGGTCAAAGGTCATTTTTCCATTTCTTGCACTCTTACTTCTGCATTTCTTGACGGATTTCGTTCAAATTTTGCATGAAGGTGTCCCTTGGTGTAATCTAAAAACCTGTAGTTTTTGGTGATGCTGCCACCAGTGTCCCGTCTTTTATAGGGTCAAAGGTCATACTTCAAGGGATGGCGTGAGTTCACTCTGCAGGCCACATTTCTTGATGGATTTCTTTCAAATTTTGTATGGAGATGTATCTTGGTATAATCTACACATCTTTACTGTTTGGTGATGCTGCCCTCATTGTTCCGTCCTTTATAGGGTCAAAGCTCATTTGTCCCTTTTGTGCACTCTTACTTCTGCATTTCTTGACGGATTTCATTCAAATTTTGTATGTAGGTCCATTATAGATTACACCTCTACAGCTTTTGGTGATGCTGCCTCTAGTGTTCCGTCTTTCATAGGATCAAAGGTCATATTTTAGTGGATGTCTTATGTGCGCTCTGAGGTCATATTTCTTCCGAATTTTCTATAAAAATGCATTATACTCTATACACAAATCGTTTTGGTAATGCTGCTCCTGGTGTTGACAATATTCCGGGCCACTGGCAGCAATTTCTACACCATCCTTTTGTTTGAGGGAGGGGATGGGGGAGGGTCTTTGTCCCTCCTTCAAATCGCTGCCAGCGCCGGGGGATACATTTCGCATTGCGCGGCACGAGGAATGCACATTTCTAGTTTGAAGTGTCATTTGTAAATTAAAGTTTATTTTGTTCTTCATAACTGTATAAAAATGAACAAAAACTATGTACATGTACACAGGCTACATTTCATTATAAAAATACAATAAAAAGGTAAAAACTATTAAATATAATGGCAGCAAGTACCTTGTTTCAAATGAAATAATGCTTAAAATAACATTTTCTCACAATACAAATGCCACAACCAACAAACTGAAAGAAAAAACAATAATGAAAATGAGCCTGATCAGTTAGTCACGGATGGACATTTGACAAATTTTGAAAGTTTGAAGGCCTGTAAAAAATAAGTTATGTATATGTATGTCTTGTGCTGTTTTATGTTTCATTGTGAAGGGTACCACTGAAATTGCTGAATGATGATAAAATTTTGTAGAATCCATTAAATATTCAATGTCACGGAAGGACGAGATAGAAATGGGTTTCTTGACTTATGGGTAGTCTTTTGTATTTTCTGTAACTTTTGCTAGAGGTCCGAAAACTTTTTGTCACGGTCGGACATTTGGGCGTCACGGACGGACATTTTAAGCGTCACGGACGGACATTATCTTAAAAACTGCATGTTTTCCTATCTAAAATCGCTCTGCGTACTACTTGCTATCTACTTTTGTGTGAAATTGATTTTATTTCACTATTAAAGCAAAACTAAGTTTGAACTAGATGAATCTTCGCGCGCGGTCGGAATTTATGCCTCCGCCATCACCAGATTGGAAATGTATGGCATACATGTACACTCTAAAAACGATTGGTCCAACAAAATGACAAATCTTTTCACTTAAAATTCACAGGAGACAGAAAATTTATTTCATTTCATTTTCAAATAAAAAACTTACCACTGATGACTTACAATCATCAAATACACGAAGGAAATAGATATAGAAATTTCTAAAATAGGTACATGTAGGCCTAGACTCCATACATCACGAACCATTTTTATGTATACAATGACCTCTATGACTTTTGAACTTTGACCTTGAGACCCTAAAATCTAATCCGTTCATCGTCCCTCACATATGCACACATGGGCCAAGTTAGAGGTTGATCTGTCAAACAGTTCTGAAGTTATTGCGAGAAGGAACCATTTTTATGTATATAATGACCTCTATGACCTTTGACCTTTGACCTTGAAACCCCAAAATCTAATCAGTTCATCGTACCTCCCATGCATACATGGGCCAAGTTACAAGCTGATCCGCCAAACGGTTCTGAAGTTATAAGAACGAACCATTTTTATGTATATAATGACCTCTATGACCTTTGACCTTTGACTTTGAGACCCCAAAATCTAATCTGTTCATCGTCCCTCCCATATGAATACATGGGCCAAGTTAGAAGCTGATCCGCCAATTGGTTCCTAAGTTATCACAAGAACGAACCATTTTTATGTATATAATGACCTCTATGACCTTGAAACCCCAAAATCTAATCAGTTCATCGTCCCTCCCATACATGTATGAATACATAGGCCAAGTTAGAAGCTGATCCGCCAAACGGTTCCTAAGTTATCACAAGAACGAACCATTTTTATGTATATAATGACCTCTATGACCTTTGACCTTTGACCCTCCCATATTCATACATGGGCCAAGTTACAAGCTGATCCGCCAAACGGTTTTCAAGTTATCGCGAGAACGAAAAGGGGACAGACGGACGTACGGACGGACGACCTGAAAACATAATGCCTCCGGCACCACCTACGGTGGGTGGAGGCATAAAAACTTAGTTTTTAAGTGGCATCTATGTCAAAAGTGGATGCCTGTATTGTACTGTATACACAATGTACAAGTACAAATTTACTGTACATGTATAATATGACTACAGACCAAAATGAACATGTTGAGTCGATTGTGATTTACATGTAAGCTTTCAAAATAACCCTTTAGTCATGTAGGTGGACCGAAATCAAACATCAATATTTAGTATTTTAATTTACTTTACAGCTCAAAGTCATACCGTATTTTGTTTCAAACATGGAGGTAATATTGAAATAGGATTATGTTGAGTGTATAAAGAACATAGGTCCGAGTTCATATGTCCTGTTAGTTGAGGGATTGCCCAACACGACAAGTGTAAGTCAGTATATCATAACTTTCTGACCCCCTTCCCCATAAAATTTTTTTCAGGGTTGAAGAAACCAATTCATTGTGAGCATTAAAAATGTTATAGTGTCTAACAAGGTTTCTTCTTACATGCATATCATATGATTACATAATTTCTTTTTTGAATGGTTGGCTGTGTATGATCCTGAACTACGTGTACAAAGAATCTCTATCTCTCTCAAAAGTAACAACTAATTCAAACCATTCTTACAAAATAGAATCAAAACTTGTCTCTTGTGGTCTGAAACCACATCTGACCTCCAATGTTCATAATTTTCAAGCAGAACTTATTTAATTTGAATATTTTACATATTGCTGATGACCAAAAAATCAGCTACAATAATACCAATAATAATATCAATAAATATTAAAAAAGTAAGAAAATAAGTATCTTCTGTAAATACCTGTAATGGATGTCTTATGGAGACGACAATGCAGGCTGGCCCGTATTCTGGACTCCGGTTTAACTTAAACTCCAGTCTAAGTTAAACCAGAGCTTTAATCAAAACTGACTAAAACCGTAAGTCCAGTCTAAATTTCTGTACAAAGTTAAGCCATACTAGACTGGAGTTTAAGTTAACTGGATTTCAGAATGTAATTTTCCCAAACTATGGTTCAAAGGGCAGTTTTAGACTGAGCTTAAACCACACTTAGACCGCGGTTTAAGTTAAACCGGAGTTCAGAATACGGGCCATTAGGTTTTTATGGCATTTATTAGCTTACAAAAAAAAACCAAAAAAAAGGGCAGGGGTGGGGGCAATTTTTGCATTCATATGGGGATCACAATACCATACAGTCCAACCTGCTTTAGCGACCACCTGTATAGAAAGACCACCTGTACAAATACAATTTTTTTCCCTTGAAAACTGTTCCTCATTGAAACATGTGTAAAAGGAACCTGTACATGTACGTAAAGACCACCTGCTCATGAAGACCACTTTTCTTGTCTCCCTTGAGTGGTCTTTATACACAGGTTTCATTGTATTTGATATTTTGGATGAAAAATGTTCCATGAACCAACAAACAATAAAACAATTCACTGAATTTGAAATCTCACAGCATTTACCATTTCAGTAGGCATTGTCCATCCGTGACAAAATTAGTGTCCGTCCGCAACAATTTTCAATTTCGTTTTTAGTATAGGTATATTGAATAGATCAAGATTTTATTCTAACACAGTACATATCATTTTTGCCCCACCAATGGAAAAAAAGCTTTTAACATTTTTTTTCTGTCACGGATGGACAAATTTGCATCAAGATGTGAATAACCATGCAGCACAACCATTTCTGTACAAATAATTTCAAATATTTTTTGGTTTTCAATGGAATGGTGTTTGATCTATAATTATTTGCTAACAAAACAAGTTTTTAGAGAGTGTTAAACTACATGTAGGACCAAATCAATCTTTCTAAAAAATGTCCATCCGTGACATTAGTGTTCAACACCCCTGTTGAAAAATGGGCCAATCCAATGACTTTCCGGACCTTATCAAATAAAAAAACATGAATTTTAGTAACTTTAGATATTAATGAAAAACCTAAAAGGGATTTCATCATAAAAATCTGAAAATGAAATTTTCACCCCAATGCTCACTCTTAACTGATCAGGCTCAAATAATATCATTCAAAATTATTCATTTCGTTTTGCCTCACAGAAGGACTTTTTAAAATGTAAGACATGCATTTTCCATGAATGATGACAATAATAAAGTCCTCAATGAACAATTTAAAACTTCTCTGATAAAATACAGTTCTCTTTATTTGCAAATAGACAAAGTATAAACTCTCCTTGTCACAAAGAACTCACAAATATAATGTACAAAACTAGAAAACAATAATGAGAACAATGCACTAATGCTACACACAATTGTACATTTAGATAATGTACATATACAAGTACATGTTGTGTATCTGTCCTACATTACACATGTACTTCACTTCAGACAGAGAACACACTCTCAGCCAAGTTACTTTAATTCTTTGTTGTATGAACTGACATTCTTTAAAGTCACAAAGAAATCTAATTCAAACAACTATTCAAACTACAAACTCTACAATGGCAATGATTGAGCCATATCCTAAAATGGTATTTCTTTGTCCAAGTTTTCTGTATCATGCATTTTTAATACATTTAATATCTTGGTCAATGATGAAGTGTTTGGTCAGTAAACAACACCTCTCCAATTGCACACACACAAAGGAAATATCCCGGTAATGTGAAAGAAAAGAATGTCTAAACCACATTCCAGCTGCTGCTACAAGATCTGATCTGCTGCCAATTTCAGACAAAGTTTTCATTTGCTATGACTAACAAGAGAGAACTCTGGGAGACAAAGGGGAGAAAATGAAAGTAGTATTTGACCGCTCAAGCCAAAAGCGGCTTTAAGAATATGAGAGCGAGAGAGAGAGAGAGAGAGCGATAGAGAGAGAGAGAGAGCGAGAGAGAGGGAGAGAGAGCGAGAGAGAGAGAGAGAGAGAGAGAGAGTGAGAGAGAGAGAGAGAGAGAGAGAGAGAGAGAGAGAGAGAGAAAGAAAGAAAGAAAAGAAAAAGAAAAATACTCTGTGTGTAGGCTATCTCTATCATGCCTAATCCTATTGTACTCAAAACAATTAAATTTACATACCGATAAATATAAATTGGTATTCTGAGAATGAAACTTAAGATACGGATAGATGTACATGTAGTGCACAAAATGAAAACTGAATGCTCCCCCCACCTTCATGTAGGCTTAAAGGGGAATTAACCTCATAATATAAATGTGCTTATATTCAAAGATGTAATCTATTCCTTCTTGTTTTCCTACGTAGTTTTGCATTAAAATATACGAGATGAGTATAAATCAAGATTTTCTCAGGAAGATTTATCGTCTACTAGCGATACCCGGGGGCTGCCATTTTCTTGATGTGTACATAAAGATGTCTTTCTTCCTGAAACAAAAATCCCATTGGAGATTTAAAATATTTAACAGATATATACATACATTCTAAAAACGAAAATGTGTTTTATATTTCTTTGAAAATTACGATTTTACTAAATAAAAAATTCTATTTTCTTGATACTATGACGTACGCGACGGAGCGAATTAATTCAAATTTATGGATGATGACTTTCCCGAGCGTCAATGTGACAAACTATGCATTCACCTGCTTTGAGATAATGGACTTCAACAGTCAGAATGCACGTTGTATAAATTATGTTCTGCTCTGCCAGGCAAGCCCAAGAAAACAATTTCTAGTTAGCAAACCCAGAGAATTTAAAAAGAAATCTATAAATTTCAAATTTTAGTACATTTATATTCTAGTGTTAATTCTCCTTTAATGTACATATCGTCTGCTGAGAGCAAGAAGGGTGGACATAGTACATGTATCTCAATTAATTAATTCCCCTATGGGCAATTCCCTGGTAATTCGCGTTACAAATAATGGGTACATTTACAGGATAATGTGCCCATATCTTTGTAATTGTTATGATCTACAAGTTACTTTTTGCAACATGGGTAGGGTAGACATAGACCAACTAATCAAATAAAAAAAGAAAAACAAAGGACAAACATACTGAGATTCTTGAATCGTTTAATTCTGGTAACTCGTGTTACAAAAAAAGGACACGGTCAATTCTATGAGGGCCTCTTTTGGCAAAGTCTCCTCATACTAGACAATCTTGATAAAACTTTTCCAACCTTGAATTGATAGTAGGTAATGACTTATAAATTAACAATATAAAGGTTGAGAAATAATGAACTGGTAAAATACAGGAAGCATATATAGCAGTAACTCGCGTTACATTATGTCCATTCAAAAAGCCTGGCTCAAATTGATGGCATACAACTATTCTGTTGGCACTGCATCTTGTTTTAAGTATTTTTACAGATGCACAATTTTGCAGATAGCAAAATGAAGACATCTACATGTAGAACAATTATTGTTTTGGTAACTTGCGTTACATGGCTCAAGTGGGTAACTTTTATGTGATGCTGAAACATTTTGGAAGGTAGTGTAGAAATTTCCTCTTAGGGACTGGAGTAGACCCAGTTTGCTTGTCTAAATTGAATTATTAGAAGTGTTAGCAATATATTTCCACTGAAGAAATACAAACTACACTGTACACTGTAAGTTAGCACATACATTTTAGCAGTTTGGACAACTAAAAATCTCTGCAATGTTTGTAGTTGTATCTTGGAAAATATTCAACCAATTGATGTAATTCTTTTTGTTTCTTTAATTTCAACATATGGGTAAATCATAGTAAATGATTTCTTTGCAATGTGATAAACTTGAAATTTTAGTGTCATGTCCACCTTCCCATGGAATTGCCCTTATGTAGATTACTTAAAAGCCAATTAATAACATGCATGAAAAAATTATAATGTAAGTCATACAGTAACTTTTCCATGAAGAATTGAAAACTGTTTCCATGGGTCTAGTCTACAATCTAGCAGTGTAGAATTAACCTTTGTATTCACTCAACTAAATTGCTGTACACAAGCGAGACCAAAAAACGTGTGAAAAGGGTAGTTTTTTTCCCCGACTAAGGCATGTGACGCATAATTTAGGATGTCAAAAACGCACAAAATTGTAAAAAAGGGTATGTTTGTGGAGTTTTTCTTTACGCGTTTAGGGTATCCTTTCCCCCTTAGTTGTCTGGATTTCGCTGGGGGATTTCGTGCGATCTATAATTGCACGAGTCTCTATTGAAAACTTTAATCGCTCATCCCCCCCCCCCCCGACAATCACCACCACCTACTACTACATGTACTAGTATCCCCAGGCCCAGGTCCCTTATTATACACCAGACGATCTAGATCTCGAGTTACAGTACAGCATGCGTACGTACATAAGAAGAAAATCTGCAGCGCAGATCAATATTGCGATGTGTATGCACAGCTAGCTAATACAGTGGTACAGAACTTGTTCTCTTTAATCAGGAACGAGATTACATGAATGTTTTAATCGTGTTCATTTTTATTTTTTCTGAATAAATTATTCTAAGAAGTTTTCAGAAAAATACATGGTAGTTATCGTTATCATAGTTGCTATTGAGTATTGACAAGTATGTTTGAGAGGTTTAATTTAAATTGAGGTAGACCTTGTTAAGGGTTAAACCTTGACTTTTTAGAGGTTTAATTGAGGCAGATTTGTTTAGAGGTATGTTTTACGGGTTATACTTGTTTAGGATGTAAAATTTTCAAGAAAGCATGCGAAAATCCTTAAATAGGGTGTAAATTTGACCAATGGATAAAACTTGTTTCGGGGTGGTTTGTTTGGAAAACCTGTGGTCACATGTGTGTACAGCAATATAGTTGATACTTGATAAACTAAGCATCTTAGTGTGCTACAATTCTACTTTCATTGAGCAAACAGAAATAACTGTACATGCACATGTACATGTAGATAAAAATCATATAGTATTCCCTGCAGGTTTTTTTTTTTTTTTTTAAAGGTTTCACTCAGTACCTGTTTTTCGTAATATAAAATTGAAGATACTTTGCTGACAATACTAACAGTTTGGATAAAATTTTGGTAATTACCGGTAGTTTGCAAGCCTACATATAGCAACTTCTAAAAGACTGTCACATGATTGTTCCATCACATGCTTGGCATCAGTAAGCTACATGTTCATACATGTACTCTCAAAAGTCAAATGTACATCTCAAGATACAACTACATGTTTGGGAATAGTACACAACTGATTTGGATGTACACTCGATGTACAAAAGATTATTCCTTTCACTTGTTTATTTTTCTCTAAAAGTGAGTGGAAAATAATATTGTGCAATGTGCTAAATGTTCTGCAGGCTAGCCCACAATGACCCCTGTTAAAGTTTGCATGCATTCCTATGGTGCTATTACATGTACTCGGTCCAAATAAGACAACATAATCAGATGAAACTTCAAATTAAAATAAGGCTGAGATAGAATCTATTCAGATTAATATTTTTAATGTCCTTGGGCTTGGCATCTAAGGGTGCAGACTCCATAGAGTTTCACATTGACATTCACTATTAATATTTCATGTGAATTTACAAATTTTTTAAAGTTCTGAGCCCTTGTACACAAAAAATATATTGGCAATTGGTTGTTATTTTGCTCTTTTGTCATCATAAGAACAAAGTTCTTGGACAGCAAGACCATAATCACAAGTATGTAATCCTTAAAGCGAACACACACGTCTTCAAGTTCTCGTTCTTTCCACAAACTGTGAGAACCTGGACCATCTGTGGACGATTACCAACTCATCTAGATTCCGAGAGGCTGCTCTACCAGTCATCCGTGTGATGCAGCCTCTCCTGTTGGGTCTCACATGCTTTAAACAATGAGGCATGTTTCACTTGTACTTGTACTTGTACCATTTTAAAGAGAATGACGTCAATACATACTTCCGGGATGGCGACTCAATAGGTGCCTGCTGTTGAGTCGTGCCTATCGATCTCTACCTGTAGTTACAAATCGAAAGCATAATTCATGAAAATGCTCCATTTTAAAGAGAATGACGTCAATACATACTTCCGGGATGGCGACTCAATAGGTGCCTGCTGTTGAGTCGCGCCTATCGATCTCTACCTGTAGTTACAAATCCAATACTGCGCGCATGCGCACACCACACAGGCGCGTCGTACATACATGTACACACAACACGTGTGCCACCTTCTTGCAGCAAGTAGAAATGGTACCAGCTTGATCAGTATATTTTATTCTTCATTGTCAAATTACATCATCATATTGGACTACAACTATTGTTGAGTAGGGAACTCTCGTCTTTGTCGCCCGAACTCCACCCACCGGCTATTGCGGGATTGTGTGTGCTAGTTAAATTTTGATCGTGCCCAACTCTTATTCATGTGCCAGATCTTACAGGAGACTTCCAACGGCGGAAGAATATATTTTGACCAATTCACTGTAGCCACAACAGAGTCTGAAGCGATGCAGATAATTTTTCGGACAGTTCGGACAGTAAGTGACAGGTGAGTGGCGAGTCAATAGAGTACCGAAGTGATGACGTCACAAAAAGCTATTTTTTCATTTTGACATTTTTTATACCATATCTCAAAGGAACATGGTGAAAAACATCCAGAGCCCAAATTTTATGGCAATTGGCTCATTGGGCCCCGAGATATGGCCGCATGAATACCTCCTTAGCCCCATTGAAGTCAGTGTTAAATTGGCCTGGTTCTAAACTGTTAAGAACCAGGCCAATTTACATGTACACTGACTTCAATGGGGCTAATATAGCCATACCTTGGGCCACCATGAACTGATTCCTGTTAAATTTGATGTGTGAACGTTTTCCATCATGCTCTACCTAAATATGGTCCTAAAAATACTGAAATACAAAAATCAAAATTTGATGACGTCACACTTCGGTACTCTATGTGCACGGACGTGCCAGTGGATGTGTGAAAGTTATGATTAATAATTTCATTATAATATTAGACTATTAAAAGTAGATCTACAAACTGTAGATCTAACAGTTAGACTAGAGGACTGTTATGCTTGTGGCGAGAGAAATATTAATTCCTGTGGCTGTGCCTGTGGAGTGTGGTTGATTGAGTTAATTTGCTGTCGCATGGCGACTCACTCTAGACCTACTCATGGATGCTACGTCTACGTCAGGACAATTAACTGTTAATGTGTTACGCCAAGCAAATAAGTGGTGGTTTATGCCTGGGCAATATCATGAAACAGGAAACCACCATTCACCCTTCACAATATTTACATGTAATAACACTTCATTTTGTCACACACACCGGTTTCTTCAGACTTCATTCCCCTTCCATAGACATAGTCTCTTCACGCAATTGTGAGTATTTCCTAAACCATGATAGTCCATAGCCGGCTTATGGGCTATATCGTGGTTGAGGAAACCACTCATTCGTTAGCACGCAAAAATAAAGTGCCGAGTCTATGGACGGGGAACGAGGAAACAAATGCGTGTAACGCAATGAAGCTAGTCGCACCCATGGACGCTAGATGGAGCTATCGCGCAAGTACACATCTAGTCAATGCGTGATTCGGCCCGCTATGCATGCACACACTTCCGATACCGCCTGTGTTAAGCGAATGATAAGTGAATGAATCTGAGATTTTTTCTTTCTGTGATTGGTCCCCGTTTATTAATGCCTGTGTTCATCGACCCGGGATGCCCTTTGCATCCCACCAAACCCAGGATTTTTTCCCTGAAGGAGCTAAGAAGTGGCGGTATGTATGCAATTTAAGCATTTTTATCGCTACTTACCTTGTTCTTGTATAGTTTGAGTGGTTGATTTAGTGAAATGTGTCAGAATCTTTGTATTTTATGGCAGTTGAGTTCGTTATATATCGATGCGTCATTGAATAACCGTGCCGCAGTGAATCGCCTATGCCTGTGAGAGGCATAGAAATGGGCTTGTCATGCAGTCAGCCCTTCGATTTTGGTGGGTTTTGACTATCTTTAGTACATGCCTAACATAGCAACGAAGAATATGTCAACGTATTTTTCAGCACATGATATGGACTATTTAGGCCTAGCCCTCATTTTTCACTATTTATGAGATTTTCAGGTATGTTTTGAGCCATCTATGTGATAATTGTAAAAATTAAGCATTATTTTAAGGCATGATTTGTGACTGTGAGTGTGAGTGCTGTTTTTATTTTTTTGTGGCAGTGGCTAATGAAGCGTTTCTGTGCGGAGTGAATGTGGTGGTTTCCTCAACCACGATAATGCCGGCTTATGTAACACTGCTGCCACCTTATAATGCTTAATATCTCTTTTAGACGTTAGACTCAAAAGAAAAGATCCACCCCAGCCCAGCGCACTATTGGTCAGCTCAGTTAGCATGGTTAGCCGAGTAGCTTAGCCTGGCTTCAGCGATAGGGGACGGAACGGGGGTAATGATACACACAGGTCACAGTGACACAATCATCGCAGAATGGAAAACGGAACCGACACCTGCTTCGAATAACAATTAAAGAGAATTAAATACAAGTGAAACCAAAAATAATAAAAGACTTACCTGCTCTGTTTTCGTTCTGTCCCCCATCTTGAAATAATCCGAGTGGCCGTTGTCACAGCTGGGACTTTCACTCGCGAATGGTCCAGCAGAAAATGAAGCAGAAAATTCACTGCTGCTGGTCGCCATTTTATTGAAGGTTTACGTGATCACGTGACGTGGTGTCGCAGAGTTCGTCAAATTGATTTTCTCGGCTAGCTAGCTAGCTCGCTAGCTCCGTCTATGGTTCCAGCATATCGGACCTTCGTAGTATAGTAGGCCCATAGTTCCAGATACATAGGCCTATAGGCCATTACAGCTTCACTGATCAACATACTATATAATAATAATGATCTACAATAAAATAAATAAAAATGTAACATAAGTCATGATTAGTTATAAATGTGAGACCTACTTTTTCACATCCTTCATATTTTCATCCCTCGTCCATCATCTTCACGAAAGTAAAATTAGGGGAAAAAATTGTAGGGCCACATTTTCAATTTAAATTCTAACTGTTCCAAATAGGCCTAATACACAGTTAGGAAAACAAATGTAGGGACACGTTTTTCAATTCAGAGAGAGAGAGAGAGAGAGAGAGAGAGAGAGAATTCTCATTATTAATTATGCTAATAAATATATCCTACAAAAATCTGGACAAAAACAAAGCATATTGAACTCATCAAAAGCTTCCCTGTATATGCTTTTAGAATCCCTTTCATTATACAGAGTCACACCACAAAACCACTGAATCCACACAAACAGATTCTTGGCCATTGGGGGAAATGTAAAATTTTGTTTGGTCTGTTATTGGGCTGCCGTCGGTCTCATTGGTGGGACTGAGGTAGGCCTATAGTTTAACATACAATTAATAAGTGCAAAGACACTCATGTCTGACTGGTTCTGCAGATCTCAAGTGACATTTGAATACAGAAATCTAAATATGCTACAAGGGCTGGTAGTATAGTCATGACATTGCCTTGTTTTAATGTTGGGCAAAGTTTATGCAACATCGAACACATACACAGATATGCTATAGGTAAATACCAATATGACATCATTGGTATTCAGTAGGTTTATTTGTTGGTGATTTCATATGCTTGAAAAAATAAGCATTTTCAATAAACAAAGACATTTTGCTTAACGAAAAGTCAATTTTGAAAAGACACAAGTCACAAAAGACATAAAACTAATCATATAAAAGTGGCAATAGTTTTAGCAGTCATTACAATACACATAAAAAAAAATGTGGGGCAATGCATGATTTGATAAATTAAAAAACAAAATGGAGGGGGGGTGCTTGAGCTCTCTTATGTAAGCACTGTTTTAAGGACCAGCTGGAAACATATATAACTACATACATATATATATTCTCTCATTATTTCTTAGTTGTTTCTCACAAGAGAGAATTGGGACTGCATTGTCCAGTTGGCATCCTACTACATGTTACATTATACACACCCTCATATTCAAAGAAACACATTGAACATATTCAATGAAAGCTAGTCGCACTATGCTCAAATATGTGAACCTGGGGTGGTATTCTGAGATTTATTTTATCTTGATTTCAGTGAAAAGATTTTAATTGTCATAACAAATTTAAATTACAACATTTCAGTGGTGTTTGCGCAGATGAATTCCACGTACGCAGCCACTTTTGCGCAGTCACTTTTGCGCAGTCATTAACCAATGATGCGCCATAAGCGTACATTTTGTAATGACAATTAAAATTATTTCACTAAAATCAAGATAAAATAAATCTCAGAATACCACCCCTGAATTTCATTCCCAAAGTCCTTTGTAGCCACACAAAACATTTCATACATTCATATCAGCAACCTTTCAACACAGAACTACATAACTGTAGCATCACTGACGATTGGTGAATACCCTCTCTACTGCATCGCAAGGGTTTGTTACAGCCTGCAACCATCCATCCAGGCTAGACTTCACTCTCTGACACCTGGGGAGCGTTTCATCAAGCGTTTTGTCAGTGATTTGTACTGACAACTGTTATAAGCTACTGAAATCCTTGCATCTGATTGGCTGAGAGCAAATTTGTCAGCAAAAATCACTGACAAAACGCTTGATGAAACACTCCCCTGATTCGCTGCACTCCCAGTTCTCAGTTTATTAGGGAAGAAAGGAATTTTCCATGATTCTGACTTTGGTCGAGCCAATCTTCACATAATAAGATCTCTTTACACGCTGTCTTCATTCTTCCTGTTTCTCTTGTCTAATGACCAACTTAAACAGTGCAACTGTTTTCAATAAAGCAGTTCATCGCCAAGCACAGGAATTCAAGAAGTCTCTGTTTATATGGTTTACAAAAAGGACAAATTAACCTTTTCTCCCAACTTAGTGCCTGAAAATCTAATAGTATATCGCTATGTATTAACTGTGGAATCAAGGTTAAAGTCGATATCATGATTAGTGATTGCTATTAGGCAGATATTTGCACTATAATTCAAATGAAACATTATCATTATCATTATACCGACAGATAACTTTACTGGTTAAAGTTGGTCTGCTATATAACAAAAAGGAATTAATGGCTCCAAATTCCAAATGAATCATCATTATACTGACAGATCATAACTTTACTGGTTTGTTGTCTGCTGTAACAAAAAGGGATTAATGCCTCCAATTTCATTGTAACAAGTACTAAAGTGATTTGGTAACTTTGTAGAGGCTTGATAAAATCTGAGCTGCCTGGCCTTACATGCTATCAGTGTATGTAATATGGTGTAAAAATGAAGCCCAGGGGGGGAAAAAGCACTTCAAAATCATCATATCCTTCACAAAAGTAAACATATGCAAGTGACCGGAAATGCCAGACTCATTTTCCCCCATAGACTCAGTGTTAGACTAAAGCGTATGGCCGTACGCTTTCGTATATAGAGAGTATTCAGTCATAGATATCTTAATAACAGCATTATATATTTGAAAACCTTTCTATGCCTGGCTATTTCTTTATCCTTCTGAACATCATTATACAAGACAGATATCAAGATTCAACAATTTATTAAATCAAGCCTCCACAAAGTTACAGAATCCCTTTAAGTTAGTCCTTATATGCACTAGTTTATGAGAACCAGATTTAGCAGATTGACAAACAGATAACTCTGGTACGACAGTACATAGGAGAGACAAACAAATGATTTTAAATATTCAAAAAAGTATAAGAAAGAAACTGAACAACTTGTTTTCAATAATTCATCTTTTTAATTGGCAATGACCACTGACTTCTTTTGCACAGATGGCTAGAGGCCCAAAACATCTTCAAGAATCTTCGTCAATTAATTTCAAGTTTCCCTTGAATACAAGTCTGTGAAACAACTCTCTTCTCTTTACACACACTCATATTTCTCTCAATTCCTGAACAAGAACAATAAATCCATTTAACACATTAAACTGTTTCTCACATAATACAATCGCATCAGGAAATATGTCGAGAACAAAATATGATATGATGCAATATAGTTATTGCTTCAAATGCATACATCATTCCTAAGTTGTAATCAAATATTAGTTTGTTTTAAATCTCGTTTCATAGCAAGAGTTTAAACTTTTTTTTTACATAACAAAAGAAATTAAGTCTTTCCAGGCTCTCATACCGACAAATCAGTAATCATATGATATCAATCACAAGACTTTAGAAGTATTTCAAATCATCTCAGAATAACTGAATATCTCATCTATTCCTGGTAGAAATATACAATTCATAGTTGACAAATTATCTATTATACAAAGACATATCTAATTGTTCTCAACAATAAGTATGACTGATAAGCACTAAACCATTAGAGAAATACTGGTATACAGAACTCATAATTTGAACATCGTGAAAAAAACCTCTTCTCTTCAACGTTGTCAGAACCTATAGTTTCATCGACTACATATATTTCATGTTATAGATAATTTTTCATATTGGATGTTGCTTACAACATAGCATAGTCAGAGAAAGTGGTACAGAGAAATAAAAACATGCAATGTAAGTCATCAAAACCGCACTACTGGCAACACTAGAGCTCAACTGGCAACTTTATTTAAACAGAAGTGCTTTAAAAAGACCCAATATTTGTACTGGCCTAATGTTTCTACATGTATAATGTTTACAACTCTTTTACTTTGTTCTAACAAAATCTTATCATACAGGGCCCTGATCAGATAAGAAACAAAAGAAATACATGTACATGTCGCCTTATGCTCTCTATGATTTAAACACGCTTAATATTCCTCAGACAAACTTCATGTGCCTTTGTGATGGTTATATTCTAATGAGACTGTGTCAAAGCAGCAATTATGATGGAAACCAAACAATTTTGCAGCCTTGAATTGTGGTGGATGGATATGCTTCATACTTTATCCACAGACATGCAGTTACTTGTTGAAGAAGTAGTCTATGCGCAAGAGTATACGAGATGCAGTTTTGGTTTTGATTCTCGCCTTTTTTTCTAACAGATAAAGAAGGATCCAAAAACTTAAACGTTATTTGAGAAGTGTTGCATCTATGAAAATCCTGAAGGGATTACAATACTTTAATGAAATCATGCACATCAGCAAGTCATAGATGTTAAGGTTTCGATGAGAAAAGTAGGTTGTGTTACAATTAAAATGAACTTGAACTAGACAGCCAGTGTAAAACTAGGAAGAAATCAGCAGCTAACATATAGATTAATTTCCTTATATATTATCTAGTTACTGGCAGGAACCGTACAGTCAAACAATAGCTCTTTACTTTACGTATTCATCACTTTACATGCATAGTCAACACCTTTGCAAACTGCATCATCTCATATGACACAAGTTTGGTGAGATTAACGGAAGCACCTTTAGGATTCCTAGTCTACAGACCCTGCTTGATGCTATCTAGCTTTCTATAACAACACCTTCAAACTGTTTCCAAGTTAATACCTCATAACTTGTTACGAACAGATCTATATAAAAGCTTGATCTCAGGTTATATCCCTAATCTCATTTATATTTAAAAAATAAACAGGAGACTTCAGTGGATATGCAAGAGGCAAGCCTCAGACAGCATAAATACATACCAAACTAAAACCATAAACATGTCTAACTACCATGTTCACTATGCAATACACGCAATATTTGTCACTGTCAAGTTGTATCAGTTATGACTGAAAAAAAAATCAACTGTAAAAGCTCTTTCGCAAGCATTCAGTAAGGGACTGAATATGATTCACTTTAAGTACAAATAATGCTGCCATTAACAGCAAGTATATTGTTGGTTGTATGAATTCATGAACTTTAAATAGATCCAACTAAATGGCCATATCAGCCTATATGTAGGTATGTAGTATATCAGGTATAAAATGCAAAGATATGAAAGATATATGGACATACTTGTGGTTCTTATGACATCCCCTACCAAAATCTAAAATTTTATTAATATTCACCAAAATCTAAACTTTTATTAATATTTTCCTTCCATTCTATATCAAAAGGTAAACAACACTGCAGTCTCTGGGTTTAAGTTCTCTTTTTCACATGAAGGGAATTCTTCCCATAGTTTTACAAGTCATTTCACCAGAAACTCAGGAAGGTCGCAGTTACTATCGTCATTTTCTCCAGCCAACATCTCTGAGGATTCTAGGCAAGCCCAAATCCTTCAGTGCACTCTTCAATGGCCAGGAGTAGCATTCGGCGAAGCTTGTCATATGTTTCATAGGCTGGCAAGTCTAACTGGTTGAAGCTGGACAAGAAAAAGGAGAATATATTGAAGGTGTCAAGGAATATTTAACAAAACATTACAAATGGGTAGTAAGGTTAGTGTATTTCCAGGTTAATACAAAATAAAAGACATTTGGGTACTGGTCAGATTGAAAAAAAATTTGAGGTAGTAATTCCCAACAATTATGTTCATTTTCTTTAAAGGGAAAAAGTAAATGAATTGGGTAGCTTATCGAAACGCAGTGGCGCATAAAGATGCGGGAAAGATGAAAAGAGGACAATTGCTAGTTTTGTCTGTGTTTCTAAAATTAGAATCAGACAAATCTGTACAAAAGTTTTCATATCATTTTGCTTCAAAGTGTTAAAAGAGGTAAATACTAATTCTATATATATATCTTAATATTTTGGTTGTGCCTCTATGGCGTTTTTACGCGCCTTGTTTCGCTAAGCTACCAATAAAATATTGGACCATCATAACAAAGTACATGGAAAATCTTATCCAATGTTTAGGTGATCTTCCTCATGTGATCATAACATAAATTTTGAGCTAGTAACATTATTTTTAAGAGCATGATATGAATACATTAATATTCATGTTTATGGGATGATGTATTTCAAATTTAACCCCCCCCCCTGAGATATCATCACAGTCATATGGGGTGTTGCAAGAAAGTTGCAATCGATTGCAAATTGTAAAGCAAATTAGAACAACCATTCTGAATGGTTCAGGGTCTGCCCATTCAAGAAGATGCGCTTGCAACAATGATTTTGATTGGTCAGTACCGATCAGCTGCAACTTGCAATCAATCGCAACTTTCTTGCAACACCCCAATAGACACTTAAAATACCCTACTCAGCACTTACCATGTATGGGCAGTTGGCAGTCTGTCTGTAGACCTGTCATCACGATGGATCTGGAACTTCTGTGGTCCATTCATGCCTTCCAGCGATGCAAACCCTTGGAGAGGCACCTTGGATGTTCCAGTCACAAACTGAACAAACTTCGCCCTTGTGGCTTGATCAAAGGAGCGTAGTCCTCTCCAGAACCACTGGATCTAAGGTCAAAAGCAAATAATGTACCATTTGTTAATTCAATTTGGGAGTTGATTTACCTTGATTATGGAATTATTGTGATTTCTGTAACATCCCAGTGTTTTTTATGAGTGAGGTGGCCATAAAATTGATGTAACACATCTTTGTTGACACACACTAATCTCTGGTACCTATCACAAATAATATATATGTATTAGCATATCTAACGATTGTTCAAAGAAAACCTGTATGATTATTCTAGTAAACTTTACTCTATTTACTATCATCCCGGTTTAAAAGTTTTAAATCCATAATGCAAAGAAAAATATCCTAGGAGTGGAAATTGCCACATACAATGTAAAAGCATGATTAGCAGCACAAACACTAGAATTAATAAGTTACCTGAAGAGAGTTGCTCTGATACTTGTGGTACTCTGTGTTGGCTTTGAGGTCATCAACGTCAATAGTAGGCAGCCCTGCAATCAGAAGTTCAAGCTCCTGTTCATTGAAGATACCAATGAGCTTCTTGGGGATGATGTCATAGAAGCCTTCCAAGAAGCTATCAATCTGCTTGCGGATGGCTCCAGTCATCTTCATCTGGCACACAAGGTGAACGTACTCGTGTTTGTTCTCCTCAGTCACAGTCAGGTTGCTACCATTTGGTTTCAGGTCTCGTGCTTCTGTCACTCCAAACTCTTCAATCTGTCAAGTATAATTCAATTCACATTGTAGTATTGATCATGTAAACACAATAATGATAATCATAAGATGATAAAGATTGCAAAATCTATTTTAATACATTTTTTAAAGTTGATTTTATAAATACTAGCTGAGCACAAATATTTTGTTTAGGTGATTAGTTCCCTTTAATTTGTCGACATCAAAATGCAATACAGCACCAGAAGTGCATCCAGGTCCACAAGTAGTAATCATGCCTTGGGTTATTTGAGTTAGACTGTTTACTTAAGTGGGCTTCAGGAAAAGGTTACATAATCACAACCTGCAATTTTTGCATTTGCTATTGCAATTCACATCAAAATTTTATTTATTTCATTGTTTTGCATATTAATTTGCACCATGACTCTCTTTGAGTTTACCAGAGCTCTATTGCAGCTGTCTAGTGATAAATCATTCTCTCATTTTATTTATTACTTTTTCTTTTTCTACCATCAACAGGATAATATTGGAAAAATGACCATTCTATGTTTGTTGTAGGAAGACGAAAATACCTCAGTACTGAAGGTGAGATCATAACCAAGGTCTGAGACAGTATGCTCCAACAGAAATACAAGTCCTTGGTAGAAAGCATAGTCCTCACTCTCCATGTCTGTGTATCTGGGGAAATTAAATTGGAAGACAATGAAATTGGAGTAAAATTATGCAATTCAAAACATTAACCATAGTCAATAACCACTTTGTATTATTAAATGGGCAAACATCTTCATATTTTCATTAGATCACTGGATTTGTTTATCAGTTTGCCCAATATTATGCTTAAAAGAGACAAGAAAAAAAAACCAATTGATTTTATGGGCAGAAATATTTTAGGTTTAAAAAAGTTGAAATATTTTTTTACATAATGCAGTTACGTTATATTTATATGAAATGCTGTTTCCTGAGTCAGAGTGATGTAGTTAAAGAGTTTGCAGGTGGTAAATCCTGATAGATACATGCCACATACACGATACACGATACAAGATAAATAGAGCAAGCAATGGAAACTTACTTGACTGGTTTCCCAAGGATGTGCTTGTAGAAGGAGCGGGAGAAGTAACACTCCAGAAGCTTGTTGTCATAGATGGCTTTGGCAATGATGCGGCCTACAAACTTGAAGTAGCTAAGATGGTTAGAGTTGCAGTGGGAAGATGGGTTGGGGATGTAAGTTACTCGGTCTCCAGGAGAGGTACGGAACAGGGCATACATCTGGTTGAAGATCTCCCTGTAAAGCAGGAATACCATTAGAGATTGAAACAAAAACTTGGAATGCGCATATCAAAAGTAAATATCTCCATGCTCTAAGCATATTGATGTCCTAGATAATCAGCGATAACTGCTATATCAGTGTTTTTCACAGATTCTCTAGAAGAGAACAAATCGAAAAGGGATTCTAGTTGGTAATCATATATGTTGGGACAATATATAAAGCCTACAATGGTCTTCAAAAGCCAGACACAGGGATGTTGTCAGGGCCTGAAAACTGGCATTCCTAGTTGAATGAGAAGACTCACTTGGAGATGATGAGATACCACTCCCTGAGCAGTCCTCCTGCATCCTGGCCTTCTTCTCCCTCAAAGACCACATAGAAGCGGTTCTTCCACTGCTCAGGGGTACGACGATGCAGTTCACGATAAGAGTCCTCAAACACATGCTCCCTCCTGACATGAATAGCCATATCTTCTCTTCGCATGCCTTCATCACCTCGCTCCATCTCCTGGCGGAAGTAGCGTCTCTTGACGTCGAAGTCAAGGATGCGTACGTGGTTGACGAGGACAGAGAAAGGCCCCTCAGAGAGATGGATGGTAGACTGGCGAAGGATTTGGTTCAGCACATTACGATGTTTCTCTGTGAGGTATGAAATTACATAAAATGTTTTTTATAATGCACGAAATTAAACACAAGTCTGAATAAGATGGTATTAATCAACATATTTTGCAAAATACATCTTTTTACATTTCCACTCTTTTTCTGTCACACTTTTATCACTCGTTTTTGCTAATACCGTATTCGCCGGCGGAAAGGCCGCACTATTTTCACTCCAAATATTATCCCAAAGTCGGGGTGCGGCCTATGGGCCGCAACAGAGAAAAATAAACTGCCTCCAAAATCCCCACACGTATTGGAATGGACGGGACCAACGTTAGATCTAACACTACACTACAGTAGGCCCCCTAAGCCTGTGCTCTATCTCCAACGATGTAGATCTACTTATCTTTCAAGTACTGAAATATTTTCAGTAATAAATATAATTCAGAACTAATAACTACATATCTTATCAATATAGTTACAAACACGGCCTCGTTGGTCTTCCGAGGCTGACAAAGCACTCGTACGAAGCTCTCTATTGACGCTGATTGAGCTCTAGTAAAGTGCTGAAATCAGCCACCCCGCCCGGTAGATGTTTTCTGTGCTATGGGACGCCAAGTGTGCCCTGACTGCTTCTGTTACAAAATCACCCTGCAATTTTACTTTTGTAACAAAATCAAAAGTGGGGATGGATTTTGTAACAAAATCATTAGTGTGGATTGATTTTATAACAAAATCACCAGTGGGGATTGATTTTATAACAAAATCATTGATTTTGTAACAAAAGCAGACAGGGTACACTTGGCGCCCCATAGTAGGGGCTTTGTAAGTTTTAATTTGTCTTTTGAGCACACCCTTTGTATGTGTTGAGATCAATGGCACCCCCTCAACCTCCGCACTATTTCAGTGCGGTTGTATCCTTGCCGGATCCTTCACGGAGATGTATGTATTTTGTATGGAGAACGGACATTATCGCAGAGGATTTTTCATAGCGCATGTGACGTGCGCGTTACCCTGCATTGTAAGCATAGACCACTGACCTCTACCACAAACCACATCGCTCTCGGAAGAGTAACATGGCTTCAAGTGCTCGCACGCGCGGGAATGGGCGATGATCCGTCCAGGTGGTAGAGGTCAGTGGCATAGACATTGTAAGTCGTGGCAAAGAGCTTAAAAGCTAAGATAGGGCATCCCCAAAATTTTATGTAACGTAAGTGGCCTCATATGGGGAAGGCCAAGGGCGCCCTTCCCTTGGCCGTTACATCGGACCCTTTACACAATCGGGAGAGTGTCCTATCTTTCTTTTCACGATCTTTGGTCATGGCAAGCCCATGTTTCAGCTTGCAAATCGTCGTGACGACGTTTTCAATTTCCTCTTCGAAACCATCATGCTGTATTATGTATTTTTCTGTCTTTGGATGTCACATAGGGAACCTTTGATGGAATATGCACCTATGTAAGATATCTCTTCACGGTTTTTTAGAGTGGTGGAAACATTTCCTTTCCAATTTCATTTGTGATTGTGCCTCAATTTGCGAGTTGCATTCACGGTTGATAGTCCTATTTGTTGTCAAATTTTTACTAGGTCTAGGAGACGGCATGTACCGTATACTTACCGGTAGTCTACAAAGATGTATGTGTTTGCGAGTAGTACTAGCGGCTTCGTCAGATTCTCTTCAACTAAAGTTCAACTTTTTAAATTCTTAATGACATAAAGCAAAGACATCTAGGAATAATCGTCTTCAAATAGCCAATACAATAAAAAGTTTGGCCCTTGTTTTTTCGTTGTATGATATTTGGGGAGGGGGGCAAAATTTCTTATGCTTGTGATTTTCCTCATATTTTTTTTTTCTTCAAATGAGTTGTCAAAGTTGGGGTGCGGCCTATCCGACGCTGCGGCCTATCGGCCGGCGAATACGGTAAGTGCATTTCAATAATGAGTTTGAAACTATCCATTTGTGAGTTTTGTTAAGACAAATAATGCCTATGTGATTAATTTCTTACCTGCAAACCTCAAGAACTTCTGTGTATCACTAGGCATATTAGGAGTTACGATGGAAGTGACCGAGCTCTCCCTGGCAAAGAACCCTGCTGGGACGATCCCTGATGCTGGGGTACTTGGCATGGGCGAGACAGGACCCATGTCCGAGGCACTACTGGTCAGCCCTTCTCTGTGAAGAGCTTGTGAGGAGGAAGAGGCAGAGGGCTGGGATGATTCGGTAGCAACATTTGACGACTTGCTGGCATCCTTGTCAGAAGCATGAACGAGGAAGAAGGCTTCTACAGCAGGCTGGAGGACAAGCACTGCATGGGTGTCTGGTGTGAGGGAGAGCTCTGTAAGACAGGTGCTTAGGGTTTCCCACAGTTCCTCGAGGCCTAGGAGGTCACTCAGCTGTGGACCATCATCATCATCCTGTTGAAGATATAAATTCCATATTACAAAATCCCATACAGTAAAAGGTTGAAACTGCTATCTATTGCAAATAAATAACCATATTTGTGTTTCAGTATTTAATACAAACCCACTAAACCCTACATCAAACATCCTTTATTTGACAAGTTCTTCTATGAGAATGTGTATGAGCATGATTAATTTTAGTGACTGTTGTTATCTAACCTCCTGTTTCTGACTGGACTGTGTGCTGGATGATGCTTGCCGCTCCAGTTGCCTTGCTCCCACCCCTTCTGGCAGTTGAACAACAGAGTCTACCTCCATGGGTGTTTCTGTAGGTGCAGAGGGAGTGCGTCCAGTATTTACCACCTCTCCAGTGTCAGTGACGGTAGATGAGGAAACGGGTGGGGGCTGTTCTGTGACTGGTGTGGTGTTGGCTGTGCCTGATGGTGTGCTGGCAGCTGAGCTTGTCTCTGCACCAGAAGCCTAATGTGCATGACAAAGTAAAAAAATTAATTATAAACTCAACGAAACAGGAAATGGCCTTTTAAAGTTACTATTCACTTCAGATACTACATATCATTTATTACATTCATTTGAAAACATAATTTTTCCTTATTTCTTGTATATTTATATTCCATTCAAAAAGATATTTAGAATCTAAGGAGTTTTCATATAAAGCAAGACAACAACATCCATCAGCTATCTCAATATCAAAAGTGAAATTATCTGAATATTCCAGAAAAAACTCCACCTTTAGTCCTTCAGAGATAGGGAGAGAAGAAGAATGAGAGAGAGAGAGAAAGTGAAAGTGAGAGAGAAATAGAGAAGAAGAGGAAGAGAAAGAAAGACAGACGAGCTTACCCCTTGTGATGTCTGACTGTTCTGTCTATCAGTCTGTCTACTACTGGCTGGGACTGTGCTACGTCTACTCATCATCTGCATCAGCTCTGTAGCATTGGTTTCCAGGGCAGCCACAGCAGCAGCAATATTAGGACCACCCACTATACAGAAGACACAACCAATTCATTATGATGGCATGAGCAACATCAATGAAATGACTTAAAGTAATGCAGATGATATGCAGGAATTAAATTAGGACCACCCACTGTATAGAAGGAACAAAAGATTCATTATATGGTATGAGCAAACTAAAACTAGAAATATCACTGAAGATGATTAATACCCCCGCCCCGTGACAACAGCCTTTCTTGACTTTTGGTCGAAAACTGAGGAAGTAGTTCGATCCGCAAGATTTTTCCCTGATTTACTGCCATAGATATGCCGTTTCCATGGCAACGCAGCTTCCGACACATCAAACAAATATGTTGTACACATCTTCCCAGTAAGACCAATGTGTGTACCAAATTTCATGACTTTCGGTCAAAAACTGAGGAAGTAGTTCGATCCGCAAGATGTTTCCTTGATTTTCTGCCATAAATATGCCGTTACCATGGCAACGCAGATTCCGACTCATCCGAAAAATATGTCTTGCACATCTTCCCACCAAGACCAATGTGTGTACCAAATTTCATGACTTTCGGTCAAAAACTGTGGAAGTAGTTCGATCCGCAAGCTGTTTTCCTTGATTTTCTGCCATAAATATGCCGTTACCATGGCAACGCAGATTCCAACTCATCCGAAAAATATGTCTTGCACATCTTCCCACCAAGACCAATGTGTGTACCAAATTTCATGACTTTCGGTCAAAAACTGAGGAAGTAGTTCGATCCGCAAGCTGTTTTCCTTGATTTTCTGCCATAAATATGCCGTTACCATGGCAACGCAGATTCCGACTCATCCGAAAAATATGTCTTGCACATCTTCCCACCAAGACCAATGTGTGTACCAAATTTCATGACTTTCGGTCAAAAACTGAGGAAGTAGTTCGATCCGCAATATTTGCAACGGACCGCCTGACCGACCGCCCGCCCGCCCGCCCGACCGCCCGCCCGACCGCCCAACCATCGACTGATTCCAGTATACCCCCTTCAAACTTCGTTTGGCGGGGGTATAATTACTTTTAATTCTATATTGGTAAGTCATATTTAATGTGGGGTATTTTTCATCACAGTAACACAGATGTCACAAAGGACTGAAGTTAATTCTCACACCATGTTCTCATCAAACTAAAAATATTATTGTCAAGGTAAACATTTCCTCAGTTGAGTGTGTATGATGTAATGATCATCAAATTGTCTCATAATAGTTTTCATATAGGTTCAGTAAGATAAAAGCTTCCCTTTGAACAGGTTCTACAACCTCACATAGCTTGACTGATTGATTGATACTTACATCTCTGAATATCAGCCACCCGCTTGGCCTTCTTGGCAACCTCCCGCAGCTGGATGATGACCTTCAGCATCCTCAGCAGGAAGTTCTGGTTTGAAGTCTTGCCGGTAAAAAGCCCCATGGACTGCAACCGAAGCTCAAAGCCTGATCTCTTTGTACCTGTGGTAGGGGCATTAATGACGATACTCGTGCTGGGGTTGTAGCGGTCTGCGATGTAGCCCTGAGAGGCTGTCGCAGACGAGGAGGCACCAGAGGCTGAGTTGGTATTGCTGTCCTCTAATTCATCAGGGGATGTGTCTGTCTGGAGCTGTCTTGCTCGGTACTCCTGGACCTCACGGAAGAGCTTCATGATGTCTCTGTGGTTGGTAAGAGTAACGTTAATATAGATTAAACTGTAAATATTATCACATTGTGTGCAATTGTCTAAATCAGTCAAATAATATCTACTCCATTGTTTATTCTCTGCTTACTTTTCATAAACAATTTTACCCCTTCTGTGTCACTTGATTTACTTTGAAATAATTTTTAAAAAAGTCTAGTCAATTTTGTAATTGTACTATATGCCTTATTATTTTACTGGCCATATTATACATCTTGTCAGTAGAAAAATATAAATAAATGCATGCAACAAAAAATTGTTCTTTGTCTTCAGATACAGTACAACCTGAACCTTTTGTGGCATGATAACCAAAAGCATGGATAAGGTTAAGACAAAATTTTTAATGGAGTAGAAAAATTTATCAAAGCAGGGAAGGTGTTTAGCATCATATGCACAAAAGGTAATGATAAATGCAGGAATAAACATCATCCTTACCTGCAAAGCGTCTGACCAAGTTCTTGTGCTCCTCTAAGTAAGAGTCTAAGGACAGCTTCCCTAGTGGTAGCATGACCCCTAGATAACTGCATTAACATGGTAGTAGCATCCTCTAGACCATCTTCAGAACATGTATGTGCTGTTAGAACCTAAGTAGCAAAAGATGAAAACGAATGAGTGATGTTCACATAATCTACAAGGCAGGGCAATTATTTACAGAAAAACTTTGAAAAATGTTTTTTATATAGCGCAATTCAACACAGAATTGGTTCTCAAAGCGCTTTACAAACAAAAGTATGGTACATATTTAGATTAATCTTTAATAAAGACCTAATCTAATAAAAACATTCAGATAGGAGGTCTGATTTAGATAACAAACCAATTACAATTACATACAAAAGAACAAGCTGTAAATGTTGATTATTGACATACAATTGTGCAATGCACTTATAAAATGACTAATAGTTGTAAGTTGTACGAAATAGGTGGGTTTTCAGATGGTTTTGATTAAAGTTCAGGACTAGTTTGAGATCTGAGTGACTGAAGGTGGGTGTTCCATAGGACTGGGCCTGCATATGCAAAAGTCCTTTCACTGTAGCTTTTGGCCCTTCTTGAGCTCACCTGGAGCAGATAAATATGCTTTCAAACTCCTGAAGAAAGCACTGATTTTTTTAAAAATCTTGTTTAAAAGGATAGCAAATTTACACTGAAGATGAATTCAACACAAGGGAGAAAATTCATAAACTTAGAAATCAACTTTTCATTTAATCTGAAGGGATTATGTATGGACTTAGGAAGTCACATTAATGACTTATTATTATCACTGAAAGAAATATAGTATCAAGTGGCTAGTATACAAGAAAAACACATACCTCAACAGCTAATTGCAGTAGGTTTTCATCTACCAGAGTTTTCTCAGGGACTGAAGGTTCTGTCTTACTGCTTAATGACTCCTCTTCAGGAACGCTCTGTGTGCCTGGAATCTCTGAAAATTAAGTAAAATCACAAACATGTATCATCACATCTCTAGTCTAATGTCACCTGTGCTCCCGTCATGAAGTACCTACCTCTAAAAAAGTATTCTAATACATTAAATCAGAGTTTCAGGTCCCAATGTTTCCAACTTTCAAAGAGATTCAAGAGGACCAGTAGAAGACATAGTCAATGACTTATAAATTAAAGAGTTTAGCATTCAACAGTAATCCAAGAAAGGAAAATAAAAGCAAAAAGAAGAAGCATATTATCAATACGAGTAATTATGCTTCTTTGCCGATGAGCCATGGTATTTCCAACTTTGATCTGATTCCATTTTCAATTAATAAAACAGAATTCATCAGTTTCACATGTAAAATCACAGCAAAGCTTTAAGGATGTATAAACCATCAAGCTTGCACAATATACT
Organism: Heliocidaris erythrogramma; assembly: GCA_025617745.1. NCBI lineage: Eukaryota > Metazoa > Echinodermata > Echinoidea > Camarodonta > Echinometridae > Heliocidaris > Heliocidaris erythrogramma. Next base: position 12,697,293 of record CM046853.1, on the reverse strand, counting down.
TGGCAGATGTTTTGTTCCTAGATTTAATGTTTAGAAGAATATTCAATCAATTTAGTATAATAGGGTTAGTAATCCTACAGCTGATGACGATATGAACAACCTTTGTACCTGTAAATTCGGTTTAAATGTGAGGTAAACCTACCTTGTGTGGCAGTATCCATAGGACTGCCCACTGGTGGAGTGACAGCCGAACTACTGGTGTCTTCACTGGCTTGTCCTCTGCTCGACTGATCACCACAAGAGGGTGCTGCTACAGCCAAGATGGACGAGGATCGGTTTGATGAGCTTCGTACTGCATCTGACAGGTATGGGTTGGGTCTCCGTAAGACACCAGACTACAAAAAAGATAAGAAATGTTTGATGTTAATCTTAGGATAAGGAAGTTTTATTGTCAAAGGAACAAAATAATGGTACAATTTAATTTACGAGACACTCAATTTTATGATACAAGAACAGTTGGAAAAGAAGAAAGGGGGGGATAGAGCATTTCTCCCTATTCACAAGATGGAATCAACTTTGAATTCTATCAACAGTTTCAACTATCTGTGCTGTAACTCCTGTGAAGCAAAGCCCCACATTCACAAAAAACTTTATTTTTCAAATATTTAATGGCAAACTTGTAAAATCTGCTTAATATGAGAGTTAGTTAGAATACAGCAAAGCATGCTCATGTATTTAACTTCAATTGTATCTTATTTTCTATATCAAATGACAATATATAGAGTAAATGTTTTACTCCTTCCTCAACCAAATATTATTTAATGCATTGTACTTACCTGCAGACTGCTGCTCTTGTCCTTGTCCCCATCTGGTAAGGAGCTGGTTACCATCGACAACAGATGTAGGAGCTTGTCTGTCAAAGCTGTACTACGCTTCACTACAGGATGTGACAGCATGGCCATTAGTTTGGAAAGAGCTGAATTGCTAGTGTCTGGGTCCTGGCCTTCCTTTGCTGCGGGAACCGTTGAAGGGCGAGAAGTTACTTTGCCTTTTCTCCCTTGACTGGTGTTGTCCAGTCGTACTAGAAGGTCCCAAAAGTCCAATTCTACTTTGTTACTGGCCTTGGAATCACCCTGACTTCCACTTGTCTTTGCATCTTCACCAGTCTCTTGACTCGACGTGAGCGTTGCCTTGCGTTCATTGTTGCTTGAGGCACTACTACTTGTACTTGATAAACCTGGAATCCCTGAAAAGTCTTTGAGAGAGTCTTTCTTGCTCGATATGGGAATAAATTGGTATGGAAACTCCTTTGCTAAAGCAAGTAGAGCGTCCATGACATGTCTGCACACCATTGGTGCTACCTGTGGATGTATGCATACTAGAGATCCTTGCTTGTCAGAGCTCTTTTTGCTGGATCTTTGCACCTTGAAGACACTAGCACGGCATCCTAAGGCAGCATCCATGCTAATAGAGAGCCAGGAAGGCTGCTGATAAGCCTTGCCTGAACCAGAGTCCATCTTTTGCAGGGGCATCATCGTTTCCATATCTGCACTTCCTGCTTTACCGTCACCTTGTGTCTTACAGGCCTTGGTGCGCTCCATGATGCTGAGCAAAGCCTGAAGGATCCACTGCCTTGTGGGCTGATGGAAGCTGAGGTTACGAAGAACTCGTAGCAGACGAACCAGGTTAAGCTTAGGTTCATTGACAAAGAGCAGTACAAGAAGGCAGGTCAGAGCCTCCAGATCCACCAGCTGTCTGCCCTGGTTTTGAGTGATGGAACTAAACACACCTTGCTGTCTGGAGTGACTACTGCCTCGATTAGAACCGCTACCACCCCAGCCCCAAGACTGGCCTGTTTGACGGGGTACAGATAGACGATAATAGTTCATTCCATGCCCTAATCGACCTTGCAAACCTGTATCAAGAAGTAAAAAACTCGCTTAATAAGATATTAAAACCTACATAAAACTATGACAGTGTATCATCTGAACATAATTGTATTACAAGGGTATCAAATAATACCCCTACGAAATGCACTTGCAAAATTTGTACAATAATAATTCAAAGCACGCAAAAAATGATAAGAAACAGAATTTACATTTTCCTAGAATGAATGCATACTTCTGCTTTTTCAGGCAACCCTGAATATCAATTCCCTGAATCTCAATTCCTTTAATCATGATCCCTAGTAATGGGTCTCATGCAGATTTTAGTTTGGTGTTGGTTGGGAATGTAATGTCAGGATGGACTGGTGTCCCACCATGGTAGCTTGATGGGACAACCTACTAGTCCGCTTCCCTGTAAAGCACCTGAATAGCGGAGGATAGCACTCAGCATACCAGTCTCCCTCAGCAGTCGATCCTGCATGAGCTGACGGTGTCTCAGGACACGATCCAGTCGGAGTGCCTGGGCTTCAGCAGCTATGTCTGCAGGTAGCACAGCCAGCACACTGTCATCCATATCTGCCAGAACAGTCTGACGAAGTCCAGGGGGCAGGTTCTGAATGAAGGCCGCAGGGTCCACTGGTTCAGCGGGTACAATGGGGGCAGACGTACTACTCTGGGCAGCCAGGGTGTGGCGTTGTTGCTCAGCCCGTTCTTGTGCAAGCACCTACGAAGAAAAGATAACAAAATACAGATAAACAGAATATAATTTGCTGTCTATATTTACACTGAAAATTTGGCATGGCTTAATGATTTCCTAATACTAACATTACACATTGTAATCATTGTACAAGCACGATTAAAAAGATCTTTCTGTCTGTCTGCTTTTATACAACCATTTGATTGTTTCTCTCTCTCTTTCTATAATAAATACTTTACAGAAAATATCTCATGAATTGCTTCATGCTCTATATATTGTCAGCTTCAAGTCATGTCAACTACTTCAAATATCATCATCGATGATATTAATATTCGTTGTGGTTACAATCATCAAAATTATTATTCCCTTTCCATCTACTGTCAAAAATATAATTAAGAATATGGACAAAAATAACCTGTTTAGAAATAGCTTTATAGAGGTTCTTACCTCTTCTTGTATATGTGGTGGCAGAGCAGCTAAGAACTCAGGGTTCACCTGACTCAGAGAGCTCGTAGCAGGATCACTTGGAGCTGAGGGTGGGGTAGCTGCTGCTTGAGAAACAGTCGGATGAGGGGCATTGCGTATACCTAGGTGCTCTTGGAGGACTTCTTGCCGGATGTTCTCTGGTAGAGCAGCAAGGAATGATGGATCTACACCCTCAGGGAGAGAGACACCTGTGATTGATGAGGAGGTATCATACACAATTGACAAAGAGTGCGCACAATGTAATACACTTTCGTTTATTTATATTTCCCATTCAGAGTGACACTAAGCCAAGGTAATATCTGGGGTAAATTGATAGTGGTCCATCATTGAAAAACATTCTTTGGTGTTAAGACCTCACATTACCCTCAATAAACCTTTTCATAATACTCCCTTCATTAGAAAGCTCATATCCAGTAAAGGCATAATTTCAAAAATCCTTCAAATATTCTTCTTTTTCTTGTTTATTTTGTTTTGTTTTTGGTTTTTGTGGGGCATACTAATTGAAGACCAAATAAAAACAAAGCAAAATTAGATATCAAATCAATAAATTAATCAATCCCCATAGGCTTTGGAAAAATAAAAATAATTTGCACCAAATAACAAAATACACAGGCCTTCCTTCCCACACCTGATCAGGTGCACAAGCATCTTAAAGTAGAACGTTGATGATTTTAAATATTGGCTTAATACTTATTATTGCATAGATGGCATAAATTAAACAAGGTTATCCAAATTCAACGCTTGGAAACATTTGAAGTAATGATTATTATCAATTATAAAACGGTAAAATACAGCCCCCGATATAGCAGCTGAAGAGCTCCTCGAACGCTGCTGAGATATGTGACGACACACCCTGGACCAGTCCTGGCTAAGCAGACGATGTCCCATAACATCTTACACATTTTTCAGAGCCTATTTTGTCATCTCCTCTTCACTTATTTCTCTTCCTTCACTAGCGTCAGTCTTAATGTTAGTCTGTTGCCTCACTCTTAACTTCGTGTATGGTATTATTTTGATGAAAAATGCAGCGTTAAAAAAATAAAGGAATCAGTCACTTGTAAACAAAATAAGACGCCATTGTATTTTCAGCTGTTTACACCGGGGCATGTTCGGCGTTTCAAGAGGGAACGAATACCATCCTACTATTATTCGGAGGGCTTTTCAATTTGAAAGTGGGGTTTATTTCATTGATCATTGACCCTTCTCCTATGTATTTACAATCAAACGGTTTTAGCTATCAGAATCAGTTTCACTTTCCCTTTATAATGGTGTGAAATAAGGTCATGTTTAAATACACCAAACTCTTTATAATTTGATAAATAATTGCATTGCAATTACGTTCATTCATTATAGGACGTCGTCTGCTTAAGCAGGATCGATCCCGAGTGTGACGACATCAAAACATCGCTATATTTCTGGCGAATCCTCGGATATTCCAGATGCTGAGAAGAGCTTTTATTTGTGTTGTTTTTATAATCACCAGATACGCAGTTGACATAAAACTTATAAGATTGCCATCTGTAAGCTTCCCAGTTTCTAGTGATACATTAATTGCCATATTTGTGATTTTCTTTGAATATCTACTTTAACATACAGAAGTGGTTTATTAGAAAAGAAAAGAAATGGAATAAAATATTCTCACCGGTGATGGCAGGTGACTCTGTCTGATCTGGTCTGTTTGATGATGTAGCAGACCTGAGAAAAATATCAACAACAGATGACGTAAGAAATCTTGCATGTCATATACAATATGCTGTATACAATGATATATCACATTGGGAAAACCTCTCAAATTAGAATGAAATGAGCATAAATTGATAATTAAAAATGTCTGGTATTGTGTCTGCATGCTCATCAGCTGGGGGCTTGTATGAGGTTCACTATGTAGTCTTGAAGCACTGGGTTAGGGCTCACAACTTTAACTATTAGTACTGACATGGTTTCTACATGATACATCAGTATGCATAGAACTAACTACCATAACAGAGGAAAATGAAATAATAATTCTATATACTGGGGAAAAACAAACTAGTAGATCCAAAATTCTGCATCATTATTTTCGTGATATGGCACATAATCCTATGATACTATAGCATATCAAAGTAATTTCTATCTGGAACATGTAACATGCAGCCTACTCTGTACATGTCTTCCCAGTCCTTTCCTTTGGTACTAGTCAAGGACTCTTAACCCCTTCCATGCCACCAGTTTTTTGAACAATTATCAAAAATGAACTTTCAAGAGTTAATTATTAACTTTCAATGAGATTTTTCTTGAGCAAACTAGGCAAAGATATATTGCATAGGAATAAACAACATATTGAAGACACTGGTTTCTGTATGAGGAAGAAATTTCAAGCCATTCTCAGCCTAAACAAAATGTTCAACACTCAAATTTTTGGGCGGGATTTGCCGCCCACGGCATGGTAAGGGTTAAAAACGAAATGCAGAACAAAGAATTTATGGAACAGAAAAATCTACTTAGAGGAAAATCAAAGTGACTTACATAGTGATGCTACTGCTAACAACTGGGCTTGATGAACCTTGAGGATTTGGCATAGATGCTGAAAAGGAATGAAAACATTGTGATGTCATAATTAAACAGAACAGATGATTGGATTCACTCCACATGTACGTTCACTCAAGTAGAATCACAAGTAATTACTTTTCAACATTGACCTTTTACATAGACATCCTGCCCCATGAATCTAATGTTGTACTTTCTATGTTTGGAATAATAATAGCTAGTTTATTTCTATCTGGAACATGTAGCAGGTAGCATGTATGTGGATTGAAGTTTGTCTTTCCATGGAAAGAATCACATCTATTCAATAATATTAATAATCACATCTCAAAGTTCCACTCTAGAAGGCTTGTTCATAATTGTTTAAACAAACATAGACCAGGTCAACTGATACGAATGGAAAAAAGTCTTACGTATGGGTACTTCCATCATATCTGATTCAATGAGTGAAGCAAAGATGGAGGTGGTTGGCCTTGCAGTCTGCCGTGGAGGAGCTTGGGCTGATGATGAAAGTGATGATGATAATGATGATGATGCAGTGGTAGACACTGCTGAAGCTGTGGTAGGGATTGCAGAGGTGGACATGGTGGTTGTGGCAGCAGTGGTGATGTTGGTGGAAGTGGTGGTGATGGTGGTAGTGGTGGTTGCATTGGACAGAGTGGCATCACTGGATGATGGAGGAGTTGCCGGTATTAATGGGGGGAATACACCCCATGGCTGGGAGGCTAGGATATGAGTGAAGAGTGCAGATGACATAGCAGATTAAAAGTTTGCTTCCCCAAGACAATGATTATGTACTCTTGCAATGAATTTGTTATGAATAGTATAGCAAAGATTTTAAACATGATATGCTTTCTTTCTTTCTTTCATTGGAGCATACGGATGAAAGCATTCACACTAATCATTGCAGTTAAAAAGAATTATAAATACTAATTGTAGATCTGCAAAAATATTTCCAGAAGAACTACCTGAGGCCTCTTGTGGACAGACCAGTACACCTTTTTGAGTAAAGTTTTCAGGGATGACATAATGTGTATTCTTTCAAAAGGAATAAAAGCCCTAAAAGGGTCAAGCTTTGTTCAAGTTTGTATTCATGTTTTGATCTTGATCTTTAGATGTTTCTATGAGCATATGGTGGACATGTTAAGCCAGGCAGTATGAGAAATGACTGACATACATGTATCTGCCATGAAAATGCAAGCACATAGATATACAGACCTAGAGCACATACACAAGCATGATAAAGCATACCTGATACTGTTGAAGTTGGGGTTGGTGAGTTTGCTGTAACTGTCACGAGCTGTGGCACAAGAGTCAGACCTGGTTGAGGGCTTGCTGAAGAGCTAGAAGATGAAAACAATAATTTTTTAAAAGCTATGAAATCCACATGAACAGATCCAAAAGAAACCTAGTGTAAGTTCGAACCAGCAATGGGCACTACAGAAAATCAATTTGAGAAAAAAAAAGGATAAGATACGACTGCATCTTCAATATGCCTCCGCTTGTATTCAGATAATTCCTGATCACCTACAAGTATAATATAGTTGATGCGCATTCATCAAATGGTTATTGCGAAATTGTGATTTAAAACACTAAAATCCTATATTACTAATTGACCTCTGACTATAAAGCAATATAATCAGTTGTTCTTGAGATATCGTGGAAATGTAGCCAAAAACTGTATTAATATCATGTAAATTGGCTGCTGAGACCTGCAACCTGTGACCTTTGACCTACTTACCCCCAAATTCCAATCTACCCAAAATCTAATCAGTTCCTCTTTCTATGGGGATACATACTGGTACCAAGTTTGAAGTTCTTACCTCAAACAGTTCTTCAGAAATCGCGGTAACGGTGCTAAAAACCAAGAATTTCATGTAATTTCATGTAAATTGACCTCTGTGACCTCCTTATCCCAAAATCTAATCAGTTCATCTTCGTATAGGGATACATACTAGTACCAAGTTTGAAGTTCTTACCTCAAACAGTTCTTGAGATATCAAGGTAACGGTGCTAAAAACCAGTAATTTCATATAATTTCATGTAAATTGACCTCTGTGACCTCTGACCTTTGACCTACTTACCCCAAAATCTAATCAGTTCATCTTCGTATGGGGATACATACTAGTACCAAGTTTGAGGTTCCTACCTCAAATGATTCTTCAGATATCGCGGTAACGAGAAGTGGGACGGACGGACGGACGGACGGACGGACAACCCGAAAACATAAAGCCTCCGGCACCCACCTTCGGTGGGCGGAGGCATAAAAAGGGGTAAATGACAGATATGTCATTATCATAAAAATTTTGAGTATTATCCAAACTGACTTGCTCAAAAAATTGATAGCAAGTAGAAAGATTATTGTTATCAATATCCAAAACTAGGCTTCTGAAGACCACATGTAAAGAAAGGTAAACAGACTGTTGCTTTGTTTTGGTTGGACTTTTGATATGGCACCACCAAGAAGCCTCGAGTCTTGTAAAACAAACACAAGGTTTTTCAATGGTGCAGGGCCTATGTATAATCATTACAGTAATCATGTCACACCTAATAGCTCACTACTTCACATGGCACTATTATGACTGTATTTTCAAAAGACTTGATCAGCACCTGATGAAGCATTGTGATTCATACTGCCTTGCCATCTCAACCTGTCTATGTGCAATACAATGTCACAAAAAATGGACTGCTTGATTTTGTACATAAAATGTATGAAAATAAAGCTGTCCCTCCTATCTTGTAGAGGAAAGAAACAGTGAAATCTCTCTGATACCTTGATTCCATGCTACTTGACACAGAGGATGCAGCCTCAGACAGGGCCGCATCAGTTGGAGTGGCAGCCATGGCTGAAGCAGCGGTAGTAGTGACAGCAGTTGTCGTTGATGTTGTAACTGTGTTTGTAAGGGTTGCTGCTGAGAGGGCAGAAGAGATGGCACTGCCAAGGGCTGACTCGGCAACACTTGCAACAAGTTGACCCATATCTGTGGCAAATCAAAGAATGACTTTCAGTTTATTACATCTTCATAACATGTTGAGTAAATGAAATGTAAGAGAGACAGAGATAGAGAAAGAGACAGAGAGAGCTAGACTGAGTGAGGGATGGAGAGAAAGAGAGAGAGAGAGAAGGGGGCGGGGCGGGAGGGAGCAGTAGAGAGGAATTACTGTTTAAGGAAGGTAATTAAGTAAACAAGGCATATTGCAGGAAAAAGCAAACATGGAAGTTGACATAAGAAAACTTTTTGAGTAAAAAAAAAACACTTTTAAACCCAAAAGATGAAAAATAAAAATATATGTTCCAGAAAAAGGGCTTGACAATGAATGACAAAATTTAATTGGTATGTTCAATCACAATGTTTGAAAGTTTTGCAAAGTAAAAGAAAGTATTTGAGTGGTTTTCTTATTATTTGTATAAACAGCCTTACCTATCCCTGATCGGGCTGGTTGTGAAGGAGCTGCTGTTGACAGGTTTGTAGCTGTCTCTGCTTCCTTTGGTTGATCACTACTTTCACCAACCTACCAAAATAAGATAAGAAAAACATAATATCATTTTATTTAATTTTAAATGGAATGAGTCAAAAATATGAAGTCCAAATTCTTCTCAAGTTCATTTTATATTCCTTATTTCACAAAAAAAATTGAAACTAATAACACAATTTTACAAAAAATAATGCATTTTTTACAATCTGCAAAAATTGAAGGTGACCTTTCTGCCATTTCTGAAGAACACAAATCACAGTACTCTACTCTTTTGGGACACTTGTGTGATTAGCCAAGCCTTGAACATTTTCAATAGGTTCTATGTTTAAAAATTACATCAAAATCAACTATTACATAAAGTAAGATATTAAAAACTATATCAGAATATCTTATAGAGAATGATCTTCTGGACAATCATCAGTCTGCATATCGGCCGAATCACAGTGTAGAGACATTGCTTGTCAATCTATCAAATGATGTTCTGAGGGACATGGATGATGGGAGAATTACTGTTCTGTTACTGCTCGTTTTATCTTCCGCATTTGATACAGTTAATCATACAATTCTGTTAAATACTCTGAAATCAATTGGTGTTGGTGGTAAAGCTCTTGAGTGGTTCAAGTCATACCTATCTGAAAGGTTTCAAATTGTTTGTGTCAATAACTCAAAGTCTGATCCTGCTGCATTGGTTAGTGGTGTTCCGCAAGGATCTGTTGGAGGCCCGACACTTTTTTCAATTTACCTAAGTGGTCTGAAACAGATTTTGCAATGTCACTCTTTTAATTACCATTGTTATGCAGACGATATCCAAGTGTATACGTCTTTCCTACCTAACCAAACCAATGTCATTGATACCATTCAAAAACTTGAGGCTTGTGTTCACGATATCAAGGAATGGATGAGCTCTAATTCCTTGAAATTAAATCAAGAGAAATCGGAGCTGTTGTTTATCGGTTCTAAAGCTGTATTAGACAAGGTCAGCCTTCCCTCTATTAAGGTTGACGATGTTGTTATTACTCCGTCTAAATCATGTAGAAATCTTGGAGTTTTATTTGATTCTACAATGTCCATGTCCGCTCAGATCCCAGCTGTTTGTAAATCTGTCCGGTATCAGTTACGTAATTTAGGCATCTTCTGCAAATATTTAACCCGCTCGGCCACCGAAAAAATAGTTCATGCCCTGATATCATCCCGGCTTGACTTTGGCAATGCACTTTTGTTTCAGCTGCCACAATCTCAGCTTTCAGCAGCCCGTATTGTTACCCTTACCAGGCGTCCTACTCACATTACTCCTGTTTTGTCTTCACTACATTGGTTACCTATCGAATCCCGCATTGTATTTAAATTATTATTACTTGTTTTTCACTGTATACATGGATCTGCCCCAGAGTACAATATTAATTTGTTGATGCCTTATAATCCTCCCAGACGCTTAAGATCATCTGATTCTAAATTGCTTGTTGTCCCGAAAACTAAGAAATCATGGGGGGATCGGTCATTTGCTCATGCTGCACCTTACCTGTGGAATCAGTTGCCACAGGATATCCGTTATATGTCAGGTGTAGATTGCTTTAAAAATGCCCTCAAAACTCATTTGTTCAAAAAGGCTTTATTCTCATATTTTACAAATTTTGCAGACGTACCTCCATATTCTCTTCCTTTTCCTTACTCTCCTCCTCTGATTTTGAAGCATCAGCCTTTGCAGCTCCTTCTGTAGCCTTTTTGGCTTCCTCTGCAGCCTTCTTCACCTCTTCTTCAGTTTTCTTCTTTGCCTCTTCCTCAGCCTTCTTCTTCGCATCTTCCTCTGCCTGTTTCTTTCTCTTTTCTCTTCGTTCCGCCAGCTCTTCATCACGATGCTTCTCTAGAACACTGATGATTCCAGGTTTGAGGGCTAATGGCAAAGTCAAACAATTTGCAAATATTCACTCAATCTTATACAATAAAATCACTTATTTTTCAGTAGATAAACAGATATACTTTAACAGAAAGAACCTTTCGATACTTAGAATAATCCTGATACATATCCTCTAAATTAAATGTGATGTCAAGAGTTAGCAATACTTTTTGTTCAAAACTTAGCTTCTGTAGACCACATGCAAAGAAAGGTAAACAGACCGTTGCTTTGTTTTGGTTGGATCTTTGATATGGCACCACCAAGAAGCCTCGAGTCTTGTAAAACAAACACAAGGTTTTTCAATGGTGCATAGTAAGACATTCTTGTTTGTAAGACATTCACTTCTATTACTCCCAAGACTTAACAGAATGAGCATCTCAGTCACAAGTCAAAAATATTTAACCCACAACTTACCTTGCACACAATCATGAACACTACGTCCATCTAGCACCTTGCTTTCTTCATCCCATCGCCTGTACACAGGAGGTACTACCGACAGGAAGTTGGAACCGCTGAAGTACCCCATGTTGTACCCCTCCTCAAAGATATCTGACACCTCCTCTCGGTTCTGATTGATGTCTTCACCAGAGTTGGCAACATACACCCTGGTCTGGTTTCCCTGTCCTGTGCTGGTGGTTGTCAGCTGGACGATGTCAGTCGATGATGACAGGCCTAGTAGCCTGGGTAGGGAGGAATTGTAATGCCTGCTGATCATTAGACGCACCTTGCCTAAGGCTTAGGCTTGTCAAATATTTCTCACATTGATAAAAAAAATATATCTTTAAGAACTTGGAAATAAATATACCACTCTATCATATTCTATAAAACATTCAAGTATACATGGAAGTAGTTTATGGCTTCTTCACAATAATAGAAGAATAAGAAGATGAAGACAACTGCATTTCAGCTGTAAAAAAGAAAATATCCATGTCTAAAACTTAGCTTCTGCAGACCACAAGTATAGAAAGGTAAACAGACTAATGCCTTGCTTTAGTTGGGTATTTTATATTGCACCACCAAGAAGCCATGGGTAAATCAGAATGAACACAAGGTTTTTCAATGGTGCTATCAAACGATAGCGCTCTAAAACTAGAATTTTAATGTATATGAAAGTAGCTAAGAAGGTTGATTACATAACTGCTTGGTAATTAACATTGGTCCTTAATCCATTACCAAAATAAAATATGGAAAATTACTCTTTGCAAATCATACCACAAAAATTAATAAATTGAAATGTGATATGCATGTATTTAAAAAGGCATCGCTACAAAATCGAAATTTGTGATAAGCAAAAACAAAATTTATCACTTTCAATTCCCTATATTCAGATAAAAACAAGATCTGAATACAACTGAGGAATTTCAACAAAATTCAAGAGTTACCTCAGGACATTCTGGACATTAGGTGGGCGAGTTGCTCCAGAGTGATAGATGTGAACAGTCTGTGTGGTACCATGACGATTGACCCTCTGTCTAGAGACCCTCTGGTTACGATTGGTTTGGCTTACACCATGTGTCAGGTTAGTATGGTCACTGTGTCTGACCAGGAGGGGATGGCTGGCAGAGATTACACTAGGAGGTACTGGGATGTTGGGAGCTGCAGAGACAAAAGTATAAATTAAATAAGTCGAAATTTTCATGATCCAAGAACTATACATAATTTGAGATTCCGGTGGGAAGTGTCTTGATAAAAGTATATGTGCAAATGCCCTGTCTGTTGACTTTTAGCAGGCTTTTTAAAAACAAAATTTACCCTTATATCTTGATAGTTGTACACTTATTTCACATTCCACAGGCATACATGCATTTCTTGGCATGTTAAAAAAAAAGAAGATATTTCAAGGATGAACTGGTTCCTAAATGTATGAATGAATGAATGAAAAACTAAAGAAGGGCTTGTAGCATATAAGTGAATGAACAGAACATACCTGAGACATCATTGGCATTCCTAGTATCTTCATGGATAGCCACAGGGAGCTGATATGTTCTTATTGAAGCAGGAACACCTAAAATAACAAACAAACCGAACGTTAACACATCTGAGCCCTCTTGCATAAATAGTTGCATTTAAAGGCAACTCAGAAAAATAAACGCAAGTCACAACACTCGATTCTGATCGGTTGAAAATTAAGTTGCATTTAAACGCAACTTTATTATGTAATAGGGCTCACTGAACTTCAAAACTGTCATCACATATCTATCATCTACATATACTCCTAACTGGCTCAAGACTCACTATGAAATCCCCAACCCAGATAAATGCCAATGTGAATAGAACTTTTGAATTATTATCATTTATCTACACTCATAATCTTACCTGAGAATACAGGATCCAACTGAATCAACATATCCTCATCCGTGTCTCCAACCCACATATCCTCATCCCGATCACCAACTCTGAAGTAGTCTAAATCTTCAGTGATGTCATAGTCTTCTGCATCCATCTCTGAGCCGTCATCGTGATCCTCTTCGTCTTCCTCTTCTTCCTCCTCATCATCCTCTTCATCTTCCTCATCTTCTTCACCTTCATCCTAGAGGTTCATGGACACATAGGAAAAGAATCATAATTTCATTACAAGAACATGACCAAGCAACAATTGTGAACTGGAATCATGACATAATATTACATAAAATAAAAAAACACAAGTTTGCAATTTAATTATAAAACATGAATACCATTTCAACATGGATCATGAAATATGAATGAAAATCAAATATTAATTCACTATACTTTATCCAGCAAGAGTAATTGTTCCTTTTTACCTGTCTATCTTCATTGCCCTCATCAGAATCACTTTCAGCTGCAGAGTCCTCATCCTGAACACTGTCATCATCAGCATCGATATCTATATGGCAGAGAAATACAAACATGTTTTACTCTCAGTTCTCCTCTTTAAGTTTCAGGAATCAATTTGTGCTAGATTTAGCTTTAAAACAAATAATCTAATTATCCTTCTTTTCACAATGTGCAGCTAGATGCTAAAATAAATGTAATTAATTATAATATTCTAAAACCATCGGTCAGAGTGATGAAAATCTCCTCCTAACCCTGACCCTACCATAACCATCACTACCGACTAACCTGTCCTGACTCCCTCATGGCTGTGTTGACTTCTCATCTCTGCATCACCTAGAGACTGGTCCATCTCTTCTCCATCATCTGTCATTGTGATCACCATTTCATCTTGGGATGCTTCACCTACAAATGAAGAAAAGATTCATGTTTTATGTTCCTGTACCTCTGTAGAAATGTTTTATAAATAACTTAAGACCTACTTGCTGTGTTATATCTGTTATCTTTCAAAGCAATAGTCAATTAATACCCAGGCACAGTAAGGGTTAAACTGATAATACATCACTTTGAAACCTGATACATTTCTATTCTATAACTATTTTCATTGTACAACATGTCTTGACCAAGAACCATTAGTTTCTCTCCACATGAGAGAAACAAATATTGTGAACTGAGTAAAGTCTATTGGTTTTGATCATGTGGTAGATATGTCATGCGCAGATTAATAAATAGTAAAGAGTGCCATGTGACCTACCTGCTTGATCCACGAATGCTGATCTGAGGGATCCTAGCCTCTCAGGACCAGTGGCGATGAGAGTCTCTCCTAGAACCTCAGCTCTGCTTCCAGATCTATCGAGGAGCTCATCAACAATGCACTCAAGGGCTGCCTGATCCTACAAAGGCAAAAGATCAATGTACAAAATATCATACACATAACAGCAGAAAATGTGGCATTACATGTTTCTTGGTAAGAGCATTTGACAGAATGACCAAGGTGAAGACAAGTCTCATCATGTAAAATGTAAGTCAATGCGAAACTTATCATTCCAGTTCGGAAAGCTTACAAATGCCAAGCTTAAAATTACCAAATTGTTTGACTTGAAAATTAGTTCAATGGTATAATTCTAAAACTGAAAGGTATTATTTTCTTTGCACTTATTACAGGCTTTCTCTCAGTTATTAACAGAACATCTTCGACATTCTATTACCTAAAATGAAACCCTCAGGAATGTTACTATACTTACATCTAAGTCGGTAGAATCTTGAGTGTCTTCCTGCACTCCCAATACATTAGCAACAGACTCCCGATCTGAATAAAAAGATGAGCACATTCAATAGTAACATCATTCCACAGGACATAAAGGAAAGAGCGTAACTATTCTAGTTTTCATTCCACACATTGCTATAATACACATCATGCTTATTTATTCTATTTATACATGACATTATAATTCAAGCTTCATGATCTACGGTGTTCACCGTGTACTACATGGACAATAGCTATGCCAATGGAAGGGGGGGGGGGCACTATACAGGCAAATACAAAGAAATGTATTAAAGATGAAATGTTTTGTGTTACACTAAAAATACTTCTTCATGCTCATTTCTCACTTGCTATTTAGTTTGTGCTTAAGAGTACATTATAGACTAGGTATGATGTAGATGAATCTCGGGTGGTCTGGTTTACAATCCTTTTTGCATATAAAGCTATTACAAAAAGATAAAGTCATTTGGCTTAACGTCATCAAGTTTTAAAAGCTAGAGGGTGAAATGAAACATCTATTAAAAATTCACCCTAGATCGGATTCTAACCATACCCATACCCAGGCTTGTTTTCAGTTTTTCTCTCATAGTAATTTCTCTGATTTTCTTTTTTTGCCTCAAGCCTTTATGACTTTTAGTCTCGAGTCTCAAACTTTACAAATTTCAAGAAAATGTACCAGACTGGGTACAAGGAAAACAGAATCTCCCTATACACAATACATGAACAGGATTTGATTGGATACGTGTATGAAATGGTGATACAATATTGAATGTTAATTTGTGTTACATAGTGTCATTAATCACACTGCCAATATAAAGAGGAGCAAAATAAAATAAAAACATTGAAACAAAGATATGTAATACGATCACAACTTTACGGTAGTCTTACAAGTAATACACAGTACACCATCTTTTGACATAAAGGTGCATATCAATATCATGCAGGATGGGATTGTATACTACCTAAATCTATTATTATGAGGAAAAGGTGAGAATATAAAATTTAATAGAATAACATATTTCAGACAAGATCAATGAAAAAAGCACAGGTATATATAGAACAACTGAAACATTCCTCTAGAGTTCTGAAATGAACTGTTGGTCCCTTTCAAAGAAATTGTGAAGTAGTATGGATAAATGTGGCTTTTCCCCTTACTTATTATAGTGTATGACAACCATGAAGAGCCCCCCCCTCATCAACATATTAATTTGTATTATTATTCTAAATATGAAGAAGAAAAAAAAGACCATAGACAAAATGAAGATGAATCATGATATAATGCATAATCCATATTTCTGTTGGATACCAATTTCAGCAAATGGGTTATTCCTCCAAGCACAATGCCATGCATGACTAACATGTTGAAGCAGGACAGGTTACCAGTCTAAAATGCATTACGTACACTTTGGGGTTTGTGAAAAGGCTAAATAGATTCTGAACGAAAGAGTAACAAAATAAATGGGGTGCATATGCCATGTATATTCCGATCAGAAGCAGAATCTGACCTGCATTGGCACGGCGGCCACCACCACCACCACCACCACCCTGTGCTGAGCGCTGTATGGCTGCATCCATGCTACAACGCAGCCCCGAACCTCCTGAACAACAGAGAAGTTGACAGGATAAACTTTTAGGCTCTCATTTTCCCTCAATCTTACACACTTCCCAGGATAAATATAGAACTACTCGGGCAGAAAGAAAGTAATAAGATTTAGTATCCAGGGTAGTTTTAGCAGGTTATTTGGACCTTGCACTAAAAATTTACTTGAAATAAAATCTATAGCCCTGACAGAATCATATTGCTCTCCTCACTGATCCCATGCAATATAGTTCTGGTGAAGACAGCATATTTTGAATAGCCCTGAATACCAACCAGTGTACAATTATTAGCATTCATTTTCATAATAGCCCTCATCAGACAGAGAACTCTTCACTCATTGTATTTTTCAATCTCTATATGTCTTGCCAACCAGAGTGTGGTACAAAAAAGTTTAGGCTTTGCATGACACCTTCATCACAGGTGGCACAAAAATTAATTTCAAACAAGGTTTCTTTTTCACTCAGCGATGTAAAATTTCAGGGTGGGAGTTTGAAAATATTGTCTTATCTATTAATTTATGTCACACACTCAAATTTTGATGGATTGAATGTATGGTTGCTATGAAAACTCTCATCCATGTAAAAAGTAAGTTAAAAACACACAAAAAGGAACGAGCAAAAAAGAATGTTACAAGGTTTACATTATAAAGGCCTACAATTAGTTGGAAAACATGAAACAAAGATATCATTTTCATCTTACACGAAAATATAACAAGGAATAGAATATCTGTATACCTGTAATAATACATTTCATCATTTATTAGAGAAAAGCCTCATGAGCAAAAATGACATTGCTTCATGGAATTTTAGGCACTGAGAAAATTTGTAACACAATTATCTAGAAATCTGGAATGTACACGTGGACTGAATAGAATAAGGCAATCAAATACAGGGTTATCAACTTGGTTAACACAGCAAATCAAAAGGGAAAACTGTGCACTGCAAGTAAAGATATCAAAGCTTTAGCGGAGTTCATTTAGGCTGTCTAATTAACAACTTGATACAAGACTGGCTATAGGAGCTGACGGTGGGTTACAGGATCCAAACTAGTAGACTGCAATTTAGAAGAATTAATATGTACGACAGCAAAACTAGTTAGATAAGGAGAGCAGTAGAACTGACCTGTAGCATCAGCAGTAGAAGTGGACCTTTGATCAATAACATGTGCACCATTCTTGATCCTGCCTATCCCTCGTAGTCCGACCGGTGGGTGGTTGACAATCCTTGACAATGTCTCCAGAGGTTTCAGGGCCGAGTTCACCGTGGAGGCCATATTTGGGCTGGATAAGTCTAGGGAGTGAGGGACACGGGCCAGGTCTGTAACAAGTCCCTTGCGGAGTAGAAGCCTAGTGATGATATTCATACCACCCAGCTGGTTCTTGTAAGATGAGCTTCCAACCGTGGATTGGTGGGCGGAGCTGGATGATGGACATGCCTCAATCATCACACTGATCAACACTGGGTAGAGAATTCAAGGATAAGGATGAGAGACAATGAAAAATCTGAAATCTCTCAAGTAAAATACCTATAACAATTTAATTTCATGTGTGTTTATTCAAATATCAAGACATACATTCATGCTCCTATTCAGGAGCTTCCATTTTCACACAAAAAGGTACTGAAATATAGCCTATAACCTTTTTATAAGAAATACAATTCTGACTTTGATATTCATGGTACTGAAAGATAGACGTACCGAAAGATTGATAAGTATAAATTAGAGGTCTTACTTGTCAGAGTCTGAATACGAGAACGTTTTATAAGTGCTCTCTGGCATAGAGGCCCTTTAATCTCTGTGACTTGAAATGTTGACTTTAATATTCATAGCACAGGAAAAAACAAAATCGAGACCTTACTTGTAAGAGCTTGAATGCGAGAATGTTTCTCACTGCTCTCTGGCATAGCCAAGGCTCTACCGAGAGCTCCTTTGATCTCTGTGACAAGAAGCATCTGTGCATCAGGGCTGTGGTTACTAGCAGCTATACTGGCTAGCAGAACCTGGGCTAGGCCAGGGCAGTCCTTGTCACCTGCTTTCTGGCACTGTGGTAGAAGGTGATCTAGGATGTATGCCAAGGCAGCTCCGTCCTGAAAGAGCAAGAGGTAAATCAATTAAATGTTCTCAAACTGCTTCATGTAATGAAGTATTTAGAATAACATACAATATCACTTATTCCATATTCCAGTAATTAGTAAGAATCTAAAAATATTTGTTGTTAAGACCATGCATGCAGGAATTATTGTAGATAAGTGAGAGTTCTTTATCAGCACAATCCCCAAGACAAATGTTGTCTCTTTCATAATGATTTTTTTTTAAAATATGCATTTCCATAATCAGCAAGTAAGATTCTTACAAATCCAACCAAACTGACATTCTTGAAAGAGAAAGTTGGAATGGTTAGCTGCTTTACAAATTCCTATTTGAAATTTCAGTCTAAAATACTGGAAAGCATGAGCACAAGTACCAAACATGTAGTGCAAATTAAGGAGATCAAAACTTTGTATGTCACTAAGCAACTATGCAATCCAAAGAAGCATAAGGATGGCAGATCGCTGATCAATGGCTATTAATGTTGCACAAGGATGAAACCTGGCTTCTACTGAGTTAGAAACGAGGGCACTTTCTTGTGCATGAGTTAATATAGTAGATAAAGCTGGTTAGGTTTAAATCCAGATACCCTGTTTTTCAATGAACCTTATCAACTACATATATACCTGATGTCAAACAAATTACAACTAGAAATATCACTGAAGATGATGATTAATACCCTCGCCCTGTGACAACAGCCATTCTTGACTTTTGGTCGAAAACTGAGGAAGTAGTTCGATCCACAAGATTTTTCCCTGATTTACTGTACTGCCATAGATATGCCATTTCCATGGCAACGCAGCTTCCAACACATCCAAAAAATATGTCTTGCACATCTTCTTACCAAGACCAATGTGTGTACCAAATTTCTTGACTTTTGGTCGAAAACTGAGGAAGTAGTTCGATCTGCAAGATTTTTCCCTGATTTACTGCCATAGATATGCAGTTACCATGGCAACGCAGCTTCCGACTCATCCGAAAAATATGTTTTGCACATCTTCCCACCAAGACCAATGTGTGTACCAAATTTCATGACTTTCGGTCAAAAACTGAGGAAGTAGTTCGATCCGCAAGGCGTTTCCTTGATTTTCTGCCATAAATATGCCGTTACCATGGCAACGCAGATTCCGACTCATCAAAAAAATATGTTGTATACATCTTCCCAGCAAGACCAATGTGTGTACCAAATTTCATGACTTTCGGTCAAAAACTGAGGAAGTAGTTCGATCCGCAAGATTTGCAACGGACCGACCGACCGCCCAACCGTCGACTGATTCCTATATACCCCCTTCAAACTTCGTTTGGCGGGGGTATAAAAATGTCAGTAAACATTTTCAGGAAATAAAATGTCTATCTCTCTCTTTTTACTCAACTTATTACTAATGAAGGATAACTACAATCAAAGGGAAATTCACAATGACAATACACAGATAACAGGATTAGAAAGGAAGACATGTACTTCGTAAAAATAAACACCAGAACAATCCACTGAGCACACACACAACATAATTTTCAACACATTTACAGTACATTCTCACATACCTCCTTGACATGCTTTGTTTGTGCAACGATGTACTGATATTGGGCCACAGCCTGTGCTATGCCTGCATACGACATGACAAGTTCAGCCAAAAGACGAAGGATAGCTGACTTGGGGATCAGGAGTTTGCTCTTGGACGTTTCATCTTTAGAGGATGCTTGTCCTGCTGTCCCTGCTGATGAGGCAGGGGTCTTCTTGGAGTCTGTGTTTGCAGGAGGGCTTGTTGCTTCAGCACTAGATGTTGCAGCATCATGAGGCTGTGTAAAACAATGTACAATATCAAAACAACCACATGGAAATATTGATGGACAGAAACGAACAGTTCCTTACCTTATGCATTTTACACATAACCCCTAATTTTCATGTTTGCGGATATTTTTATCCAACAGCAAAATAATCAAAGTGTTTAAATTTATATCCTTCCACAAAAATACATGTACAAAAAAATTCACACAAGGATCAGTTGAAAGTGTTTGAAAGAATACATAAGAAATACTTTAAAGTATGGGAAACACAAGAAGGAGCAACAGTAGCAACAATAAAAAGATAAAGGAAAGGAGCACAAAGGATGTAAAGGAGAATGGGATTTGAATGTAATTCTCAGAACGAAGGTTCCTGATCTCAGTACCTCTTCTTGGACAGCACCATCCGGGACACTGTTGAGCCTCTCTGCTGTCCTAGGTGGACCTCTCCTTCCACTATAGATCCCAAGCAGTCTGTCTCCAATCTCCCTTAGTCCCATCCCAATGTCTTCTGATGTTTGGATGTCTGAGACAGCAGCAGCTGCAGCAGCAGCCACTGCTCCTTCTGCACTGGCCGCTGTGTTGGTTGCAGCAGCGCTAGCTGAGGCTGTGGCTGTCTGTTGGGGTTGTTTGGACTTTGCCTCCTTGTCATCTGTAGGAAAATGTGAAGTGAATAGGAAAGTATGAAGTACACATAATAAGTGGTTCCTTCTTGGCAATTGTGATTTTCCATATTCGGGTTCAAAACAAACATGAATAATAAATGAAACATACTGAAATTAGCTTTAAATTTTGCTTATATTTCAAGTTTTAATAGTGGGTGTGACTAAACAAATGATAGTCAAACATCATTGTATATCTCTTAACATGTATGGCTCTCGTTGTGATGTCTAAAAATGTCTCAAGACAGTATATCAGAAAAACCTGTCTTAGCGGCCACCTGCTTATAGCGGCCACAAGTGAGTGAGTGAGTGATATGTGGTTTAAAGCCCTGTCAGCACCTAAGTGGGCTATATCCGGGCTTAACACATATGTTTGGTTCTATTAATAGTATATTCCATAAACACTGATAAGATAGACAAGGTTACAGTCCAATGTGAACAAGAGTAGTATATTAAGAACAGTGGATAAGAGAAGATCTAAAAAAGAACCAAGCTTATATTTCGTAGAAGATACGAGATCTCTTTAGAAATCCCAAAATACTAGGTATTTTGACAGAAGAGAAGAGCTGCCTCAAGGAGGATGCACGGAAATAGTCATTCCTGATGTGTGCGAAGACATTGCACTCCAACAATAAGTGCTTCACTGTCAATGGAACATGACAGCCAGCGCAAATTGGGGGTGGTTCGCCGCATAAAAGAAATCTGTGGGTGATTCTAGAATGTCCGATGTGACATCGAGTAAGGACAACTTGGTCACGACGTGGTAATGAACACGTAATCAGAGATTCACTCAGGATTGGTTTAATTGAGTGGAACTTATTACTTATACACTCATCCCATTCAGTCTGCCAAAGATTCAGTATGTAAGAGGATATAATTGGTTTCAAGTCTGATGAAGGGATAAAACACCGCACTGCCTGTTGGACTAGAGCAGCTTGGGCAGAAGCATCTGCCCATTCATTCTCAGCTATGCCTACATGCCCAGGGACCCAACAAAACACAATGTCCTTATCGTCAGAGAGGGCCAAATACTGTTTAACAATGTACAGAACAAGAGGGTGATCAACTAACCTGTTGTGGATAGCTTGTAATGCCGAGATCGAGTCGGAACATATCAAGAACTGCCTATAGTCAGATTGTTCTACAGTTTCCAAGGCTAAAATGATAGCTGTGAGTTCAGCCGAGAATATAGAGAACTGATTAGGGAGACAATAGCTCTTAGGGTGCAAGCCACTTGAGACGACTGCACAAGCTACACTGTTCCCATCCTTTGAACCATCTGTATACAAGTGTTTGTAATCAACAAAATCATTGCTGATGACATCAAATAATTGTTGATATCTAATGGGACTAGTGGATGACTTTGGAAATTGATTTAAATCAAATATAACTGATGGATTCTGAAAAGTCCAAGGAGGAACAGGCAAAGATTCCATATGATCTACAATGTCAATATCAATATCGGCTGTTTCAAAGTGAGGTGCCATCCTCAAGCCAAGAGGGCGTATAGCATTTGGCTTTGAATTGTACAAAGGCACATAGGATGAGCTGAACACACAGTCGTAAGCTGGATTAAATGGAGATGCTGCAAGTTTCGATACATATTGCATCATAAGTTTTATGCGACGCAGGTAGAGAGAGGGTTCTTTGGCGGCAGCATAGAGACTTTCAACAGGCGAGGTTCGGAAAGCACCGAGACTGAGACGTAGTCCCTGATGATGTATCGTATCAAGGCACTTTAAATACGATTTTCTTGCAGAGCCATAGATAATACATCCATAGTCCAATTTGGATCGAATGATGGAACGATAAATCCTCAAGAGTACCGTTGTATCTCCACCCCAACTGAGTTTAGAGACGACTTTCAAAAGGTTGAGAGATTTCAGGCATCTCGCCCTCAGATCCTTAATGTGAGGTATAAAAGTCAACTTCTCATCAAAAACTAGCCCTAAGAATTTTGCCTGTTTTACCACCTTGATAAGGGTATTGTCAATAGACAGAGTTGGGTCTGGGTGCAGCGAGCGGAGATTACAGAAATGCATACATACGGTCTTAGATTTTGAAAATTTAAAGCCATTCTTCAAGGACCACTGGTTGATGTTGTTCAAATTCATTTGTAATTGTCGTTCTATTGTGGCCATGGATTGAGATTTGAACGCTATCAGAAAATCGTCTACATAAAGTGAGCACATAACATCACCACGCAGGGAATTGACTATACTGTTAATTTTAATACTAAAACACGTGGGAGACAGAACACTGCCTTGTGGAACACCCATCTCCTGTCTATGAAGGTCAGATAGTGTGGATCCCACTCGTACCTGAAAAAAGCGGTTTTCCAAGAAGTGTGATATAAAGAGAGGAAGGCGTCCATGCAGATTAAAGTCAGATAGATCCTTCATTATACCAAACTTCCAGGTGGTATCAAAAGCCTTCTCTAAGTCAAAAAATACGACTACTACATGTTGTTTCATCAAGAAAGCATCTCTGATATACGTCTCGAGACGGACTAGATGATCTTCAGTGCTCCTATGATGCCTGAAACCACATTGATAGTTTGTAATTAGCTTGTTTAATTCAAGAAACCACACAAGCCGATCGTTTATCATACGTTCCATTGTCTTACATAGACAACTAGTCAGTGCAATCGGTCGATAATTTATAGGATTACTGTGGTCCTTCCCCGGTTTGGGGATGGGGACAACTATTGCCTGCCTCCAGACATTAGGGAAAATACCAGAGTCCCATATTAAGTTGATTAATGTAAGGAGAACTTTAAGACACGAGACAGGTAGGCGTTTCAGAAATTGATAATGTACAGAGTCTGGACCAGCAGACGAGTCATGGCTTTTCTGTAGAGATGTTTGCAACTCTTCTAAAGTGAAGAGTTGGTTATAATATTCAGTGTTATTAGATTTAAATTTCAACCTTTCTTTTTCTGCAATAGATTTATGATGTTGGAAAGCTGGAACGTAGTTCTGCGAAGAGGAGTTTAAAGAGAACTGGTCAGCCAGTTTATTTGCAATATCTTCATGAGAAGTAATTGCGGTGTTATCAACTGAAAGATGCTGCAAATGCAAGGCAGAGGCCCTGCCCTGTATTTTTCTCACCATCTTCCATACTGTAGAGGCTGGAGTACGTGAGTTTAGTTTGGAGATGTAAGATCTCCAAGTGCTGCGTTTCTTTTGACGAATTATACGTCTTGCTCTGGCTCGAGCCTGTCGATAATTATCATGATTTAAACCTGTGGGGCGAGCTTTAAAGAGCCGGAGGGCCTTTTTCCGTTTCTTAATGGCCTCTTTGACCTCATCATCGTACCAAGGCCGAGATGCACGCTGGGGGGCAGTAGATGCTTTGGGAATTGTCTGATCAGCTATGGATATAAGATCCTCTGTGAAAGTGTCAATTGGGGATTGCAGTCCCTCATAGCGTTTAGAAGTAATTATTTTAGAGCAAAGCGAGGAATATGATTGCCAGTCTGCCTTGCGGAACTTCCATTTAGTAGACAGAGGTTTAGGGGTGGGACCTTCGTGCGACATAAAAATCGGAAAGTGATCACTCCCATGACAATCCGTGCTGACAGACCACAAATAATCCAGAAATAATGACGGGTCACAAATGGAGAGGTCTATAGCTGAATAACTACCATGACCTGGAGATAGATAAGTGTGAGAGCCATCATTTAAAATGCATAATTCATGAGTACTAATAAAGTCTTCCAGTATTCGACCCTTATTGCTTTGATGAGAACTCCCCCATAGAGGGTTATGACCATTAAAGTCGCCCAAAATTAGGCAAGGAGAAGGAAGCTGATTGAATAAATTGTCTAGCTCGTGGATATTAAGATCATATGAAGGGGGGATGTAGATATTGCATAATGTTATCGTTTTGTGAAGAGTGACCCTTACAGCCACAGCTTGAAGAGGCGTATTAAGTTGTAGATGTGTATGTATGATATTGTTGTTGACCAGAATCATCGAGCCGCCGGCAGCTCGATTGTTGGTTACAGTGCCATAACCATTATACATGTTGAAGCGTCTAAAGTCAACATTATCTGCTGGGTTTAGAAGTGTTTCCTGTAGGCAGTATATGCTAGGGTCATGGTCGAGGAGCATGAGGCCAAGCTCATCATAATTTGCTCTAAAGCCACGACAATTCCACTGGACTATCTTGTGCTTTCTGAACGCCTCCGTTGCGTGTGTTATTTATTCACAGGAGCATTCCATCTCTGTCTATTGCTAGGAGACAAGCTCCTAGATGACCTATTTCCTTTATCAGATTTCTTTACTTGATGTAGTTCATTATAATAGACTTCCATGTCCTCATCACCTTCATCGTTCAAAGTGGAATATTTATTTTGAAGAGAAAGGTTTTTCTCTGCTTTCTTAATTCTATTTGATGGAATATTTGTAAGCCTACCTGAGGCTTTTTCTTGTTGTTTCCCCTTAGAGGATGGAGGGGTAGACTTTTTCCGTACTGATACTGTCGGACTGTTTCCATTAGCTTGGACATTCTGTGTACAGTCGGGCTGGGCGTAAGCTTCCATGTCCCCTTCTGTTTGACAACCAGCTGATATTTTTGTCTTTGAAGATCGTTCATGTGGCAGTTTTTCTGTCAACTTTTTGGGTTCAACACTTTTGACCCAAGTTAAAGTTGTTTGACATGCAGTACTTTTTGGCGTCCTAGTTGATGTCAGAACTTTTGCATATGAAGGCCTGGAAGGTTGATCTGCTTCGACCCTCCTCCTGGCCTCGACAAAGGTGATGCTATTTGTCACCTTGACTTGTTGAATCTGTTTTTCTTTTTTCCACACGGGACAATCCTTAAATGAAGCCATATGGGAACCTTGACAGTTTTTGCATTTCGGGGTTGCATCACAATCTTTTCCATTGTGTCCAATTTCACCACATCGAAAGCAGGTCAGCTTGCCTCGGCAAGAGAGCTGGCCATGCCCATACCTTTGGCATTGGAAGCATCTCAGGGGATTAGGGATGTATGGATCCACTCTCACCTTGAGGTAGCCGAGCTTTAAGGTATCCGGGAGTTTAGGTATACCAAAGGTTACAACATATGTACCTGTTGGAATGACATTGTCACCCTTCTTAATGGTCATCCTTCTGACTGAGGTGACATGCTGAGCCTCGAGAGAGCTCGCCACATCAGCCTCATCCATACCATCCAGTTCTCGAGTTCTTATAACACCTTTTCTACTATTTAAAGTTTTATGCGGAGTAATTATTACGGGCGTGTCGGCCAATCGATTAATCTCGACCATTTTCCTACTTTGCACTGGGGACGCTACCTCAACAAGGAGGCTGCCCGGAGCTTTCCTCAATTTCTTGATGGATTTTACAGTCCCCACCATACCTTCCACTACCTTTTCAATCACAAAAGGAGATAGGTTGATGATCGGTCTTGTCTCATCAGTAGAGACTATTTCAAAGAAACTCATCCAAGTACAGTTTTCTTGTTTTGGTATAGGGGTTTCGTCTGAATCAGAGTCGATTGGAAGAGTACGTTTAAGTGTTTTATGAGATGTCGGTTTTGTTTGTTTAGAATCCATATAAGTATTTGTAAAAATTCATCACCAGTGCTCTCCACCCACCGCGGAGCCCAACAAGGGGACGTCTACGCTGGAGGTATTTCCTTCTCTCAGCAACGCCAGAGATACAGCAGCAATATACTCCCACAAGGACATACTATCACAAGAACATTGAGACATTGATATCCTCACAAGATTGACCCTCAAGCCACCGCTTACTGCAATTGAGATCCAGGTTAAGTTATCCGACAATCTGTTTTCAAAGAAGAGAGTAATTCAACAATAAGATCGATGCAGCCAGTCACAGATAACATGGATTACAGGGCTAGACGTGACCAGCCGATTGATCTGAACGGGCCTCTTCAGACCGCTCGTCTCATAGGTAGTCCGGACCAAAGAGGGAGTGTTGGTTGCATGGAGGCCGCAGCTCTCCTGCCCCCTCAGCCCCCCAGGATTCCATCTTCCCTAATTACGAGTCGCAGCTCACGACAAACAAGCCGCCTCCTTTAATCGCCTCTTACGATACGCTGGAGGAAAGCCGAGCGCCTATTCTAACCCGGGCGCCCACGGGGGTATAGCGGCCACAAAAAAATCCCCTGCAGGAAATTACTGTGTTGTAGACCCTGCATATAGCGGTCACCTGCCTAACGCGGCCAGCGGCCACCCATTATGTATCCCTCGGACAATATCTGACCGCGTATAGCGGCCACTAATATCGAGTCGAGCCGTAGCTTCATGCACAAAAAAGTAGTTTTTGCCATAGGCGCGATGTGTTTACCGAGTCCTAGCTCAGTCACACTCTCACACAAACGTCGTGAATAGATTCTACAATGGCCATGAAGATCTAATAGTTTCACCACATTGCCGACTAATTAGAGATTAAAAGTCTTTTTAGTAAGAATTAAGCACTAGTATTGTTCGTTTACGTAATCTTCGCACCATCCAGCTGCAATCCCCTGCACTTTTAAGTTGTATTGTTCTCCTAAGCTATCGCGGTCGGCATGGCATTGCATTGATATTGATCGCCATTGCGCAATAGCACAGGCTCGTACACTTCAATATATTTTTTTATTTTTAAAAGATTTATAAAAAAAAGAATTTAAAGCGTTAAAACTTTTGAAAAAAATAATAAAGGAGTGATTTTTTTTAGAAAGTGAAAATAATAAAATACTACCCAAGTATTATTTTTTTTAAAGATCAATAATAACGATTTCATGTACGAGAGATTGTCCTGCTGGAAAACGGCGTGAAAACTCGACTCGGATCGTCCACCGGCGATCCAGGCCATACATTGTCGACGTTCGCACTTTCGACGAATGCAAGCGAGCACCTTCTATCACCTGTTCTCAAAAACAGTTAAAACTTCTTTTAAACCATTCAAAAGGCAAATATTTATTGAATGAAAATTGATTGCACGATTTTATTCAAAAGATAAACTTATTATTGTAATTTTTTGACAGGAAGCAAAAGCATGATTAGACATCGTTTTTAGACTATAAAAATCAAGAACAGCAGTCTACCGCGGGTGGTACGTACGTGGTAATTTGAGGGAAAATTCATTTTACACAGATTGCTCGTATATCTATTGTTTTTCTCATTTATTGACAACAAAGCATATTATTTTAGCATTTATATATCATATGACATGTTATACGTCAAATCTGTTGATCTATAGCTTGTTTTCCTAAGTGATATATATGGATGCATGTACATTAACTTTGTTGCGTGTAACAGTGTATGTGCAAAAAAATAAAAGTGGCCGCCGACCTGTCTATAGCGGCCACTTTTTCCGTTTCCCTTCGGTGGCCGCTATAGACAGGTTTGACTGTATATCAGAAAAAAGACCGTACAAAAAAAAAATAAACACAAATTTCTGCCATGCATCTTTGGTAATATGCACATCAGCAGAAATGTAATACAGTGAAACCTGTCTTTAAAGACCACTCAAGGGAGACAAGAAAAGTGATCTTTATGAGCAGGTGGTCTTTATGGACAGGTTCTTTTAATACACATTTCAATGAGAAACATTGTTCAAGGGAAACAAAAATTGTGGTCTTTATAGACAGGTGGTCTTTCTATACAGGTGGTTGCTAAAGCAGGTTTGACTGTATGTATAACTCTGACTTGTAATGAATAAAAATAATTTTCTTACCTTGTTGTGAAGGTATGACAGGTACAACCAAGGCATCTAGGAGATCACAGAGAACTTGCAGCATAGGACCCTTCAGAGTTGGTGGTGTAAAGGTCTTGGGGGCCCCTGCCTTCAAGAGTTGTAGAGCATTGGGTCCTGTGTAGCGGGATTCATCTTCTTCTCCTAATGAAGGATAAAACATAAATTTCTTGAAAATGGTACAAGACATTTAGAAACTTCTCAACTGCTTGACCAAGATTTCACAACTGTGCACCCTTCTACTCCAGTTCTGGTGAGTTGTTAGTCATGTTGACTTAATGAAGTTGTTGAATATTAAGCCTGAAACAACTAGGGATGAAAATCACTGAAAATGTATGTTAAATTGTCTCAAACAGGTTAAGGGACTTACAGATGATATCCTCATTTTAATGAAAGATTCCCCCCAAAAATGTATCTTGTAATATTATAAATGATTGACATAACTGATCAACTATACTAGGTAATGTATTGGGATATCTGATACACATTAAATTCCATGAAAGTAGTCATTTTAATCTGTTAATCTTAAATGATGAATGCATAAGACTGTGACATTCTTCATGTTCTGCAACATCATAAAATCAGCTCACAACCATAAAAAATATGTCTCTATATTGGCTTACAGCATGCTTGAAATATACTGCTTGAGATTAGAATAACACCTACCTCTCTTTGCAGGAGGAAGGGCAATCTTGAGGCTACCCTTTGCTGAGTTGATAAACAGTTCCTGATCCCGACATGCTAGAGGTCCAAGCTTTCTAAGTACGAAGTTCATCTCTCTACAACCCACACTGCCCAAGGCAACATTACATGTGTTGCATCCAACTCCCTTGTTGGCTACTGCATAGATTAACTGTATCAATCATGAAAAGAAAATGCTGGGAATAGGTACGATTCAGCTTAAACAGTAATATTATATAATACTGGTTTAGCCTAGGTGGTTAATTCCATCCATTTCTTTATTTTTCTGAAAAATTTGTTACACCACTGATGCAATAACACAACTTGACAAAATGAACACAAGATTGAACACAAAATAAAAACAAAGAATGCCATAAAATGGTATAACTTGTCATAAACTGCCCACTTAATATGTCAGAATATGCTACATTTGTATTTTCATTGCATCAATGGTTCCACTTGTGTACAAATCCCTAGTATGATATTTCTCATCTCAAATCTGGATATCTTTAAGGACTCCTCACTCGCTTCATTTTGAGTGCATGTGAAAATGGCAACAGAATCCATTTCCTGTCAAACAGAAACGTTATACTTCCTCATCACTTCCTTTAAGCAAGTTCATAGCTAACTATGTAAACTTGGGTGTTTATCTGGAGCAGTACCTTGTCCATTGTATTCTGAAGGACTGTCTTCTCTTCAAAGACATGTCTGAGAAGTAGATTGGCTAGGATTGGGAAGCTGTTGAAGGTGGATGCCTGGGTGAGAGACAGTAAGAGACGGGGTCCACCAAGTTCAGCAAACAGGAGGGCGCTGGTATGATCCCGTGTGAAGCGTAGACATATCCTCAGGACAGCATGCATGGTGTCTGGATCCACTGGCACACCAATCAGACCAACACATGCCCTATGGAAATCAGAAATAGTTGGAATATAATTACTGGTTTAACTGGGTTCACTTTCCTCGTTACTTGTCACATGGATTTAAAAAAAATTGTTGTCATACATTATAATGTTATAATATTTTCTATCAAACACAGAAAAGAAAAGCAAAAGAGTGAATTACATAAACCAGCAAAATATTAACAATAAAGTGGTCCTTTCAATCAGTTCTTGACAATGATCAAATCTGACCTCCCAAACTGACTACACATTTCAGATGTGAAACTAATATGCGAAAGTATTGGATAAATTAATGTCATGTGTTATAAAACGGGTTCAAGAATGTAGCCATCCTGATTGGTCAAATAACACCACGTAACAGTGCAAAAAAAAGAACTAACGCACGGCTGAGCTGCGCGTACGCGTACCTCTGGTGCGTGCAAACTGAAAAACGCAATGATATCGCATAGTTTAATTGTCATTTTAGCGCAGGGATTACATGCGCGCACTGAAACGGGCATGACTTTTATTGGCTGCGCTTATGCGATGGTCATCCAGGAGGGCAAATGGCAACCTCCATGACTGTGCGACTCTTGGCGTTTCTATGGGGTTTGTAACCATATTTATGGACTTCATAATCATATTGCCGACCGTTTTATAAATCTTTTAATACATGGTTGTGAGTTTGTGCGTTAGTGCGATCCGGCAACACGCAGGTTTTTATCGTGGTGTCCAACACAATCGGCTTGCGCTTCGTGCGTATAGTACACCACGATAAAAACATTTGTGTTGCCAGATCGTACCAACGCACTCTCAACCATGTATTAATAGTATATTAATTACTGAAAAAGGGTGGTTTACCTGATCAGAGTTGGAATTTCTTTTTCTCCCAGTCCTTGAATCTCAATGATTTCAGGTTCTTTGGCAATCGATTCATCCTTACTCTCTTGACTTGTTCCTGCAACTAAAAGGGAAAAGACAAATGAGTAATTAGCTTTTTAAAAAGATAGGATGATTGTTTTGTAATGTTATTTCTTCTACAGGATGCAGCATATCATAAAAAAACTGCATTTACTAAAATTTATTGTAAATTGGTATTTCAACGAATTAGCTAAATGTTAAGTAGAGTTTACATCTGCATTTATAAGTCAAGGAAGTAACATGCATTCAAAACTATAGCAAAATCACGCAAGTCATAAATATCTCATATGTATTAACTAAACAATTAAAACATATTTTAATATCAAACCTCAATAATTACTGTGGAAACTTCCATTAATTAGTTTAGAGTGCTTTATGAATAGTGATCAATGCAAATCATTTTGTTCTGAAACTCACTGCATTGAAGAGATTCAGAAATTATTTTCTTACCTTCTGTCTTTGTGGCAGATTCCAGACTCTCACTAGTCTTGAGCTTCTTGGCTTCTCTCTCTCCATCATCCTCCTTCTTATCACCTTTGTCTTCTTCAGCCTTTGGGGTGGGTAAGGCCTGCATGATAGGCCTCTTGTTCATTGTCTCTTCATTCACCTATGTATAAAAGATAGAAAGAGAGAAGCGGGTAGAGATATATCAATACGCACGTACAGAGTCAGATACACATGTAGAGAGAGAGAAAAAAAATTGCACAAGAAAGAGAGATACATGTGTGGACAGACAGAAACGGGCAAAGAAAAAAAGAGAGAGAGAGAGAGAGGGGTTCAGAGGGAGACAAATATGGGAATGAAAGGAAAAAAGAAATTATTTAAAGTTCTTAACGACAAAGTACTTGAAAAGGTGTCTTTATGCCCATATTGAGAAGCTTACAACTAATTTTCTGGCAGTACTTAAAAAGAGTACCAGTATCCTTCCTTTGAGTAACTTCATTGCACACATTTACCTGTATCATGGTGTTGAAGTGGACAACATATCTTCTCCGGGCAGCAGTGAACTTCACGCTAGGTTTGCCTGCCCAGTACGCATCGTCTATGGTCTTGTTGTTGCTACGACTGTAAGTACACCAGCGGCCTGTAGAGTCATCAAACCACTTCCATGTATGTGAAGCACCCTGTACAGATGGAGAAACATAGCTTTCTTTTATTTGTGGGGAAACTATTCCATTCAGAACATGCCCTGTCAAATTTTGATGAAGTGAAAAATATGTTAAACATGTCACAGACAAAGGAATCCATAAGAGTAATAAAACAAATATCAGAATGACTTCATATGGCAGTTATGGGTGGAGAGCACTGGCTGCATAACTCTTTCATCTTTGCAACCCTAATGAAAAACAGAACTCCATTTTTACCTGTTGTGCCACCTTCCTCTTGCATGTGAGAACAGTCTTCTCATAGAGATCAATGAGGAGCAGTGCTGGACCCATCCACCTATGGCAAACAAATCAAAACATTCATAATATGAATGAATACGAAGCTGAAATATATTCATGCTGGACATTTTACAGCATCCAGATAAGTTTCATAAAAACTAAGTTAAAGAGGAAAATATCATATCCTGCCTGTAAATATGTCATTGATAAAATATATGGAGGTTTTATAAGCTCTTTAATTATAATCAATGTTAATCCAGGAAAAGCCGAGGTATCTAGTGCATACCTAAAATTTAGGGCTGTAGCTAATGGATTTTGTTCATATTTATTCTCACTAAAGGAACTCAAATAAGTTACAACATACTGCACGCTGACCAAATTCAAAATCAATGATACCTTCATATACACAACAAACAAAAACGAGATACAATGCGAAAATAACATGAAAATGAAGAAGCATCAATAATAAAACAAGAATGGTTCATACTTTGGTGTCTTGGTAAGCTTCATCTTAGCCATCCATTTCTGTGCTGTGTAGAGAAGTGTAATGAGGGTATCAAGGATGTTAGAAGCCTCAACTCTCTGAGCACAAGCCATTCGAATCTCCTGCAAATGATACAACCAACCATAGGAGTGAGTATAATGGCAAGTATCACTATAACAACAGAGAAAATCTTAGAGTCTTTAAGGTTTTTATTGTAATTCAACATATTCATGAGAGAATCTCCACACTCAAACAAAATGGGAATAAGCAATTAAAAGTGCAATTTCACTACTTCTGTCCACTTCATTTGTGATTATAAGTGATGAATGAGGCTTTAAATCTAAGTTTTCTTTTTACAAAAAAGATGTTCGACAGTGTTGCACTTACCTCAAAGAGAAGACAGAGTAGGTGAATTCTAGAGGCCAGGCATGAAGATAAGTTTTCTATGACCTTAGTGTCTGTCACACCAGCTGGGTCCACTAAAATACTGGCAAAGCTATTGCACAACAACCGAGCGTTCTCAGAAATCTGTAACATAAACAACAAAGTAGTATCCAGATTTAAAATCACTACATAGCGCAACGGCTTGACTTACTATCACCTTGATATATTCATTCCCTTTTTCTTTTAAGAAAGTCTAATACATCAATACAGAAATGAATAAATTAAAGCAAAACCCCTCATAACTCCTTGCAAAAATGTATTTAGTAAGTATTTGATATTTTCATTTATATCTGGATAAAGAGACGAAGAAGTGAGAAAGGAAAGACTGAAACATGGGACAGGGAAAAAGTGTGTAAATAATAAATGGAATTATAGGTTAAGACTCAAGAGAAATAAAATTACAACTGTATTAATAGAAATAAAACCAAGTTCTTTTGTTAGGTAAGTATGTGAAGTCTTACCTGACTGATAACCATTTCAAGCATCTTGTCTCTCCATTCAGTGCCATTCCTATTATTGGCCACCACTAGTAGATCACACACTCTGCAAAAAATACAAGACAAAAACATTTCACCAACTATTGTCCTCTAAAACATGTACAATCCATTAGCATCTTATAGCATCTTTGGCACCTCATTACCACATGAAACAAAGTCATCAACATCAAAGCTTTTGATATCACAATATTGTTCATTATAATTATATATGTAAATATAATTTTTTTCTTTCTTTTGTTGATAGACAATTCTGTTATAATTGCATTACCTGTAAACAGTTTCTGGTATATCATCAAGCAGCTTGAGACATCCTGGCAGCATAGAATCCACAAACTCATTGAGGATGGCCTTATCGAGTGGCGCTTCCTCTGGAATCTTGTCTTGTTCTTCCATCATCTTCTGCTTCCTTTCGTCCTCTTCCTTCTTCTTACGTTCCTCCTCCTCTTTCTTTTTCTTTTCCTCCTCCTGAAGATATTCAAGGAATATAGGAAAATAATTATGGGGTAATCCTCAAAGGAGAAGTTTAAGTTCATGATTCTCACACAGAAAATCTCTTGTGACTTATGTATGGTTGTGATGTTTTAGGTTACATCTGTCACCAGTACTAACATAGGCTGAAAACTAGAGGATCTCCATAAAAATCAGATTACTAAATGTTTTTCTTGTTTTCATAATCACAATCAGCAAGGCAGAGCTGTTGGAAAACTTGCTTTAATTACTTCTTTACAGTCATCCAACTCCTCATCAGCATTATCTTACGATCCAAGAGCCACAAAAGATAAGAATCAAACAAAAGATATAAACTTGAGATGATTTATGGTTTAATTTAATTATTTACCAACATCAGATATAACAGAATTACAGATTCTAGTTACAAATACACTACATGTACTTAAACTGGTAAAGACTTACAATTTCTCAGCTGGGAAATTCCTATTAGTCCAGAATGTTCCTGAAGTGTAGAGTAAGCTGGCTGCTAATCCACAAATATTGAATCCAAACGGTATGTTGTCCAACTGGCAGAAGAAGATTCCAGATCCAGCCGAAGAATGTCCAAAATAATTCAGGAGGTCATCGATGTCGATAATGATGTCGATGACGATGTCCAAGACGATGGCAATCACAATGTCGATAACAGTGTCAACTGCAATCTCGATAATCAATGTCAATGACGATGTTGACCACAATGTCAATAACGATGTCGAACACGACGTCAAATATGTCAAGGATGAGGTCCAAGATGAAGTCCAAGATGAGGTCCAAGATGATCTCCACAGGTTGATATCAATATCAGATGGTGTTAACTGAGAACTTATGCAATATATGCTCCACGATGTATTCAGGGTATAAATTCTGAAATTTCTGTGCAAGCTCCCAGCTTATATACAATCTCAACCCTTAATTAGAATTTTCTACATTCTACTACAGTATTCATGAAAGTTTGGAACTCTCTTGTAAGTTCTACATAGTTCTAGTTATAACAAACAAAGGAAGGGGATTCCCCTTTTCTATAAATAGACTCATTGCAATGTTACACTCTAAGAGGTTCATGTAAAGGTCAGGATACATGTAATCAACACATTCCAACATGTACATTATACATTGCAATTATCCTATAGTACATCACACACAATGTAAAGATCTAGAATGTTCTCTACTGTATGTGCATTCTGATTATTTCACTGCTACACATTATATTCACTTTTCACATATGAATAATACTCTCTCTTCTGGAAATTTCTATGTTCATAAAATCATACATAACTGGAAAAATAATTCCCTTCCAGAAGATTCCTTAATTATATCACACCTCCCCCACCGGGAAAAAGAAAGCTTTACCGTAGTAAAGGTTTCTTTAAGATTCAACCTGTTTCAAATTATCCAGATAAGCCTTTCATCCTGTACAAAGGCATTACATATCACACATGTATTTAAGGACCATCAAAAAAGAAAAATGCAATTATAAATGACAAACTTTGTCTAAAAAAGAGTAATTTCTCTCTTTACATCCTTGAAAGAGCATCAGCAATCACATTATTCTTTCCACGAATGTGTACAATTTTCAAGGGGAAAGGTTGGAGCATAAGGCTCCACCTGTACAGTCTTTGGTTCTTTGTTTTGAATTTCTCCAAGAACACAAGAGGGTTATGGTCTGTGTAGACCATGATATCACCATTACTGTTGGTTAGGTACACCTCAAACTGCTGGAGAGCGAGTACAAGACTCAAAGCCTCTTTTTCGATAGTTGAATACTTCTTCTGATATTGGTTGAGTTTCTTTGAGAAGTAACAGACTGATTTTTCAAAGCCTTCTTCATCCTCTTGGAGCAACACTGCTCCCACTCCAACATCACTGGCATCAATAGCCACCTTGAATGGCTTTGTGAAGTTTGGAGCTGCCAAAACAGGCTCATTCACCAAAATGGCCTTCAACTTCTCAAATGATCTCTGACATGCATCAGACCATACATACTTCACTTTTGCTTTCAGCAAGTTTGTGAGTGGACTAACCACAGTACTGTAATTTGGAACGAACTTCCTGTAGAAACCACTCATACCTAGGAATCTGAGCAACTCTTTCTTAGTTGTGGGAATGGGGAAGTCTAAGATTGCCTGAATCTTTGCTTCTCTCGGTAGCACTTGCCCCTGACCAACCACATGACCAAGATAAGTGACCTTTGCCTTGCCAAATTCACTCTTCATCAGATTAACTACTAAGTTGGCTTTATCTAGTCTGTCAAACAGTAATCTCAAATGATTGAGATGGTCATTCCATGTATCACTGTACACTAAGATGTCATCTATGTACACAACACAATTGTCAAGCCCAGCAATCACCTGATTTGTCAATCTTTGAAAGGTTGCTGGGGCATTCTTCATTCCAAACGGCATGACTTTGCATTGAAATAAGCCATCCGGTGTGACAAAGGCTGATATTTCCTTGGCTCTGTCAGTCAGTGGCACCTGCCAATATCCCTTCAGCAAGTCTATCTTAGTGACAAAGGCAGAGTTCCCAACCCTATCGATACAATCTTCCAACCTAGGAATTGGATATGAGTCGGTCTTAGTGATTGCATTTACCTTGCGGTAATCTATACAAAATCTCTGAGAGCCATCCGGCTTTGGGACCATTACAATAGGGGAACTCCAACTACTCTGACTTGGTTCAATTATGTCATTATCTAACATGAACTGGATTTCCTCATTCACTTTTTCCAACTTGCTTGGATTAAGTCTATATGGATGTTGTTTGATAGGTTTTACATCACCTACATCTACATCATGTACAGTCAAGGCAGTACGACCTGGTCTATCTTTACACACATGCTTATAATCTTTCAACAAGCCAGATATGTCAATTCTCTGTTCATCAGAGAGATGCTTCAGTGCATCATCCAAATTTTCTAACATTTCTGAGTTAGACAATTTCACTCCACATGGTTCATTTGTAGACACATCTGTGTGAGACAATTCACTCTCTGTCTCTACATTGCCTTTATTTACATCTTCTAGCTTCTCTTCTTTTACAACATGTGCTACACCTACTGGCTGATTAGCCTCACGTTCAAAGTATTCTTTCAGCATGTTTACATGACATACTCTTTGACTCTTTCTTCTGTCAGGGGTACTGATCACATAGTTGACATCATTCAGTTTCTTTTTGACAGTGTAGGGACCACTAAACCTAGCTTTCAAGGGCTCACCTAGCAAAGGCAACAACACTAACACCCTATCTCCAGGCTTGAAGTTGCGCTCTTTTGCCTTCTTGTCTGCCTGTGTTTTCATTTTAGCTTGCGACACTTTCAAGTGTTCTTTGGCTACCTCACAAGCCTTTGAGAGCCTTTCTCGAAACTTTGACACATAGTCAAGAAGGTTTACCTCGTCATTCTGACCCATGAACTTTTCTTTGATCAGCTTAAGGGGACCCCTAACCTCGTGACCATAGACCAGCTCAAATGGACTGAAGCCTGTCGACTCATTCGGGGAATCCCTGGTCGCGAACAGCAAGAATGGGATACCTTTATCCCAGTCATCAGGATACTCTTCACAATATGCCCTAAGCATGGTCTTCAGGGTCTGGTGATAGCGCTCTAATGCACCTTGGGACTGTGGATGATAAGCGGATGACTTGATCTGCTTTATCCCTAACTCATGCATCACTTGCTGAAACACTCCTGACATGAAATTCGATCCTTGGTCTGACTGAATTTCCTTGGGCAAACCATACCTAGTGAAAAACTGCACTAGCGCCTGTACTACTGGCTGTGCAGTGGTACTTCTCAACGGTATCGCCTCTGGAAAACGTGTAGACAAATCCATAATCGTAAGAAGATACTTGTGACCCGACCTAGTTCTGGGTAAGGGTCCAACACAGTCAACAAGAACCCTAGTAAAAGGTTCATCAAATGCAGGTATCGGTATCAAGGGAGCAGGCTTGATAGAAGGCTGTGCCTTCCCAACCACCTGACATGTATGACATGTCTTACAGAACTGCACAACATCCTTGTGCATCTTCGGCCAATAGAAATGCCTCATGACCCTAACCTCCGTCTTCCGAATACCTAAATGACCTGCCATAGGCAACTCGTGAGCCATCCTCAGAATCTCTGTGCGGTAACAGGGAGGAACAACAACTTGGTGAACTACACACCACTCTTCATTAGCTGGTTTCCGGGGAGGTCTCCACTTCCTCATCAATATGTCACCTTTGACATAATAGCACTCAGGAACCTTATCAGCCTCAGCCTCAGAACATGCCGTCTGTGACAAGCCTTTCAATTCTGGATCCGCCTGTTGTGCCTGTACAAGGGAAGATTTGCTAAACAACTCATCATTGTCTGCAACAGAGCCTTCAACATTATCCCCATCCAAGTCCTTGAAAAAGGTTTCAGCTAACCAGACATCAGTACTCTCCTCCACCTCAATAGAATCCGCATCATCCTGTTCAGCCCTCCGAGCCTGAGACCTAGTGACAACACAATCCGGGAAAATTCCAGGAAAATCCTCCTGCAACCGTTCAGTTTCAGCTACCTCAACCGGCTTCTCTGAAACCACTGGAGATGCAACAACTTTCTCTCCAGCCAAGTCGTTACCCAACAAAAAGTCAACCCCGTCCACGGGTAATTCCGGTACGACACCAACAGTTACAGGACCACTAACTAGGTCACACTTTAAGTCGACCTTATGCAAAGGAACCGACACATAATCCGGACCAATGCCTCGAACCAAAACTTTGGCATTCTCTGAACTCTCTGGTGGGAGAGTCAAATGCCCTGACATCATCAGGGACTGAGCAGCCCCTGTATCTCGAAGGATAACCACTGGCTTACCTACAGCACCAGTCGAACAGGGGGATACCTCACCATCATGCAAAAAGCTTCTAAAGCTCTCATCAACCTTCTTGACCTTATCGGCAAATACTAGAGAAACACTCTCAACATCTTGGACTGATTCCAACTGGACGGACTCCTTGGGTGGAATACTTGATTGCTTGACTAAGCCCACATCTTTCTTACTTTTGGTTGGTTTCCCAATCAATTCCCAACAGGACTTTTTCAAATGTCCTGGCTTATTGCAATGGAAACAAACTTT
This sequence comes from Heliocidaris erythrogramma, assembly GCA_025617745.1. Classification (NCBI taxonomy): domain Eukaryota; kingdom Metazoa; phylum Echinodermata; class Echinoidea; order Camarodonta; family Echinometridae; genus Heliocidaris; species Heliocidaris erythrogramma. The sequence continues at coordinate 12,657,611 of CM046853.1, read as the reverse complement.
GGAACTTTGACTAACAGATCTTTCACTTGATTTCGCGCCTCTATCTGCCTGAGACTTGTCAGTGTCATTCTCCTTGCTAGCAGTTTTTCCCTCACCAAATTTCTTGTGGGATTCAAATGCCCCTTTACCCTTCTTATTCTGAAAGTTTTTGAAAGGAAGCCTATCCCCACTACCTCTGTGTGTGACCTCAAATTCATCAGCTACCACAGCTGCCTTACTCAATTGAGTAATTCTTTGGTCATCTAGGTGAGACTTAACGCCAAAAGGAACACCCTTTTTGAATTCCTCTAAGAGGACAACTTCTCTCAGTTGGGCAAAATCTTCGTCAACTTTCAGTGATCTGTACCACTTGTCAAACATCATTTCTTGTTCCCTAGCAAACTCAACATAGGTCTGGCCTGATTGTCTTTGCATATTCCTAAATTTACGTCTGTATGCTTCTGGGACCAACTCATATGCATTAAGAATAGTATTCTTCACTGTAGCATAGTCACATGATTGCTCTTCAGAGAGAGATGAGTAGACTTTTGCCGCCTTTCCCACAAAAACGCTTTGAAGAAGCAGAGTCCAGTATTTCTGAGGCCATTCCAACCTCTTGGCCACTTTTTCAAATGATACAAAATATGCATCAACTCCCTCTTCATCAAATTTTGGCACAAGGCGAATGTTCTTCGCTACGTCAAAACCTTGGGGAGATTTCTCTTTGGTAGAGTTAGTATTTGCATGTGCTAACTCCATTTCTTTCAATTTCAACTGGTACTCCCTTTCTTCTCTTTCTCTTTCAAATTCTAATTTCATTCTCTCCTTTTCCAACTCAAGTTTTGCTAGTTGGAGTTGAACATCACTTGAAACCTTAGAAGGAACCTCACTTTCTTTACTGAGCTTCATGTGACTAGCTAGCAGATCAATAATCTCTGCCTTCTTTAACTCAGGAGTAAGAACTACTCCCAAATGCTGACATACAGCTCTCAAGTCATCTTTTCTGAGTGACTTCAACTGACCAAGGGACAAATCTGTCCTCTTAACAAACACTTCAACATCTATTGTCGTCATGATGAAGCATGCAACAAACAATTACAGAATTTAAGAACTTATCTGCAATGTATTCTAGAAGTTTCCTGAGATTTCCAAAATTTCTCTCTAAATTTTGTTGTTTTTGACTTGTTATATTTGGCTACGTTTCCCGGACAAGCCCCCAGTTTGTTACGATCCAAAATCCACAAAAGATAAGAATCAAACAAAAGATATAAACTTGAGATGATTTATGGTTTAATTTAATTATTTACCAACATCAGATATAACAGAATTACAGATTCTAGTTACAAATACACTACATGTACTTAAACTGGTAAAGACTTACAATTTCTCAGCTGGGAAATTCCTATTAGTCCAGAATGTTCCTGAAGTGTAGAGTAAGCTGGCTGCTAATCCACAAATATTGAATCCAAACGGTATGTTGTCCAACTGGCAGAAGAAGATTCCAGATCCAGCCGAAGAATGTCCAAAATAATTCAGGAGGTCATCGATGTCGATAATGATGTCGATGACGATGTCCAAGACGATGGCAATCACAATGTCGATAACAGTGTCAACTGCAATCTCGATAATCAATGTCAATGACGATGTTGACCACAATGTCAATAACGATGTCGAACACGACGTCAAATATGTCAAGGATGAGGTCCAAGATGAAGTCCAAGATGAGGTCCAAGATGATCTCCACAGGTTGATATCAATATCAGATGGTGTTAACTGAGAACTTATGCAATATATGCTCCACGATGTATTCAGGGTATAAATTCTGAAATTTCTGTGCAAGCTCCCAGCTTATATACAATCTCAACCCTTAATTAGAATTTTCTACATTCTACTACAGTATTCATGAAAGTTTGGAACTCTCTTGTAAGTTCTACATAGTTCTAGTTGTAACAAACAAAGGAAGGGGATTCCCCTTTTCTATAAATAGACTCATTGCAATGTTACACTCTAAGAGGTTCATGTAAAGGTCAGGATACATGTAATCAACACATTCCAACATGTACATTATACATTGCAATTATCCTATAGTACATCACACACAATGTAAAGATCTAGAATGTTCTCTACTGTATGTGCATTCTGATTATTTCACTGCTACACATTATATTCACTTTTCACATATGAATAATACTCTCTCTTCTGGAAATTTCTATGTTCATAAAATCATACATAACTGGAAAAATATTTCCCTTCTAGAAGATTCCTTAATTATATGACCATTATCATAGATTCATCAGCATTATCATAGATTCATCTGCATTATCATCACTATATTGATAGACATGACTATTCTTTTAAACCAATATCCTTACCTGTTGATCTACTGATGGTTGTATTGCTTCACCTAGAGACATGGCTATGGCTTGCATCATTTCTTCCTCTTCACTCAATCCTGTTCCAAACGTCTATTGTAAATGTACAAAAAGTAGACAAGAGTCAGAGAAATAAGGAGAGAGGGTCAATACAGAGATAATGTTATTTCAATTTACATAAACTTTTTCAGAAACTTATCGCAAATTCAAACTGTGTTATTCCAAATTGGTACCGTCATAATTTCTTCAGAGAGGGGAAAAATTACATAGATTTTTTCCCCCATACAATTCTTTATACTATATTTGAGAAAAAAATATACACAGCTGTCATGGATATGAGAGTACATGTGCATAGTATACTACGTTATTGTTGATTTCATCACCCAATACACTCTAATTCTGAATAATCCATGTATGTAATATTACCTGCTTTAGTTTTAAACATGTATAGTAGCTGACATGCATTCACATAAACCTTGTGCTCAAGAAAGACGGGTACTGGTCAAGTTCACACAAATTTCATAAATATTTCCATACTACAGAAGAAGAAACAGAATAAGATAAAAAGAAGAACCATTGATGTACTTACCTGAGGAAGTCTTGGTGGATGTGTTAGGGCCCACTCAGCTGCTCTTTCCAGGGAGGTAGATTGCTGTAGAGCTTCTAAAGCATGTTCCCTTGGGAAACCCATGTCCATCAGCTAGTAGACATGAGACAATGCAATGAACGATTGAAGAATGCCACACCATGCACAGGTGGGGGATTATCATAAACCAAAATATGGCTATATAACTAAATCTAGGCAATCAGCTTTCAATCAGGACAAGATCTTTAATGGAAAATAATTATAATTATACAATTCAAAATTTAGGTTGAATAACAACAAAAGGCTAATTACAAATAATCCAGACTCCAAAACTGTCCTGATTATGCAGACATAAAAATATTTGCCTATATTTTGTGCAAATTATACTATAAACTAGATGAGACTGTGCTCATCACTTTTTATTTTACTATTACTATTTATTTTACTCTTAGTCTTAACTTTAATTATATTTCAAGCTTCAGTTGCACCAAGGTGTCAGCACATCAAAGACAATATTTTAGTCTCGAAATGTCTATGAAGTTATGGAAATTGACATAAGGGTGCAATGCCATTATTATTGCTGTAATCATGAAAAACATCTTCACCTGTCTGATATGTTCCTCATTGGGTTCAGCTCTTGGTCTGCTACTGCTCCGGCTCAATCCAGTCAGGAATCCTGACTCAAACAGACCTCTCGTTGCCCTACTGAAACCAGCCGATCCTGATGATGTGCTTGCCCCACCAGACGATGTCCCCTCTGCAGAACTACTCCCAGCCTCCTCACTCTTGGCCTGCTTGACCCGCTCAGCAATGACCGATTCCCCACGTACGATGTGGCAAAGGATAGCCAGGAGACTCTCAGCTGTACGATTGCCCAGGGACTTGAGAGAGCGGCAACCCCACAAATTCATGATCACATTAAATGCAGACTGGAACAGAGAAGGAAATGAACATGTTGCATAATGGTCATACTGACATTAGGCTCATACTCTTTTACATTTCATACCTCCATCATATTCTAAAAATTCAATACTCTATTAATAATCATAACTGTTAAATTGGGGGTGCATATATACTGTGAAACAGTAACATCATTGTCGTGGAATACATCTAGTTTTATAAATGAAATTAATCTTCCTTACACCTTGAGCAGGAACATTAAAGTTCAACTAGAATTTCCAGTTGTGATCTTACCATTTCCTATACTCTGCATTATTTCATGGATGACAGTGGTTGATTCTTACCTTGTGCGTATTGATGAGGAACTGGACAGGGTTGAAAGGTGTGTAGCCAGGAACTGTACCCTTGGCAGGCATAGCATGTGGAGAGTCCAAGACTGACTCTGGGTTGACTAACTTCTCTATGAGTGACAGCCATGCATCTATGAACTCACCTGTTCCCTCTGAATGACAGAAAAAAAAAATTCATTTAAAATTGGACATTACAAATTTAAATGTCACAATACTGTAAACTTAAAGGAGAATTAACCTCAAACAATAAAGACGATAGTGTTCAAAGGTGTTATTTATTCCTACTTGTTAGACTATATGGCTTCGCGTCAAAATATACGAGATCGATACGAATCAAGATTTTCTGAGCAAAATTTATCATCTGCTAGCAATATGTATCGTCTGCTAGCAATACATGGGGGCTGCCATTTTTTTATGTGTACAAGAAGATTTTCTTAATCCAAATGCCCAATTGCCTTTTTCAAAATTAAAAACCCATTTGAGATTAAAAATATAGAATAGATATGTCAATTTATTTTTAAACTGAAGATTTCCATATATATTTCTGTTGAAAATCGATATTCGCTTAATATAAATCTATTTTCTACATACTGTGACGCAATGGACGGAGCAAATTAATTCAAATTTTATGGATGCTTCTTCCCTGAGCATCTATAGCGGCAAACTATGCATTCACCTTGCTTTCGGATAATGGGACTTGAAAAGTCAGAATGCATGCTGCATATATTATGTTCTGCTCTGTTTGGCAAACCCAAGAAAATAGATTTTTGTTAAGCAAAACCAGACAATTTAAAAGTATCATTATAAAGATTTAATTTTTATAAATCATGTAAACACCCACTTTATATTTTTCGTCACATATGGGATTTTTGGTAATGAAGAAAATCAATTTAGGTCTTGGATTCAAAATATCTTCCTGACCGGAACATTTCTCAATGGTTCATGTACAAATCCAAATCAGCAAGAAAATGGCAGCCCCCATGTAAATGAGTAGGAGACGATACCGGGTGTTGGAATATCTTTATTTATACCCTTTTCTAATATCTTATTAGAAAATGATTTAGGCCAATAAGTAGGAATATATTACACCTTTCAATATAAGTAAATTTGTACTCAGGGGTTAATTCTCCTTTAAGAACAATATTTGTGTATTTCAAAGCGAGCATATTTTAAACAAATGGAAGGAAATAAACAGATCATAACAATACTGGAACACAATTCAGTATAAAACCTTTATATTTCATCGTATTTTACTTGCACACTGAACAAGTCTCCTCAGAAAATTTAAATGATATATTTTGAGATTGTAGATGCTTACCTGGAAGGTCTGGATGTTCCATACATTCTGAGGCTCTCATCTTACCACCCATGGTGACTGCCCAATGGAATGCACTGTGAACAAAATAAAATGGTTAATGCAATGTTGATATAAAGTCAATGTGCATGTAGATGATTTATCAACATTTGAGTGTAAAGTTGTCCTGAATTTGTAAATGGTTTACAGCTAGCCAACAATATAAGTTGTACAATATTTCTTTTCCATGTATAAAGTTTCACATATGAAAGTTATTATTCTTGTATAGATGCATGATCAAAATTTTCAAGAATTACATAGGGTAAGGGGAAGAAGAACGACTTTAACCTCCTTTATAGTGAAAACACATATTTTCCAAAAGAAAGAAAGAATTACAAATGTGGCAAAGTATGTTCAAAACGAAAAACTAGTTGTATCTAAATTATAATTATATCAATTTTGATTAAAGTACACAAGTGACTTACTCAAAGAGAGCTGCATGAGCTCCTGTGCTGACAAACTTCTGTAGCATGAGATGATAAGGATTCTTCTTCTCGTCAAACAGCATAGGAGATGCAAAGCTAACAGCACAGATGTAGAATGTTACCCTAGATTCAACAGAAATGATAAAATGTTGTTTTACCTCAACTGCCAAAAAAGGAATAAATATAGTAAAAAATACTGCATAAACATAAAGTGGACTGTGCTCATGAAGTTCAGATGACATAAGATTTCATTAGGACAATCAATCAGATATATGGTACGCGCATTTTATGAAAATGAGAAAGGAAAACAATTTGTACATCAACATTCTGATAGTAATATCTTCAATATCAATCCAAATGTTTTCTGGGTCCTAGTTAACACTGTTGGAAGAGATGAGCTAACTGGAAATGCATGAATATAGAAAAGGCTGAACTAATAGAAGATCCTACCTGAATTTTGGCAGTGGGCTAGCTGGCGGAGGAGTCCATGAAAGACTGTTGAGAAGTAGTTCCATGAGAACCTTGGCTGTATTCCTGGCTGCTTCAGAAGGAGGGCTAGGATTGGGATGTAGGTGCTGCCTGCTTCTCTGTCTGACCGATGACCCTACACAGAGCTTCACCAACAAACCGAACAACTCAGAGAGTGCTTTCCCAAGTCTTGATGGTGCATAGAGCACTGGCATGGCCTGCTTCACCAACTGCAGCATCTGGGCATTGGGCTTGGGCCTTGCTTTGGGGTCCTTGGCCCCCTCTTTGGAATCATCCACCTCCATGGTTGAAAGGGCATCACTGACGTCCATAAGTGTGCTTGCTGATCCGATCACTGGATCTATTTCACTAGTTCTTACATTGCTATCAGATTTACTTGTTGAAGCAGATGCTGCTGAAGTGGTAGCATCTGCAGAGTCCTTGGTGAAGTCCTTGGGGAGAAGTTTCTCCCGTTCAAGCTTGCCAAGTTCACAGCCCTCTGGGAGGGTGCCGGGGGTGAACAGAGCCAAAAGAACTATGCTCTCCCAAACCAATGAGATGTACAGATGACTCAAGTGACGTAATACCTCTTGTCCAAGGTCTGAACCCCACTGGTTGACTGAGATGGTCCTCACATCGGTCTGTCAGAAGAATAAAAAAATTGAGGTGAATATATTCATCAAATTAGGGTGACAGTTCACAAGAGGAAAAGGAAACATCATTAACAAATTTGTAGAAAGGTTTCATAGCACATTTATGGTACTACATATACATAACAATTTAAATATAAGCAAACAAATAAATGATATGAATTGTAATTGATATCAATTTGTTGTACATGATGTGTGCTTGACGAAATATGGAATTTCCCTAAAGGCACCAAGATTAATTAACATCACACATGTCCATATTACTATCTAGCAGTTTATCAAAAGTTAAAAGTCAAGCCTACCTGTCCAACTCTGCATACATGTACCAGCATGGTGACATAGGAGTGAGCAGAGACCATGGCCCTGAGAAGAGGAGTGGTAGGAGCTCCAAGGGGGGCACCAGTGAAGTTTGGTGAGTTGACCAGCTCCCTGAGAAGGATGGATCCACCCGGGGGCTCCAGGGGGAGCTGGAGAGGCTTCAGGGCAGTGAGCTCTTCTTTCAGCATTAGAAGACCTTCCTTCAGCACACCAGACTCTCTTGCAAGTGACTACACAAAAAGGGGAGGGGAAGAATTGGATTGAATGTCTATTTCAATACCCACTTTCTATGAAACACTACAAGGTCAAAAGCAGCAACCAAATGCACAGATGTATGTACCAACCTTGCACATAAGATCTAGCTGATAAAATACAAATTAATATCTTGCCTCAAACTGAAAGGGAATAATTGAAGTGGCAGCATTTGCAGAACAGGACAACAGCATATCTCTTGGCTTGAACTGCAGGTAGCATAACTCTTGTTAATTCACTACATGCTAGCTGATCAAAAATCATTACTTGTATGGATATTAGTTGAATTAAATACTATCTAACAATGGTACAATGGAACAAACATATAGATTTATAACAAAAATATTGAGACCTACCAGAATGGCTTTGCATACACTAGCAACGGACTGGCAGGCACTACTGGTGGGAAAGTCTATGGGTAGGTTGGGCAGTCGCAGGAATTTGAGCAGAGGTTCCAGACCACGATGACTAACAAACTCCCAACAGTGATCGTCAGTTGCATTATTACACAGGATAGCTTCCACAAATTTCATCTGAAATCAGGAAATAATAATGGCAATAGCTGTCATCCTGTAGCTGACTCTTGCTTATAAGCACTTATAACAAGGATTTCATCAAGATGAATGGTTCAAATATCATAACCATAACTATTCCAACTACAACATTTCAAAGAACTTACCACATTGAGAATGTAGTCCATGAGAGGTACAGGAGTTTTTTCATTAGGGTCTGTGGATCTGGAAGAAAAAAAAAAGTAAAAAATACTTTTCACTTTCAAAGTATCTTCATGATTATACAGCACATTTCTTTGCAAAATGTAATCAATAAATTTCAGCTAAAATGCCTAATGCTTAAGAATACTAAGTAGTACATAAAACAAATGTATTAGCCTACTTATGTGATCATTTCATTCAGCATGTATAAGAATATGTGCCTGATATAAATGTCACACATGACATGTATGACTTGAATTCATTATAAGATCTCCAGTCTTCTTGACATGTCTTGAGTAAATAATATTGCATTGGCTTTTATCTTGTCAGTCTGTGAAAGCGACAGCAAGAGGGAAACAATGCATAAAAAGTAATAAAACAATTTTTTTTTAAACTATGAAATAACAAATGCCTACCTTTTATAAAATTATAAAATATTAACATTGTGAATCTGTGCATTTGAAAAACAAGTAAAGTCTACCTAAGTTGCACTTATAAAGGGACAACACTACTACATATGCAAAATAAAATAAAGTAATAGGTGAAGATCTAGTTAATTCTTTTCACTAATAAACATTTGATAAATGCACGGCTGGTATACAATATTTACAAGGCATCATCATCATCATCATCATCATCATCATCATCATCATCACCACCATCACCATCACCATCACCATCACCATCACCATCATCATCAACATCATTATCATGATCATCACCATCATCATCCTCCTCATCTTCAACCTCCTAATCATCATTGTCATTCAGCTTACTGAGGTTGGACGGGTGTGACCATCTTGGACTCCTGCTCCCTGACAGACGTAGGTACCTCATCTTCTTCATCCTCATCATCACTAGATGTGTCATCTCCATTGGTTGCTTGAGACTGGTTGGAAGCTGGTGTCTTGGCCTTCACTGCGGATCGGCTGCACACGATGTTGGGGTTGTGCCCCATGCTGCATATATCTTCCATCAGCTGGAAATCAAAGATAATATTTCCTCAACTTCAGAGCATGTGATTCACATTACAGAATATTCCACATATTTGAAGCAATGTGAAGGGAACATGAAGTTTAGAAAAATCAAAGTCCTCCCAAAAATCAAGAAAGATTGTGTAGTTTGCATGAGCAAAAACGATATGACAAGGCACACAACTTAAATATAATGACAAAACCAAGTAATTATTGTTGCTAAAATACAATGATATATCGAAAGAAAAAACAACTGACCTTGATAATAGCCATCATAGCATGGTCTTTGAGAGAAGGCTGATGTCTCATCAACTCATCCATGGCACTACCTAGTGATGATGCAGTATCTCCTACAAACAAATAAAAATTTAATATATAGGGTACATTTTGTCAAATATTTAAGCCTTTCAGAGACTTGAATAGCAAATATCAATGAGATTTTTGTTAGAAATAACCACAAAAACGTATTCCATTCTTCCAGTAGAAAAGAATGCCATTATAAGCCTTTGATTTGGGTTTGTAAATAGCAAATTTGCAATCTCTGAAGTTAAAAAATAAGTATATAGGAATCATATATAACTATGTTAATGACTTGGAAAGCCGAAAGTATAGATTCCCCAAACTTACTGCAAAATGTAAAGCTCTACCATCTCATGTGACAATATGCATGATCAGTGCAGTTATCTGTGAAGATTGCAATTATCATACAGTCCCTATTTCCAAATCATAGTGTATTAGTTTAGAATAATGAAACTGAGAATTTATTTACAATTTAGCATGAATTTATATAATTCCAAGGCGCCTGAATTATTCCCCCAATTTTTAAAGGTAAGATTTGTTTCGCCTATCAGAATATAAACACATTGGACAAAGCCTCACCCAATGCATCATTTGTCCTTCTTCTTCTCATTGCTGGCAGGTACACTGGAGACAGGAGGACTTTGAAGAGTTTCTCAAATGGCTTGCATTGATTGAATGCATCCAGACCCCTTGAGTTGAGACACAGGGCACTGAATATGTTAGGCAAGGAGCCCAATACCTCTTTGGTTGCAGGAACCTGTTAAGATGATCATCAATAGAAGAGCTGAATGATAAATTTCATTAAATCATGTACTGCATTAATGACAGAAAGAGATAGAAAAAGAAAAACAAAGAGATAGAAAAGGAAAGGCAAATAGAAGAGCACAATTTACAATGAAAATTATCAGAAAATGAAATGAAAGATATTGAAGCAGAGGAAATGAGGGATATAAATAGAAGGAAAGAAAAATATAATAAAAAGGGGGAAGAGGAGATTTATAAATGAGAGCGTATACAAGAATGACCTACAAAAGAGTAGAAAATAACGGTCTTTCCTTGATGTTATTTTATTAACCCTTTCAGGACAGGAATTATTTAAGGTCTAAACTGATCACATTTTGTTCTTCAAATTGGCAACAATAGTGCTCCATGGTTCTAATAAGGTGTAAGGTCTTTGAAAACAATATACATGGTTAAGAATTTGTCGAAAAGTTGAAACAATTGCCAATTTTTATTTAAAAAAAAACAATTATTTTGAAACTCTCAATATGTTGCCAATTTCAGGATATCAAAGCTTATTCTCTTTTTTTTAAATTTCTGGTATCAAATGCAATATGGTCATGCAATTAAAATGGACATAGTATGTGCAGAAAATTTTGCTCTTTCTACTCATGCATCTGGTGTATTTTTTAGAGCTCTGAATCAAAAGTTATTGAGCCAAACCACAAAATGTGGTGTATTGTCTTGAAAGGGTTAAGAAACAGAGGTAAAATAAAACTGCTTTCAGCAGAACATGACAATGATTAATATGTCCTTAGAAATGAACACACATTTAATACTCACAATGACATGTGAAAAAAATTACGATGTGGATATGAATAAAATTTACTTTTTAGGAAACAAATTCAAATTTCAAAATACTTACATCTTTGATAAGAAGGGCATGCAGCATAACATCAGTGAGTCCTGTGTCTTGTAGTGATGACAGTAGTGACGGTTCTTGAAACACATACACAGTGACTAGCTCACAAGCTGTTGAAAGAAACGGATAACAGGATCATGTTACAAACTTCCACATAAGTACATTTCTCACTACCTAATGCATTATTCCTGCATACTTTAATCTCAAGGACAAGCTATTAATACTCTAGACCATTTTTCACAATTTTTAAATTATTAAGTCTTGTGAAGACATGACTCAGTAAACTACGTCTTTAAATGGACAGGAAAAAAATGGAGATAAATACTTACCAAGGAGAAACAGTGATGCACTATAGTATTCAGCATTGCTAATGATATGCTTCAATGAGCTCGGTAATGAACCATCCATTACTGTGGAAAAAAAGGAGATCAACGACAGGGTAAATCATACTGCGAAAACAAAGTTGACAGAGTACTAACATCGGCAATAAACCATATTCATAATAAGCTCAATCTTTGAATCACTGCCAATACCAAAAATCTGCTACAATAATCTTTAAAAAGGCAGAGAATTTCAATTCAAATGTCTTGGTCATTTTGTGATTACAATTTTGCCCAAAACCCCTCCCTGTCACCCAAGATGTCTACCACTGAGTTAGGTTAACACAACAAACATTTCAGATATCACAATACAATGAGAATATGGGCTTAACAGTCTTTGAAATATGTGACACCCAGATATCAGTGACATGACAGAGAATTTAAGAAACATATTAAAGAATTGTTTGCATAACAAAAGTAGGACAATTTTCATTTGACACTTTCTACAGGCTTAGAATATGAAACCCTCCAGGGAGATATACTGTATATAATACGTACCATGCCTTATACTGTCCGAGAAAGAGGGATCTTGGATAGCCTTCTTGAGGAAGTTGAGCATGGACTTCAGCAGGGCTGCTCTCTGAGGGAAACATTGGGTTGCTGTAAAATGAATTTCACAAAATCAATGTCAAATTTTCTTGTCTTTTGATGGGAAGCTAATTCCCTGGTTAATGGTTGATTGATTGCATAAATTTGACCAAAATATGATTTCAAGTGAATATGGCATACAGCAATGGAAAATAATAACAAAATAAGGTGAAAATCATGTTAACATTTCTTCTCTTTTAAATGTACTGAATAAGGCTTCACCATAGGCTGCAGCTAAGTAGTAGTGCTGCTAGTTTCCACATGACAACACACATCCCTCTACAAGTTTGAAATACTGTCTTCATTTTGTCAATGTGACATTCTGTCCAGTGGATACACACCAGTGTAACACCTCACTCCCCCAAAACTCTTTAAATCTTTGAATCACCCATGCAGCTAACTGACCTGATCTACTCTTCTTTGGCCTTGTACTCTCTTCTTTTCCAGTCCCTAAGCTTGTTGAAGCACCCTCATTGACCCTCTGTCCATCTGAAGGACTGTCTGTCTCCATGGTGGTACTGTCCTCAGAGAATGGGGAGGGTGGGGCAGAGTGGATTGCATCCTGGGAGGTTCGTATCGTTGGTTTGATGACATAGGGTACATCCCTCCGACAAATGCTAATCTCATGCTGCAAGAGGTAATGGAGAACAACACAGCAACATAAATGTTATTGAAATCAAGGGTTTATTAAGAGAAATATTCACTTTATAAAAAAAGAATCACACTAAAACAGAAAATACTATTTTCCATTATTTCACTTGTTTACTTGGCAGCCTCAACTTTTGTCTCAACTTACAGGTGACTTCTTTGCAGACAGTATTCTTCATGTGAAATGGTAAATGAGCATTCTCATTAATTTGAAATACTTTTGTTGAAAATACTTTTAATACATTCACCAGAGCATTGCCTTAAATACAAAGGTATTTAACTCAATGTGGGAGTTGTTTTCTGAAGAAAAAAAAAGTTCAGAGAGTCAAAGGATACATACCTCTAGTCTGTTGATGAATGTGGAGAGTCCACCATGGGTCTGGAAGGCAGCCATGTCCAAATTAGTGATCAGGTCGACTACACGTACAGCCCTCGTTACAAACTGCATTGGAATGTGGAAGGATAAAAGAAAAACGATAAAGGGTGTAAAACTTAACGTAAATGATACGGATGCTTCATATCACCTTATGCAATTCAGAAGTCAGCAAACTCCAAGAACAACTTGAGATAAAAAATAAACTACAGAAGGCAATGGCCCTCATCGACGGCCTGGAACAGTACAGTAGATGGAACAGCATGCATGCATATCTTTGGTGTAAAGAAAAAAGCCAGGAAGAATATCAATGATGTTTTGGTTTCCAGGATACAGACAGAGCTGAAACTCAAGGAATCGAAAGACAAGTGCTATCGCGCAAAACAGGAAGTCAACAATGGTCAACCGCATTCCATTCTCATAAACTTCACAAGATCAAAATTCATGAAAGAAAGAAAACTGCTGAAAGGAAAGAAAATGAGCATCCAAGAGAAATTTACACTTGCATGTTAAACTCTCCATTTGAAAGTACAGAAATCGTGAGAGGCATCTCAAAATGCCAAATTAGAGACAGCATGCTGGCAATAGCTTAGTAAAGAATGTCTACATCTAAAAAATAGCTGTCACGTACAACAATCAGAGAATTGCATATGGCATCAATCAACAGTTTTCATATATGAAGACATATTCTATATTCTATACCAAGAGTATGCTAATATTTAACCCGGACGGGAGCAGGTTACTTCTTTAGGTTCCTCTCAGCTACTGAGAACGGGCAGAACAATCTGAAGACATGCAATATATATATCCTTTCTTCATATCAATACACAATAAACAATGACTTTCTCCTATCCTTCATTTCTTGATTTAAAAAAAAAGGTTCAGACTCTTACCGTTGTGTGTAGCTGTTCATCTTCTCCTGGCCATTTGATGACTTTGAGAAGAGATTCCATCATACCACAAGACACTAAGGCCTCACCACCTGTTACAATGCAAAAATCAAACATAATGAATATTAATGACATCAGCCTAAAACCAGAAGGGAAGTAGACTTTGCAAACCTAACTACCACACCTGACAGTATATTTCTGATTGAATGGAATACTGCTGCTGTAAAAGTACCGAGGTAGTATGTCTTAATTTTTAACAATGTAGATTTCTATTCGTTCCAATTCTTTTATGAATTTCATAAGTACATAATATTCTGAGTACAAAAAAAAAAAAAATCAGACATCAATCAATCAAAGTAAAACACATTTCCATTAACTTACAAATTATGAAAGTAAAAAAAATACAATAAATTTAGGCTATGAAATTGAAGTATTTGATTCATTTTGGAAAAAAAAAAAAAAAAAAAAAAACACTGGTATTATCTTACCCGTTTCATAACTGGCTAGATGATATAAGAATGAGAAGAGAGAAGTGGCAAGGCTGTGTGGGAATGACTCCATGTTAGGATCTGTAATAAAAAATTGAAATAAACATGTAAACAAATATTTATTTCTAAGCCTGAGTCAAATCGATTGGTTAGCCGGTGTTCGATCGAAGACATCGAATCCCGATTTCGTTTCGGCAAAACCGGTGCATCGATTTGTAGTCCGCCAGATTTTTGACTACCGTAGCCACCATGAAAAAAAGCAAATAAAAAAAGAAACTCCGTAACGTACAGCATATATACTAGCAGAGAATGTGAAGGCGACTTCAAACTGTTGGCTAACTTTTGCTAATTCGCTCGCGGAGGACGTCGCGCTTTACCTGTGCTTTCTCTATGGAAAAATCGTTTTGTCTTTACGAACTGAAGTTTACGATAATATTGTCAATTTGACAATTGTATAATTGAACATGATAAATACGGGCATGAGTACGAGTGTTCCTACTTAATTCGCAATAACTATATCACACTCTCATCAAATTGGCAATTACTTCTTGGAAATGATCTGAAGCTGAATGAAGTCTAGTCATGAGCGACGAAAAGTTTATTTCGTATTGTTTTTTTTTTTGCATCGAACAAACGTGTTCCATTTAGCTCTCCAAAGACAAAGTAAGATTATTAATTCTTTGAATTTGAATCATTATCGGATGTGTCGACAATGAGCATCGCTTCGTGCGACACTAGAGTGATATTTTGGCTTAGCCATATGGACTAGAAACTTAAGGTTTTGGCTAGTCCGTCGTGATTTTTACTAGCCTTTGGCTAGCGGGCTATCGCTAATGTCGAGCAGCGAGAGCCCCATACATATGCCCGCGATGCCAGTGGACCGGTCACCGGTGCATGGTTCATGCACTGCGTGCAACTGTGTGCGACTCTGTTTTTACCGCCCATCATTTATCGATGCACCGGTATTCGACAGAATCAAAGCCGTCGAATCCCGGATTATGAAATATTCGATATGACTCAGGCTTATTTATTTCATACCATGTAAACAAATATTTATTTCATACCATGTAAACAAATATCTATTCATATTTTTTTTTAACATTGAAAACTCTCTACTACTAAAACTTATTCAACTACAGTGAGCACCTGACTGGTATCTAAAGATCAGTTGTAGCAAATGAATGATGCTCCAAAAACGAAAAAGGCACGATATCTTCAAGGGAATGCAGATTGCCTGTTTTACTACCAATACAGTAGCAACATATGGATATGGCATATAATGGAGGTCTTGTGATCAGAAAATGGAACTGAGCAGCATAGCAACACTGCTAAACTTGCCTACTATTACTATTTCTTTGAATAATACAGCAAAGTACAAGAATAAAGATTGAAGCATACAATGAAAATTAATATTTGTACATGAAAAATAAAACTTACCAATCATAGCTTGTATACACTGCCGGACCATGACAGGTAGGAAACCATGATAAGATGCAGCACCGGTGGCATCTATTATGCTAATTAGCCTGCTGAGAAAAGGCATTTATTGGGTATAAACCTCAAATATGTAAATGTAATTAGGTATGCAATATGCATTAACTGATTTGACATCATGGAACTCTCTGTGGCAATATTACATTTTCTAAACTGGTATCGATCAATATTAGACTTTATCTACTGATATACAACACTTACACAACAAATAAAATTGTAAGTAAATAAGTTGTGTAATTTAACAAAATGTCTGAACTAGCATATTTCAAAAATAAATAGGAAATTTGACAAAGTGGGATACTAGATAGGTTGTATTTTGTAACGATCCATTATTATACTAACTCAAAAATATTTCTTGGTTACTTACTCTGGATTTCTATCTAGGTGAATGATTGAAGTCAGAGTTCTAAGAGAAGCAGATTTTATATCCTGTAAATAAAACGGGAAAAATAATGTATTAAATCATACAATCAGAGAAAATGGGGGGGGGGGGGGGGGTCTTAGGTGAGAACATGCAGAGACACTCAGGAAGATTAGGCTCTTTAACATTAAGATTATTTCAATGTAAACAAGGTCCGAATCCTTGAAATTGATACTGTCAAATCAACTCGTGCAAATATTGATGAGGGAAATTAGTAGATTTCCATCTATGTAATGTTTCCAGTAATCATATCACATCTCAATATGATGTACTTGTTAAAAGATAAAGTTATGGTATGTTTGAAATCTTGGGTCTTTATCAAGTACTTACCACTAGCTTAGCATCTTCAAGCTGGAGAACATCAACTAATTCCTCTATGAGGCCACTATACAACAAAGAACTAGAGATTTCTTGGATTGCACTTGAATAGACTGGAACAAAAACAGATGGAACGAACAGCATACTTTTAATATTTCATCTCTAGATTTTAAGATACAAATTCAATGAACGTATAAAAAATTATAGGTTAAAGGAGCTTAAATAATTAAGCGTTCAGAGCAAGAGTATTTGTCAAAACATTCAAGTCAACAAATCCTGTCAGAAAAGGTATATTAGTTTCTTCTCCATTTATATACAATGCCTTTTCTATTTCTGCTTAAAGTAATGAAAATCTCTATCAAATCTTTCTTTGGAACGAGGAATTGAATTTAGATCGAATCAGTCACACTTCACTGTCTGATGTCAAAGGAAAAGTTTCTCAGAGCAACAAAAATTTTGAAAGAAGATCTATTTTTATGATCTTCTAACATGATATACAATACTATACAAATCAAAGTGAATAATCTACACTTTACTACATCAAAAACAAAACCAAACTTTGGGTATGATATATTTCCTGACGTGCATTGATCTTACCTAGGACAGAGAGGGCTTGAAGCCTAGCTTGTACACACTGTAATCGCTTCTGATGGTTAGAGAAGCAATGGGCCAGTCGTATGTGTGTGAATAGAAGCATCTGTACCAAAACAAGAAATTAATAACAATTAAAATTAAAAAAAAACAACCTATGTTTTGAATTATTCTCCTTTCTTAACAGCACAAACAAATAAAAAAATGATTCCTGCTTCACTTCATTCATCTATTTACCAATTTTCCAGCAAAAAAAAGGTGTACTCTGTAAGGTGTACCTGAATTCGATAGAGTAACATTTTAAGGATTAAAAAGTAAATAAACCTTCTAAAATCTATGTTTCCATTATGTTGTCTATTAAAAATGTTATAAAATTAAGCAGAGATTTTTACAACAGGAAGATTTACTTCACAGTGTCAATGCTATGAAGTGCCAAATAGCTAGGATGAATTACGATATTCTCGAATTGTCATTTGAAATAATATTTTTTCACTCACCAGTTTGTCTTTGGGGACATTGTGCTGTGACAGCTGATCTTCCATGATATCTACTGGGTCATGTGAAAGCTGTTTACATGGAAGAACATAAATAGTTTATAACAAAGGTGGCTGATATGGGATATACATATGAAATATTTATATAAACTTGAATGGCCTTAAGTGGACTATTTCACGAGTCGGCATGACGAGTGATATATTTTCAAAGTGAGTGTGATATACCCTTGTGTTACACAAAAGAACATTCATTCCATATTATTAATTATATGAAACCTATTACATGTACCTCATTTTCACCATTACGTCCTTACGTTTTTGTATTAATTTGCACATTACACAAACAGAGAACTATTTTGTCTCTACCCAAGCATTTTTCAAGGGCTGCGCGCATACATCCATTGTCTTAGCCTGCGTGTATTCAATTGCATATTCCCTTTTCTATGTGGTCGCGCACTCCAAACCATGAGATGTTGAGAAACTACTGCATGAGCTACACCAATTTCACTTGTAAACTGAAAATCCTTCATCATACAAATAATAATACAAAGAGAAGAAGCCCTAAAACCTGTAAAATTGAAGGGTCTGTGCTAATCTGGTCAAAATACTGAAGGATCAATAAAATACATATGTAAGTGATTCAAAAATACATATGGAGTTGGTTTGTAATTTCTCTACATTCACATATCTACTAATTTAAATCATGCAGCCAGAAAGACACTTTCAATACTGCAGAGTCATGAAAATTTGTATTTTCTTATTTTGTATTTTGTATTTCTTAACTATCACATTGTTTGGTTACTAGTACCACTTTTTACTACTATTTTTTTCAAGAGCTATATACTATGGTTCACTTACTTTGTCTACATGTTCTAAGTGAAGAACTGTAACTGCCTGGACTGAATGCTACATATAAGAGATAACAGAAAATGATACTGGAATTTAAGGCATGTACATTGCAATGCAAAAGTAAAGAAATGATATCATAAATACACACCAACCAGAATGAAGAAAAAAATAAATCTGAATAATGCATTCTTTTAGTTTCTATACTTTACAAAAGTGATAGTTTACTAAATTAAATATGGAGGTATCAATGCAATCATAATGATCATCTGAATACAATCATAGCAATTCATAAAAGACTTTAATATTTTACTAATCTTGCTGGGAACATCACACATAATATCGATGGTACAGCGCCTTTGATTAGGCAGCTAGATATTGGCGCTTTATAAATACTGACTGGATCGATTGGATGGTATTACGACACACCTCCAACAGAGAAAATATTCACTAAAAATCCACGTGGCTTGTTTACTGACAAAACTTTTCCTCTCTTCACTAAATCAAGTAAAAATAAAATTCATAAACCTTTCATACCAAGACTTTACCCTTTAATTGCATATACAGCAGGTCCCATTTAGATCAAGCATGGAAGTGTATAAAAAGATATCTTACCTTCTTGGATGGAGCTTTTTCTTCACCAGTGTTCTCTGAGTAAAACTCAAAATGGAGAGTTGTGGCACTTGGAGGGATTCCCTGCAGATACAATAAAATAACGATTTGAAACACGTTTCCATTCACAAAATCAGAGAACTCCAATTTACATTTTCACCAAGATAAATTTTTCTTCCTCTCTATACTTCAATTTGTATAACATGTATTCTTACTAAGGCTGTATTTAAACTGAGTGTTTGACATTTCAGATACTGTAAAACCAAAGATGTTCGCAACATGGAACTTTTCGCGAATTGTAAACAGCCATTTTCACAGCAAGAAGTTATCGCGATTTGCCAAAATTTAGTGTTATGGCAATAATAATTCAATGATTTTGTGGCATGAAACTTTCGCGAATCTGAACCACTCGTGAATTCGGGAATATTAATTGCACGCGAAAGATTTTCTGATTTTACAGTATTTAAGCAGCAACCATTCTCTGACATAAATAACATATGACACCATTCTCTGACATAAATAACATATGACACTATCCTAGTTCATACTACTTCTAGAGGGCAAGATCTTCAGTTTCTTGACTATTAAAGCACACTTCTGGCATGACATGGTAAACTGGAAACAGCAATTGATTAACTTGCTGTTTTAAGAAATTTCATATTGTTACCTGCTTGGAAGTCTTCTTGCAGCACTCTGCCAGGCCGAAGCCATTTTCTTTCCCACCCCAGCTCTCCGCTAAATAGGTTAACCTGCTGAAGAGCTCCTGCCTTTTCTCTGCACCCAGCTTGATCAAGAAGTTGGACCGTTTACTGTAAAAGTTAGAGTCGGTGGAGACAATGCATCAAAGTTGCATAATCTCTGCAAATACATGTATGTAATCCCTCCAAATATCTTCAAATGAGCAGTTTTCCAGTACCATGATCTGCAGCTTCTACATTATATTATTAATACATGGGAGTGCGTAAAAATTTTATAAAACGGGTCGGCAATATGATTATGAAGTCTATAAATATGGTTATGAACCCCATAGAAACGCCAAGAGTCGCACAGTCATGGAGGCTGCCATTTGCTTTCCTGGATGACATCACACAAGCACAGCCAACAAAAGCCATGCGCGTTTCAGTGCTAAAATGACAAATTAAACTATACGATTTCATTGCGTTTTAAGTTTGCACGCACCAGAGCCGTGCGCTAGTAACTTTTTGCCGTACGTTAGTACTATTTTTTGCACGGTCACGTGTTGTTATTTTACCAATCAGGATGGCTACATTCTTGAACCTGTTTTATAATAAGTAATAATCATGACTTTATATCTATGTACTTATTTTGATATCAATCATATTAAAGCTCATAGACAGTTTTGATAGCAAAAGGAAATTGGAAAGAAACGTGTTCAATATAGTCTCATGTTGTTCTCCTTGTATCAAAGGAGGTTTGTATGAGATCATGTGGTATTCCATTAATGATTTCCAGTGAATTTTAGTGTAAACATCTGCAAGGAAAGCTAGATCACCGTAACATACTGTCCTATGCTAGGACCTTTCCACCCCGATGGCTCGCAACACAACAGTCTCGGGGCTGCGCGTGGAGATAGCATGTGTGTCACTGTGTGTGTGGAATACACTTAATCCTCATAGGTTTTTGCATGTGTTATAGTGTGGAGTGCACACTGCTGTTGTTGGGAGTTTATAGCCCTGGCTTGGTATATAAATGATTTTTTATCTCTCATTTGTAAAATATTTCCCTCTAGGAGGTGAAATCTTCACAGCATTTTAGTATTGCTAGTATCTTGCTATTTATCAACAAAATTCCAAGAAATCTGACAAAAAGTTTTTAGGGAGTACCAAAACTAAACATTCCCATTAATATGAGTTTTGCAATACCTGATTTTAAATGATATAAAATTTTATCATATTGATAATAGGTGTCCTATAATACATCCATTCTCCATAGGGTTCATGTAACATTGCATTCAAAGAGGATTTTCTTACCTGAAAACATACACCAAGTTCAAGACAGCTAACACAGTATTCATGTCACTAGAAGCTAGAAGAGTTGTAAGATGCTGTGAATAATAAACAAAATATAATATGAAACTAGAGTCAGAACAAGGCCATATAATCATGTTATAATGTACTATGTTTTGTATGCTCAAGAGATGGAACATAAATGAGAAAAGTTACATTTGGGAAAAGACAAGTAGAAATAGGGTAATTATACGGGAACGGGAGGACAATCCATACCTCAAATCAGGTCAAAATTCTGTACCGCACTATTTTAGAAAGATGTATTTACACCATGTCATCCCCAATGGGTAGAACAAAACAGAAATATACTGGTCTCTTCTTGATAACCTGAATACTTTCACGTCATTTTCTCTGTTAACACCCTGAATCATTTCTCACCTCGACTGAGCTGTAGAGATGCCTTGAGAAGCTATGCTCAATGAGCAGAGCTGTGAAGGTAAGCACACTGTGTACAGAGTCCCTAAGGCGAGTATTCTGTGACTGGTCACATGAGAGTCGCCATGACTGGTCAGGTGGAGCTGAGCAACCCTCTTCTAGGATGCCATCAAACCTGTCCAAGACATCCACCCAGTGGTACAGCTCACACTTCAAGGACAACATAAGATAAATGAGAGGAGGAAGAAGGATAAGTAGATGGAAAGGAAAAAAACAAGAGAAAGAGAACGGCAATAAAACAATTCCTGAAAGGAGAACAACATAAGACTATATTTCTTTCCAATTTTCTTTTTGTTACCAAAGCAATACATGAGCTTTAAAGAAAGTACATTTCTGTATTAGCACAGTCCATGTACTATTGTAAATTGGTAATATGGCTTGCAAGTTGAAAATAAATATACCACTGACCCAAAGCTACATCTATCATAAATCCATCACACAGGCATAATAACAAACAAAGAATTAAACAATCATACAGTGCACAATGTAAATATTTCACTAACATGAACACAGCCAATCCGCAGGTCCCCTAAAAGCACGCTATTTTATTTCCAGTTCTGCCTGACTATGAATTCATAATGAGCAAGAACAGCCAGGAACATCTCATTTGCAAACTGTTGAATAGACTACTTATCATTCACTAATTGTCATGAGTTATACATCAAATAAAAGAAGAGGGATCAGAGATTTGTGACATGCTTTTATTGTGTTCAAAATAAAAGACGAAATTGGTAAAAAATGGAAATGAAATGAAATATAAATCTGGCCAAAACTACCTTAGTTTTATTGCGAGCCAGGGCAAATTTAACATGAGCGTAAGGGGCATTTTCTGTACTTTCCAAAGATTGAAATAACATTAATGTGCACTTCATGACAGGGTCAAGATCCAGCAATATGCAACCAATGTACACACTTTGTCCTTAAAAAAGTTAAAAATTCCAGCATTCCGATTGGTTACCACCACGCAAGATGTTTTCTCACAGCTAGGCAACAGCTATGCGCATGTTTGCGCAAGGATGAAGCAACAGGTTGCGCATTGTTTCATTCAAACGCGCACTTGGTTACAGATGGCTCGCTTGCCAATCACAGGGCTAAGATTCTATGGTCTTGACCATGGTCTTGACAACGGATAATCTGCGGCTGAATATTGCTGGATCCTGACTCTGTCATAAATTTATGGATGTTTTGAATGTAACGATGAAAAAGATGAGATTCCAGCGCTTCCATACATATGTGTCTTGATGGCGGCTCATATACTTTTTATATGTCTTTTAACAACTTGAAATCTTGTGAAAAACAGGCTTTTGTATGACTATTTCATCAGTTATTTTAAACAACTTATTTCTAAAATTCTGACTGAAACAAAATATCCGTGTTGGTAAACTATTCATTTATTTTTGCAGAAAGTCTAATGAGCACAGCATTAATATTTATTGAAGAACATAACTTTAAAGATGACCATGCGATACAGCTGATTGGGTGCAGGGAGAGAGTCCATTTCAGGCACTGGAATTAAAATGCGTGATTTTTGCTCATTTGCATACGACCTGCGGTCTGACTGAACATGTAAAATACATGTAATAACAATATGCAAATTAATTGAATAAAGAAGGGCAAATCCAGGGTAAAGTATGTCCCAAACATTACCAAGAATCATAAAATTGTATTAAATATGGAATTGGAAACATAATTTTAGGTTTACAGTAGTGCTGTAATATATCGGTTATTTCATTTTCCGCTTAACGAGGGCTAAAAACCAAATGGTTTTCGGTTAAACGCACCCACACACATGCAAATTTATAACAATTAGGTGATCTAAATATGATTTTTGACACACGGGTCACAGGGATAACAAAAAAGAGACTTACTACAAAAGCCATTATTTTCCTCTTAAAATTGTAATAGTGATAAAAAGTATACATTTACCTACCAAAACCTGAGCTTAAAATGTCATATTTATTGATATTTTGTAGTTTTCCAAGTGAGTTTAAGCTTCAAAATGTTGATTCCATTGTATGGGGGCAGCCATATTGTCTATCAAATCCCTGCATGTAAGATCTGATCAGGAGAGGGCGCCAGAGAACTTTACACAATACACAGAGCTAGCTGGTTTTACACATATTTACATAAAGCTATGCATACATGTATTCATGAATACCAAGACGGCAGCCCCATTGCTGAACGATTATCGGCATTTGAAGCTAGAGCTGACTTTTAAACCACAAAATAACAAGAAAAAAGACATTCTAAAATCAAATCATGGGAGGTAATTGATACTGTTTAGCACTGTTATGAAGAAAAAGGAGGAAAATTAGGCTTTTATAGCAAGTTTTTATGTTTTGCATTTGGACATTCCCATGTATTCAAAATCATGTACATTGTAGCATCTTTTCACAGCTAACCAAAAACTGTGAAATCCATTCCGTTTTGGGACCTCATGGTCGTTTCCAAACGTTTAACTGTTTCGATACAGCCCTAGTTTACAGTATGCTATTGAGATTCAATTGTAGAGAGTCCTTAAAATGCATTCATGTCCATAAGGAGACATTTTTAACCCTTTCAAACAACCTTTTTTAACAAATATAACATTACAGAGAAATGTCAAATAACCAATAGTGTTCCATTTAAGGGCAGATGCTGGTACATGTGGATCATATCAAAACAAAAACAACACATACATGAACTGACACAAATATCGAGCCTATAACAGTTCTAATTTATACACACACAGTCATGAGCAGGTAGTATGGTCTATATATAGACAGTTAATCTCTGTGATCAGTACATCACAGGATGACTCACTGCAAGTGTGTGCAATACTCAGCAGTCAACAATACAAGTACTGAATTACTGCAAACCCATAAAAACAAAGACTGGCTATCCAAACTTCAAACAGGAAGATACAATGAAAGTATGAAACAAACTCCTTCCCAATATGTTTTTAATGATAAAAGAGATACAAGTAAGCCTACATGTATATATGTGGAGTCAAATTTGAATAGTGGGCATCTCCCTACAAGGGCCACCTGTCTATAGTACAGTCAAACCTGTCTATAGCGGCCACCAAAGGGAAACAGAAAAAGTGGCCGCTATAGACAGGTGGCCGCTATAGACAGGTCGGCGGCCATTTTTAATTTTTACACATACACGCAACATCACTTATAGTGTACATGTATCCTTATATATCACTTAGGAAAACAAGCTATAGATCTACAGATTTGATGTATAACATGTCATATGATATATAAAATGCCAAAATAATGTGCTTTGTCAATAAATGAGAAAAACAATAGATATACGAGCAATCTCTGTAAAATGAATTTTCCCTCAAATTACCACGTACGTAGTCGCCCGCGGTAGACTGCTGTTCTTGATTTTTATAGTCTAAAAACGATGTCTAATCATGCTTTTGCTTCTTGTCCAAAAATTACAATAATAAGTTTATCTTTTGAATAAAATCATGCAATCAATTTTCATTCAATAAATATTTGCCTTTTGAATGGTTTAAAATAAGTTAACTGTTTTTGAGAACAGGCGATAGAAGGTGCTCGCTTGATGCAATGGATCGCTGGTTATGGTGGACGAGTTTTCCTGCTGTTTTTCAGCAGGACAATTTCTTACATGAAATCGTTATTATTGATCCTTAAAAAATAATAGCTGGGTAGTATTTTATTATTTTCACTTTCTAAAAAAAAATCACTCTTATTATTTTTTTCGATAGCTTTAACCCTTTAGATTTTTTTTGGATAAATCTTTAAAAAAATAAAAATTAATATTGAAGTGTACGAGCCTGTGCTATTGCGCAATGGCGATCGCTATCAATGCCGACCGTGATACAATACAGGTGCAGGAGATCGCAGCTGGATGGTGCGAATATTACGTAAACGAACAATACTAGTGCTTAATTCTTAATAAAAAGACTTTTAATCTCTAATTAGTCGGCAATGTGGTAAAACTTTTAGATCTTCTTGGCCATTGTAGAATCTATTCACGACGTTTGTTTGAGAGTGTGACTGAGCTACGACTTGGTAAACACATCGCGGCTTTATTATACCTAACTTTTTATGGCAAAACTACTTTTTGTGCATGAAGCTACGGCTCGATATTGGTGGCCGCTATACGCGGTCAGATATTGACCGAGGGATACATAATGGGTGGCCGCTGGCCGCGTTAGGCAGGTGACCGCTATATGCAGGGTCTACAACACAGTAATATCCTGCGGGGGATTTTTTGGTGGCCGCTAAGACAGGTTTGACTGTATATTGCTTTTTCTCTAGGAAGAAATATGTGTTGAAGAACCCGTCTACAAAGGCCGAGTTGCCAGTTTTGGTTTACCTTGGATGGCCTAAATAGACAGGTTTGACTATATCATTTTAGAAAAGGGATTTTGAGAATTAAACAAAATTTGTATACATGGATATAAACAGCAAGATAATCAACAAAGAAAGTATACCAAGCTGAATCTTCCTCTCTCTGAACAAAATTAAAATTTGTTAAAGCTTGAAAGTTTATTAATTAACCACATGTGAACATGATAAATGTTTAAATGTATACATACACCAAATTAACACAGAGAGATGACGCAGTTGCTTATATGACCAAAAGGTAGTATAAGTGCCAATGAGGATTGATCTTTTAAAATATTTCTACACATTATGTCAAGTCTACATTAAAGATGGTTAGTTTTTAAAACATACAATTCTTGATAAAAAAAAAATAGGTTAAACAAGCAAATATCGCTTTACATTTGAAGCAGATGAGTTGTGAGGGGCTTGTACTTAAAGGGGAATTAACCCCAAAATATAAATGTGCTCATATTCAAAGATGTAATCTATTCCTTCTTGTTGCCCTACGTAGTTTTGCATTAAAATATACGAGATGGGTATAAATCAGGATTTTCTCAGCAAGATTTAGCGTCTGCTAGCGATACCAGGGGGCTGCCATTTTCTTGATGTGTACATAAAGATATTTTTAATCCGAATGCAAAATTGTCTTTCTTCCTGATACAAAATTCCATTTGAGATTTAAAATATTTAACAGATATATATACATATATTCTAAAAACAAAAATGTGTATTATATTTCTTTGAAAATTACGATTTTACTAAATATCAATCTATTTTCTTGATACTATGACGTACGTGACAGAGCGAATTAATTCAAATTTATGGATGATGACTTTCCCGAGCGTCAATAGTGACAAACTATGCATTCACCTGCTTTGAGATAATGGACTTCAAAAGTCAGAATGCGCGTTGTATAAATTATGTTCTGCTCTGACAGGCAAGACCAAGAAATCGATTTCTAGTTAGCAAAACCGGAGAATTTAAAACGAAATCTATAAATTTCAAATTTTAAGATAAATGTATACACCTGTTATGTATTTTCCATCATATACATGTATGGGGCTTTTTTATAATGAATAGAAGCAATTTAGCTCGTGGATTAAAATATCTTCCTGACCGGAACGGTCTCCAGTGTCTTCATGTACAACTCCATGTCATCAAGAAAATGGCAGCCCCCGAAGTGTTAGCAGATGATACCGTGTGCTAGAATGTCTTGATTTAAACCCTTTTCTGATATTTTATTTCTAAAGTGATACAGGTCAATGATTAAGAATATATTACACTTTTTAACATAAGTACATTTATATTCTAGTGTTAATTCTCCTTTAATGGAAGCGTTTTGTTTGAGTGCAGTTTTGACATACAACTTACATGTAGAAAATGGTCATTAATGATAATAATTTATTGCTTTGAACTTTCCAAATACCTTTCATGTGTAATTCAAGAAAAAGAACACCTCAGTAAAATTCAATATCAGGTTATACAATATACTGAACTTGTACATGTATGGCTCTTTTCAGCACAGCATTTTAAGAATGTGGCAATGAAGTAAATGTATTTTTCTTAGCTTACCTTGCCATAGTTCCAAGATTTGATTCCTTGTAGCTCTGACAGGAGATCATTGCTGGTTTTTAATCTCTCTATCAAAGCTTGACAGTCAAAGGGCTGAAAATATAATAAAGTACATTGAGTTTTCAATATTTCAAGTATATTCAAAGTAAAGCGAATTCAGAAATTGTTAGAGTAAGAAGTATATTAAAAGGAGATTATATTCAACATTTAAAGCCTGATTCAGAACGTGAAGTAGACTACTTGGGATCAGTTGACATTGAATGCTGTATCATCATGATTTATCCAAAAACAAAGCAAGAAATTACAACTAAAATCAATAACCTAATATTCAAATACAGTCCTAGTATAATTTGTTACATTATTATTCATTGAATTTTCTAGCAAGAGCCTCTCACAGGTTGAAATCCTTCTGAATTCTAAAATTCATTACGGACTCTATTCATATTTTGATCATATACAGACAGATCATATACGCAGATGACCTTTTTCTATATAACTATAAGACAAAAATTCTTTCTTTCTTCATTTAATCATTAAATGGAATGTCCAAGGAATGAGAAATTTCAGTTTTGGAGAAATATCATCCAAATCACAGCATAATGCATGGAGTACAGTACGGTGATAGTGGCTGCTAGCTAGATACAGTTGATAACAAAATTATTCATATATATATGCACCCTTACCATGTTATGATTTTTTCTTTCCAATTTTCTTTTGTGAAAAATTGTTTTTTCCTGGTTTATGATACTTGAGTATGCAACAAACAAATGTAAGAATAACTACACAAGACAATTTACAAAATTTGATGGTTCAGGGGTATTTTAATCACTTTTTTTCTCTGAAAGATGAATTGTCCAGAATTATTCATACATCACTGAACAGTTGTAATACATGCACAGAAGTTAGGAATGTCTGAAACATGTAGAGGATTTAGGATTGTCAGAAACATGTACAGGATTTAGGAATGTATGAAACATGTACAGAATTTAGGAATGCCTGAAACATGTGTATCTCCAAAAGGAATATGCCTCAATGTCATGCCTGGACCAGGATATGAATATTTCTAAAAGGAAATGAATATATTAGTATATCCATTGTTATGCAAATGAGGTGAAACCACAATCACTGTTCACCTACAGAACTTAATTAAAGTATTCAACCAATGCCCAAATTCCACTAGCACACCTTTCATTCTTAAGAAAAACACCTAAGACTTCAAAATCAAAAGGGGTATGAATAATTTTGTTTTTAACTGTATATATTCATCCAATTAGAAGGGAAATATGGGCATGTAAGAAGGCTGTGAGAAGCAAATTATTGTAGAATGAACAATTCTGAGATGACTTACTACTTCAGAGGTGCTCTTCTTCAATTTACTCCTGTCAATCTTCATGATTCTTCCTTGTCAAACACACAATCAGGAGACTAAATTGAGAGAATAATGAAACAAGATGTTGAAGAATGATTAATGTGATATATAATGAAGCTTAAAAGCATGTTATATTCCATTGTGCAATCTCAAGGCTCTTGGATCGCTGTGATGTCTTAAAAAAGGGAAAGGTAGAAGAGCCCCAACAACTTGAAGAAACACTTGATGAGTTGGAGGTCATACTTGTAAGTTGAAATCAACAAACTAAGTTAACACTTCAAGGACTTTTGTGTAGAATAACTAAGACTCTTTATAAAGTTGAGTTACTCATACATGTAAAACATTAAAGGGAAATCCAACCATAATGGTAAGTTGTTCTGAATGAAAGAGGAAAAATCAGATAAGCAGATTGGTGAAAGTTTGAATGAAATCAGACAAGCAATAAAGTTTTAAAATTTTTGAAAGTTGTAATCACTACACATATGGGAATTTCAAATTGGCCGAATAGGTAATGTCACTGTGAAGTAGTTGCGGACAACTCCCCCATTTGCTCCAACACACAAAATGACTAAAATTTCATTTTTTTCAAAATGTATTACTCAGTAGGATCTTTTTCTTTCACGAGGACCTATAAGAATGTGATATCTACAATATATTTTGAGTACTGCCCCGAGGGTAAAGGCACTTCGGAGAAAACCGCAAATTAATGATATTTTTGTGTAGGACAACAGGAGAGTTGTCCACAAGTACCGGTATGTCACAATCGACAATTTGAGATTCGCATAGATGTATTGATCTCATTTTTTAAACATCCATAACTTTCTTATTCCTTGTCCGATTTCTTTCAAACTTTCCCTATCCTGTTTTTATTTTTCTGCTTTCACACAAATCATCTTATTACCAAGGTTGGATTGCCCTTTAACCCCCAGAACCGTGTATAACAGACAGCTATACAGGGGTGATTTCCTGAAGGTGTGACTACCTTCAAAATTAAAGTTCAAGAAGCAAGAGTACATGCTTCTATTTCAAAACAAAGCAAAACAAAACAAAACAAAAAATAAAACAAAAAAATAAAACAAACCTATGACTGCTAATGGATTGTGTGCGATCCATGTTTGCAAACATGTGTCACAACTGTCTCTTTCAATACACTATGATGAATGTGGGCCATTTTACATAAGAACATAAAAGCTATAAGAACTTCTTGAATGAAGATTGTTAAAGACCTCAGCCTGACCGAATTTTGAAATATACACTTTATTCATCCACGGGAGCTATATACACTAAGGAAAAAAGAAACTTATAAAAGTTCAAGAGATCACCAAATTAAATTCTCTGCATGGAAATGTACCAAATTTGGATATAATGTTGATTCAATGCATGGCTTTAAATGACAGTCAATAACAAAAAGTTTTCTTCAATGCCACAAAAGAAATGTGCACTGAAGCAAAGGACTCTCTAATCCCCAAGTCACAAAGACAAACTGCAGCCTTGTACACCATATGCATGTCAATGAATGAAACAAAAGAATTTCAAAAGGGATTTGCACCCCTCGAGCAAGAGGATATTGATGTTCTGCCATGGTTCGCCCGTTCACCAGACCTTTCCCCAATTGAACATCTCTGGGAAGAGCTTGGTCGACGTGTGTCAAGGCGTGACAATCACCCATCAATAGGGAGACGCTCATTGCAGCACTGCAAGAGGAATGGAACAATGTTCCCCAGCTACCATCGCGAATCTGATCGGAAGCATGCGAAGACGGTGTACAGCTTGCCAGCAAGCTAGAGGTGGACATACTGGCTATTAATCTGTTTGGATGAACTTGCAAATCCTTTTGAAATTCTTTTGTTTCATTCATTGACATGCATATGGTGTACAAGGCTGCAGTTTGTCTTTGTGACTTGGGGATTAGAGAGTCCTTTGCTTCAGTGCACATTTCTTTTGTGGCATTGAAGAAAACTTTTTGTTATTGACTGTCATTTAAAGCCATGCATTGAATCAACATTATATCCAAATTTGGTACATTTCCATGCAGAGAATTTAATTTGGTGATCTCTTGAACTTTTATAAGTTTCTTTTTTCCTTTAGTGTATTTTCTGAACAAATTGAAACCAACTTCATGAGATTCCGTTTCCTGTGGAATGAGTAACAGCGTCCCGAATGTTGAGCCCCAGTGGTTTTTCTGACGAGGGCCCCGTCTCTGAGGAACGCTACTTTGCGGGGGTGAAAATTTGATGACGACATATCGTGTAGACGCACTCGGAGCTGTATACATGACATGTCGTCACACGTCTAGCGACCCCCTGCAGTTTCCTCTCTTGTTACGCAATAGGGAGGGGGCAGACCAAAAAAAAATTATCTTTTTTATTTTTTATGGATAAACGGAGACGAAAATTTATGAATACCCAGGGTAATTATATTCTTTGTTTACTAAGCTTTACGTCAATATATGGTTGTTTTGGGTCAGGCTGAGGTCTTTAACAGTTCTGTGTTAGAAGAGAGCTGACCCAGGTTTTAAAGTGTATCAATCACTAAAAGATATTTTGCTCTGTTAGGGAATTTCGAAGTCCCAATACTCTTATAAAAAAATATTAAGCTTATAATATTACTTCTACAAAAAGACAATGCAAGTTAAAATACAGTACATGCTTGCCATAGGATAAGGCCTTATGACATATATCTATGGGGTTTTATGTTATCCTTTATTTTCTGTATACTCCTTAAACATCAACCAATAGAATATTACTTTTTATGGTAATTTTATACATATTAAACATTCTAAAATTTAAGTTCAAATAGATCTAATTATTAGAGAGAAATCATTGTCGGACATGAGCATGATTATCATCATACTCATAAATACTATTGAAATCTTCATCATTTGAGGAAGATATGCCAGTCGCTCAAAAAATTTCTGAAGATGGTCCAGCATGCTCAAATGCCTTTCTGTATGCATACATGTACGAGGCAAATTTGTTTCTTATCTCAGCGAGAAGATGGTTAAAATGGAACGTACATGTAGATGTGACGAAGGGACGAGTACTTCCATGTATTTGATGATGAAGATTCTAATTCTAGCTCTCTCAGGGCTCACACTACAAGCACAAACCTTGACTTAATGTTGTTTTGAAAAATAAACATCCCAGAAAATGAAAATGACCTGGGGTGACCTGAATGAGCAGTGGATTCATTTATTTCATGAGATTATTCGATTATTCTGGTGCACCTTGGATGCTGACGTTTAAGGTCGCTCCCAGACCTAAATAATATTTGATTGATAACTTTTTTTTTTTCAATGATCTTTATGATTCCATGAAATACAAATT
Organism: Heliocidaris erythrogramma; assembly: GCA_025617745.1. Classification (NCBI taxonomy): domain Eukaryota; kingdom Metazoa; phylum Echinodermata; class Echinoidea; order Camarodonta; family Echinometridae; genus Heliocidaris; species Heliocidaris erythrogramma. Next base: position 12,625,110 of record CM046853.1, on the reverse strand, counting down.
ATACAATCAACATATATTCTTTGAATGTTTTAACAAAATGAACAAATACACGTCTGTAAAAATAGATACACATCTGTAAAAACCCAATCTCACACACACACACACACACACACACACGCTTGCTGCCTCCATCAAGACCAGGCATGATTAATATTAGCTCCTCATGACATATTCTACGGATGGTTCCGACATGTCCGAAAAACTACAACTTTGAAACTGAAAGCTTGCTTTGTTACTTTATTAGCCGCCTTTATCATGTTCAACTTATTTAGCCTTTTGTGATATAAAAAAAGACAAAAATAAAATTAAGTTAGACTTGGAAACATTTGCAATCAACCTCATCATGCTCATCATCTTTTAATAACAGAAACCTGAAAAGCAGTGTAAAAATTAAAATTTCTTTCGCGAGGGCTACTTAGATAAAGTCCACCTATTGTGTTCAGATATTTCAATGCACTACCACCCATGGGCAGAAATATTTTTTCATTTACGGTGGCTTTTTCAACTCATTCAAGAATTTCGGGGCCTAATGATGCTAAGTTAATCGCCCTGGCGTTATTTTAGGAATTTTCATGATTTTAGCCCCGCTTATTTTTTTCACTGCTGAAATTCGGTGAAAAGAAAGGCTAAAAAAGGAGCACGATATGTCAACTAGACTCTTTTGTCATTCAGCCACAAAATAATTTTCATTTAATTATCAGTCTAACTTTGATCTATATCATGTATATCCAAGGCAGTACGCAATAACATTTGATCACTCAAATTTGCAGGTCACCATTCATTTGCGAGTAGTAACTGCACGCACATCATTCGCACAGTACATTCCATAGCCAGTCACACACAAACACCGACTTAGTCTTTACCGCCGTAATAAATGGTTGCTTGTACTAGGTAAATCTAACATAATGATGCATATAAAGGCACAACAAAGCCCATTCACTTAAAAATAAAATGCTCAACTAAGTATTCAAAAACTTAAAGATTACAAACAAACTCTAAATAGACTGAAAAGAGAGCAAAAACAGAAATGACGACTCACATGTATCCGCCGCCATATTGATCTCATACATTACTTCCAGATTCCCCGGATGTTCATTGAACTGAGCTAGCTGCTAGCGCTGCAGCTAGCGCTATATGTTGCGTTACGCTGCGCCAGGCTAGGCCAGCAAACCCAGGTCCATAATCTAAAGCGCTGCCCCTTGACCCGAGTCCTAGATCGATGGTCGTAGGCCTATGTCATTATAGACTGAAGCCGAAGTTTGTGTTTCTAAAAAGCACCCGGTCTGCCTTGTTACCATTATTGTGCCTACTAAAAACAACTTCTTCAAATAACACTATAGGAGGCACAATTATGTTGTTTGTGGTGGGAGGGGGGGGGGGGGGGGGGGGGGGGGGGGGGGAGGGGGTCTGGGGTCCGGGGGCGATTTCTTTTTATGAAGGGGGAGGCATTTTTAACTCCCAAACTCACGCAATTTCTTATGCAATCATACCCAGGAAAATTTGCAGTTGAGCATTTGAAAGGCCAGAGATCAGAATTTCAAACATTGGGTGGGCGCAACATTCATGGAATTAAGAAATAGTCAGAAAGTTGACATTTCTTCAAAATGTTGAGCCGTTGCAAAAGCGGTTTTATGCACTTAATCCTATTGGGGTCAGGGACGCCGGAAGCACTTTTGGATTGGAGGGGTAAACCTTCCAGGGGGCTCACTTTTCATGGAAAGAGGGGCCATGCTGATGATTCTGTTACTTTTAATAAAAATAAAACCTCACGCTTTCCTTATATCTTCTCACAATACGCACTCCTATACCAATAAACAAAATAATTGATTATAAAACAACTTTAATAATAATAGTAATGATAATGACAATAATAATAATAATAATCATCGTCATAATAATCATAATAATCATAATCATCATCATCATCATCATTATCATCATCATATGATCATATGAATCAAAGTGGTAAAACGTTTACAAATCTTTTTCGATGATGGGGCCCAACGTCTATAGGGTAGTAATGCTTTACTTTTTTAAAAAATCAAAGAATTAGAACGATAGTAAAATCAAGCAGGGACATAAAAGAATGTATCTAAAGGTTTGGAGTCTCTTGAAAAGACATTAAGACGTATGTTGAATAAAACAAAACTTAATAAAAAAAACAGCAAGATGATAATTACTTATTAGACCGTATACCCATCATAATGATTATGATAATTAAATTATGAAAACATAATGACAATGTTTATGCAGTAATAATAAAATAATACTAATAATACCAATAATACTACTATACCACTAATAATAACAATAATAATAACAATCTTCATCACCATCATCATCATCATCATCATCACCATCATCATATGATCATTATGAATCAGGGGCGTATCGAGGATTTCCCAATACGGGGGGGGGGGGGGCGCCAGGCATTATTGATCGCCGTCCTGGGGGAGGGGTGCCCCCTCCCCTTTGGGAGATGCAAAATAATCCTATATGTGACCAATTTTGAAGCCTATTTAATGAACAACTTTTTTTTTTTTTGCTATTTTTTTTTTTTTACGACGGCGCCAGCCCCTGGATACGCCACTGTGAATCAAAATGGATGTGATTCTTATTACTACAATTTATTTGTAAACAGGTTTTTCGGCTTTACTTCACTCGTCTTATTCCCTTTTCATCTTGCGATTACCGAGGCAGAAGGGAGATTCGTATCGTCCTCCTTTTTCACAATGCCCGACTTTCGACGCCACCCGGGGGAAGGGAAAGTGCACCTATACGCGGCTATAAGGGGGCACTGCCCATATTAACGTTAGACAGTCTATTAACATTCATACTGACATGCTTTCCTTTCCTAGCTCTTAATGCAAACTGAAAGGTAGTCTGAGCGCGCTTTTTTTTTGGGGGGGGGGGCGACCGCCCCCTGTCCCCCCACTTCCGGCGCCACTGATTGGGGTGCAATTTTAACAAGAGGATGATGAAACTGATATATAGCAAGCAAAGCAACGAAAAAATTTTATCAATCTTGAGCCCTTCAAAAAATATACTGGGGAACGAAATTACGAGATCCGGGAGCAACATACAACAAACAAACGCTCCAAAAAATTATTGCCAATCCATTTACATTGTTTGTGCAAGTGTGCGAAGCAAGCAAACGCAACTGAAAACGTGAATATATTTTGTTAGGTTCCAAACTTTAAAAGCGCTTTCTGTATTATTGCTCTGGTGCTCTGATCTGAGCAATAAATGAAATTGCCACCACCCCACCTCTTTCCCACATACTTACACGCAACTGCGTGTATAGTCGAGCAATTTCGCTATGTAACATAAAGTTACAATTTTTTTTTTTCTTCAAATGGTGAAACTTTGAAAATGCTATCTTATATACGTATATTATATTCTATATTGGGCGCGCAATATCTAAACACAGACTGAATTGATAAAAGGGAAAAAGGCAATGAGAATAACGTTTTTTTCTTCAATTGTGAAACCTTTTTTAAAATGATGTTTATATAGTGCGTCCCAGAAAAAAACCGAAACCGAGGTTTATAATTATGTTTAATCACAATTATGATTGATAAATGACTCGTATTTGTAAAGCTTGGATCCTCTTCTTTCATTTGATGCCACTCATATTATACATACTTCACGCATGAGTGAATAAAGACAATATGAAGCAGGGCTATACCAAAATGTCGTTTGGTCAACGATATCTGAATTTCAAAGAGATAATCACATTTCTAGAAACTTCGTTTTCTGTCCTTATTATGACGCCTCAATCGGGAAAAATGAGGCAGGGATGATAAACCTCTGTTGGTGTAAAGTGATGCTTGCATTTCCGTGATTTATTAAACGAATCCGTTTGCAATGGCTGCCTGTCCTGGCAATAAACAAAAAGACAAAAGACTTCATGCATGGCTGATCGCCAACAAAATTGAGTGGCGAGTACAAAATGATAAAAGCTGATTGATAGTGAGGTACAATTTCATTAACCTATACCATGCAGTTAACAACAGAGCAACAGGTATTTCTAGTAACATAACTGGGACGATCTGGTAGCTTTTAATAAATAATGGAAATGCAAGCATCAATTTACACCGACAGAGCTTTGTCATACCTGGCTCATGTTTCCCGACTGAGGTGTTATAATTATGAAAGGGCAGAAAACGAAGTTTCTAGAAATGTGATTATCTCTTCGAAATTCAGATATCGTTAGCCAAACGACTTTTTGGTAGCCCTGCTTCATATTGTATTTATTCACTCATACGTGAAGTATGTATCATTATGAGTGGCATCAATGAAAGAAGAGGATCCACGCTTTACAAATATGAGTCATTTATCAATCCTAATTGTGATTAAGATATGATTTAAACATCGATTAATATCGGTTTCGTTTTTTCTGGGACGCACTGTATAGCCAATATTGGAGTGCGAAAATAAGAGATCCTGAAGCAATATACATGCGAGGGAGCGAAGTGACCGAGTTTTAGAAAAGTTTCCCATTTTTTATCCTAAGAAAAACTCCATTTCTAATGCACTTTTTTGCGCCCCTGCTTTATGACTTCCAGGGGCAAGTGCCCCCATAAAAAAATCTGGGGTTGCTTCAGCACCCCCAACCTTCTCAACCTCAAAACTTAATCTTGGGGTGCTGCATTCCCCATCACCCCCGACTCCCAAGGGCCTGCCCAGTTTTCAAAACTCTAACTGATGATCGTTGACGCCCATAAATTTCTTCGAGGAAATTTAGCATTTTGTATTTGTAACTTCAACTTTAGAGTGCTTTTAATAGCTATTCCAAGGTGTCACTGTTCTCTTCAATTTTTGTTGGCCCTGGCCAATCTTCGGAGCCTAGTTCCTTCCGTCCCCCTCAATTGAGCTGGCCGACCCCCTATATCGCTCCTAAATCGCTCCTATATTGTAAAATTGTGTTTTCAGAATCTCTTGTTAACTCTTGTTAACACACATTTTTTTCTACCCTATTTGATTTGATTTGTCAAGCATAAATACGATACTCGAACATGAAATGTATAACGTAGAAAGGGGAATGTATCCTGACAGGATAAAGCTCATGATTAGACATATGGTTTACATTTCCAATAAGGTTCTAAGAGTGCATTTAGATATTAATCAAATCTTAGATATATTTTTTTCATTCATATGATCATGAAGCAAGACAAATAAAATTTGTCAAAATATATAACAAAGTTATAATATGAGCAAACTTGAAAATAATTGTATTGGTGCGCAATATTCTTTAAATTCAAATTTATGAAAACTTCATTTTTTTAAATGATTTAATTAGAAGAGAGTACAGTCTCCGCGACCAGCTATACGTCTGTAAACAACCCCTCGTGTTCAAATATAGTCTATCGGTCTTCTCTTATTTGTCTTTTAACATGTAGTTTATAATATTTCATCTCATGTTGTTGTTGTTGTTGTTGGAGCTGATGGCGCTCTTCAATCTTAATAGATTATCTGCGTTACTGACGTTCCTTATTAGGCCTCATCGTTGTGATGTCCACTTTGTTGAAGTGGTTTTGCTTTTCCCGGCCAATGTCTTCGGGTTTGAACTGGCTCACCTGCCTCTGCGAAGTGCAAAATTAGTTTCCCATCACCATTAATTGTTCGTTGTTGTAATCAAACTTTCGTACCAAATAATGACGAGTCGAATTCCGTTTTCTCATATTTTTATATTTTTCGATTTATTCCACTATTTCTATAAGGTACAATTATAGGCCTATAGGTCTACTATACATATATATACAAATACATATGATACAAAAAGGGGGCAGTTTATTTGTGTGGCCACTACTAGTAGTCTCAGCTCCTCGAATAACTGAGTAACTGGTGAACTAGTAGAAGGGGTGCGTGGACCTCTGTCTTTTGGCCTCTTATGTGCAACCCACAAGGGGTGATTGGGCCGCTGTCCTTGCCACCCACAACTAATCGCCAGCCGCGAAGGAGACCTTCTCCAACCGTTGACCAGTAAGAATGTTTTACTGGCCCCAGTATCCGATTTACTGTCAGACTATTTGTGGCGAAAGCAGTTTTTCGGTTCAATGTATATTTTTATCTTTAATATATATCAATTATTACACTTCATCTCACAATATTGAGAAGAAAAAAATTACACCCCTTTTACTCTCTTTTGGGCGTTCAAACTACAATCTTACATTGAGGATAACATACTCTCATGACTGTATTCCATATTGGAAATGTAAGAATATGCTAATATGGAGCAGTAAAATAACTATTAAAATCTTTTTGTTGTTTTAATATAATTCAAGATGACTCTAAAATTTGCATCTCTTCCCAATAATTTCACTAAACTAATTTTTAAATTAGTTACGTTAGATTACGTTAGACTTCAAAGTCTTCTTTGCATTATCCTTCTTTCTCATTCGTATTTCTTACATTGAAGTAAGAAATGTTCTATTGTTTCTGAGACATTACAATATGTACCATTTTCATGTTGGTTACATATGTATAAATAGTAATTTAATTTGCATTTTCCTAGTCTTAATAATTGATGGATTATTACCTCATTTCTGTTAAGACCTTGGAAATTTACACTTTATGTAACGTCAGGCTGTATATCAAATAAATGTCTACCATTAATTTTGATGAGGATTCCCATTGAACTCGCCAAGTTTCTTTGTAAATTGATGACATATGGTTTGTTTATTCCTCTTTTATATATGGAATTTCCAGATCAATATTTTCTTTTGACGCTCTTTTTTTGGCTAGATTATCCACAATTTCATTACCTCAAATACTGCAATGGGATGGTATCCATTCAAAATATACAGCTACATCTGACATTTGTAGTATTTGTATTTTATATAGTATATCAACTACTATTTTGTATTTGATTGTTTTCTATATATAGCCTGATGTGCTTACCATGAGTCTGTTAAAAATACGACTGACATTCCTCTGCAATCTTCAAGCCATTCCAGAGCCATATATAGCTGCTAATTCTGCTCTCATTATATTTATTGACATTAATCTAAAAAATCTTTTTATATCCAGTTCAGGTAAAATGCAGAACCGGTGCTTTTGTCTTCTTGTTTGATCCGTCAGTATATATTTTTAAATAACCTTTCCATCTTGTATGTATCCTTTTAAAACACAGCTCTTTACATCATGAATTGAATTACATTTCTTGTTTAAACATGTAATTTTGTGAATATGATAAGATATATCATGCAAGATGATTTTCGTTTATACATGTATTCAACTTTATCTCTGAACGTTTGTGGTACCGGTAATGAATGATACTAGAGAGAGTGCATGAACTTATATTGTACACGGTCGCTGATTTTTTTTGTTGTTGTTTGTTTTGTTTTCTATCTTATCAAATGTTGTATTTTTATGTTTGAATTGAATTGGAAATAAATCTTATCTTAACTTAATAATCTTCACTCCTCCGGGAATCACGTCAGTGATCACTTTTTCAAGAGTGAATGTCGATTTATTTTAGAGTGTTCTCTACAAAGAAAATGCAATTTTACACTCTTATTCATCAATATAACACTCCCTTGGGGATTCATGTCGTGGGTCAGAATTAATTTTTAGAGAGTACATCATGTATATAGGGCTAGTTTAGTTAGGCTTGATTTTTAATTTAATATTCATAATGTGAACTTGCGAAGTCATTCTGACCCATGACTCCTTCAGTTGGAAAAACAGATTGCATGAATTCAGGATGCTACAAACACACTTGCCTGAGGTCCCCAACCATAAATTGACAGGCAACCATAAGCAAGACATTTTTAAAACATACATGTACAGGTATATTTATTTAGAGAAAAAACCCCAACAACTATCCACCAATATACATGCAGAAAAAAATTTGGTAAACCTCATGATTTTGAGATGAAGAGAAAATATGATGAAGTCCGGGAAAGATAATTTGTCGAATGTGTTTGATATTTTAGTGCTTATAATGACGAATACAATATTTTTAATGCCCCCTCCCCATTCTGAATGACTGTTATTTCGACTGACGACGTTATAGTCATGGTTTGAAGGAAAATCCAATATGTGATTTACAGCCCCAAAATAACACACTGTAACATGGCTTGTCTCGAATGGGTGGGTTGCGGGAGCGGGATGGGAGCGGGAACGGGCACACCCTTTCGAGACAAGCCCCCCGGTTATCTCGAATGGACGCGTTCCCAGCGAGACCTTCAATGAACGCGCTACTTCGAGACAACCGGGGGGCTTTCCTCGAATGGGTGTGTTGAGTAGACTTTTGTAACAGACGTTTTAGAAATTTTTGAAAAATGTACTCTTGCTGTTTTTTTTCGTTTTTCTTTTGTCTAAGATGTAGAAAATATAATAAAACAGTATCTAAAGAAAGCTTTTGACAAGGAAATCATTATTTGTGCAAAATAAATAGGAGAATTGAATAATTATGCATTAAAACACACGGGGACGAAAGGGCAAGTGGCGTAGCCAGGATTTTTTATTTATTTATTTTTATTTTTTTGGCGTGACCTCTTAAATATTGTGAAATTGTGTTACAGACATGTGCTGACATAAGCCAAGGTGTGTTTATCATCTTTCCAAAGTTAGAAACACCTTTTAATGCCACTATCATTCTATCAATACCCACTATTAAAAGTCAAAACGCATATCAAAAGGTCGTTTGTAACCGGCCCCCAACTCCCCATACAAGGGGTAGACCTATGCTCGTACCTCCTTTTCAAAAGTGACCCCCTATCCTGGAGAAGTTGGAATTTGTTTTACCCCCCTATCCCGAGGAATTTTCTGAGATATTGGACCCCCTATCCAGGCAATATAGGAAATTAACCCCCCCCCCCCTTCCTATCCCCGGGGAGGAAACCACCAGAGTCTGCGAAAATTGACCCCTATTTACATTTTCCCGGGAATATTTTTCCATCTTCCTATTTTCTTACTCACCCACCAATAAGGGGTGGGGCATGGCCATCTTGTGCCCCCCCCCCCATAAAAAAAAATATGCCGCAGTGAATTAACATTCTATTCTGGACTGTCTGCCTGACCAGACCTTTGAATTTAAATGAACATTCCATTATGAATTCATGCAACCTCATACATTCATTTGATCTAACCAAAAACAAAGACTAACAAGATATTTGCTAATGTATTTGTATGGTGTCTGTGAATGTCCTGTTGAGTACAATTACGACAGACAAAACAATGGGAAACATTTGTCCATGTTTTATTCAGAAACAGCTTGAGGGTGTATGTATGCATGTGTGTGCCCTTTCGTCCCGTGTGTTTTAATGCATAATTATTCAATTCTCCTATTTATTTTGCACAAATAATGATTTCCTTGTCAAAAGCTTTTTTTAGATACTGTTTTATTATATTTTCTACATCTTAGACAAAAGAAAAACGAAAAAACCAGCAAGAGTACATTTTTCAAAAATTTCTAAAACGTCTGTTACAAAAGTCTACTCAACACACCCATTCGAGGAAAGCCCCCCCCCCCCCGGTTGTCTCGAAGTGGCGCGTTCATTGAACTTCTCGCTGGGAACGCGTCCATTCGAGATAACCGGGGGGGGGGGGGGCTTGTCTCGAAAGGGTGTCCCCGTTCCGTGTCCCCGTTCCCGTTCCCATCCCGCAACCCACCCATTCGAGGCAAGCCCTGTAACATTATGAGCATGCAGGTCACAATGAAAGAAATTGCGGAAAATCATGAAAAGGATATTCTTTCCTTGGCAAAAATATACTTTGAGTACATTTTATTCATGTTGTGCATTAGAAATATTTGGAATTATTATATAATACCCGAACTAAAGAATTGTAGGTGAACAAACAAATATCATATACACATGTATTTGATACTCTATTTATATCTAGTTTGTGCTCTTTTTGAAAAACAAATTAGAATATTCATCATAAATTAAGTTTCGGTTTTTTGTGTCAGTTTATTTCAATAAAAGAACATGCAGCTTTAAAGCTGAAATTATGAAGTTTACAGAGTCAAAACATATAAGCACATAAAATATAAAAATACGAATGACTATATACAACCTACAAATTATACTACTAAATAATCATACATAATAAAACTGAACAGAACTCTCAATATTACATTTAAAATTTTAAAATTGTTAAAACTTTTGTGTCATCAAAGTAGAACTAAGAGAAAGAACAGGAACGAACAGTTGAGAAGGTTAAAGAGAGAGAGAGAAAAAAAGAGAACAGAAGCATGTATATAGAGAAAAAAATAGATATAGAGAAAGAAACAAGACAGAGAGAAAAAAAGGGAGAATGAGGGAGAGAAAGCTAGAAA